>NC_069484.1:6979225-7106725 GCF_026875155.1 Cherax quadricarinatus | reverse complement strand
GGCTCAGAGACCCTTGGCTCATGGGGAAAGAGTGCATCTAAATTCCCTAAGGAGCTGGGAAAAAGACTCATCAGGGTAACTAGGGATCCCAGGGCAGCTAGTTTCCTGTTCCAGCGGCTCAGTGCGGCTGTTCAAAGGGGTAATGCCTGCTGTATTTTGGGCACATGCCCAGCTCTGAGGAGCTGGATGAGATTTTCGCCTTATAATCGGTGATACACACGTAAAACATGTACCGTATATGCCACCTTTATATCTATAATGAAATCTCTTAAATCTTCTGTACCATATTATGTAATAAAATATTCCTATTAGTTAAAAAAAAAATATTATCAAAAGATGGGGTGGTAGGGGAAGTGGAATATTCAAACGGCTTCAGGAAGAAAATCCAAATTTCTTCCTTGAAGCCTTTTTATCCACTTCCCCGAGGCTATGGTCCCATAATTTACACCAGAGGTGGACCCCATCCTATATTATATATTAAAATATATATATATATATATATATATATATATATATATATATATATATATAAAAAATATATATATATATATATATATAAAATATATATATAAAATATATAATTTTATATATATATATATATATAAAATATATATATATATTTTATATATATATGTATATATATATATTATATATATTAATATATATATATATAAATATATATATATTTTTATATATAAATATATATATATTAATATATATATATATATATATGTCTTAAGGATTCTTATTCGCAGTCTTGTGAATTTCTTTGTTCTGGTAATCTCTTATGTTAACATCATACTGTAATACTGTGTCTTAGAAATACTCAAATACATCAAATACATCAAATGTAATGTTTGGTATGTGTGCTGACAACTTTAACAGAGGTTGATTACATACCACAAGGGCTAGGATGAGCGATATATAAACAGCTGAGACCATTTTCCTGCTGCTGCTGTTGGTTCTTACCAGAGACTTTGGGCAATGAGAGCTGTGTGTGTGTGTATATATACAGTGGTAGATGCACCCGCGCACCTTCATCTCATTCCCACGACCTGAGTACTAACAGGTTTCTCCATCTCAGACAGATAAAGAATTGTAGGCACTTCCTCACAATAAGACTTTATTGGTGTTATTTTTACTGCTGCTAATAGAGCTTTATTGAAATATATATAATATATATAATAATATAATATATAATATAATATATATAATAAGGGGTAGCAGTAATGTTAAATGATCAGTTATGGAAGGAGAAAAGAGAATATGAATGTGTAAATTCAAGAATTATGTGGATTAAAGTAAAGGTTGGATGCGAGAAGTGGGTCATAATAAGCGTGTATGCACCTGGAGAAGAGAGGAATGCAGAGGAGAGAGAGAGATTTTGGGAGATGTTAAGTGAATGTATAGGAGCCTTTGAACCAAGTGAGAGAGTAATTGTGGTAGGGGACTTGAATTGGGTAAAGTAGGGAAAAACTTTTAGAGAGGTGTGGTAGGTAAGTTTGGGGTGCCAGGTGTAAATGATAATGGGAGCCCTTTGATTGAACTTTGTATAGAAAGGGGTTTAGTTATAGGTAAAAACATATTTTAAGAAAAAGAGGATAAATAAGTATACACGATATGATGTAGGGCGAAATGACAGTAGTTTGTTGGATTATGTATTGGTAGATAAAAGACTGTTGAGTAGACTTCAGGATGTACATGTTTATAGAGGGGCCACAGATATATCAGATCACTTTCTAGTTGTAGCTACACTGAGAGTAAAAGGTAGATGGGATACAAGGAGAATAGAAGCATCAGGGAAAGAGAGAGGTGAAGGTTTATAAACTAAAAGAGGAGGCAGTTAGGGTAAGATATAAACAGCTATTGGAGGATAGATGGGCTAATGAGAGCATAGGCAATGGGTCGAAGAGGTATGGGGTAGGTTTAAAAATGTTGTGTTAGAGTGTTCAGCAGAAGTTTGTGGTTACAGGAAAGTGGGTGCAGGAGGGAAGAGGAGCGATTGGTGGAATGATGATTAAAGAGAGTAGTAAGGGAGAAAAAGTTAGCATATGAGAAGTTTTTACAAAGTAAAAAGTGATGCAAGGAGGGAAGAGTATATGGAGAAAAAGAGAGAAGTTAAGAGAGTGGTGAAGCAATGTAAAAAGAGAGCAAATGAGAGAGTGGGTGAGATGTTATCAACAAATTTTGTTGAAAATAAGAAAAAGTTTTGGAGTGAGATTAACAAGTTAAGGAAAGCCTAGAGAACAAATGGATTTGTCAGTTAAAAATAGGAGAGGAGAGTTATTAAATGGAGAGGGTAGAGGTATTGGGAAGATGGAAGGAATATTTTGAGGAATTGTTAAATGTTGATGAAGATAGGGAAGCTGTGATTTCGTGTATAGGGCAAGGAGGAATAACATCTTGTAGGAGTGAGGAAGAGCAGTTGTGAGTGTGGGGGAAGTTCGTGAGGCAGTAGGTAAAATGAAAGGGGGTAAGGCAGCCGGGATTGATGGGATAAAGATAGAAATGTTTAAAAGCAGGTGGGGATATAGTTTTGGAGTGGTTGGTGCAATTATTTAATAAATGTATGGAAGAGGGTAAGGTACCTAGGGATTGGCAGAGAGCATGCATAGTTTCCCTTTTTATAAAGGCAAAGGGGATAAAAGAGAGTGCAAAAATTATAGGGGGATAAGTCTGTTGAGTGTACCTGGTAAAGTGTATGGTAGAGTTATAATTGAAAGAATTAAGAGTAAGACGGAGAATAGGATAGCAGATGAACAAGGAGGCTTTAGGAAAGGTAGGGGTGTGTGGACCAGGTGTTTACAGTGAAACATATAAGTGAACAGTATTTAGATAAGGCTAAAGAGGTCTTTGTGGCATTTATGGATTTGGAAAAGGCGTATGACAGGGTGGATAGGGGGGCAATGTGGCAGATGTTGCAAGTGTATGGTGTAGGAGGTAGGTTACTGAAAGCAGTGAAGAGTTTTTACGAGGATAGTGAGGCTCAGTTAGAGTATGTAGGAAAGAGGGAAATTTTTTCCCAGTAAAAGTAGGCCTTAGACAAGGATGTGTGATGTCACCGTGGTTGTTTAATATATTTATAGATGGGGTTGTAAGAGAAGTAAATGCGAGGGTCTTGGCAAGAGGCGTGGAGTTAAAAGATAAAGAATCACACACAAAGTGGGAGTTGTCACAGCTGCTCTTTGCCGATGACACTGTGCTCTTGGGAGATTCTGAAGAGAAGTTGCAGAGATTGGTGGATGAATTTGGTTAGGGTGTGCAAAAAGAAGAAAATTAAAGGTGAATACAGGAAAGAGTAAGGTTATGAGGATAACAAAAAGATTAGGTGATGAAAGATTGAATATCAGATTGGAGGGAGAGAGTATGGAGGAGGTGAACGTATTCAGATATTTGGGAGTGGGACGTGTCAGCGGATGGGTCTATGAAAGATGAGGTGAATCATAGAATTGATGAGGGAAAAAGAGTGAGTGGTGCACTTAGGAGTCTGTGGAGACAAAGAACTTTGTCCTTGGAGGCAAAGAGGGGAATGTATGAGAGTATAGTTTTACCAACGCTCTTATATGGGTGTGAAGCGTGGGTGATGAATGTTGCAGCGAGGAGAAGGCTGGAGGCAGTGGAGATGTCATGTCTGAGGGCAATGTGTGGTGTGAATATAATGCAGAGAATTCGTAGTTTGGAAGTTAGGAGGAGGTGCGGGATTACCAAAACTGTTGTCAGAGGGCTGAGGAAGGGTTGTTGAGGTGGTTCGGACATGTAGAGAGAATGGAGCGAAACAGAATGACTTCAAGAGTGTATCAGTCTGTAGTGGAAGGAAGGCGGGGTAGGGGTCGGCCTAGGAAGGGTTGGGAGGGGGGGTTAAAGGAGGTTTGTGTGCGAGGGGCTTGGACTTCCAGCAGGCATGCGTGAGCGTGTTTGAGGAGTGAATGGAGACAAATGGTTTTTAATATACTTGACGTGCTGTTGGAGTGTGAGCAAAGTAACATTTATGAAGGGATTCAGGGAAACCGGCAGGCCGGACTTGAGTTCTGGAGATGGGAAGTACAGTGCCTGCACTCTGAAGGAGGGGTGTTAATGTTGCAGTTTAAAAACTGTAGTGTAAAGCACCCTTCTGGCAAGACAGTGATGGAGTGAATGATGGTGAAAGTTTTTCTTTTTCGGGCCACCCTGCCTTGGTGGGAATCGGCCGGTGTGATAATAAAAAAAAAAATTTATACTTTATAATGGATGATCTTAGATCAATGGCTAATATTTTAAGAAACTGATAAACATTTCAATAAATCTAGATAATGTGATCCTAGAAAAATTTAAATTCAGCATCCCACACTATCTCTGTTTTTCAAGGCCTCAGAACCATTCAGGCAAAATTCCCCCGACACTCATCAATGCAAATGATTTCTCATTGTAGCGATATTGTGAGTTTTAGGGAAACCATTTATAGGCAGAATAAGATTGAGTTATTTGTGAAGATTTGAAAGCAAGTGGCAATAGGTGATAAGGACAGTAATACAGATAGCGCTGAAAACAAGATGGAAAAGTTGAGATTAGTTACAAGTTTAAGTAATATAGACGTATTTGCCATAACTGTTTACCATAACTGTTTGCCAAAAATGTTATATTCATGGTTTCAGAAGTAACGGGAAGGAGGGACCAGGTGGCATATATGCCAGAGAACACTTAACATGCTGCATCAAGCAGGGTAACACTGAAAAATCACACACAGAGTCTGGGTAGAATTTTTGGAAAGGAATGTAAATTTTATTTTAGGCGTGATTTACTATCCCCCAAACTTGAATAGAGGCCAGTGGAAACTACTTTGGAAGGAAATTGTTAAGGTCACAAGGCATGATAACGTAGCAATTGTAGGAGACCTTAACTTTAGTCAAAGTGACTGGAATTCATTGACTGAATTCCATTGAATGAGAATCTTGAGTCAGACAACTTCCTGAAGGTAGTTCAAGATTATTGTTTGGAGCAGTTTGTGGCAGAATCAACGAGAGGAAATAACTTACTTGATTTGGTTCTGGCTAACAAGGATACACTAGTTAATAATCTAGAGATTACAGAAGAACTCGGCACAAGCGACCACACATCAATTACCTTTATTATAGAGTAGAATTGTGATAATAGGGATAACTCAATAACAGTCCCAGATTTTTGCTTAGCAGATTACAATGGGCTTAGAGAACACCTATCATCTGTGGATTGGGGTATCGAAGAGAATGATCAACATGGCAGTTTTCTAAACACTATACACGCTGTCCAAATAATATTTATTACGATTAAAGAAATGAAATCGAGAAAGGAATTTATAGGTGTATCATAATAGGTGAGGTTCGTGTTATGAATCAATACATTCACATTAAGAGGGACGTTAAAAAAGGGATAAGAAAAGCTAAACGGGACTGAACTTGAAGTTGCATATGATTCAAAAACTAACCCGTAAGGCTTTCTCCAGGTATAAAGAATAAGGGTTAAAGTTAGCTCCTCTTAAAACTAACCCTGGACACCCTACTGACAAGGAGAATGAAATGTGGTCAATTTTTACTAATTCTTTCCTCTCGGTATTCACACAAGACGACAAAAACGTTTTTTCAGTAATTAATTTTTATAGTGGGCCTGAAGAAATTAAATTTTGTAATATAACGGTCACTGGGGATAGGATAAAACATGTTGACAGATTAAGGCAAAATAAATCTCAAGGTGTTGATGAACTTTTTTTTTTTCGACGGTTCTTAAGTAGTACAAAATGGAACTTTGTGACCATTAACTAATCTTTTAAATATATCTCTTTAAACATGTGTAGTGTCTGATAAGTAAAAGATGGCAAATGTAATTCCTACTTTTAAAGCAGAGGACAAGTAATTACCGTCAAATTACCGCCCAATAAGCTTGACCTCAGTTATGGGCAAATTACTGAAGTCAATTATAGGTGATATTATAAAAAGAAATCGTGATATAATTTGTCTATGATACTCAGCATGGTTTCAGGAGGGGCCGTGCCTGCCTAACTAATTTACTGACTTTCTTCAGTAAAGATTTTGAGGCTGTTGATCATGATAAAGAATACGATATTTTTTATTTGGATTGTAGTAAAGCTTTAGACAGAGTACCGCACAAGAAAGAGGCAGCACTTGGTACTGAGGGAAAAGTCCTGTCATGGATAAAAACATGGCTCATCAACAGGAAACAGTATGCATAAATGGAGTGAAATCTGAGTGGGGATCAGTCACAAGTGGTGTTCCAGGATCTTCGGTCGTTGGAAATCGTCCTTATGGATGAATCTTCACACTCGCTGCTGGAGGGCCACTCGTTGGGTTCTGTGGGGAGGTGCATTGATTACATAGTCTGCAGTATTTGCAAAATAGGGAGGATGGTCTCCGTCCGGAATGTACAGGTCTTGCATGGTATATAGCTGTCTCTTTTTCAGGTCATCAAGCCTAACATTCATTGCAACTATGTCCTGCTGCATGTGTAGATCGGCCATTCGTACTCCATCTCTTCTTTTTGGTGCCTGTGATGAAGCGGAGTGCCCTATTCTGGACACATTGTAACTGTAGCATACTGGCTTTGGTAGTCAATGACAAGGGTACACACGGATATTCAAGTAAAGGTCGTATCATGATTTTATACAGGTGCTTTTTGATGTGGGATGGAGCTGGGTGAAATCTGTATAGAGAGTTAAGGCGGACTTTGGCTACATTTTTTATTTTCAGTGACATGAGATGTACAGTGAAGAAACCTATCTATTTCATAGCCCAAGATCTTGTTAGGGTTTCTAATGGTTATAGGGGCACCCTGAATGGGGATACCCCTTTTGGCCTCTACAGTTGAGGAAAAACAACCGATGGTGCTGATAAGGACTTTATCTGAGTTTGTCGTGATTCGCTAAGGTAAATAGAATAATTACCCTCCTTTAACCCACACTATGGTTGCAATGCCACTCTCTTGAAAGGAGAGTGGCATGACTATGACGCTAGTAGCTGCATGTGCTTTCTAGTTGTAGCACAGGTGAACAAACAGATGTACACCTTGATAGAAACTTTTTCAACTGTTTTAGTTAAAATTATTGGTCCAGTACAATCTACACCTGTCGCCTCAAATGGAGTGACATGATATACTCGCACAGTGGGATGTGGTGGTGGACCTGGATATTGATATACTCTCATATGGTAGTGACAACAAGTAATGCAGTCCCTTATTTGTTTTTCACACTTTGTCGACCCTGAGGTCACCAGTAGAATTGTCATATGTGACTAAGTGTGTCAGCTACTCCACCATGTAACACGTTGCTGTGGGCATTTATAACAATCAAGTTTGTTAGCCAATGATTTTTAGGGATCAATATTGGATGATTTGCTTCTTTAGGTAGAGAAGAATTAGGAATTCTTCTTCGACATATTATAATATTTACTGAGTCGAGATAAAGTCTTAAAGAATTAATCATATTAAGTTTCTTTGGGAGTTTATCCTGTGTTTCCAGAAATTTGTGCTCTGTAGAGAAGACGTATTTCTGTATTTGTTTTACGCAGTATTTAATGGATTCAGGAAATTCATAATTAGATTTTATCCCTTTAATGAATTCGAAGATGAGTATTTAGATCGATCAATGACTATTTCTGAGGTGTCTGAGGTATTTGGCACAATGTAAGCTTTTTGCTGAGGCCAGTTATTTTTCATTAGAGAGCCAGTTCGGTCCGTGGAGCCATAATTTATTATCCACAAATTTCTTGAGTGGAACACCACGTGACATGTCAGCTGGATTCTCTTGGGTAGAGACATGGAGAAAGAGATAATCTCTCTGCATCTTTCTAATTTCTACTATTCTATTCTGTGCATAGCCCAACTTACTCTTATTATTTCTTAACCACTGGAGAACTGCTTCATTATCACTCCAGATCACGGTATTTTCAATAGTGAGATGATCAAGTACTTTGTTGAGATAGACAGCTGATTTTGTACCTACATAGAGTGCTGTCAGTTCCAGTTGAGGTATTGTTCTGACCTTCAAAGGTGCTACCCTGGCCTTTGAAGTAATTAGTGTACTTCCTTCAGCATTACTCATGTAAGCTACAGCGCCATAACCTCTGGTTGACTCATCACAGAACACATGCAATATGTATTTGTTTCCTCCTTGACCTATCTGTCTGGGAAATTTAATTTGATGAAGTTGTTTAAATTCCTTTGATATTTCATCCCATGCTTGACTCATTTCTAGAGGCAAGTTCTCATCCAAACCAATTTTGAGCTTCCATAAATCTTGCACAAGCATTTTACCCTTTATGGTAATTGGTGAGACGAGTCCTAGAGGATCAAAACATTGTGATACCTCTGACAGAATTAGTATTCCACATCCTTAAAGATATATTTGCTTCTTTCATCTCCTTGTTAGCTTCTCTGTATTAGGATTTCAAATCCATCTCTTTATTCACAGTACCTTGAAGATTGTCCACATAAAAATTTTATTTAAGATTTCTTTGAAGGGCTTTTCAGATTTCTTCAAATGTGTATTTAGAGTAGCTTCTAGTAAGAATGGAGAGGATGTTGCACCAAATAATACTGACTTGAAAAGATAAGCTCTCACAGGACTTTGAGGATCATGTGGATTTTCAGGCCACAAGAATCGAGTATAATCTCTATCTATTTCTTGTAATCCTACTCTTAAGAAAGCTTTGGAAATATCAGCCGTATAGGCATATGGATTTGTGCAAAATTTCATTAAGCACGTCTCCAAGCTTTCTCAGTTAGTGAGGGTCGGTCATCAGACAGTCATTAAGACTTGCTACATCTCTATTTGCACGTGCGCTGCAATTGTATTCAACACGTAGTGGAGTGGTTTCAGAATCTTTTCTGACTCCATGATGCGGGAGATAATGAGCTTCTGTCTTCAACTTGTCTTCGACTACTTCCTCAATGAATTTATTGTCTAACTGTTCTTGTATGAAAATTATCATAGACAGTCAGTAGCTCTGGATTCTTCCGGAGCTTTTTGTGCTTTCATTTGTCTGAAAGCCATGCGATAATTGCTAGGCAGATGTGGTGGATTTAATTTCCATGGTAACCTAAAACCCCAATACTGTCCATCTTTATATTGACAGTGTCCAAATATTGGTTATAAGTCTGAGACTCTTGTGGGCTTGGATTATTTACATCAATACCTATCGCGTCTAAATCCCACAACTTATCAACTGGTTCATTCATTTCTTCCAGTAATGATAATTTTTGCTGTGGTACATGATCAGCGGTTATTCTCGTAACTAGTACATTTTCCACTGAATCAATATCAGCTTCTTTCCCACTTTGAGAGGGAATGGGACCACATATCATGTGGCCACCTGCTGTTTTCAGCAAGTGAACATCATGTTTACTTACTATACTTTGCATAAAACAGTGATAATAATCACTTCCAATGATTAAATCAATTGGACTAATAGTGTCCGTCTGTATGTCAGGACAGGCTAACTTGACACTGGTTACCTTTAGTGCTGCAACTGTTTCTTTTAATCCCTGGATCTGTACAGGCTTGGGCAAATCATCTACTACCACAGCTTCTACCTTCTTCTTCCTTTTTCCTCGACCAACAATGAATTTGGCTAGGTCATATGTCTGTTTACCAGAGATTTGGAAAAAAACAACTATATCTAACTATATTTTGGCTTGGGGTTGTTTATTCAGCTTCTGCAACACAGTTCTTCATATGAAGGACTTTTGTGAGCCTTGATCAAATAGTGTTAGCACATTGGTTTTTGTGTAATTTATTAGATAACTCAATTCGAGCTATTGGGAGAGCAGTCGATTTAGATTTATCTCACGTTTAATGCTGTTGTTTGTAGACTTCCTGTTTCTGTGGAAGTCGTCTGTTGTTCAGCATAAATGCTTGGACATAATGCTGTTTAATGCACACCCTTGCATTTAAAACACTTCTTCAGTGAGCATTTACCTCCCTTGTGTTCACCTAAATACTTAGTGCATCGTTTCAGCTAATGAGCACGTTGTTTACGTGCCTCCATTGTTGTGTATTGACTACAATACTGTGCCCAATGTGATCTATCACAGAGTAAACATTTTGGAGTACGTTTATGTGTCTTTTTACTGTCTGTTATATTCACAGCTTGATAAGTTTACCTGGAGTTTACCTGGAGAGAGTTCCGGGGGTCAACGCCCCCGCGGCCCGGTCTGTGACCAGGCCTCCTTAGGTCAGTGTCCCAGGATGCGACCCACACCAGTCGACTAACACCCAGGTACCCATTTTACTGATGGGGAACATAGACAACAGGTTGAAAGAACCACGTCCAATGTTTCTACTCTGGCTGGGAATCGAACCCAGGCCCTCACCGTGTGAAGCGAGAGCGTTAACCACCAGGCCACCAGAGCCCCTGAGCCCCAGTGCCTACATGGGATTTCCCATTCTCTGATTTTTTTTATATTTTATTTAAAACTGTGCATACAAATATACATAGATAGTTACGTATATAAAAATGATATAAATATGTATAAAAAGAGGCATTATCAGTGAATGTTCCAGCCCACTAAGTAACACTATTCATAATGGCGCTGATATACACTTGACCACATAACTAACACACTGCTGCAAGATACACAGTGCTTCCATCACTGCTTTTTCATAATGTAAAATTACACAATGCAGTTTACGATGCTAGTGACTCACCCCCCCCCCCAACATTTACTTAATTGTTATTATTATACTCAAAAAGTTGCGCTAAACCACTAAGGAGAACATTTACTTTAACAGTTTTATATACTCCATACTTTATCGTTTTATTTTAAAACATTGCAATACTTTAATAAACATAAGAACCCTTATCAAGTCCTTCACAGAAAAAATGAATTTTCATATTTGCAATACACAAACACATTTATCTTTGTGCTGACACAAAATATCCCTCATCCTATGCTTTTTATCCTTCCACAAAATACAAGATTACACAAAAATATACTTTTTATCATTCAAAATATATTACAATATGCATGAAAATTATAATTATACTTATCATGAAATTTACTTAAGAATTAATACAAATAATGACTTCTATATACATAGTACACACATGTAATTACTTATAGTTATGATTCCATCGTAATGACTTACATACTTCCCCTCCTTTACCACAGTGCAAAAAATAAATGACACTTGCACTAGACTCCACAACATCTTAAAACTATTCAAAGAACTTATAAAATACTAACAACAATAACACTTTATGACAATATATAGATAATTACACAACTTTACAATAGTGAAGAATGTCAACTAATATGATAACAGTACACTAGATATTGAAACACACTTGTATTACATATACCCTGATTTATGTTAGTAAACACGTATTATCATGTACAACAACATATAGATGTTTGTTGACAAGTTTCAGAGCAATTTCAGACTTGCTCTTTCACACATTAAGGTAGATAATAGAACATTATAGCACCTAATATCCCAACAGCGTATCTAAGGGGTACGCAGGCGCAGACAGCCACAACTGTGTATGTGCCGTTACACATCCCATATGTACAGGTTCATACACATTCGCACATTATTCCAACTCTCTCGCCACATTAAAGTCGCGCACATCCTTTACATCTGTCCAACCCCAAGGAGGCGACCCAGTTTCTACCCCTGACATCCCATCCTACAGTAGCATTTACCATCCCTACCCTGCCCCTCCCACCTGATTTACAAATCTAATAAAACCTCTAACGTAAGTTCTCTATATCCCTCTGAAAAAGCTCGCTCCCACCTTCTCCCATAAATTTCTTGTTACGGCACAACGTTTTATAAAACGTAACCGCTAAAACCCGCCTCTTCACCTCACTAACCCCTTTCCCCCCTCATTCCCCACAATATGTATATATAATCTACCATCATGTACCCCACAACCCTAATGATACTCTCATCCAATCCCCTCACGTCAAGACTTAAAGCTCTCAGAACAGAAATCCCTTTACCCCCAATCTTAAGGAGAACCCTATTCAATGAACCCCTGACGCTACCCATCCCCTCACAAAAATATACAACATGAAACGCCGACTCCTCACCTTCACATATTCCACACACACCCCTCAACCACACGTCTATCCCTCAGAACCGTACCCGATGGCAGAATCCCGTGCAGAAAACGATACATTATGTCACGTGCTCGTGGTTGTAACCTCATCCTACTTAACCTATTCCATATACTTCCCCATGTATACATGGGGAAAATTCCCTCTACAGGCGCCACAACCCTCCCCACCAACAATCGACACATCGCACCTATTTTGACCATCCCCAGATCTCGTGCCTATGTCATAGCCCTCAAAACAGTTTCACACTCATGCAACTCCACTCCTGAATACATTCGTTTCAATCTTTCATGGATCTTGACCAGACCCTCCCCACCCACACCTTCCCTCACCACCTCCCTTTTAATAAAGACAACATTTGACCCTCCTCTTCAAGTCCAGCAAAACCCAACCCCCCCTCCCCGCCGCACAGCAAACATTACCACATCCTTTTTAAGCCAATCACATCCCAACCACACAAAAATTTAAAAAAAAAACCCCCCTAAGTAGTCCGCATCGCCGTCAGTGCTAATGGGAAAACACGGCCGCCAGTGCCATCCCTTATATACAAAAAGGGAATTAATAAAAAAGGGCCTGCTGTAAAGGGGCAAATGAAGGGGCCTCAATGCCCCAATGCCCTAAATCCATCCCCCAAACCCTAATAAAATTTTCCCGCGCGCTACACCCCGATCGCTGCATAATAAGCCCAAAAATTTTTTAACAAATTCACCCCCCTCCCCGCCACGAACTACCCCTCCAAGGTATCCCTTTAATCCCCTCCCTAACCAAATATAGTGTCACAACAACCCTTTAAAAAACGGCCCAAAACCCCCCAACTCTACTACCTTCACCCCTCTATTGCACATCGCTTCTCCATTTCCCCATAAAAGGGGTCCGTAGCATGCAAACAAAAGTTGTGACATAGGGTATCCCCGTAAAATTCCCTTCCATTACAATCTTCCCCCCCCAATCTCCCCTTAATCCGTACCCCCCCATTTCCAACAAAAAAAAGCATCTACCCCTCCCATTTTTTCTTCCCCAAACCCTGGCCCCTGAGGATGGCTCTCAATGCTTCTCGTTCCACTCTGTTTCTATGCTCCCTGCCAGTCTAAAACCACCAAACCCACCCCCCTCCTCCCTTTTGCCTCCACGAAATCCCTTAGGAACCCATGTCCCTCCACCATAGACCTCCCTGGCAACCCAAACTGAGTTCTTGATACTACTCTATCCACTACACATTTAAACTGATTCCCGAAAATTTTGGCAAACAGCTTATAATCTGTGCATAACAATGATATTGCTCGGTAGTCCCTTAATGTATGTTGCCCCTTACCCTTCGGTACCAATACTACTACAGCTTTTGCCTGCTTCTCTCCCAACTCTCCCCTCTCCTTCATTAAATTTAATAACCAAACCAAAAAACCCCTCATTAGCTCCCAATGCTGTAGATAAAACTCTGCAGGGAGTCCATCGATTCCCGGAGCTTTACCCTTATGCATTTCACTTAAAGCCTTCCATGTTTCTCCCTCAGTTATTTCCTCTCCCAACGCTTCCCTATCAGTTTCCCAACTGACATATCACATTCTCACACACCTGTTTTAAAACGCCAGCTCCTACCCCATCCCTTTGCCAATACTTTCCATATTACTCGTCCGCAAACACTCCTATTCCATCTGTGGCGTGTATGACCTGACCCACCCAATACCCACCTACCGACTCATGAACCTCCAACCATGGAATAGCTGTTGCCTGCTGACATTGCTTTTGCCTACGCAATACACACGACGAAGGCCTATCGCCCCATAACACCTCTTCCACGCCTGCTATTACCCTCACCGTTTGGAACCTCTCATCTTGAGCTCGTGCAGCCTCCCCTTAAGTGCCAGTATGTCATCAATAGGATAAATACCCGCCACCGCCCCCCTCACATAACAACCCCTTAACCTGTATTCCAAATAGTTGGCCAGCCCATATTTTAAAGAATTAATTCGTTTCCCTTCTCTCACATCATATTGCCTAATTCGTTCTTTAGCCACACCATCCCACCATGCTACCACATCCTCCACCCCATGTACCTCCACACTTAGCCCTTCCCACAGTGTTGTAAATCCCTCCAACTCCTCCTCATCTCCTAACGCACTCGTGTTTAACTTCCAATAACCCCTAGAGATACCTGCCAGTGACTCCCATTCCACTTCTGCCACGACCGCCCTATGATCCGAGTAAGTTACCTCTATTGTGCAGAAAAACTTTACCAAGACCCCTTGAGAAATGTACAACCTATCCAACCTAGCTGCATAACCCCTCCTCACGAAAGTGTGCTCTACCTCCCACACTCCCCGTCCAACTGCATCCCTCAACTGAATATCCCTCAAGAGGTCTCGTAAAGCTGCCCCCATGTGCCCAGCCCCTTTTGGTTCCACATCAGCCCTCCTAATAATTCAGTTCCAGTCCCCACCAACGATAGCCACTGCAGTAAACCACGTTAGAAGAAAACTAGGTCATCACATACAAATTCCTGCTTTACTTTCACATCGTTCTCAGCTGGTGCATACATACTTACAAAGGCTACCCTCTGCCCCATCCACACGCAAAACCCTCCCCCCTCCTCCCCCCTCACGTCTTATCAACACAAACGGGCTCGCCTCCCTGATCAATATACCCACACCACCTTTCAGACGTGCAGATGGCAGAGTCATTACCTGAAACCCCACCACCACCAGCTCTTTCCCTTCCTTGAAATTGTGTTCTTGCAGGAACACTACATCAACCCTATATTTACACAGAAACATTCGAAACCATTCCCTCTTCACACTATTACACAGTCCATTTATGTTCACAGTCAAACACCGAAGGCCTCTTTATAGTTTCCAACCCTTCCTCCTCTCTTCATTCATCCCAGGGCCTCCTGCCCCAGAGCCAGCACAGGGCTTCACACCATCAACCCCCCCCCTTCTTGCGATGCCTCTTATCCTGACCACCTCGACAGTATTCTTCCTTCCTCCCAGACCTCTGTGCCGGTGTCAGGACATCATCTGAGTCTGACGCCGCTGCTCTCTTCCTTGTGATGCCCTCCACTTCCATGTTGTCTTCTGAGATTCCCTCACGATGAACCTCAACCTCCACCACGCCCCGTTCCATGGCACAAGGCGACATCTCACGCTTACTGCTTGGCCCATCATCCTTGCAATGGTTTTTAACAACACATTCCTCCACAGGCAATGCCGTGCCTCTCACCAGCTCAGGAACAACATCCTCAGCAGGTGGCGTCAATGTCCTCAACACTTCCTGAAGCTCTTCCTCGAGAGCCTGTACCTCCTCCTGCACTTGCACTTCTGCACTTTCCTTCTGCCTAGTAACAGTTCCTGCTATGTCACAGCTTGCCTCACACACACCAGTCTCCTCTATGGGATCCTCTACCACTTCACTCCACAAGCGCCCAAGCCCTTGCTTTCGCATGGGGCTCTCAACAACAGCTACCCCATTGGTAACTGGTGCTTCACCAGTTTGTGCAGGCGCCCTCCTCAGCTTCACACACGTGGCAGCCATATGGTCGTACGCCCCACATAACCTGCACGTACATCTCTGTCCGGCGTACGATACCATAACTTGCGTCCTGAAGTCCTCCAACACGACATAAGATGGTATGGGATGCCTCAGAGTCATCTTCAGGGAAAACGTTCCCTCCAGACGGCCCATGTAAGCACCAGCCGTCCACTTGCCCTGTTGTGCCAGATGTACAGTCCCATATGCCTCGAAAACTCTCCTGATGTCAGCCTCATCTGCCTCAAATGGGACATTACGAATCTTAACCCACGTAAAGTGGTCAGTCGTCACGTGAGGTCACAGACCCTGAGCTGCTTTGGGGATTAGCGTGGACGGTTACAAAGCATGGCTTGCTTCTGCAGTGTTTTAAAAACTGAGGTTGGAGAGTTGAAGGAGGAGGTCTTGCTTCTCCAGGAGGAGATTAGGAGGCTGAAGGTCCACCTCAATGGGCCTGGGAGAGAGTGTGAGGTGGTTGGAGATGTGGGGAATGAGGCTTCTAGCAGTGAGGTGCAGTCTGCTCTCACTGTGAGGAGGCTGTAGGTGGGGAGGTAGCAACGGCCACCAGCAGTGAGGTGCAGCCCAGCACCTGCTACAAGTGGCGAGTTGTTCACAGTAATGGGAGGCGCATCAGAGTAAGGAAAGTTAAAGAGTGAAGATCTGAAGGTAGGAAAAATCGCTTCTCTGTTCTCCAGGTTGAATGTACTTCAGTGGCCAGTGAAGGCAAGGGTACTACTCCCCCTGCTAATGAAGGTAAGCGCATTCTTGTGGGTTGGTGACTCTCAGGTAAGATATGTTGACCGTGCTTTTTGTAATAGGAATAAAAAAGATGAGAGATAGAGTGTGCTTCCCTGGAGCTGGTGTTGGGGACATTGTCAACGGGCTGGATAATATCATGTCAGGTAATGGGAACAAGCCCATTATCGGGTCTCAGTGCTGGTGGAAATGATATTGGGAAGGGTAGGAGAGAGAGCTGCTAGATAAGTACAGGTCAGCTATAGATTTCATTAAGTCTAAGGGAGGGATCCCAATCATTGTAGCATCTTGCCTAAAGGGAGTAGGAAATGAAAGGGTTGCTGGGAAATTTGGGTGTAAATTGCTGGCTAGACAGAACTGAAAGGGAACTGCAATCCCATTCTTTGACAACGGGAAAAAACTTTAGGGAAAACATATAGTATGAAAGGGGAGGGGTACACTCTCTGGGGCGGGGGTGGAGCACTTGGAGACTCGATTAAAGGCCATTGGTGAAATCCCTATATTTTAAACTGATGGAAGATGAGTATGGGGGTGGGGAAACAAGCGGGTTGAAACACTAGGGTTGGAAACTAAATGAAAAAAGGGGCATTCGTGAAGTTATAAAAAAGGGACAAAGAACAGGTCAGCAAACAAAGGGGGGACAGAAAGGGGGCAGAAAGGGGACTAGTCCCTTAAGGTTTACTATACTAAAGCGGGATTTTTAGAAATAAGAAGATGACAAAGATTAATTGCAAGTGCGGAAACATAGATATTATTGCTAAAAAACAGAGCCTGGCTCAATCTGAAAGATAGGAGATCCCCCTCTGAATGTCACATAAAAGGGCATAAATTTTTCCCACACGAAGGGTAAACGGAAAGGGGGTGGAGAGCGATGTAGCAGAGACAATTTAAATTTTTGTGTTAGACAAGAATTAAATTAGAAGCGTCACCACTGAATCTTTTTGGGTTTACGCTTCTCGGGGGCCAGAAAAACAAATTTTTGGGGTGTTTTTACAGGCCCCATATTTGATAGGGAGTCAGAATTTCTTGGGAGAAATTCGTAAGGCATTAAAAATACGAAAATTTTGTGCTAATGGGAGATTTAAATATAGACAGATTGACTGAGAAATTTGACGGAAATTTAGAGTGGGGTGACTTTCTTGTTCGATCCGGTTTGTTTTTTAAAAATTTTTGTGACAGAGCCAAAGGGGAAAAAACCCCTTGATTTGGGTTTTTCTTGCATGGGAAACCCCAAATTTTAATAATCTTGGGGTTAAGAGAGTTGGGGGAGAGTGATCACAAATCACCATTTTAACATATTATGGTTTCCCCCCTAAAAATGGCATCAAATCTCCGCCCTGATTTTTCCGCTTGGCTGATTTTAAGGACTGAAAAATTACTTAGTGGGGTAACTGGATGACCCGATAAGGGCAGGTAGGTGGTGATGGTTTTCCGATATGAGCTTTCCCGGGGATAGTTCTAGTGCTCAGTCAAATTATTTCCAAAAGGGAAAACAAACAAACAAAAAGATCCTAAAAGGATGAACAATAGTTAAAATATCTGATTGGTCAAAAGAAGGCATTATAGGCAAATCAAAAGAGGAGAGGGGGGAAATTAAAAAATCGATATTTTTCATTAAAGAGAGAAATAAAAAAGGGGGAAAAGAAAAGGGGAAAAAAGATTAGAGGTTAAAGTTCAAGAGAATCAAGACAACCCAAAAGGGTTCTTTCAGGTATACAGAATAAGATCGGGACAAGAAGGCCCACTCAAAAGTTCCTCGGGGCAGCTCACTGAAATGATAAAGGGAAAAGTTAGAATTTTTAACACATACTTCCTCCAGTTTTTTAAACCAGGAGGATCCCGTGATATTCCTAATGTAAATTATGTAGAACAGGACGATAATAAACGGGGCACTATTGGGTCACAAATGACGGTCCTTAGGGGAAAAATAAATTTAAAAACCCAACAAAAATCCCCAGGCCCTGATGAACGTACAAGGGGCTAAAGGGAAAGTAAAGAGGAGCTTAGACACCTTTTGGCTAATCTTTCAAAATATCACTACAAAAATGGCATGGGCCAGATAAGTGGGAAAAAGGCAAATGTGATACCTTTTTCAAACAGGGGAAGGGCCTTAGCTTCGAACTATAGACCAATAAGCCAAAACCCCCATAGTGGGAAAATTTATGGAATCAATAATTGCCGAGGCAGTTCGTAGCCACCTTGAAAAGCATAAATTAATCAACGAATCTCAGCATGGTTTTACAAAGGGGCGTTCCTGCCTTACGAATTTATTAACTTTTTCACTAAGGTATTTGAGGAGGTAGATCATGGTAATAAATATGATATTGTGTATATGGACTTCAGTAAGGTTTTTGACAGGTCCCACATCAAGACTATTGAGGAAAATAAAGCACATGGAATAGGAGGAGAAATTTTTTCCTGGATAGAGGAAATGGTTGACAAATAGGCAGCAGAGAGTTTGCATAAATGGGGAGAAATCAGAATGGGGAAGCGTCACGAGCGGTGTTCCACGGGGGGGTCAGTGTTGGGCCCCCTGCTGTTCACAATCTACATAAACGACATAGATGAGGGCATAAAGAGCGACATCGGCAAGTTTGCCGATGACACCAAAATAGGCCGTCGAATTCATTCTGCCCGAGGACATTCGAGCACTCCAGGAAGATTTGAATAGACTGATGCAGTGGTCGGGAAGTGGCAGATGCAGTTTAAAAATAGACAAATGCAAAGTTCTAAATGGTTGGACAGGACAATAACCATGCCACAAAATAAACTAAATAATGTAGATCTTAATATTACGGATTGCGAAAAAAAATTTAGGAGGTTCTGGTTAGCAGTAATCTGAACCAAGACAACAGTGCATAAGTGTTCGCAATAAAGCTAATAGAATCCTTTGGGTTCATATCAAGAAGCATAAATAAAAGGAGTCCCCAGGTTGTTCTTCAACTCTTTTACATCCTTGGTTAGGCCTCATTTAGATTATGCTGCACAGTTTTGGTCACCGTATTACAGAATGGATATAAATTCTCTGGAAAATGTACAAAGGAGGATGACAAAGATGATCCCATGTATCAGAAACCTTCCCTATGAGGATAGACTAAGGGGCCCTGAAACGGCACTCTCTAGAAAGACGTAGAATTAGGGGGGATATTTAAAGGTGTATAAGTGGAAGACAGGAATAAATAAAGGGATGTAAATAGTGTGTGAAAATATCTAGCCTAGACAGGACTCGCAGCAATGGTTTTAAGTTGGAAAAATTCAGATTCAGGAAGGATATAGGAAAAGTACTGGTTGGAAATAGAGTGTGGATGAGTGGAACAAACTCCCAAGTACCGTTATAGAGGCCAGAACGTTGTGTAGCTTTAAAAATAGGTTGGATAAATACATGAGTAGATGTGGGTGGGTGTGAGTTAGACCTGATAGCTTGTGCTAACAGGTCGGTTGCCGTGTTCCTCCCTTAAGTCAATGTGACCTGACCTGACTAGGTTGGGTGCATTGGCTTAAGCCGGTAGGAGACTTGGACCTGCCTCGCATGGGCCAGTAGGCCTTCTGCAGTGTTCCTTCGTTCTTATGTTCTTATGTTCTTCTTAAAGTGGCGAGATACGTCTATCAGACTCACCTTCACAGCTGGAGTAGCGTCAAGACTCACGTCTTGGAATCTCGTCACCAAAGACTCGTACTCGGACGTGGAATTCAGTTTGACGAAGATTCTGTATGCCCCATTCAGGGCAACACCATACACCTCATCGTCCTGGATACCATACGTCTCCCTAATGATGGTCGGGAGTAACACCTGTGCTGAAGAGGGTGAAATTGCCCCACGAAGCAGCTCTATACCGATGGTGTTCACGCGCTGCCTCACACTCAGCGCCATGTTGGTACAAGGTAGCTTGCCTGAAAACAGCAGAGGGGTGCAGAGCACAACCGCACTCTACCGTGGTCAGGCAGCGAATATAATTCTGTGATTTAGTGGGAGTATGTATACTCTTTTCATACTGAGTTGAAGTTTTAGTATCCACAGCAGGATTTGTACCTTGTAAACCTTGGCTAATTTCTTCAAAAGTTAAATAGCATTTGTTAAACATAATCTTTAATCGTTCAATGGTTTGTGGTGACATCTTATCCTGTATAATACCACTGATAAACCAGTCACATTGATTTAGGTCATATTTAGTCTCTAGAGATCTGAGACTATTGTCTAGTGTGATCCTAAATGTCTGTAAATCTAAAAAAAAATGTCTTTGTGATTTCAAGCTTGAGATTCTGACTGCAGGTCTAACCCTGGCTTTGTCAGCATCAAAGTAATTGTCTGCTAAAACACGTAATGCTAGCTAATAATTGCCTTAGACCACAGGAAACGATTTAATCAGTCCAAAGAGTACTTCTTTTACATGACATTTTAGTTAGGTTAATTTGGCTATCTCATCAATATCAGTTCTTTTATATACCAGAGAATGAAAACCACTAAGAAACTTATAATCATGACCTTCAAATATAGGTAATGACAGGTTAGGAAGACTAGGTAGTGGCATGCCATTTGTAGTAGGTGTAACAGGTGTCTGACCACTAACTACAGTAGGAATTTGTGACAGAATTTTGTGACAGATAGCATGTGCTTTTGTCCACCTTAATTTTTGATCACTATATGTAGTCAAGACATTTTGAATTTCATCCTCAGATGGATTTGATTCTAGGAAATCACTTTCATATTTCTCATAATCTGAATTAATGTTTTCTATATGCTTAGTAAGTAAATCCAGTTTTGCTTCTAAAACGTTAAAAATCAATGTTTCCATCTTGAATCAACCCTACACAAACTGCAATTAGCTTTTCTCCATGTGTAATTTTCGTTTGCAAAGATTGCAACTGTTATTGCAATGATGCAGTCTTGAATTGGAATATAAAAATAATTCCTGACAGAATACACTACAAGTGTTTAAATACTTCATTACAGTGATCAGCTGTGTGTGTGTTGTTTTGATTACGTCAGCACCTCACTGACCCAGTGACCACATTGACCTCACTGACCAGTAACCTTGAAGGGTACATGTGGCCGGACCTTGATGCTGGCTGTTGATGCTGTCTCAGCTTAGAACACTGCTGAGTCCATCCTTGTAATGATGCTATACACACCACACATGTATATTCATTACACATCATACATATAAATGTCACTGCTAATGGATACATAAACTACCCTAAAATATATAAAAGAATTTTCTATAAACATTATGTGTAGAGACATATTCAGCAAGCTCTGAGACCACAGTCTGGTCTGCACACGGGGTATGCACACTTGATTGACTTGCCGCTTGAATGAATGACGGCAGGTGAGAGTGGATGAGTCAGCCAAGCTGGTACCCCGTTTTAGGCACTACGGCATGTGACGGCAGGTGAGCAACGGGTGGACCCGGATCCTGTTTTCTGTTTGAGGCAGCTCGAGAGGCAGTGCCTTGACTCCTGTTTTCTAGAGGCAACCAAGACAATCGACTGTAACTCACCGTTCTCTTTGATTGAACCTGCCATAACTCAAATATTTGTGAAGACTCCAGTCTTTACCCGTTTTTCGACGGACCTTGAGTTCTTTATTACTTGGACCATTGTGTGGCAACTAACAAGTTCGAAGGACCAAAAGGGCTCTGGGGAATATTTACCAAGCTAAATCTATGTAAAGACATGAATGAAAGATACTTATTTTCGGCCTCCCCTCAGCTGCATCCTGGGTGGCCCCTCCCATGGGAATCAGGCTTTCCCCAGCCGTGAGCTGTTGGGATGTAAGTGATGAGTAAATAGTTGCCCCAGAGGAACATATATTTCAGTATTTCACACTGGTAACTTAATGCTGAATGGATTTTCACATATATGGTTAGGATCAATGGCCCACCCATCACAAGGTCTATTGGTAAATCTAGGCAAGGCTTGCCCCTAACTGTCAGCTGCAGCCGACCTAACTAGGAACAAGTAGGTCTAGACTTACCTGGGTATTTATATCTGACCCACAAATTCTCCTTGGCTTTGTTAGTGAGTTTGGGTTTGAGAAGGACAACCTGTTATTCTTCTTTTCTTATGTTCTAAAAAGTAGCTAAATGGCATTACAATTGCACATCCAAATATTTTTGCCTAAATTAGCTTCAAAATTATTTTTGGGATACTGATGAACACAAAATTTTGCTTGCCTTATTCGGCAAGAAGATCATTGCTATTTAAGCCAAGATTGCAAGTTTTACCTGTTGAGTTTTCCCTGAGGTACATTTATTGTCTTCTTTGCGGATGAGGGTCCCCAATCCAGTTATAGAGGTGATAACTCCTTATATTTATGAATATATATATATATATATATATATATATATATATATATATATATATATATATATATTATATATATATATATATATACATATATATATATATATATATATATATATATATATATATATATATATATATATATATATAATATATATATATATATATATATATATATATATATATATATATATATATATATATATATATATATATATATATATATATATATATATATATATATATATATATATATATATATATATATATATGTGTCGTGCCGAATATGCAGAACTTGCGTTCTTGGCTTAAATAGCAACACTCATCTTGCCATATAAGACAAGTGAAAATTTGTGTATGCTGTGGAAAATTGCATTTATCTGAATGTAATTCATTATGTACATAACAGTAAATGATAACAAAGATAATTATTAATCAGAGTTACATAGACAAGTAGGAATTTGGGACACCTAGGTCACAAAAAATGTCCCCCTTCGATACCTACCACTGTCATATCCACAAGTTGCTCTAGACCTATTAATTACAAATGAAATATGTATCACCAGGAATTCTGGTAAATGTATAAATTTGTTGACTGTATATTAAAATTAATAATTGATTATATATATACAATTTACATAACATAAGGAGAATATATCTTAATATCACTCACCAATTTGACTGGAGATTAAGGTGTATCATACTCAGAAAACCTCACTATCTATCCATGAAAATAACACTGGCCAGAGTTACAAACATAAACTTATCTGAGGCTCCTGGAGCTGTCTTGTCCAGTCGCCTTATATCTCAAGTTATGCAGGAATGCACATCTAACAATTTCGGCTCCTATTTGAGAGGTGTCAACCCAATTTTACCTCTAGAGCACGAAAATTCTTCTCCTTATTCACTAACGTTTGTGTTGAACAGTTCAAACATGGTGAGTCTCTCTGCACAGGCGCAGCTTCCCATTTTTTATAACAGAATTTTTATTAAATACAGTATGGCCATCTATTTACATATAACTACTGTATTTCTGGAAAATATACAGTATTTTCCACACTGCGGCCGGGCGGAGTTCGTTGCTAAAAGACTTAAATTACTCCTTCCTTTAGAAGACGATTCCAGCCGGTTCTGGCTTGAGTGGTTGTTCTCCTAGTAGGTCTTACCACGATTTCGTCTTCCGGCATCGCTCGGTCAGCGTTATCTTCAATATCACTCGTGTCACTTTCCCTTAGATTTTCATTTACATTTGATTGAATGCCATTTAATTCCAAGGGAATCAATTTATTAATTGTGCATAAACTTTCCTGGCCAAGACACAACACTTTGACATTCTGGACAACACCTTGTGCATCCGGGTACAATGTCAATACTTTGCCAAGAGGCCACAATGTTCGATGTTGTTCAGTATCAATCAACACAATGTCACCTGGTTGAATGTTCTGTCGATTTACTGCCTCTGTCGCACCATAAAAGTGTTCATGTAGTGTAAGAAGATATTCCTTACGCAACACATTAGACCAGTGATCATTTACTTTATTTAACATTTTAAATTTATCACACAATACTGCCGCATCATTGTAATCTTTATCACTTTCTTCCAGATTATCTCTATAGACGGGGCAGTTTCCAATTTCCTTCCACATATTAGGTGAGAGGGTGTTAATACATCTATATCAGATGTATCACTCATGTACGAGAGAGGCCTTCTATTTATCGGATTTTCCACCTCCACTAACACTGCATGGAATTCTTCCAAATTAATTTTTTTCCCGTGTAGTACTTTATGGATACACCACTTCACTGTGCCTATAAGTCTTTCGTGCAGCCCCCCCTGCCAAGGGGCTCTAGGAGTAATAAATTTCCAGGTACACCCTCGTTGGGTTAACAGAGATTGAACATCGTTACTATTATTTAACTTTATCAGATGTTGAGCACCTGCTACAAAATTTGTGGCATTATCCAAAATCATCAATCTCAGACAGGATCTCCTAGCTGCAAATTTTCGAAACAGCTGTATGAACTGTTCTGCAGACAAGTGCTGTGCCATTTCTAAATGAACTGCTCTAGTAGCAGTACAGGTGAACAAACAAACACAGTTCCACACAAGAGATTGGTGCAAAAACTGGAGGACCAAGCAGGGATAACAGGAAAGGCACTACAATGGATCAGGGAATACTTGTCAGGAAGACAGCAGCGAGTCATGGTACGTGGCGAGGTGTCAGAGTGGGCACCTGTGACCAGCGGGGTCCCGCAGGGGTCAGTCCTAGGACCAGTGCTGTTTCTGGTATTTGTGAACGACATGACGGAAGGAATAGACTCTGAGGTGTCCCTGTTTGCAGATGACGTGAAGTTGATGAGAAGAATTCACTCGATCGAAGACCAGGCAGAACTACAAAGGGATCTGGACAGGCTGCAGACCTGGTCCAGCAATTGGCTCCTGGAGTTCAATCCCACCAAGTGCAAAGTCATGAAGATTGGGGAAGGGCAAAGAAGGCCGCAGACGGAGTACAGTCTAGGGGGTCAGAGACTACAAACCTCACTCAAGGAAAAAGATCTTGGGGTGAGTATAACACCAGGCACATCTCCTGAAGCGCACATCAACCAAATAACTGCTGCAGCATATGGGCGCCTAGCAAACCTCAGAACAGCATTCCGACATCTTAATAAGGAATCATTCAGGACCCTGTACACCGTGTATGTTAGGCCCATATTGGAGTATGCGGCACCATTTTGGAACCCACACCTAGCCAAGCACGTGAAGAAACTAGAGAAAGTGCAAAGGTTTGCAACAAGACTAGTCCCAGAGCTAAGAGGTATGTCCTACGAGGAGAGGTTAAGGGAAATCAACCTGACGACACTAGAGGACAGGAGAGATAGGGGGGACATGATAACGACATACAAAATACTGAGAGGAATTGACAAGGTGGACAAAGACAGGATGTTCCAGAGATTGGACACAGTAACAAGGGGACACAGTTGGAAGCTGAAGACACAGATGAATCACAGGGATGCTAGGAAGTATTTCTTCAGCCACAGAGTAGTCAGTAAGTGGAATAGTTTGGGAAGCGATGTAGTGGAGGCAGGATCCATACATAGCTTTAAGCAGAGGTATGATAAAGCTCACTGCTCAGGGAGAGTGACCTAGTAGCGATCAGTGAAGAGGCGGGGCCAGGAGCTCGGACTCGACCCCCGCAACCTCAACTAGGTGAGTACAACTAGGTGAGTACACTTTCAGTGGAACACCATCTGAAGTACCTGTTAAAATTATTGGACCACTATAGTCTACACCTGTTACATCAAATGGTTTCACTAATTGTACACACTCCTTTGGCAATGGTGGAGGACCTGGGTACATATAGGATCTGGCATCCACACGGCGACATATTACACAAGATTTAATCACCCTTTTTACACTTTGCCGTCCTTGTGGAATCCAGAAAGTTTCCCTAATACAATTTAAGGTATCTTGTACCCCACCATGCATTACATTTTTATGGGCATTTAGAACAATTAAATTTGTTAGATGATGAGTTTTGGGCAGTAAGACAGGGTGTTTAGCATAATCACATAATTCAGCATTTTGTAACCTACCTCTGCACCTAATTACATTGTTCTCTAAATACAGCCCCAATTTTTCTATTATGGAACCTTTCACAATTTTTCTTTCCATCATCAATTTAATCTCATTTCCATAGATTTCTTCTTGTACCCTCTTTATCCAGTATTCAAGAGGATGTGAGAACTTATATGAGGTGGAGGTTGGGTAGTGAGAGGTGGTGGAGACGACTGTTGAGTGGCTTGTAGAATCTTGGATGTTGTTGATTGAATCTTTGCAATTGCAGCGTATAAAGGAGAGGTTCCAGATGTCTTCTTAGTCTCTTCCTTCAGTTTCTTAGAGAGGATATCCTTACGCACTGGACATTTGGCTGCAAGAGTATGGTGGTCACTCTTACAGTTGATGCAAGTGGGAGCAGCAGTGGAAGTGCAAGAACGAAAATCGTGACCTGCAGACCCACAGGTGGAACATATCTTCTTATTCTTCTCGTGGCAGTCGGCAGTAGAGTGACTGTACGAGTAACATGTCCAATAAGGTGTTATGTAAGTGAATCGTTCAGGCTCAATCTGTCGAGGGTTGATGAAGTAGTAAGAGATGGCCAGGCCATCAGACAGTGCTCTGGTCGCCATGGTAACGTCCAGAAACGTGACCTTGAGCATCGAGGACGCGTTGGGGATCTTCACAACAGAGTCAATCTTGGCCCAGGTGTTGAGGTCTTCAAGTGATGACATAATTTCCTTGATGGACATGTTCGTGATTAGCCTGTCAAGGCGTTTCATGAACACAGAGCGTTTTGCACGCATGTATGGTGACGTGGAGATGGTAAAACAACTGTCTTCTAATGGAACGTGACGGTAAGCTGTCCAATATACAAAAAGAGTTAGAAACAGAAATACAAATAGCTAGAGCTTCATTTAAGGTTATTAATATAATATTCAAGAGGTTGCTAGTAGAATTGCAGTAAATCAACCATTCAAATCATTATGAAGCTGTGTGTAGTCTGTGGTCAGTCAAACAAACGGGCTTCCACATGGATAAAATTTCTTTTTTTGTGGAAATTGTGTCAGCCCCCTTGTGCAGATATCCCCGAACTGCTACAAGCAGTATTAAAAAGAGAAATGTTTTGGGTATGCCCAAATGAGGGAAAACGTGGACTAAATCCAAGGGTAAAAAAAGGGACAACATCAAAAGCTGCTTTCATAGAAAAACCCGGAAGCTTTCTACAACAATGGGAACATAAAAAGTTGGGCTGAAAGGTACTGCCCTTGAACTGGCCCTGTAGTCACAAACTGTTAAAGGGTGGAGGTGATGTCGGGAGACAAAAATTAAAGCTGGAGGTGCTGTCCTGGGAGACAGTAAAGGTGAAGCGGAGGTGTGTCCGGGAGAAGAAATGGTGAAGTGGAGATACTGTCTGGGAGACAGAAATGGTGAAGCTGGAGATTTTGTCCAGGTAGTCGGGAAATTATACGCAGGAAGGAAATTTCATATAAATGACCTCATAGGGGACAGGAGCCATGTAGGGAAAACAAGTGTAGTCAAAGATAAGATAAAACCAAATATTGCAACTAGAAATACCGCAGGAAATAGCAAACAAGAGGACTCCAATAGCAATAGTGAGGTTTAAATTACCAAAAACAACTGGTGGGAGCCCATTGTTGGTGCTGGGGAGGATAGAAGTAGAAGGGAAACATGCACCAACAGGGAATACAGTCACAGAAACCCAAGGCAAGCGGAAACCAAGCCTGTGCACATACTATGCACTTGGTATCTGCTGGCATGGGAAATCTGGAAAAAAACAGATGGGACGTGCAACTATGACCACCCTGGGAAATGCCATGCCCATATGACAACAGGAAAATGCAAACTCCTTCCTGTAAGCTTTTTCACCCTGAAATGTGTACCTCTTCAGTACAGGAAAGACTGTGCTATAACTTAAATTACCAGGCATACCATTAAAGGGGACAAAAAGATACAAAACATCCCGGCCATGGGAAAAAATGGGTAGCCACAGCCCCTCAAGAGGGGAGAGGTTTTTTGTGCCAGGAAGGAAAAAAAACTGGCAGGAAATGGCAGAAATCGTACACCAAATCCGTCAATTTCCCGGGTGGAACCACAGTCGATGGCCTCCACTCCAAACCAACAGATACAGATACTAATGCCGGAAAAAAAAATCCCCCCCAGTACCAACAATACCCCCAGTCCGATAACATTCTTCTTTGCAAATATAAAGGGGCTAAAGCCAGCAACAAACAACAAAATCCTTTCATCCGTGGACTGCTTGCAGAGGCAAGGCAATGTTCGTGGCTTTCACTGAGACCCACAAAAAAGGATCACTTGGACAATGAAATATGGATCCCCGGTTAAACCCATACAGATGTGACAGAGTGAACAGGCAAAAGGGGGGGGTTGGCCTGTACATTGCAGAGTCACTTGTTTGCACAGAACTGCTTAATGCCCCAAATGACGTTTGTGGAAGTTTTGCAGTAAAGGTCGAGAACCAAAACCTAGTATTGTGGTGTCTACAAGCCTCCGGATGCAACATCCCCGCAATTCCAGGAACAGCTGTTTAAAAATTGACCACTGTCTGGAAAATCTTCCCGCTCCTGCCACCCAACATCTTGCTCCTGGGGGATTTCAACTTAAGGCACCTAAAATGGAGGAATATAGCAAATAATATTGTTGCAGTAATAACACCAGGAGGCAGCTCTGATGAAAACTCACACTCACACGAGCTTTTAAATCTCTGCACAAAATTCAATTTAAACCAGCAAATAATAGAGCCTACTTGATGGAGAATACACATAGACTCATATTCACTAACAATGATGATCTGATAAGAAATGTCACATATCAAAAACAATATACTCAGATCACAACATAATTGAGGTTCAGACATGTATGCGAGGAGCCCCAGACCGACAAAATGAGACTAGTCACGAGGGAGCATTCACCAAATTCAACTTCAATAACAAAAACAAAAGTGGGACCAAGTAAACCAAGTCCTAACCGATATAAGCTGGAAGATTATACTAAGCAACACAGACCCAAATTATGCCTAGAACAGATTAACTCGGTGGCACTCGATGTATGCACAAGGCTTATTCCTCTAAGAAAAAGGAGGAGTAGATGTAAAATAGAAAGAGACAGGCGCTCTCTTTACAGGCGACGGAAAGAATAACAGAGCGGCTAAAAGAGGTCAATATATCTGAAATGCGCAGGGAGACACTGGGTCAGAGAAATAGCAAGCATCGAACTAAGCTAAAGAATCCTTTAGGAGTCAGGAATCGCGGGAAGAACTAAAAGCTATAAATGAATCGAAAGAAACCCAAAGTATTTCTTCTCTATGCCAAATCAAAATCGAGAACAACGCCCAGTATTGGGCCCCTACTTAAACAAGATGGGTCCTACACAGATGACAGCAAGGAATGAGTGAGCTACTCAAGTCCCAATATGACTCAGTTTTTAGCAAGCCGCTAACCAGACTGAGAGTCGAAGACCAAAATGACTTTTTTATGAGAGAGCCACAAAATTTGATTAACACAAGCCTATCCGATGTTATCCTGACGCCAAATGACTTCGAACAGGCGATAAATGACATGCCCATGCACTCTGCCCCAGGGCCAGACTCATGGAACTCTGTGTTCATCAAGAACTGCAAGAAGCCCCTATCACGAGCCTTTTCCATCTATGGAGAGGGAGCATGGACACGGGGGTCGTCCCTCAGTTACTAAAAACAACAGACATAGCCCCACTCCACAAAGGGGGCAGTAAAGCAACAGCAAAGAACTACAGACCAATAGCACTAACATCCCATATCATAAAAATCTTTGAAAGGGTCCTAAGAAGCAAGATCACCACCCATCTAGAAACCCATCAGTTACACAACCCAGGGCAACATGGGTTTAGAAACAGGTCGCTCCTGTCTGTCTCAACTACTGGATCACTACGACAAGGTCCTAAATGCACTAGAAGACAAAAAGAATGCAGATGTAATATATACAGACTTGCAAAAGCCTTCGACAAGTGTGACCATGGCGTAATAGCGCACCCAAAAAGCGCGCTAAAGGAATAACAGGAAAGTCGGTCGATGGATCTATAATTTCCTCACTAACAGAACACAGAGAGTAGTCGTCAACAGAGTAAAGTCGAGGCAGCTACGGTGAAAAGCTCTGTTCCACAAGGCACAGTACTAGCTCCCATCTTGTTCCTCATCCTCATATCCGACATAGACAAGGATGTCAGCCACAGCACCGTGTCTTCCTTTGCAGATGACACCCGAATCTGCATGACAGTGTCTTCCATTGCAGACACTGCAAGGCTCCAGGCGGACATCAACCAAATCTTTCAGTGGGCTGCAGAAAACAATATGAAGTTCAACGATGAGAAATTTCAATTACTCAGATATGGTAAACATGAGGAAATTAAATCTTCATCAGAGTACAAAACAAATTTCTGGCCACAAAATAGAGCGAAACACCAACGTCAAAGACCTGGGAGTGATTATATCGGAGGATCTCACCTTCAAGGACCATAACATTGTATCAATCATCTGCTAGAAAAATGACAGGATGGATAATGAGAACCTTCAAAACTAGGGAGGCCAAGCCCATGATGACACTCTTCAGGTCACTTGTTCTATCTAGGCTGGAATATTGCTGCACTCTAACAGCACCTTTCAAGGCAGGTGAAATTGCCGACCTAGAAAATGTACAGAGAACTTTCACGGCGCGCATAACGGAGATAAAACACCTCAATTATTGGGAGCGCTTGAGGTTCCTAAACCTGTATTCCCTGGAACGCAGGAGGGAGAGATACATGATTATATACACCTGGAAAATCCTAGAGGGGACTAGTACCGAACTTGCACACGAAAATCACTCACTACGAAAGCAAAAGACTTGGCAGACGATGCACCATCCCCTCAATGAAAAGCAGGGGTGTCACTAGCACGTTAAGAGACCATACAATAAGTGTCAGGGGCCCGAGACTGTTCAACTGCCTCGCAGCACACATAAGGGGGATTACCAACAGACCCCTGGCAGTCTTCAAGCTGGCACTGGACAAGCACCTAAAGTCAGTTCCTGATCAGCCGGGCTGTGGCTCGTACGTTGGTTTGCGTGCAGCCAGCAGCAACAGCCTGGTTGATCAGGCGCTGATCCACCAGGAGGCCTGGTCACAGACCGGGCCGCGGGGGCGTTGACCCCCGAAACTCTCTCCAGGTAAACTCCAGGTAATGTCTTCATGGTTGTAGGTGTAAGTACTTTGTCAGCTTCAGCATCATCGAGAAAGGTAACGATGAAGGCTTCTTTCAGTGAAATAATCTTGGAGAATTTGGCGTGAAGACAAGTGTTGAGTGAGGTTGCAAGCTCGAGCTTCGTGGTGTCGTCAACGACAGCAGACTTGGGCTTAATTCTCACACGATGAGACATCGTGGAGATGGTAGAGGTTCCCGTCCCCAACGGGGATCGTAGGGAGACTGAACAAGTAAGGAGAGCTGCTATGACCTGCCGAGGTGAGAGTCAGAAGCAGAATGTGTTGTGTATCAGAATGAGATAGAAGGAGGAAGGGGGGAGTGAAGGCTAGAACGGAGGGTGGGGGAAAAGGTCTGTGGGGGAGAGAGAGGGAGAGAGGGGGGTGTGGGGATGTGGTCAAATTCCAAGGGTCAGCTGTGTGAATGAGTGGATGTGTGTGTGTACTCACCTAGTTGCAGTTTCAGGGGTCGAAACTCAGCTCCTGGCCCCGAGCGTGTGCGTGTGTGTGTTGTTTATATGTCCCAAAAATACACCTCACCTCTCTGTATCCATAATACTAATAAAATACCGTTAATACTGAGAGTAATTCTAATAATTATAATACTAGCGTGTGTTAACGAGTCTACATGTGTATCCAATACTTGTTTCTCAGATTGCACTGTCTTTGTGTCTTAAAACCTTATCTCTTAAAACTGTTGTTGTGGCTAACGCGACGGGCTGGAGTTTTGAGACTCTATGACCACGGGTTCAATCCCGGCCGCGGGTATGGTTTAACTGTTGTCAGGGCTGTAGTCCTATTGACCACAACTTACTCCTGCCTATTCCTTGCTCCTACAGATTTTATCTTCCTACTACTGCTAGGTGCTGTGTGCATGATAGTCACTCTGAAGCAGGGTTTTGCGACAGCCAGCTACCATTGATCGTAGGGCCGGCTCTATCACTCAAAACTTCCCCCCGACCACAAACAGGTGATGGAATGGAATGGAAGACGACGAGAGCTGTCGTGAGATGGGAAGGAAGAAGGATAAGGAAGGATGAAAATAACTGGAAAAGGATGGGAAGGAGGGGAAGAGGAGGAATCAAGGCAAGTGGCCCAACCACTTTGGGACATGTGGTACCGAAGTACTGGAGGCGTAGATGGAGAGGCTTGAATGATGTCGTTACTTGGCGCTCTAGGAGAGGATGGCGAAGGCAGCAGCAGGAGCTGAGAGTGTCAGTAGGCAGGATGAGTTAGTTATTCTCTTGATCTGGTTATCAGTGCTTGGAATTTTGTTCTAGAGAGTAGTGTCACACATATAGGAGAGCTGCAGAAGAGTTCGTTGGTTTGGAGTTGGTGGACTATCTGGTTGACGGTAGGCAATGGCTTTTCGTCAGAAGTGTACGTTGCAGTGTTGTCTTGGAGATGTTGGATGAGTTCTAGGCGAGTCGTTGGGCTGGGGCATTGCTTCGTGGTGTAGAACATGAGTCCTTTGTGTTTAACCCATAGTGTTCCAGGTAATCGACGTGAACGAGGTGGAGAAGGCGGTGGTGGAGTTGATGCTGTACGATGCTCACTGTACGATGACTCGTGCACCTCTTCCTTCCGTCTCCGGCCTCTTCAATTATTCTATTCTCATTTGCCCTTTTGAGTCCTCATTTACCACACTTATCACTTGTATATTGCTACTTTTATAATTTACACTTCACTTTTGATAAGTACACTTCTTATTTGTGATGACACCCAACCTGTTATGGCGGCTCTATCTCCTCAGGCCTACTGCTGCCACCTTCTCTGCTTATATATATTTATATATATATATGTATATATATATATTTCCTCTTTCTGGCTAGCTTGTTCACACTGGCTGTATGCTACCTCACAGTTTCTCGTTAACCATCCTCTCTTAATTCTATTTGATCTTTTGTCTTTAGTCACTCGCTTTGTACTTTGTATATTTGTAACTGTGTGGCAACAAGTGCCAACTAGGCCTCAAACGAACTGGCACTTTGAAATTTTGTTGTATAATTTCAGGCTTTCTCTCGCCTTATCTTTATTTTTTTTTTTTACTAATAACTTTGGTTGTCACTTGTAGGGTTGTTCACTGACGTTGTCACTAACACTGGTTGCTTCTAGCAGCTAGAGCACGCCCTAAAAACACTAAGATTCTCGGAGCCTGGCGCTTGTGACCCACTACCCTGGCTTTGTCAGCATTAAAGTAATTGTCTGCTAAGACACGTAAGGCTAGACGATAATTGCCTGTAACCTCTGGAAATGACTTAATCAGTTTGTAGGGCTCTTCCTTCACAAAACATTTAAGATAATTGAACTTATCAAACTCGTCAATATCAGTGTGTGAATTTACTATGGATTGAAAACCACTAATGAATTCTTCATAATTATAACCTTGGAAAATAGGCAATGACAAGGTTGGCAAACATGGTAATGGGATACCTGGTGTAACAGGTGTGACAGGTGTTGTGGCAGGAGTTTGACCACTAATTACAGTAGGTCTCTGTGAGAGAGTTTTGCGGCAGGTAGCCTGTACTCCTGTCCACCTTAATTGTTGTTCACTAAAAGTACCCAAGACATTTTTAATGTCATCCTATGATTGTCACTTTCATATTTTGCATAATCTGTATTAATTATTTCCAGATGCTGAGTAAGTAATTCCAATTTCTATAATAATAATAATAATAATAATAATAATAATAATAATAATAATAATAATAATAATAATAATATCTTTTTTTTTATCCCAAAACCATTACCAATTGTCATACTTCATAGCATTTTATCAGTTATAATGAATACTGAAAAGAGTTAAGGGAGGCAAGTTGGAGACAGAATGCCAGGTTAGTAAATCAAGAAAATAATTTAACTTTGATTACCTTCACGATGTCTGTTGTTCAAGATATAGTACATATTCCTTACTGGTTGGTAGACAGCAACCACCCAGGGAAGTACTACCGTCCTGCCAGATGACTGTAAAACAGAAACCTGTAACTGTTTTACATGATGGTAGGATTGCTGGTGTCTCTTTCTGTCTCATAAACACGCTAGATAACAGGGATATCTTGCTACTCCTACTTACACTTTGGTCACACTTCACAGGCACGCACATGCATATATATATATACATACATCTAGGTTTTTCTCCTTTTTCTAAATAGCTCTTGTTCTTCTTTATTTCTTCTATTGTCCATGGGGAAGTGGAAAATAATCTTTCCTCCGTAAACCATGCATGTCGTATGAGGCGACTAAAATACTGGGAGCAATGGGCTATTAACCCCTTCTCCTGTAAACATTTACTAAAAAAGAGAAGAAGAAAAACTTTATAAAACTGGGATGCTTAAATGTGCGTGGATGTAGTGCGGATGACAAGAAACAGATGATTGCTGATGTTATGAATGAAAAGAAGTTGGATGTCCTGGCCCTAAGCAAAACAAAGCTGAAGGGGGTAGGGGAGTTTCGGTGGGGAGAAATAAATGGGATTAAATCTGGAGTATCTGAGAGAGTTAGAGCTTAGGAAGGGGTAGCAAATGTTGAAGGATCAGTTATGGAAGGAGAAAAGAGAATATGAATGTGTAAATTCAAGGATTATGTGGATTAAAGTAAAGGTTGGATGCGAAAAGTGGGTCATAATAAGCGTGTATGCACATGGAGAAGAGAGGAATATAGAGGAGAGAGAGAGAGATTTTGTGAGATGTTAAGTGAATGTAAGGAACTTTTGAACTAAGTGAGAGAGTAATTGTGGTAGGGGACCTGAATGCTAAAGTAGGAGAAACTTTTAGAGAGGGTGTAGTAGGTAAGTTTGGGGTGCCAGGTGTAAATGATAATGGGATCCCTTTGATTGAACTTTGTATAGAAAGGGGTTTAGTTACAGGTAATACATATTTTAAGAAAAAGAGGATAAATAAGTATACAAAATATGATGTAGGGCGAAATGGCAGTAGTTTGTTGGATTATGTATTGGTAGATAGAAGACTGTTGAGTAGACTTCAGCATGTACATGTTTATAGAGGGGCAACAGATATACCATATCACTTTTTAGTTGTAGCTACACTGAGAGTAAAAGGTAGATGGGATACAAGGAGAATAGAAGCATCAGGGAAGAGAGAGGTGAAGGTTTATAAACTAAAAGAGGAGGCAGTTAGGGTAAGATATAAACAGTTATTGGAGGATAGATGGGCTAATGAGAGCAAAGGCAATGGCGTCGAAGAGGTATGGTGTAGGTTTAAAAATGTAGTGTTAGAGTGTTCAGCAGAAGTTTGTGGTTACAGGAAAGTGGGTGCAGAAGGGAAGAGGAGCGATTGGTGGAATGATGATGTAAAGAGAGTAGTAAGGGAGAAAAAGCTAACATATGAGAAGTTTTTACAACGTAGAAGTGATGCAAGGAGGGAAGAGTATATGGAGAAAAAAAGAGAGGTTAAGAGAGTGGTGAAGCAATGTAAAAAGAGAGCAAATGAGAGAGTGGGTGAGATGATATCAACAAATTTTGTTGAAAATAAGAAAAAGTTTTGGAGTGAGATTACCAAGTTAAGGAAGCCTAGAGAACAAATGGATTTGTCAGTTAAAAATAGGAAAGGAGAGTTATTAAATGGAGAGTTAGAGGTATTGGGAAGATGGAGGGAATATTTTGAGGAATTGTTAAATGTTGATGAAGATAAGGAAGCTGTGATTTTGTGTATAGGGCAAGGAGGAATAACATCTTGTAGGAGTGAGGAAGAGCCAGTTGTGAGTGTGGGGGAAGTTCGTGAGGCAGTAGGTAAAATGAAAGGGGGTAAAGCAGCCGGGATTGATGGGATAAAGATAGAAATGTTAAAAGCAGGTGGGGATATAGTTTTGGAGTGGTTGAGTGCTATTATTTAATAAATGTATGGAAGAGGGTAAGGTACCTAGGGATTGACAGAGAGCATGCATAGTTCCTTTGTATAAAGGCAAAGGGGATAAAAGAGAGTGCAAAAATTATAAGGGGATAAGTCTGTTGAGTATACTTGGTAAATTGTATTGAAGAGTTATTATTGAAAGAATTAAGAGTAAGACGGAGAATAGGATAGCAGATGAACAAAGAGGCTTTAGGAAAGGTAGGGGGTGTGTGGACCAGGTGTTTACAGTGAAACATATAAGTGAACAGTATTTAGATAAGGCTAAAGAGGTTTTGGTGGCATTTATGGATTTGGAAAAGGCGTATGACAGAGTGGATAGGGGGGCAATGTGGCAGATGTTGCAGGTGTATGGTATAGGAGGTAGGTTACTGAAAGCAGTGAAGAGTTTTTACGAGAATAGTGAGGCTCAAGTTAGAGTATGTAGGAAAGAGGGAGATTATTTCCCAGTAAAAGTAGGCCTTAGACAAGGATGTGTGATGTCTCCGTGGTTGTTTAATATATTTATAGATGGGATTGTAAGAGAAGTAAATGCGAGGGTCTTGGCAAGAGGCTTGGAGTTAAAAGATAAAGAATCACACATAAAGTGGGAGTTGTCACAGTTGCTCTTTGCTGATGACACTGTGCTCTTGGGAGATTCTGAAGAGAAGTTGCAGAGGTTGGCGGAAGAATTTGGTAGGGTATGTAAAAGAAGAAAATTATAAGTGAGTGCAGGAAAGAGTAAGGTTATGAGGATAACAAAAAGATTAGATAATGAAAGATTGGATATTAGATCGGAGGGAGAGGGTATGGAGGAGGTGAATGTATTCAGATATTTGGGAGTGGACGTGTCAGCGGATGGATCTATGAAAGATGAGGTGAATCATAGAATTGATGAGAGGAAAAGGGTGAGCAGTGCACTTAGGAGTCTGTGGAGACAAAGAACTTTGTCCTTGGAGGCAAAGAGGGGAATGTATGAGAATATAGTTTTACCAACGCTCTTATATGGGTGTGAAGCATGGGTGATGAATGTTACAGCGAGGAGAAGGCTGGAGGCAGTGGAGATGTCATGTCTGAGGGCAATGTGTGGTGTGAATATAATGCAGAGAATTCGTAGTTTGGAAGTTAGGAGGAGGTGCGGGATTGCCAAAACTGTTGTCCAGAGGGCTGAGGAAGGGTTGTTGAGGTGGTTCGGACATGTAGAGAGAATGGAGCGAAACAGAATGACTTCGAGATTGTATAAATCTTCAGTGGAGGGAAGGCGGGGTAGGGGTCGGCCTAGGAAAAGTTGTAGGGAGGGGATAAAGGAGGTTTTGTGTGCGAGGGCATGCGTGAGCGTGTTTGATAGGAGTGAATGGAGACAAATGGTTTTTAATACTTGACGTGCTGTTGGAGAGTAATCAAAGTAACATTTATGAAGGGATTCAGGGAAACCGGCAGGCCGGACTTGAGTCCTGGAGATGGGAAGTACATTGCCTGTTCTCTGAAGGAGGGGTGTTAATGTTGCAGTTTAAAAACTGTAGTGTAAAACACCCTTCTGGCAAGACAGTGATGGAGTGAATGATGGTGAAAGTTTTTCTTTTTCGGGCTACCCTGCCTTGGTGGGAATCGGCCAGTGTGTTAATAAATAAATAACTATCTTTATTTGGCAAGACAGTGATGGAGTGAATAATGGTGAAAGTTTTTCTTTTTCGGGCCACCCTGCCTTGGTGAGAATCGGCCAGTGTGTTAATAAAAAAATAACTATCTTTATTTCCTACAAGTACATGTACAAGGTATAGAGGTCTAGTTGACATCGCTGACATACTACTATATAGAAAGCCGCTTGTTAAGATGAGCAGTTCAGGCAAGTTAGGTCAGTTTTGTCCCAGGATGCGAGCCACACCAGTCGATTAACACCCATGTACCCATTTTAAACTGATGGGTGAACAGGGACAGGGACAGCAGGTATCTTACTGAAACACATCCCTAATGTTTTCCAGCCGTACTGGAGGAGATTTGATCTCCAGATCTCAGAGTGTGAGCTGAGTGCACTAGCGATCGAGCTACGGGACACCGCTGACTTAAGAAATCGTAATGACACGATTGCAAATAAACCATACCCCCGGCCGGGATTGAACCCGGGCTGGAGTTTTGAGACTCTATGACCGCGGGTTCAATCCCGGCCGGGGGTATGGTTTACGGGACACCGTTTTGCCTCAAGATCATCAAAATCTGTGTTTTCTTCTTGAGTTAACCCTTAGAGTGTCTAATTGTGTAATCTTAGTCTGCAAGGAGTTAAATTGGGTACTCAAGAAAGCTATTGTAATGGGATACTTAGAGTGTTTAAATACACTGCACTGCTATAACGGCTGAGAGCTTGTGTGAGAAATATCTACTGACCCACTAACCATGACCTCAGGGTCAGTGACCTTGAAGGGTACAGGGTACATATTGCCGGACCTTGATACCAGCTGTCCTGTGTTGATGCAGTGTCAGCTTGGAACACTGATGAGTCGTCGTAAGTAATTATGTTATACACTTCATTCACTATATCTATATAAATGTCATTGTATAATTGTATATGTATGTCACACATGTATATTTCTTATATATATATATATATATATATATATATATATATATATATATTATATATATATATATATATATATATATATATATATATATATATATATATATATATATATATATATATATATATATATATATATATATATATATAAATGTCGTTGTTAATAGACGAAAGCCTACACTTAACATAACTTCCTTTATTATATAACAGTTAAATCTATAAGAGACAAACATAAATGTGTCTATTAACATTATAAACACTGTGTATATACATGTATACACTCAACACAAACTGAACACCGGCTGGCTTTTTGGTGATGTCAATATGATGACTGTGATCTCCGACATGACAGAACTCAGAGAGCACAAAAGTAGTGTTAGTCTTTCTAACACCAACAATGTTCTTTTCTGTCATGTCAGAGATCACAGTCATCCTATTGACTGGTCGTCTGCTAAAACTGTCTAACCTACTTCTAACTTTCACAGTCGCCGTCTGGTTGAATCTGGCTGTCTTGGTACGTCAATAAGCAACAATGTTGTTCTCTAACTAAACTCTCGTATCAAAGATGAGTAATCACTAGAGGGATGCAAAGTAATTACATAGGAGTAATTCGTATAATAGGTAAACAATAATTTGACATTTGATAAACTTAGTTTATTGTGTGTGAAGATCCCAAAATTCGCGGTTTAGAAAAGAGAATGTTTAAAAAATTAACTGGTCACTTGACAAAAGGTTAGGTTAGGTTAGGTTAGGTTAGGTTAGGTTAGGTTAGATTAGGTTAGGTTAGGTTAGGTTAGGTAAGGTTTCTCAGGAAACAGAACAAGTGTTCCTGATGTGAGTCTTAGTTGTGTCATCTGACCGAGGCCTTCCACAGGCTTACTGGTCCACCGATTTAAAAATTATTATTATGCATATAATCATTACATTATGGAGTGTGTTAGTCACGCACTTCATAATGTGATAATGTTGAGTTGGTTGAATGAGGGTAACAATCAAAGACTGATGAGACATTTACAAAAACTGGCTATAAATGTTTACTGAGTAAAACTCGGCCGGAGAAGAGACGACAGAAGAGTTGGCAGGAGAAGAGACGACAGAGGAGCTGCACGGAGAAGAGACGACAGAGGAGTTGGAAGGAGAGCAGACGACAGAGGAGTTCGCCGGAGAAGAAACGACAGAGGAGTTGACCGGAGAAGAGACGACAGAGGAGTTGGCCGGAGAAGAGACGACAGAGGAGTTGGCCGGAGAAGAGACGACAGAGGAGTTGGGCGGAGAAGAGACGACAGAGGAGTTGGCCGGAGAAGAGACGACAGAGGAGTTGGCCGAAGAAGAGACGACAGAGGAGTTGGAAGGAGAGCAGACCACAGAGGACTTGGCCGGAGAAGAGACGACAGAGATGTTGGCCGGAGAAGAGACGACAGAGGAGTTGGCCGGAGAAAAGACGACAGAGGAGTTAGCCTTAGAAGAGACGACAGAGGAGTTGGCCGGAGAAGAGACGCCGGAGGAGTTGGAAGGAGAGCAGACGACAGAGGAGTTGGCCGAAGAAGAGACGACAGAGGAGTTGGAAGGAGAGCAGACCACAGAGGACTTGACCGGAGAAGAGACAACAGAGGTGTTGGCCGGAGAAGAGACAACATAGGAGTTGGCCGGAGAAGAGACGACAGAGGAGTTGGCCGGAGAAGAGACGACAGAGGAGTTGGCCAGAGAAGAGACGACAGAGGAGTTGGCCGGAGAAGAGACGACAGAGGAGTTGACAGGAGAAGAGACGACAGAGGAGTTGGCCGGAGAAGAGACATAAGAACATAAGAAAGAAGGAACACTGCAACAGGTCTACTGACCCATGTGGAGCAGGTCCATGTCCCCCTCCCGCCAGATAAGCCCAATGACCCACCCAGTCTTGTCACCTCCACTCAAGGATGGAGCACTGCACCAGACCCAGCAGCACAAGCTAGTCCGGTCAAACTCACACCAACCCACACCCACTCATGTATTTATCTAACATATTTTTAAAACTACACAACGTTTTAGCCTCAGTAACTGTACTCGGGAGTTTGTTTCACTCATCCACAACTCTATTACCAAACCAGTGCTTTCCTATATCCTTCCTGAATCTGAATTTTTCCAACTTGAAACCATTGCTGCGAGTCCTGTCTTGGCTGGAAATTTTCAGCACGCTATTTACATCCTCTTTATTTATTCTTGCTTTCCATTTATACACCTCGATCATATCCCCCCTAATTCTACGCCTTTCGAGAGAGTGCAGATTCAGGGCCCTCAGTCTATCCTCATAGGGAAGATTTCTGATGCATGGGATCATCTTTGTCATCCTCCTCTGTACGTTTTCCAGAGCATTTATATCCATTCTGTAATACGGTGACCAGAACTGAGCAGCATAGTCTAAATGAGGCCTAACCAAGGATATATAGAGTTGAAAAACAACCTGAGGACTTCCATTATTTATACTTCTAGATATGAAGCCAAGAATTCTTGTTAGCTAATTGCGAACACTAATGCACTATTGTCTTTGTTTTAGATTCCTGCTCACCAGAAACTTATAAATCCTTCTCGCAATCATATTATTAAGATCTACATTATTAGTGTATATGTGCATGTTATTTTCCTGTCCAACATTTAGAACTTTGCATTTGTCAATAATAACTCTATCTGCAACTCCGACCATTTGCATCAGTCTAATTTTAAATCATCCCGTTTAACTCTTAATTGACCTCATTAGAATGAATGGGGACCTATTTTTTGGTGTCATCAGCAAATTTGCTTATGTCGCTTATATTCCCTCATCTATGCGTTTAGTAAATTGTGAGCAACAACGGCCCAACAACTGACCCCTGAGGAACACCGCTTGTGACGTGCCCCCCATTCATGATTTCTCCCCATTTATGCAAACTCTCTTCTGCCTATTGTCAGCCATGCGTCTACCCAGGAAAAAATCTCCTCGTATTCGTGTCCTTTAAATATTCCTCAATAGCCTCTGATGTGGAACTCTAACGAAAGCCTTACGGAAGTCCCATATACACAATATCATATTCATTACCATGATCCTACCTCCTCAAACACCTAGTGAAAAATGTTAGTAAATTCGTAAGACGTAACGCCCCTTTGTAAAACAGTGATAAGATTCCATTAATCAATCTTTTTCCTCATCAAGATGGGCTACGGAATTACTTCGTCAATTATATGATTCCAAAATTTCCACTAAGGAGGTAAGGCTTACTGGTCTATAGTTCGAAGCAGGACCTGTCACCTGCCTTGTAAACAGGGTATTACATTTGCCATTTTCCACTTATCCCAGGCACTATGCCATTTTGTTAGGATATGTTAAAAAGATTAGCCAAGGTAATGCTAAGTTCCTCTTTACATTCCTTAACACACCCTTGCAAACCAGTTTCATCCCAGGACCTGGGGATTTGTTAGGTTTTTAGTTTCTCTACTTGTCTGAGGACCATTCACTAGTTACCGCAAATCGTGCATAGTTAATAGCGTCCTGTTCTACATAATCTATTATTTCAGGATTATCGCTAAGTATTTTCCTGGGTGCAAACTGAAGAGGAGTTGGCCGGAGATCAACTAACAAAGGAGTGGCCAAAGGAACGACAGAGGAGTTGGCCTGAGAAGGACGACAGAGAAGTTGGCCATTAGAAGAGACTACAAGAACGGAGTTGGCCAGGGAGGAGACGACAAGAGGAGTTACCCGGAGAGGAAACGACAGAGGAAATTGGCCGGAGAAGAGACGACAGGGGAGTTTGGCCGGGAAGGAGAAGACAGAGAGTGGCCGAAGGAGACGACAAAGTGGCCGAGAGCAGAAGACAGAGTAGCAGGCCGGAGAGGAGGCACAGATTACAAGAACAACTTCGGGAACTTCGGTTAAGTTAGACTAAGCCATAAGTATTTCATATTATGAAATGTATCCACCCAAACTAAATTCACTTCTAATAATTTGCCGTAAAATTATACAAGTCTCGTAAAATATTAAGGCATACAACTAAATATTGAATGGTGAAGTTACTTCAGCTTTAAATTATCGACACAAGCGGTTTCCATTTTTTGCAATTAAATGTCCTTAAATGCCTTTAATAATTAAGTTTTCAAAAGAATCAAAACTGACTAATAAAGTTCAACAAACTTTTTCGAAACCAATGTTCCACCCGAATCTTGTTATTCTTTTTCATTATTACTAATTCCTGTAAGTAATTATTTTACCTGGTATACAGTCTCGTAACAATTCTCACATTCTGCAGAAGACAATAATTCCATTTCATTTCAGATTCTTTTATTTTTTCAACAATCCTATTTTGCGTATATAACACACCTCACTCAGATTCTCGTAATTTATCACTATTATCCTTTAGGCAGTAGGTTGGTAGACAGCAACCACCCAGGGAGGTACTACCATCCTGTGGTAGTAGGTTGGTAGACAGCAACCACCCAGGGAGGTACTACCGTCCTGTGTAGTAGGTTTAGACAGCAACCACCCAGGGAAGTACTACCATCCTGTGGTAGTAGGTTGGTAGACAGCAACCACCCAGGAGGTAATACCATCCTGTGGTAGTAGGTTGGTAGACAGCAACCAACCCGGGAGATAACTACCGGTCCTGTGGTATAGGTTGTAGACAGAGCAACCCCCAGGTAGGTACTACCATCCTGGTGGTAGTAGGTTGGTAGACAAGCAACCACCCATGGAGGTACAACCATCCAGTGGTATGTAGTTGGTAACAGCAACCACCCAGGGTGGTAATCCGTCCTGTGGTAGTAGTTGGTAGACAGCAACCACCCAGGGAGGTACTACCATCCTGTGGAGAAAGGTTTTGTAGACAGCAAACCACCCAGGGAGACTACCATCCTGTGGTAGTAGGTTGGTAGACAGCAAATCACCCAGGGAGGTACTACCGTCCCTGTGGTAGTAGGTATGGTAGACAGCAAACCACCCAGGGAGGTACTACCACCTGTGGTAAGTAGTTGTGTAGACAGCAACCACCAGGGAGGTACTACCATCCTGTTGTAACAGGTTGGTAGACAGCAACCACCCAGGGAGTTACTACCGTCCTGTGGTAGTAGGTTGTAGACAGCAACCATCCAGGAGGTACTACCGTCCCCCCCTTGTGGGTAAGTAGGTTGTAGACAGGCAACCACCCAGGGAGGTACTACCGTACCTGTGGTAAAAAAGGTTTAGTTTGGTAGACAGCAACCACCCAGGGAGGTACTATCCGTCCCTGTGGTAGTAGGTTTGGTCGACAGCAAACACCCAGGAGGTACTACCCGCCTGTGATAGTAGGTTGGTAGACATCAACAACCCAGGGAGGGTACTACCATCCTTTGGAAGTAGTTGGTAGACAGCAACCACCCAGGGAGGTCCAACCGTCCTGTGGTAGTAGGTTGGTAGAACGCCACCACCCAGGGAGGTACTACCGTCCTGTGGTAGAGGTTGGTAGACGCAACCATCAAGGGAGGTACTACCCGGCCCTGTGGGTAGTAGGTTGGTAGACAGTCAACCACCCAGGGACGTACTACCGTCCTGTGGTAGACAGGTTTGGTAGACACAACCACTCAGGGAGGTACTACGTCCTGTGTAGTAGGTTGGTAGACAGCAACCACCCACGGAGTACCACCATCCTGTGGAAGAGGTTTGTATACAACAACGCACCCAGGGAGGTACTACCGGTACCGTGGTAGTAGGTTGGTAGACAGCAACCACCCAAGAGGACTACCGTCCTGTGGTAGGAAGTTGTAGACAGCAACCACCCAGGTAGGTACTACCGTCCTGTGGTAGAATGTTGGTAGACAGCAACCATCCCAGGGCTGTACTAACCGACCCTGTGGTAGTAGGTCTTGGTAGATCAGCAACCACCAGGAGGTACTACCCATCAATGTGGTAGAAGGTTGGTAGCAAGAGCAACCACCCAGGGAGTACTACCCGTCCATTTGGTATAGGTTGGTAGACAGCAACCCACTCCAGGGAGGTACTACTACCGCCAGTGGTAGTAGGTTGGTAGACAGCAACCACCCAGGGGAGGTACTACCGTCCTGTGGTAAGTAGGTATGGCAGACAGCAACATACCCAGGGAGGTACAAAGGTCCTGTGGTAGTAGTTTGGTAGACAGCAACCACCCAGGACGTACACCACCCTGTGGTAGTAGGTTGGTAGAACAGCAACCACCCAGGGAGGTACTACCGTCCCTGTGGTAGTAGGTTGGTAGACAGCACCACCCAGGGAGGTACGATACCGTCCCTGTGGTAGAAAGATGTAGACACCAACCACCCAGGGAAGTACTACCGCCTGTGGTAAAAGGTTGGTAGACATCAACCACCCAGGGAGGTACTACCGTCCTGTGGTAAAAGATAGTAGAAAAACCAACCACTCCAGGGAGGTACTACCGTTCCTGTGGAAAAGGTTGGGTAGACAGCAACCACCCAAGAGGTACTACCGTCCTGTGGTAAAAAGGTGGTAGACAGCAACCACACCAGGGAGGTACTACCATCCTGTGGTAGTAGCTTGGTAGACAGCAACCACCCAGGGAGGTACAACCGTCCCTGTGGTAGTAGGTTGGTAGACACAACCACCCAAGGAGGTACTACCGCCTGTGGTAGTAGGTTCGGTACAGCAACCACCCAGTAGGTACTTCCATCCTGTGGTAGTTAGGTTTGGAGACAGCAACCACCCAGGGAGTACTACCGTCTTGTGGTAAAAGGTTGGTAGACACAACCACCCAGAGAGGTACTATACCGTCCTGTGGTTAGTAGGTTGGGTAGACAGCAACCTCCCAGGCAGTACTACCGTCCTGTGGTAGAAGTTTGGTAGACAGCATCCACCCAGAGGAGGTACTACCGTCATGTGGTAGTTAGGTTGGTAGACGAAGCACCCACCCATGGGTACTACCGTCCTGAGATAGTAGGCTGGTAGTCACAACCCCCCCCCATGGAGGTACTAACCGTTCATTGGTATAAGGGTTGGTAGACAGCAACACCCAGGGAGGTACTACTAACCATCCTAGTGGGTAGTGTTGGTAGACAGCAACCACCCAGGAGGTACTCCGTCCTGTGTAGTAGGTTTTTTTTTGGTAGACCAGCAACCACCCAGGGAAGAACTACCATCCTGTGGTAGTGAATGTTAGGTAGACAGCAACCACCCAGGGAGGTAATACATCCTTGGTATTAGGTTGGTAGACAGCACCACCCATGGAGGTACTACCGACCGTGGTAGTAGAGTTTGGTAGACAGCAACCACCAGGGAGGTACTACCATCCTGTGGTAGAAGGTTGGTAAGAGCAGCAACCCCCAGTGAGGTACACCATCCCTGTGGAGTAGGTTGGTAGACAGCAACCCCCAGGGTGGTACTACCGTCCTGTGGTAGTAGGTTTGGTTAGACATGCAACCACCCAGGGAGTAACTATACCATCCGTGGTAGTAGGTTGGTAGACAGCAACCACCCCAGGGAGGTACTCCCATCCTGTGGTAAGTAGGTTGGTAGACAGCAACCACCCAGGAGGTACTAACCGTCCTGTGGTAGTATAGTTGAAGACAGCCACCACCTAGGGAGGTACTAACCATCCTGTGGTAGTAGGTTAGGGTAGACAGCAACCACCCCGGGAGGTACTACCATCCTGTGGTAATAATTGGTAGACACAACCACCCAGGGAGGTACTACCGTCCTGTGGAGTAGGTTGGTAGATAGACAGCAACCATCCCAGGTATGTACTACCGTCCTGTGGTAGTAGGTTGGTAGACAGCAACCACCCATGGAGGTACTACCGTCCTGTGGTAAAGGTTTGGTAACAAGCAAACCACGCCAGGGAGTACTAACCGTCCTTGGTAGTAGGTTGGATAGACAGCAACCACCACAGGGAGGTAAACTACCGCCCTGTGATAGTAGGGTTGGTAGATAGCAACAACCCAGGGAGGTACTACATCCTGTGGAAGTAAGGTTGGTAGACAAGCAACCACCCAGAGGTACAACCGTCCTGTGGTAGAAGGTTGGGTAGACGCAACCACCCATGGAGGTACTACCGACCTGTGGGTAGTAGGTTGGTGACAGCAACCATCCAGGGAGGTACTCCCGTCCTGTGTAAGTATGTTGGTAGACCAGCAACCACCCAGGGAGGTACTACCGACCTGTGTAGAAGTTTGGAGACAGCACCACCCCGTGAAGAGGTTACAACCGTCCCTGTGGTAGTAGGTTGGTAGACAGCAACCACCCACGTAGGTACTACAACCCTGTTGGTAGAAGGTTTGTAGACAACATCCACCCGGGAGGAACTACCGTCCTGTGGTAGTAGGTTGGTACAGGTAGCAGCAACACCCAAGGAGGTACTAACTTGTCCTGTGGTAAATGTTGGTAGACAGCACCACCAGGGAGGTACTACCGTCCTGTTGTAGAAGGGTTGGTAGACAGCAACCACCCCAGGGCGGTACTAACCCGTCCTGTGTAGTATTTGGTAGAACTAGCAACCACGGCCATGGAGGTACTACATCATGGGCTTTGGTAGAAGGTTGGTAGAACAGCAACCACCCCGGAGGTACAACCGTCCATTGGTAGTAAGGTTGGTAACATGCAACCACCGCAGGTAGGGACTACTTCTACCGTCCTGTGGTAGTAGGTTTGGTAGACAGCAACGCACCCAAGGAGGTACTAACCGTCCTGTGGTTATTAGGTTGGGCAGACAGCAACCACCCAGGGAGGTACTAAGGCCTGTGGTAGTAGGTTGGTAACAGCAACCACCCAGACGTACCACCGTCCTGTGGTATAGTTGGGAGACACAACCACCCAAGGGAGGTACTACCGACCTGTGGTATTAGTTGGTAGACACACCCACCCAGGGAGTACTACCGTGCCTGTGGGTAAAAAAAAGTTGGTAGACAACCAACCACCCCCGGGAAGTACACTACCGTCCATGGTAAAATGTTGGGTAGACAGCAACCACCCAGGGAGGTACTACCGTCCTAGTGGTAAAAGATTGGTATAAAACAACCACCCAGGAGGTACTACCGTCCTGTGGTAAACGGTTGGTAGACATCAACCACCCAAGGAGTACCACCGTCCTGTGGTAAAAGGTTGGTAACAGCAACCACCCAGGAGGTACTACCATCCGCAGTGGAGTAGCTTGGTAGACAAGCAACCACCCATGGAGGTACTACCGTCCTGTGGTAGTAAGGGATGGAAGACAGCAACCACCCAAGGAGGTAACAACCGTCCTGTGGTAGTAGGTTGGTAGACAGCAATCACCCATGTGAGGTACTTGCCATCCTGGTGTGTAAGTAGGTTGGTAGACAGCAACCACCCAGGGAGGTACTACCGTCTGTGGTAAAAGGTTGGTATAACACAACACCAGAGAGGTACTACCGTCCTGTGGTAGTAGGTTTGTTAGACAGCAACCCTCCCAGGCAGGTAACTACCGTCCTGTGTTAGAAGGTTGGTAGACAGCAACCACCCATGGAGGTACTACCGTCATGTGGTAGTAGGTTGGAAGACAGCAACCACCCAGGGAGTACTAACGTCCTGTGATAGTAGGTTTGGTAGTCAGCAACCACCCATGGAGGGTACTAACGCGTCTGTGGTATTAGGTTTTTGTATACAGCAACCACCCAGGATGTAAACAACCGTCCCCTGTTGTACACAAGGTTGGTAACAGCAACCACCCAGGGAGGTACTACCGTCCTGTGGTAGTAGGTTGGTAGACAGCAACTACCAAGGGAGGTACAACCGTCCCGTGGTAGCAGGTTGGTAGACAGCAACTACCCTGGAAGGTTCTACCGTCCTGTGGTAGTAGATTGGTGGAAACCACCAAGAGTATAACCGACCTGTGGTATAATATTTGTGGACAACCACGAAGGGAGGTACTGCCGTCCTGAGTTAGAAGGTTTGTAGACAGCAACCACCCACGGAGGTACTACCGTCCTGTGGTAGTAGGATGGTAGACAGCAACCACAAAAGAAGGAACTACCGTCCTGTATTAGAAGGTTGGTAGACAGCAACCACACACGGAGGTACTATCGTCTTGTGGTAGTAGGTTGTAAACAGCAACCACCCAGGGAAGGTAATACCGTCCTGTTGTAGAAGGAGTAGACAGCAAACCACCCAGGAGGTCCTACCGTCCTTTGTAGAAGGTATGTAGACAGCAACCACCCGGGAGAACTACCATCCTGTGTAGAAGTTTGTAGACAGCACCACCCAGGGAGGTACTACCGTCCCTGTTGTAGTAGGAAGGTAGACGAGACAACCACCCATCGGGGTACTACCGTCCTGTGGTAGTAGGATGTAGACCAGCAACCCACCCAGGGAGTTACTACCTCCTGTGGTAGAAAGGTTGGTAACAGCAACCACCCCCCAGGATGTACTACCGTCCTGTGGTAGTTTTTAAAAGGTGGTTGGTAGACTGGCAACCACCCACGGAAGTGTACAACTACCGTCCCTGTGGTAGTAGGTTGGTAGACAGCAACCACCCATGTGAAGTACTACGCCTGTGTGTAGAAGGTTGGTAACAGCAACCACCCAGTGAGGTACTACCGTCCTGTGTAGAGGTTGGTAGACAGCAATCCACCCAGTAGGTACTACCGTCCTTTGGGTAGAAGGTTGGTAGACAGCAACCACCCAGGAGGTACTACCGTCCTGTGGTAGTAGGTAGGTAGACAGCAACCACACAGGAGGTACTACCATCCTGTGGTAGTCAGGTGTAACTGAACCTCCCTGGGAGGTACTACCGTCCCCTGTGGTAGTATGTTTTTAACAGCAACCACCCAGGTATGTACTACCGTCCTGTGGTAGTAGGTTGGAGAGAGCAACCACCCAGGGAGGTACAACCTCCTGAGGTAAGTAAGTTGGTAGACAACAACCACCCATGAGGTACTACCGTCACTGTGGTAGTAGGTTGGTAGAACAGCAACCACCCAGGGAGGTACTACTGTCCCTGTAGTAGTAGGTTGTAGACAGAGCAACCACCCAGGGATGTACTACCAGTCCCAGTGGTAGTATGTTGGGTAGACAACAACCACCCATGGAGTAACAACCTATCCTGGTTAGTAGGTTGGTAGACAGCAACCACCCAGGGAGGTACTACCGTCCTGTGGTAGTAGGTGGTATACAGCAAACCACCCCGGGAGTACAACCGTCCTGTGGTAAGTCGGTTGGAGACAGCAAACCACCCAGGAGGTACTACCAATCTGTGGGTAGTAGGTTGGAGACAGCAACCCTCCCGGGAGGTACTGGACCTTCCTGTGTTAGAAGGTTTGTAGACAGCACCCACCCGCAGGGAGGAACAACCGTCCGCTGTGGTAGTAGGTTGGTAGACAAGCACCACCCAGGGAGGAACTACCATCCTGTGGTATAGGTTGGTAGACAGCAAACCACCCAGGAAGGTACAACCGTCCTTGGTAGTAGGTGGTAGACATCAACCACCCAGGAGGTATACCATCCGGTGGTAGAAGGTTGGTAACAGCAACCACCCAGGGAGGTACTTCCGTCTGTGGTAGTAGGTTGTAGACAGCAACCACCCAGGGAGGTACTACCATCCTGTGGTATAGGTTGTAGACAGCAAACACCCAGGGAAGGATACTCAACCATCCAGTGTGGTAGTAGGTTGGTAGACTGTAAACCTCCTCAGGGAGGTACTACCGTACCCTGTGGTAGTAGGTTGGAAGAAAGCAAACCACGCCATGGAGGATACATACCGTCCAGTGGTCGTAGGTTTGGTAGACAGCAACCGCACCAGGGAGGTACAACCGTCCTGTGGTAGTAGTTTGGTAGACAGCAACTACCCAGTGAGATACTTGCTACCGGTCCTGTGGTAGTAGGTTGTAGACTGTAACCACCCAGGGAGGTACTACCGTCCTGTGGTAGTAGGTTTGGTAGACATGTAACCACCCAGGGAGTACTAACCGTCCTGTTGGTAGTAAAGGTTGGTAGACAGCAACCACCCAGGAAGGTAACTACCATCCTGTGGTAGTAGGTTTGGTAGACAGCAACCAACCCAGGGAGGTACCAGACCATCCTGTGGTTATTATGTTTGGTAGCCTGTAACCAACCCAGGGAGTACTACCGTCCTGTGGTAGTAAGGTTGGTATACAGCACACCCAGGAGTTACTACCATCCTGTGGTAGTAGGTTGGTAGACAGGCAACCCACCCAGGAGGTTAAGCGAACCAACCTTGGTAGTAGGTTGGGTAACATGCAACCACCCAGGAGGAACTACCGACTGTGGTATTAGGTTGGAAGACAAGCAACCACCCGAGGGAGTACTACCGTCCTGTGGTAGTAGGTTGGAAGACAGCAACCTCCCCAGGGAGGAACTACCGTCCTGTGGTAGTAGGTGGTAGTGACAGGAACCTCCCAGGGAGGTACTACTACCGTCCTGTGGTAGTAGTTGGTAGACAAGCAAACCACCCAGGATGTACTTTCCGTCCTGTTAAGTAGGTTGGTAGAACAGGAAACCACCCAGGGAGGTACTACCGTCTGTGGTAGTAGGTGTAACCAGTAAACAACCACCAGGGAGTACACGTCCCTGGTGGTAGTAGGTTGGTAGACAGCACCACCCAGGGAGGTACTACCGTCCTGCCAATGAGTGTAAAAAAATGAAAACCTGTATTTTGTTTACATGATTGAAGGTTGCTGATATCATTTTTCTGTCTTATAGAACACTCGGGAAACCATGTGTATCTTGCTTACTTCTACTTACACTTATGTCACACTAACACATACAATGGACAATCATATATATACACACTCTCTGGGTTTTTCTCTGTTTTCTTACTAGTTGTTTGTTTTCCTTTTTATTTCCTCTTATCTCTCATTGGAAGTGGAACAGAATTTTCTTCGTGTGTAAGCCATGTGTGTTTTAGATGCACTGAATTGCTGGAGTGCAAGGGGTAGTTAACCTCACCTCCTGTATGCATTACTAACTTTAGAAAGAGAAATTTCTTTTGGGCTCTCTACTCGGTGGAATACTGCCGTTTTTCTTACCATAATTAAGTCTTTAAATCTGAAATTGAGAAATTTGCTCGAATGCAAAATATCTCCTATCTCCTCTTTTTTTTTCCTTCGTTTATTTAATATCTGTATAGTGTGCGTCTTGAAGTCATTGCGTTGCGGCTTTTCTGTGGTACGTCCCAGTGTTGTGAATATTCCATCGTTGTTTATTGCCTTCCAACGTATGCAATATACATATAAAATTGAACGTTAAGAGGCAGGTGATGTTAATTTAATTCACGTGTATTCTTGTGAGAGCGGGGTTTAAGTATGATTGTTAATGTTAAGAGTAATACCACTGTTGAAAACATATATGGATTTGAGGATAAGAGGATAAATTGTATATATGGTTGATAATGCCAATTTTTATTTTGTATTTAGATTAGATTAAATGTGCAGGTCCCTTACACGATGATACCATAACAGTAGAGCCAAATTGTACAGAATGACCACAACAATTCTCTGTAAGCCATTAATACAACTCCGTCTACATTGACACTCAAAATAACCCTTTGATAAATAACAGGAACGTAGAAAATATAATTATCATACAGACAATAACTTTGTATCCTTATAGAAATTTGTATCTTGTAGATAATAATATCTTGTACGTAATGTGCAGGTATCATTTAGACGAAAATTGTAGCCTTCTTGAAAATTTCAGTTCAAAATTTATAAATTAAGTCGTTTTCAAATTTCAAATCATAGAAAACAGTGATTTATTTTTATATCACTGTTCTGTTCTGGATATCACTGCAACTACGCATACATAATATTTAAATAGGTATTGGGTTAAATTTTTTACTACATAAGTTTCGTGTCCATAATTTTTCGTAAGGCCAGTGGTTATTGTTTTTGTCGCTTCACTGCTTTGCTGAGTCTTAGTATAAGTCTTGCTTTCATGTGCACTCTTCCTAGACACAAGTGACACCTTTTTCCAACATCTTAACAGTCAATGATAACAATCAGCACTTTTTCACATTCTAGTGTGACCTCTGCTGAAGATCTCTGTGTGTTGCAGATAAAGCTGGCGATGTTTGGGGATTACACACATAGAAATTGTGACAATCAATGGGTCTGGACTTTCTCGTTGTGCTCAGTACAGTGGAGGCACGCAGAGAATCCAGTAATTGTTAAAACGACAAGGATTCATCCGCCGTACATTCTCCTGAGTTGGAATCAAAGAACGGAGTGTTGCAGGACACTGTTGTTCCCAAACGTATGCCGCCCGCAAGAACACACGTAATAAGGTGTTGCACGTCCCGTGGGGTTGGGCGTGACTCGGCCGGCTGATCACCTGGTAAACACAGGATTGCAAAGGTCCGCTGCAAAATCCTGCTCCTTCATCACTTTATGGGGGCACACCGAGGACTGCGTGGCCATCGTGAAATAGTAACTACCATCGGTGCAGTCAACTGGTAGCGAGAGGGCACTACACACCTGTGTCATGAACATTAAACGAACATATCAGCAACGCTAAGTTTGTTAAAACATTTATGGATTATTTTAACTCTCACGTTGTCACCATCTCACTAAACTCTGAACAGAAAGATAAATCAAGTATTATATGGACTGTTTCAGAAAAAATCTTAATACATGGTTATACAATTTTTCATTGGTGAATACGAGTTGGAGAATCAAGCTGTGGACGTCTACATTAAGATTCGATTACACTCGCATTATAAATAAATTTAGCACTCATTACAAAACAGTATATTCTCATGTAGACATAACTAAATATAAACTTTCCTAGATGGACGATTGTCACTCCATTGGTCATTATGTGCTGGAATGTCCATAAAATTTAATGAATTAAGAGGCAACTCAATCTCAAATGTACAAGAAATTATGTATTGTAACCCGACAGTGGTATATACCGAACCATTCTGGAAAAATGTCCCTATTTTGGCTATTGTAATTAACTCAATACCGCATATAAGCGGCACTATATTTTTTAACTTAATTCATTTCGGCATGAATAACACATTATGATTGTAACCAATATAACAATGCAAATAGCTCATACCATTGAGAACTTATCAGTCGTCAAAATTCAGCGTTCCAGTTCCTGACCTATTAGATGGTCCTCTGTATTCTTTTTGATTACCACCATACCATGGAATACATACCATGGGTATTTATATCCTGTGGTTGATATTGTGATGATAATACACAAAACTTAAGACAAAACTCTTAGTTGAGGAGGAGGTAGTAAATACTCTCCCGTTCCATGATGAATTGCTCAATCAATCAACAACTATTATTCCATTTATGAAACTAGAGCAAAAAGGAACTTTTTTTCACAATGTTTCTGAGAACTTTGTGCATAGGTTGCCCTGAGTATTTTAGATGAGTAAATTCAAAATCTATGAAATTATACTGCGTTACACTAAGGATTTCGCGGAATAAGCTTTGTACGCACAGCAGCGATGAATACCCATTATTGAAACTCCCCCACTTTAGGATAACCGTCACAAGGAAATGAATATACTGGCGAAATAGGAAAACAACATATTGTAACAAACGCTCGAATGGGGTGGGGTTTGAACCAATGGTGAGTAAGTCGTAAAACTCCAAGCGAGTTCGTCAACCACTGGGCCACTGGCTACAATAATATTTCATCCCAGCTAGGTATATTGTCTAAACAACCATAGGGAAGCTAACCTCCTATCGTGTAAATAACCTAGTTGGAAACGAATCTTATGTAGCGAGCTGGCCCATTGAGGTTGACAGCACTGGCCTGGAGTTTTAGGACTTATCCGCCAATGGGTCAACCCCTTACCCTTCCTTGTTGATTTTTCAGTCACTTATTGAGTCAAGAATTCGTCTGAAGGTCGACGAGATTAAAATGAAATACAGACAGCGCCATCTTGATGATTACTGAATAGATCACGTAAGTAATACATCATCAGATAGAATAAAAAAAGCGCTTTAAACCGTTACTGGAGACAATACCCATTAACCCACACTAGAGAGAGAAAAGCTTATGACGAACGCAACGGTCTGACTTGGACCTTTACAAAAGCCACTAACAAAAAAGAGTGAGAGCCAGTATATATAGATAGGAACAGGGCTGGACAAGAGAGGAATAAAAAGAAGTATGGTAAGCTGGTATAATATTGCAGTATAAGAAAGGAGCAGTGTAGCTTGCACAAGAGAGAAAGAGAGTATAAAATGGAGCAGTATTAATGGTAGTAGTAATAGCAGTAGAAAGAGAGTGGTAGTCATAGTATAGAGAAGTTGGTCAGTGTAAGGACCGAAAATATAGGATGAGAAAACTTGAAGACAGAACACACTAGGCAGAAGAAAAGGAAAGAAAGACAGAAAAAGGGAAAAAAAAGAAGAGAGAAGAGTAGGTGAAAGAGGAGAAGTAATGAACATTCAGTGTGAATTGAGCCATTTTGCAATCTAAAGAGAAAGGAAGGCATTACAGAGGCAAACTAGGACTAAGATTCATACAAGAAATTGTATAAGGAATACTTCAACAAGGCCGGCGACTGTGAAGGCTAGAAGTATGGATAGAACAATTTAGCCAGATGGACCAGTCAATAGAGGACTGTGATCTCCAATGAGAGATAAGAGCATTATCTACGTCACATCCTATCGCTTTTTGATGCCTTGTTTGTCTACTCAGTTCAAAACTTGCGGAGCAGGAAATAACGTAGACACACAAGGGCAAGAGTTTGTGAAATGGAAGGGTAGCCATGAACGAGAGAAAGAATTACGAAGAGTGGCAATTTCCGATTGTAGGAACTGAGGATCACAAATGCGAGCACAGACAAAAAGAGCAATAAGAACACTCTGTCTGACAGACGAAGACATGAGTAAGACAAGTATAAATGTACATACCATTGTGTAATAGAGCCTGGAGATAAACGTAAAAAACCTGTATCCGAGTAGTGGACATATATATATTAAATATATATATATATATATATATATATATATATATATATATATATATATATATATATATATATATATATATATATATATATAAATGTAAAAATATAAATATATAAATATATATATAAATATATATATATCATATATGCAATAAGATCACAGTAAACAGGTGATTTCATAATATGCAAAACAAACCATGGAAATTTTTGAACATGGTTGCTTAAACACAATCCTCCCTAATAGAGATAAATGGTTCAGATATTTGATGATATATTGTGACTTATGCCCAAAAATGTAGATATACACCATTTCCATGAAAATTAAATAGCTAGCCCCTCTAATAAACCTTACTGTTGAAGTTTGAAGAAAATAACTCATTGCTTTTCTAGATGTTTTAATTAATAAGGGTAAAAATGAATTCAATATAAATTTACAGAAAACCTACAACTAACTGTTCCTATTTCCACTATAATTCCTCGCATCAAGATAGAGTCAAACTGCTGTTTTCTCATCATGTTTATGAGAGCTTTAACAATTTTGTAGTCCTGAGTTCAAGATGAATGAAATATCCAAAATTTATGAAATAGCCTTATTTCAACCAAAAATACGTTGGTTTTGTCCTACCATGAAAACTTAGTTTGATATGCCTTCTCTTCTTAAGCCTTTTAATATTAAAGTTTTGTATTCAAAAAACTTGATACAGTAAAAACTTTTGATAAAGACTTCCTCTCCCAAAATGCTGATGGATGTGTCTATTAAAGATTCTTGTAAAAATTTGCGATAAAGTTAATTACGGTCAAAATGGTAAAAATCTTCGAACTAAGATAAAACAACATAAATAAAATGCATTGAACTGCACAAGATTCCAATGCACTATATTATTCATGAAGAGATTTAGCCATCCAATGATTCTTCTCAAAAAGTTGAGGAAAGTTGTTCAAGCAATCCATGGTCGACAGGAATATTAAAGTAATGAATCTTGTTTTCATTAAAAAGCAGTTTTGACATAAGTATGAATATTCCTTTGGTTTATATAAATTAGATCCATTTATAATTAATAGAATTTGGGAAAATTTAAAAAACACGGACAAATAATAATTTTTAAAATTTTCTTGGGTAGAATAGTTTGTTGTGGGTTGTGCTAAGGACCTGTCCAGTCGGGCCGGCGCGCTATGCAGGTGTTTAAACCTGTTTGTGTATCTGATAGTGAGTGTTGGCCAGACCCCTTATATACCTTCTTTGGATGCTTTACTTTCATAGTTTCCTTGATAATGTGAGTATTCACGATAGCGCTTGAATATCTCTATCTTCACAGTTGTTTTGTTTTGCAAATATATTTATAAATATAAATATATATATATATATCAATATATTATAAAGAAATAAATATATAGTTATATATATATAAATATATTTATAAATATATATAAGTGTGTGTGTGTGTGTGTGTGTGTGTGTGTGTGTGTGTGTGTGTTGTTGTGTGTATGTATATATACATCAAAGAAATAAAAAAGCAAAGAGTAATTCCCATTCAGTTTAAACCCATTGAAGGAGCAAGATTGATTAAGTGGCATCGATAATTTGTTGTGAAGAGGCTAGAGTAATAAGGCCAAAGAGCAATTTGTCATCTACCAGAAGGGAGGGAACAACACCATAAAAGTTATCAAGAATATGCGGCAGAGGAGAGCCCATAGCGACACCGAAGGTTGGGAAGTAAAATTTACCTTGAAAGGAGTTGACACATAGGCGAATAAGACCAAGGAAGATATCATTAATGTAACATTGGTGGGAAGATTTCTGATGCATGGTATCATATTTGTCATCCTCCTCTGTCACGTTTTCCAGAGCATTTATATCCATTCTGTAATACGGTTGACCAGAACATGAGCAGCAAAGTCTAAATGAGGCCTAACCAAGGTTATATAGAGTTGAAAAACAACCTGAGGACTTCCATTATTTATACTTCTAGATATGAAGCCAAGAATTCTTGTTAGCTAATTGCGAACACTAATGCACTATTGTCTTTGTTTTAGATTCCTGCTCACCAGAAACTTATAAATCCTTCTCGCAATCATATTATTAAGATCTACATTATTAGTGTATATGTGCATGTTATTTTCCTGTCCAACATTTAGAACTTTGCATTTGTCAATAATAACTCTATCTGCAACTCCGACCATTTGCATCAGTCTAATTTTAAATCATCCCGTTTAACTCTTAATTGACCTCATTAGAATGAATGGGGACCTATTTTTTGGTGTCATCAGCAAATTTGCTTATGTCGCTTATATTCCCTCATCTATGCGTTTAGTAAATTGTGAGCAACAACGGCCCAACAACTGACCCCTGAGGAACACCGCTTGTGACGTGCCCCCCATTCATGATTTCTCCCCATTTATGCAAACTCTCTTCTGCCTATTGTCAGCCATGCGTCTACCCAGGAAAAAATCTCCTCGTATTCGTGTCCTTTAAATATTCCTCAATAGCCTCTGATGTGGAACTCTAACGAAAGCCTTACGGAAGTCCCATATACACAATATCATATTCATTACCATGATCCTACCTCCTCAAACACCTAGTGAAAAATGTTAGTAAATTCGTAAGACGTAACGCCCCTTTGTAAAACAGTGATAAGATTCCATTAATCAATCTTTTTCCTCATCAAGATGGGCTACGGAATTACTTCGTCAATTATATGATTCCAAAATTTCCACTAAGGAGGTAAGGCTTACTGGTCTATAGTTCGAAGCAGGACCTGTCACCTGCCTTGTAAACAGGGTATTACATTTGCCATTTTCCACTTATCCCAGGCACTATGCCATTTTGTTAGGATATGTTAAAAAGATTAGCCAAGGTAATGCTAAGTTCCTCTTTACATTCCTTAACACACCCTTGCAAACCAGTTTCATCCCAGGACCTGGGGATTTGTTAGGTTTTTAGTTTCTCTACTTGTCTGAGGACCATTCACTAGTTACCGCAAATCGTGCATAGTTAATAGCGTCCTGTTCTACATAATCTATTATTTCAGGATTATCGCTAAGTATTTTCCTGGGTGCAAACTGAAGAGGAGTTGGCCGGAGATCAACTAACAAAGGAGTGGCCAAAGGAACGACAGAGGAGTTGGCCTGAGAAGGACGACAGAGAAGTTGGCCATTAGAAGAGACTACAAGAACGGAGTTGGCCAGGGAGGAGACGACAAGAGGAGTTACCCGGAGAGGAAACGACAGAGGAAATTGGCCGGAGAAGAGACGACAGGGGAGTTTGGCCGGGAAGGAGAAGACAGAGAGTGGCCGAAGGAGACGACAAAGTGGCCGAGAGCAGAAGACAGAGTAGCAGGCCGGAGAGGAGGCACAGATTACAAGAACAACTTCGGGAACTTCGGTTAAGTTAGACTAAGCCATAAGTATTTCATATTATGAAATGTATCCACCCAAACTAAATTCACTTCTAATAATTTGCCGTAAAATTATACAAGTCTCGTAAAATATTAAGGCATACAACTAAATATTGAATGGTGAAGTTACTTCAGCTTTAAATTATCGACACAAGCGGTTTCCATTTTTTGCAATTAAATGTCCTTAAATGCCTTTAATAATTAAGTTTTCAAAAGAATCAAAAACTGACTAATTAAAAGTTCAACAAACTTTTCGAAACCAATGTTCCTCCCGAATCTTGTTATTTCTTTTCAATATTACTAATTCCTGTAAGTAGGTTATTTTAACCCTGGGATACAGTCTCGTAACAATTCTCACATACTGCAGAGACAATAATTCCATTCATTTCAGATTCTTTTATTTTTTTCAACAATCCTATTTTGCGTATATAACACACCTCACTCAGATTCTCGTAATTTATCACTATTATCCTTTAGGCAGTAGTTGGTAGACAGCAACCACCCAGGGAGGTACTAACCAACCAGTGGTAGTAGGTTGGTAGACAGCAACCACCCAGGAGGTACTACCGTCCTGTGTAGTAGGTTTAGACAGCAACCACCCAGGGAGTACTACCAACCTGTGTAGTAGGTTGGTAAGACAGCAACCACCCAGGAGGTAATACCATCCTGTGGTAGTAGGTTGGTAGACAGCAACCAACCCGGGAGATAACTACCGGTCCTGTGGTATAGGTTGTAGACAGAGCAACCCCCAGGTAGGTACTACCATCCTGGTGGTAGTAGGTTGGTAGACAAGCAACCACCCATGGAGGTACAACCATCCAGTGGTATGTAGTTGGTAACAGCAACCACCCAGGGTGGTAATCCGTCCTGTGGTAGTAGTTGGTAGACAGCAACCACCCAGGGAGGTACTACCATCCTGTGGAGAAAGGTTTTGTAGACAGCAAACCACCCAGGGAGACTACCATCCTGTGGTAGTAGGTTGGTAGACAGCAAATCACCCAGGGAGGTACTACCGTCCCTGTGGTAGTAGGTATGGTAGACAGCAAACCACCCAGGGAGGTACTACCACCTGTGGTAAGTAGTTGTGTAGACAGCAACCACCAGGGAGGTACTACCATCCTGTTGTAACAGGTTGGTAGACAGCAACCACCCAGGGAGTTACTACCGTCCTGTGGTAGTAGGTTGTAGACAGCAACCATCCAGGAGGTACTACCGTCCCCCCCTTGTGGGTAAGTAGGTTGTAGACAGGCAACCACCCAGGGAGGTACTACCGTACCTGTGGTAAAAAAGGTTTAGTTTGGTAGACAGCAACCACCCAGGGAGGTACTATCCGTCCCTGTGGTAGTAGGTTTGGTCGACAGCAAACACCCAGGAGGTACTACCCGCCTGTGATAGTAGGTTGGTAGACATCAACAACCCAGGGAGGGTACTACCATCCTTTGGAAGTAGTTGGTAGACAGCAACCACCCAGGGAGGTCCAACCGTCCTGTGGTAGTAGGTTGGTAGAACGCCACCACCCAGGGAGGTACTACCGTCCTGTGGTAGAGGTTGGTAGACGCAACCATCAAGGGAGGTACTACCCGGCCCTGTGGGTAGTAGGTTGGTAGACAGTCAACCACCCAGGGACGTACTACCGTCCTGTGGTAGACAGGTTTGGTAGACACAACCACTCAGGGAGGTACTACGTCCTGTGTAGTAGGTTGGTAGACAGCAACCACCCACGGAGTACCACCATCCTGTGGAAGAGGTTTGTATACAACAACGCACCCAGGGAGGTACTACCGGTACCGTGGTAGTAGGTTGGTAGACAGCAACCACCCAAGAGGACTACCGTCCTGTGGTAGGAAGTTGTAGACAGCAACCACCCAGGTAGGTACTACCGTCCTGTGGTAGAATGTTGGTAGACAGCAACCATCCCAGGGCTGTACTAACCGACCCTGTGGTAGTAGGTCTTGGTAGATCAGCAACCACCAGGAGGTACTACCCATCAATGTGGTAGAAGGTTGGTAGCAAGAGCAACCACCCAGGGAGTACTACCCGTCCATTTGGTATAGGTTGGTAGACAGCAACCCACTCCAGGGAGGTACTACTACCGCCAGTGGTAGTAGGTTGGTAGACAGCAACCACCCAGGGGAGGTACTACCGTCCTGTGGTAAGTAGGTATGGCAGACAGCAACATACCCAGGGAGGTACAAAGGTCCTGTGGTAGTAGTTTGGTAGACAGCAACCACCCAGGACGTACACCACCCTGTGGTAGTAGGTTGGTAGAACAGCAACCACCCAGGGAGGTACTACCGTCCCTGTGGTAGTAGGTTGGTAGACAGCACCACCCAGGGAGGTACGATACCGTCCCTGTGGTAGAAAGATGTAGACACCAACCACCCAGGGAAGTACTACCGCCTGTGGTAAAAGGTTGGTAGACATCAACCACCCAGGGAGGTACTACCGTCCTGTGGTAAAAGATAGTAGAAAAACCAACCACTCCAGGGAGGTACTACCGTTCCTGTGGAAAAGGTTGGGTAGACAGCAACCACCCAAGAGGTACTACCGTCCTGTGGTAAAAAGGTGGTAGACAGCAACCACACCAGGGAGGTACTACCATCCTGTGGTAGTAGCTTGGTAGACAGCAACCACCCAGGGAGGTACAACCGTCCCTGTGGTAGTAGGTTGGTAGACACAACCACCCAAGGAGGTACTACCGCCTGTGGTAGTAGGTTCGGTACAGCAACCACCCAGTAGGTACTTCCATCCTGTGGTAGTTAGGTTTGGAGACAGCAACCACCCAGGGAGTACTACCGTCTTGTGGTAAAAGGTTGGTAGACACAACCACCCAGAGAGGTACTATACCGTCCTGTGGTTAGTAGGTTGGGTAGACAGCAACCTCCCAGGCAGTACTACCGTCCTGTGGTAGAAGTTTGGTAGACAGCATCCACCCAGAGGAGGTACTACCGTCATGTGGTAGTTAGGTTGGTAGACGAAGCACCCACCCATGGGTACTACCGTCCTGAGATAGTAGGCTGGTAGTCACAACCCCCCCCCATGGAGGTACTAACCGTTCATTGGTATAAGGGTTGGTAGACAGCAACACCCAGGGAGGTACTACTAACCATCCTAGTGGGTAGTGTTGGTAGACAGCAACCACCCAGGAGGTACTCCGTCCTGTGTAGTAGGTTTTTTTTTGGTAGACCAGCAACCACCCAGGGAAGAACTACCATCCTGTGGTAGTGAATGTTAGGTAGACAGCAACCACCCAGGGAGGTAATACATCCTTGGTATTAGGTTGGTAGACAGCACCACCCATGGAGGTACTACCGACCGTGGTAGTAGAGTTTGGTAGACAGCAACCACCAGGGAGGTACTACCATCCTGTGGTAGAAGGTTGGTAAGAGCAGCAACCCCCAGTGAGGTACACCATCCCTGTGGAGTAGGTTGGTAGACAGCAACCCCCAGGGTGGTACTACCGTCCTGTGGTAGTAGGTTTGGTTAGACATGCAACCACCCAGGGAGTAACTATACCATCCGTGGTAGTAGGTTGGTAGACAGCAACCACCCCAGGGAGGTACTCCCATCCTGTGGTAAGTAGGTTGGTAGACAGCAACCACCCAGGAGGTACTAACCGTCCTGTGGTAGTATAGTTGAAGACAGCCACCACCTAGGGAGGTACTAACCATCCTGTGGTAGTAGGTTAGGGTAGACAGCAACCACCCCGGGAGGTACTACCATCCTGTGGTAATAATTGGTAGACACAACCACCCAGGGAGGTACTACCGTCCTGTGGAGTAGGTTGGTAGATAGACAGCAACCATCCCAGGTATGTACTACCGTCCTGTGGTAGTAGGTTGGTAGACAGCAACCACCCATGGAGGTACTACCGTCCTGTGGTAAAGGTTTGGTAACAAGCAAACCACGCCAGGGAGTACTAACCGTCCTTGGTAGTAGGTTGGATAGACAGCAACCACCACAGGGAGGTAAACTACCGCCCTGTGATAGTAGGGTTGGTAGATAGCAACAACCCAGGGAGGTACTACATCCTGTGGAAGTAAGGTTGGTAGACAAGCAACCACCCAGAGGTACAACCGTCCTGTGGTAGAAGGTTGGGTAGACGCAACCACCCATGGAGGTACTACCGACCTGTGGGTAGTAGGTTGGTGACAGCAACCATCCAGGGAGGTACTCCCGTCCTGTGTAAGTATGTTGGTAGACCAGCAACCACCCAGGGAGGTACTACCGACCTGTGTAGAAGTTTGGAGACAGCACCACCCCGTGAAGAGGTTACAACCGTCCCTGTGGTAGTAGGTTGGTAGACAGCAACCACCCACGTAGGTACTACAACCCTGTTGGTAGAAGGTTTGTAGACAACATCCACCCGGGAGGAACTACCGTCCTGTGGTAGTAGGTTGGTACAGGTAGCAGCAACACCCAAGGAGGTACTAACTTGTCCTGTGGTAAATGTTGGTAGACAGCACCACCAGGGAGGTACTACCGTCCTGTTGTAGAAGGGTTGGTAGACAGCAACCACCCCAGGGCGGTACTAACCCGTCCTGTGTAGTATTTGGTAGAACTAGCAACCACGGCCATGGAGGTACTACATCATGGGCTTTGGTAGAAGGTTGGTAGAACAGCAACCACCCCGGAGGTACAACCGTCCATTGGTAGTAAGGTTGGTAACATGCAACCACCGCAGGTAGGGACTACTTCTACCGTCCTGTGGTAGTAGGTTTGGTAGACAGCAACGCACCCAAGGAGGTACTAACCGTCCTGTGGTTATTAGGTTGGGCAGACAGCAACCACCCAGGGAGGTACTAAGGCCTGTGGTAGTAGGTTGGTAACAGCAACCACCCAGACGTACCACCGTCCTGTGGTATAGTTGGGAGACACAACCACCCAAGGGAGGTACTACCGACCTGTGGTATTAGTTGGTAGACACACCCACCCAGGGAGTACTACCGTGCCTGTGGGTAAAAAAAAGTTGGTAGACAACCAACCACCCCCGGGAAGTACACTACCGTCCATGGTAAAATGTTGGGTAGACAGCAACCACCCAGGGAGGTACTACCGTCCTAGTGGTAAAAGATTGGTATAAAACAACCACCCAGGAGGTACTACCGTCCTGTGGTAAACGGTTGGTAGACATCAACCACCCAAGGAGTACCACCGTCCTGTGGTAAAAGGTTGGTAACAGCAACCACCCAGGAGGTACTACCATCCGCAGTGGAGTAGCTTGGTAGACAAGCAACCACCCATGGAGGTACTACCGTCCTGTGGTAGTAAGGGATGGAAGACAGCAACCACCCAAGGAGGTAACAACCGTCCTGTGGTAGTAGGTTGGTAGACAGCAATCACCCATGTGAGGTACTTGCCATCCTGGTGTGTAAGTAGGTTGGTAGACAGCAACCACCCAGGGAGGTACTACCGTCTGTGGTAAAAGGTTGGTATAACACAACACCAGAGAGGTACTACCGTCCTGTGGTAGTAGGTTTGTTAGACAGCAACCCTCCCAGGCAGGTAACTACCGTCCTGTGTTAGAAGGTTGGTAGACAGCAACCACCCATGGAGGTACTACCGTCCTGTGGTAGTAGGTTGGTAGACAGCAACCACCCAGGGAGTACTAACGTCCTGTGATAGTAGGTTTGGTAGTCAGCAACCACCCATGGAGGGTACTAACGCGTCTGTGGTATTAGGTTTTTGTATACAGCAACCACCCAGGATGTAAACAACCGTCCCCTGTTGTACACAAGGTTGGTAACAGCAAACCACCCAGGGAGGTACTACCGTCCTGTGGTAGTAGGTTGGTAGACAGCAACTACCAAGGGAGGTACAACCGTCCCGTGGTAGCAGGTTGGTAGACAGCAACTACCCTGGGAGGTACTACCGTCCTGTGGTAGTAGATTGGTGGAAAAGCACCAAGAGTATAACCGACCTGTGGTATAATATTTGTGGACAACCACGAAGGGAGGTACTGCCGTCCTGAGTTAGAAGGTTGGTAGACTGCAACCACCCTACGTAGGGTACTACGTCCTGTGGTAGTAGGATGGTAGACAGCAATCACCAAAGAAGGAACTACCGTCCTGTATTAGAAGGTTGGTAGACAGCAACCACACACGGAGGTACTATCGTCCTGTGGTAGTAGGTTGTAGACAGCAACCACCCAAGGAGGTAATACCGTCCTGTTGTAGAAGGAGTAGACAGCAAACCACCCAGGAGGTCCTACCGTCCTTTGTAGAAGGTATGTAGACAGCAACCACCCGGGAGAACTACCATCCTGTGTAGAAGTTTGTAGACAGCACCACCCAGGGAGGTACTACCGTCCCTGTTGTAGTAGGAAGGTAGACGAGACAACCACCCATCGGGGTACTACCGTCCTGTGGTAGTAGGATGTAGACCAGCAACCCACCCAGGGAGTTACTACCTCCTGTGGTAGAAAGGTTGGTAACAGCAACCACCCCCCAGGATGTACTACCGTCCTGTGGTAGTTTTTAAAAGGTGGTTGGTAGACTGGCAACCACCCACGGAAGTGTACAACTACCGTCCCTGTGGTAGTAGGTTGGTAGACAGCAACCACCCATGTGAAGTACTACGCCTGTGTGTAGAAGGTTGGTAACAGCAACCACCCAGTGAGGTACTACCGTCCTGTGTAGAGGTTGGTAGACAGCAATCCACCCAGTAGGTACTACCGTCCTTTGGGTAGAAGGTTGGTAGACAGCAACCACCCAGGAGGTACTACCGTCCTGTGGTAGTAGGTAGGTAGACAGCAACCACACAGGAGGTACTACCATCCTGTGGTAGTCAGGTGTAACTGAACCTCCCTGGGAGGTACTACCGTCCCCTGTGGTAGTATGTTTTTAACAGCAACCACCCAGGTATGTACTACCGTCCTGTGGTAGTAGGTTGGAGAGAGCAACCACCCAGGGAGGTACAACCTCCTGAGGTAAGTAAGTTGGTAGACAACAACCACCCATGAGGTACTACCGTCACTGTGGTAGTAGGTTGGTAGAACAGCAACCACCCAGGGAGGTACTACTGTCCCTGTAGTAGTAGGTTGTAGACAGAGCAACCACCCAGGGATGTACTACCAGTCCCAGTGGTAGTATGTTGGGTAGACAACAACCACCCATGGAGTAACAACCTATCCTGGTTAGTAGGTTGGTAGACAGCAACCACCCAGGGAGGTACTACCGTCCTGTGGTAGTAGGTGGTATACAGCAAACCACCCCGGGAGTACAACCGTCCTGTGGTAAGTCGGTTGGAGACAGCAAACCACCCAGGAGGTACTACCAATCTGTGGGTAGTAGGTTGGAGACAGCAACCCTCCCGGGAGGTACTGGACCTTCCTGTGTTAGAAGGTTTGTAGACAGCACCCACCCGCAGGGAGGAACAACCGTCCGCTGTGGTAGTAGGTTGGTAGACAAGCACCACCCAGGGAGGAACTACCATCCTGTGGTATAGGTTGGTAGACAGCAAACCACCCAGGAAGGTACAACCGTCCTTGGTAGTAGGTGGTAGACATCAACCACCCAGGAGGTATACCATCCGGTGGTAGAAGGTTGGTAACAGCAACCACCCAGGGAGGTACTTCCGTCTGTGGTAGTAGGTTGTAGACAGCAACCACCCAGGGAGGTACTACCATCCTGTGGTATAGGTTGTAGACAGCAAACACCCAGGGAAGGATACTCAACCATCCAGTGTGGTAGTAGGTTGGTAGACTGTAAACCTCCTCAGGGAGGTACTACCGTACCCTGTGGTAGTAGGTTGGAAGAAAGCAAACCACGCCATGGAGGATACATACCGTCCAGTGGTCGTAGGTTTGGTAGACAGCAACCGCACCAGGGAGGTACAACCGTCCTGTGGTAGTAGTTTGGTAGACAGCAACTACCCAGTGAGATACTTGCTACCGGTCCTGTGGTAGTAGGTTGTAGACTGTAACCACCCAGGGAGGTACTACCGTCCTGTGGTAGTAGGTTTGGTAGACATGTAACCACCCAGGGAGTACTAACCGTCCTGTTGGTAGTAAAGGTTGGTAGACAGCAACCACCCAGGAAGGTAACTACCATCCTGTGGTAGTAGGTTTGGTAGACAGCAACCAACCCAGGGAGGTACCAGACCATCCTGTGGTTATTATGTTTGGTAGCCTGTAACCAACCCAGGGAGTACTACCGTCCTGTGGTAGTAAGGTTGGTATACAGCACACCCAGGAGTTACTACCATCCTGTGGTAGTAGGTTGGTAGACAGGCAACCCACCCAGGAGGTTAAGCGAACCAACCTTGGTAGTAGGTTGGGTAACATGCAACCACCCAGGAGGAACTACCGACTGTGGTATTAGGTTGGAAGACAAGCAACCACCCGAGGGAGTACTACCGTCCTGTGGTAGTAGGTTGGAAGACAGCAACCTCCCCAGGGAGGAACTACCGTCCTGTGGTAGTAGGTGGTAGTGACAGGAACCTCCCAGGGAGGTACTACTACCGTCCTGTGGTAGTAGTTGGTAGACAAGCAAACCACCCAGGATGTACTTTCCGTCCTGTTAAGTAGGTTGGTAGAACAGGAAACCACCCAGGGAGGTACTACCGTCTGTGGTAGTAGGTGTAACCAGTAAACAACCACCAGGGAGTACACGTCCCTGGTGGTAGTAGGTTGGTAGACAGCACCACCCAGGGAGGTACTACCGTCCTGCCAATGAGTGTAAAAAAATGAAAACCTGTATTTTGTTTACATGATTGAAGGTTGCTGATATCATTTTTCTGTCTTATAGAACACTCGGGAAACCATGTGTATCTTGCTTACTTCTACTTACACTTATGTCACACTAACACATACAATGGACAATCATATATATACACACTCTCTGGGTTTTTCTCTGTTTTCTTACTAGTTGTTTGTTTTCCTTTTTATTTCCTCTTATCTCTCATTGGAAGTGGAACAGAATTTTCTTCGTGTGTAAGCCATGTGTGTTTTAGATGCACTGAATTGCTGGAGTGCAAGGGGTAGTTAACCTCACCTCCTGTATGCATTACTAACTTTAGAAAGAGAAATTTCTTTTGGGCTCTCTACTCGGTGGAATACTGCCGTTTTTCTTACCATAATTAAGTCTTTAAATCTGAAATTGAGAAATTTGCTCGAATGCAAAATATCTCCTATCTCCTCTTTTTTTTTCCTTCGTTTATTTAATATCTGTATAGTGTGCGTCTTGAAGTCATTGCGTTGCGGCTTTTCTGTGGTACGTCCCAGTGTTGTGAATATTCCATCGTTGTTTATTGCCTTCCAACGTATGCAATATACATATAAAATTGAACGTTAAGAGGCAGGTGATGTTAATTTAATTCACGTGTATTCTTGTGAGAGCGGGGTTTAAGTATGATTGTTAATGTTAAGAGTAATACCACTGTTGAAAACATATATGGATTTGAGGATAAGAGGATAAATTGTATATATGGTTGATAATGCCAATTTTTATTTTGTATTTAGATTAGATTAAATGTGCAGGTCCCTTACACGATGATACCATAACAGTAGAGCCAAATTGTACAGAATGACCACAACAATTCTCTGTAAGCCATTAATACAACTCCGTCTACATTGACACTCAAAATAACCCTTTGATAAATAACAGGAACGTAGAAAATATAATTATCATACAGACAATAACTTTGTATCCTTATAGAAATTTGTATCTTGTAGATAATAATATCTTGTACGTAATGTGCAGGTATCATTTAGACGAAAATTGTAGCCTTCTTGAAAATTTCAGTTCAAAATTTATAAATTAAGTCGTTTTCAAATTTCAAATCATAGAAAACAGTGATTTATTTTTATATCACTGTTCTGTTCTGGATATCACTGCAACTACGCATACATAATATTTAAATAGGTATTGGGTTAAATTTTTTACTACATAAGTTTCGTGTCCATAATTTTTCGTAAGGCCAGTGGTTATTGTTTTTGTCGCTTCACTGCTTTGCTGAGTCTTAGTATAAGTCTTGCTTTCATGTGCACTCTTCCTAGACACAAGTGACACCTTTTTCCAACATCTTAACAGTCAATGATAACAATCAGCACTTTTTCACATTCTAGTGTGACCTCTGCTGAAGATCTCTGTGTGTTGCAGATAAAGCTGGCGATGTTTGGGGATTACACACATAGAAATTGTGACAATCAATGGGTCTGGACTTTCTCGTTGTGCTCAGTACAGTGGAGGCACGCAGAGAATCCAGTAATTGTTAAAACGACAAGGATTCATCCGCCGTACATTCTCCTGAGTTGGAATCAAAGAACGGAGTGTTGCAGGACACTGTTGTTCCCAAACGTATGCCGCCCGCAAGAACACACGTAATAAGGTGTTGCACGTCCCGTGGGGTTGGGCGTGACTCGGCCGGCTGATCACCTGGTAAACACAGGATTGCAAAGGTCCGCTGCAAAATCCTGCTCCTTCATCACTTTATGGGGGCACACCGAGGACTGCGTGGCCATCGTGAAATAGTAACTACCATCGGTGCAGTCAACTGGTAGCGAGAGGGCACTACACACCTGTGTCATGAACATTAAACGAACATATCAGCAACGCTAAGTTTGTTAAAACATTTATGGATTATTTTAACTCTCACGTTGTCACCATCTCACTAAACTCTGAACAGAAAGATAAATCAAGTATTATATGGACTGTTTCAGAAAAAATCTTAATACATGGTTATACAATTTTTCATTGGTGAATACGAGTTGGAGAATCAAGCTGTGGACGTCTACATTAAGATTCGATTACACTCGCATTATAAATAAATTTAGCACTCATTACAAAACAGTATATTCTCATGTAGACATAACTAAATATAAACTTTCCTAGATGGACGATTGTCACTCCATTGGTCATTATGTGCTGGAATGTCCATAAAATTTAATGAATTAAGAGGCAACTCAATCTCAAATGTACAAGAAATTATGTATTGTAACCCGACAGTGGTATATACCGAACCATTCTGGAAAAATGTCCCTATTTTGGCTATTGTAATTAACTCAATACCGCATATAAGCGGCACTATATTTTTTAACTTAATTCATTTCGGCATGAATAACACATTATGATTGTAACCAATATAACAATGCAAATAGCTCATACCATTGAGAACTTATCAGTCGTCAAAATTCAGCGTTCCAGTTCCTGACCTATTAGATGGTCCTCTGTATTCTTTTTGATTACCACCATACCATGGAATACATACCATGGGTATTTATATCCTGTGGTTGATATTGTGATGATAATACACAAAACTTAAGACAAAACTCTTAGTTGAGGAGGAGGTAGTAAATACTCTCCCGTTCCATGATGAATTGCTCAATCAATCAACAACTATTATTCCATTTATGAAACTAGAGCAAAAAGGAACTTTTTTTCACAATGTTTCTGAGAACTTTGTGCATAGGTTGCCCTGAGTATTTTAGATGAGTAAATTCAAAATCTATGAAATTATACTGCGTTACACTAAGGATTTCGCGGAATAAGCTTTGTACGCACAGCAGCGATGAATACCCATTATTGAAACTCCCCCACTTTAGGATAACCGTCACAAGGAAATGAATATACTGGCGAAATAGGAAAACAACATATTGTAACAAACGCTCGAATGGGGTGGGGTTTGAACCAATGGTGAGTAAGTCGTAAAACTCCAAGCGAGTTCGTCAACCACTGGGCCACTGGCTACAATAATATTTCATCCCAGCTAGGTATATTGTCTAAACAACCATAGGGAAGCTAACCTCCTATCGTGTAAATAACCTAGTTGGAAACGAATCTTATGTAGCGAGCTGGCCCATTGAGGTTGACAGCACTGGCCTGGAGTTTTAGGACTTATCCGCCAATGGGTCAACCCCTTACCCTTCCTTGTTGATTTTTCAGTCACTTATTGAGTCAAGAATTCGTCTGAAGGTCGACGAGATTAAAATGAAATACAGACAGCGCCATCTTGATGATTACTGAATAGATCACGTAAGTAATACATCATCAGATAGAATAAAAAAAGCGCTTTAAACCGTTACTGGAGACAATACCCATTAACCCACACTAGAGAGAGAAAAGCTTATGACGAACGCAACGGTCTGACTTGGACCTTTACAAAAGCCACTAACAAAAAAGAGTGAGAGCCAGTATATATAGATAGGAACAGGGCTGGACAAGAGAGGAATAAAAAGAAGTATGGTAAGCTGGTATAATATTGCAGTATAAGAAAGGAGCAGTGTAGCTTGCACAAGAGAGAAAGAGAGTATAAAATGGAGCAGTATTAATGGTAGTAGTAATAGCAGTAGAAAGAGAGTGGTAGTCATAGTATAGAGAAGTTGGTCAGTGTAAGGACCGAAAATATAGGATGAGAAAACTTGAAGACAGAACACACTAGGCAGAAGAAAAGGAAAGAAAGACAGAAAAAGGGAAAAAAAAGAAGAGAGAAGAGTAGGTGAAAGAGGAGAAGTAATGAACATTCAGTGTGAATTGAGCCATTTTGCAATCTAAAGAGAAAGGAAGGCATTACAGAGGCAAACTAGGACTAAGATTCATACAAGAAATTGTATAAGGAATACTTCAACAAGGCCGGCGACTGTGAAGGCTAGAAGTATGGATAGAACAATTTAGCCAGATGGACCAGTCAATAGAGGACTGTGATCTCCAATGAGAGATAAGAGCATTATCTACGTCACATCCTATCGCTTTTTGATGCCTTGTTTGTCTACTCAGTTCAAAACTTGCGGAGCAGGAAATAACGTAGACACACAAGGGCAAGAGTTTGTGAAATGGAAGGGTAGCCATGAACGAGAGAAAGAATTACGAAGAGTGGCAATTTCCGATTGTAGGAACTGAGGATCACAAATGCGAGCACAGACAAAAAGAGCAATAAGAACACTCTGTCTGACAGACGAAGACATGAGTAAGACAAGTATAAATGTACATACCATTGTGTAATAGAGCCTGGAGATAAACGTAAAAAACCTGTATCCGAGTAGTGGACATATATATATTAAATATATATATATATATATATATATATATATATATATATATATATATATATATATATATATATATATATATATATATATATAAATGTAAAAATATAAATATATAAATATATATATAAATATATATATATCATATATGCAATAAGATCACAGTAAACAGGTGATTTCATAATATGCAAAACAAACCATGGAAATTTTTGAACATGGTTGCTTAAACACAATCCTCCCTAATAGAGATAAATGGTTCAGATATTTGATGATATATTGTGACTTATGCCCAAAAATGTAGATATACACCATTTCCATGAAAATTAAATAGCTAGCCCCTCTAATAAACCTTACTGTTGAAGTTTGAAGAAAATAACTCATTGCTTTTCTAGATGTTTTAATTAATAAGGGTAAAAATGAATTCAATATAAATTTACAGAAAACCTACAACTAACTGTTCCTATTTCCACTATAATTCCTCGCATCAAGATAGAGTCAAACTGCTGTTTTGCCAGGCGCCCGTATGCTGCAGCAGTTATCTGATTGATGTGCGCCTCAGGAGATATGCTCGGTGTTATACTCACCCCCAGATCTTTTTCCTTGAGTGAGGTTTGCAGTCTTTGGCCATCTAAACTATATTGTGTCTGCGGTCTTCTTTGCCCTTCCCCCATCTTCATGACTTTGCATTTGGCAGGGTTAAATTCAAGGAGCCAGTTGCTGGACCAGGCTTGTATCCTGTCCAGGTCTCTTTGTAGTCTTGCCTGATCCTCGTCCGATTCGATTCTTCTCATTAACTTCACATCATCTGCAAACAAGGACACTTCTGAGTCTATCCCTTCCGTTATGTCGTTCACGTATACCAAGAACAGCACAGGTCCTAGGACTGACCCCTGTGGAACCCCGCTTGTCACAGGCGCCCACTCTGACACCTCGTCGCGTACCATGACTCGTTGTTGCCTCAATGTCACATATTCTCTGATCCATTGCAGTGCCTTTCCTGTTATGTGTGCCTGGTCCTCTAGCTTTTGCAGTAACCTCTTGTGAGGAACTGTGTCGAAGGCCTTCTTGCAGTCCAAAAATACGTAGTCGATCCAACCCTCTCTCTCTTGTCTTACTTCTGTCACCTTGTCATAAAACTCTAGTAGGTTTGTGACACAGGATTTTCCTTCCCTGAAACCGTGCTGGTTGTCAATTATACACTTGTTTCTTTCCAGGTGCCCCACCACTCTCCTCCTGATGATCTTCTCCATGACCTTGCATACTATACACGTTAGTGATACAGGTCTGTAGTTTAGTGCCTCATGTCTGTCTCCCTTTTTAAAAAATTGGGACTACATTTGCCATTTTCCATACCTCAGGGAGTTGCCCAGTTTCAAATGATGTGTTGAAGATCTTTGTTAATGGCTCACACAATATCTCTGCTCCCTCTTTAAGAACCCATGGAGAGATGTTGTCTGGTCCCACCGCCTTTGAGGTGTCAAGTTCGCATAGCAGCTTCTTCACCTCCTCCTTGGTTATATGTACCTCATCCAGCACTTGCTGGTGTGCCGCCCTGTTCTGATTTCGTGGAGTCCTACTGGTTTCCACTGTAAATACCTCTTTAAATCTTGTGTTGAGCTCCTGACATACCTCTCGGTCGTTTCTTGTGAATTCCCCATCACCCTTCCTCAGTCTGATTACCTGGTCCTTGACTGTTGTTTTCCTCCTGATGTGGCTGTACAACAGCCTCGGGTCAGTCTTTACTTTTGATGCTATGTCATTTTCATATTGTCTCTGAGCCTCCCTTCTTATCTGTGCATATTCGTTTCTGGCTCTTCGGCTGATTTCTTTATTTTCCTGAGTTCTCTGTCTTCTGTACCTTTTCCATTCTCTAGTACACCTAGTTTTTGCCTCCCTACACCTTTGGGTGAACCAAGGACTCGTTCTGTTGTTCCCATTATTTCTGTTTCCCTTGGGAACAAACCTCTCCTCTGCCTCCTTGCATTTTGTTGCTACATAGTCTATCATTTCTTGTACTTGTTTTCCTGTCAGTTCCCTCTCCCACTGAATGTCTTGAAGGAAGTTCCTCATGCCTGAGTAGTTCCCCCTTTTGTAGTTTGGTTTTTCCCAGCCTATTCCTGCTACTCTCTCCACTTGGAGCTCAACTATGTAGTCGAAGCACAGAACCACATGATCACTAGCTCCCAGGGGCCTTTCATACATGATACCCTCGATGTCCGAACTACTCATGGTGAATACAAGGTCCAACCTTGCTGGTTCATCTTCTCCTCTCTCTCTGGTAGTGTCTCTAACATGTTGATGCATGAGGTTCTCCAGTACCACATCCATCATCTTGGCTCTCCATGTTTCGGGACCCCCATGGGGCTCCAGGTTTTCCCAGTCAATCTCCTTGTGATTGAAATCACCCATAACTAGTAACTTTGCTCCCCCCATGTGTGCTCTCCTGGCCACCTCGGCTAGTGTGTCGATCATTGCTCTGTTGCTCTCATCGTATTCTTCTCTTGGCCTCCTGCAGTTCTGTGGCAATATATCTTAAGAAGTGCTTTCAAGTTTATACAGAAAGTGCAGTTTAGGGCATCACACGACGTGTCAGGATCTTGGAGATCAATGGTTTAAAACACCAATATTATGGACAAATAAACAAATGCAGTATAATGTGATACTTTATTGACTACGTTTCTCCCATAGAGTGAGCTTTATCAAGTCATAAATAGATTAGTTTGGGACTTGATAAAGACCACTGTGTGGGCGAAACGTTGTCATACTGGAGTATACAGCGCCAGCAGGAAAAATCCACCTGAATACTCACTCATATAAACTAGAACATATCCAGTGTTTAGCATTGAGACTGATGATAGAACTTAGGAGGACTGGACACTAGGAGAGACTTAAGGAACTTAAATTAATAAAACTAGAAGAGAGAAGTACCAAACAGACGTGATTGTTACATACAAGTTCACAGGTGATTAAACAGTAGATTGAGGCTGTTTGAGATGACAGGATCAAAGAGGCTGTTAGTGCCCGTGTGAACTTCATTTCAGTCTAATGATGGCAAGTGTGTGGAATGCACTATTTAAAGATGAGATGGAGGCAGTCACTATACACAGCTTAAAGAAAGGATATGACCGGGCCTGGAGATAAGAAATAGGTGAAAGAGGTCGATAAGAGTTATGAGACAGGACCAGGAACAATAAATAGACAATAGTTAACATAATTCAGTTGACAACGCTCTCGCCTCATACACTGAGTATCCACGGTTTAATCCTCAGTATTGGTGGAAACGTTGGGCATGTTTTCCTTACTCCTTCTGTCTCTGTCTGCTCACTTAGCAGCAAGTAGCACCTGAGTGTTAGTGGACTGGTGTGGGCGGCATCCTGGGGGACAAAATTGAAGGACCACAATGGAAAAAAGATAGATTGTCCTCGATGACGCACTGACTTTCCTGACTTTCAGAACAAATTTGATTTAATCTTATCTTTAAAACACACACACACACACACACACACACACAGGGGAGACATGCTAACGACGTATAAAATACTGCGAGAAATTGACAAGGTGGACTAAGACAGGATGTTCCAGCGATGGGACACAGAAACAAGGGGTCACAATTGGAAGTTGAAGACCCCTAAGAGTCAAAGGGATGTTAGGAAGTATTTATTCAGTCTTAGTCAGGAAGTGGAATAGCCTAGAATGCTACGTAGTGGAGGCAGGAACCATACATAGTTTCAAGACGAGGTTTGATAAAGCTCATGGAGCAGGGAGAGAGAGAACCTAGTAGCAAACAGAGAAGAGGTGGGGCCAGGAGCTATGAATCGACCCCTGCAACCACAAATAGGAGAGTACAAATGAGTGAGTACACACACAGAGGGATACTCACCACCTCCTACGTCAACACAGACGTAGTATCTGGTACAATCAGTGGGATCCCTCACAAAGAAACCACTTTCAACACCTGCGCAGCTTGGAGCACATATCTGCAGGCTAGACTTCACCTGTAATTACAAGAGAAATAAGAACATAAGAACATAAGAAAGGAGGAACACTGCAGCAGGCCTGTTGGCCCATACTAGGCAGGTCCTTTACAATTTATCCCACTAACAAACATTTGACCAACCCAATTTTCAATGCCACCCAAGAAACAAGCTCCGATGTGCAAGTCCCTCTCAAATCCAACCCCTCCCACTCATGTACTTATCCAACCTAAATTTGAAACTACCCAAAGTCCTAGCCTCAATAACCCAACTAGGTAGACTGTTCCACTCATCAACTACCCTATTTCCTATGTAATAAAGTTGGTAGAATTACCGACAATATGTAAAGTAAAAGGACACAAGTGCAACTAATGTGACATTTATTGTGGCAACGTTTCGCTCTCCAGGAGCTTTATCAAGCCATTAAAGCTCCTGGAGAGCGAAACGTTGCCACAATAAATGTCACATTAGTTGCACTTGTGTCCTTTTACTTTACAATACTTTCCTATGTCCTTTCTAAATCTAAACTTATCTAATTTAAATCCATTACTGCGGGTTCTCTCTTGGAGAGATATCCACAAGACCTTATTAATATCCCCTTTATTAATACCTATCTTCCACTTATACACTTCGATCAGGTCTCCCCTCATTCTTCGTCTAACAAGTGAATGTAACTTAAGAGTCTTCAATCTTTCTTCATAAGGAAGATTTCTAATGCTATGTATTAATTTAGTCATCCTACGCTGAATGTTTTCTAACGAATTTATGTCCATTCTGTAATATGGAGACCAGAACTGAGCTGCATAATCTAGGTGAGGCCTTACTAATGAATGTATAAATCTGCAGTATGGACCTCTGGACTTCTGTTGCTTACACTTCTTGATATAAATCCCCGTAATCTATTTGCCTTATTACGTACGCTTAGGCATTGCTGTCTTGGTTTAAGGTTGCTGCTCACCATAACCCCCAAGTCCTTTTCGCAATCTGTATGGCTAAGTTCTACATCATTTAACTTATAAGTACTAGGGTTATGGGCACTCCCAAGCTTCAGAACCTTGCATTTATCTACATTGAACTGCATCTGCCACTTTTCTGACCAAGAATAGAGCTTGTTTAAATCCTCCTGAAGTTCCATAACATCTACGTTTGAATCAATTATCCTACCCATCTTTGTGTCATCGGCGAATTTGCTCATATCACTAGTAATTCCCTCATCAAGATCATTGATATATATTATAAACAACAAACGGGCCCAAGACTGATCCCTGTGGAACGCCACTTGTTACAGATCCCCACTCGATTTTAACCCCATTTATGGACACTCTCTGCTTCCTGTCAGTGAGCCATGACTCGATCCACGAGAGCACTTTTTCCCCAATGCCATGAGCTGTCACTTTCTTTAACAGTCTATGGTGCGGAACTCTATCAAAAGACTTACTAAAATCTAAGTAAATAATATCAAATTCTTTATCGTGGTCAACAGCCTCAAAAGCTTTATTGAAGAAAGTTAATAAATTAGTTAGACAAGACCGGCCTCTTGTGAATCCATGCTGAGTATCATTAATCAAGCATGCTTATCGAGATGGCTTCTTATAATCTCAGCTATAATTGACTCTAGTAATTTGCCTACAATTGAGGTCAGGCTTATTGGCGTAATTTGACGGTAACGACTTGTCCCCTGTTTTAAAAATAGGAATTACATTAGCCATCTTCCACAATCAGACACTACACCTGTATTGAAGAGATAAATTATAAATATTAGTAATGGTTTCACAGAGTTCCATTTTGCATTCCTTAAGAACCTTGAAAAAAAACTCATCAGGACCCGCGACTTATTTTGCTTCAGTCTGTCTATCTGCTTCACAACCATTTCACTAGTGACTGTGATGTTACATAATTTATCTTCTTCTGATCCACTATAAAATAATTACCGGAATATTATTAGTGTCTTCCTGTGTAAAACCGAGAGAAAATAATTATTTAAAATCGAGCACATTTCATTCTCTTTGTCAGTAAGATGCCCATAGTATTAAATTAAGGGGACCTATCTTATCTCTGACTTTTGTTCTATAGACCTGGAAAAAAACTTTTTGGGTTAGTTTTAGAATCCCTAGCAACTTTAATTTCATAGTCCCTTTTAGCTTTTCTTATCCCCTTTTTAATGTCCCTCTTAATGTCAATATACTGATTCATAAGATGACCCTCGCCTCTTTTGATACGCCTATAAATTCCTTTCTTATGCCCTAGTAGATATTTCAGCCTATTATTCATCCATTTTGGTCATTTCTATTTGATCTAATTTCCTTATAAGGGATAAAACGTTTTTTGAGCAGCATGTATTGTGTTCAGAAAACTGTCATATTGATAGCTCTCTTCGTTACCCCAGTCAACAGATGATAAGTGTTCTCTAAGCCCATCGTAATCTGGCTAAGCGATAATCTGGACTGTTACTGAGTTATCCCTACTATCATACTTCCATTCAATTCTACATGTAATTGATTTGTGGTCGCTAGCACCCATTCCTCTGAAACTTCTAAATTATTAACAAGGGATTCATTGGTTTGCCAGAACTAAGTCAAGCAGGTTATTACACCCTTGTTAGGTTCTGTCACAAACTGCTTCAAAAAACAATCCTGAACTACTTCTAAGAAATCGTATGATTCTAAAATTCCCAGTCAAGAAATTCCAATCAATATGACTAAAGTTAAAGTCTCCTAGAATTACTACATTATCATGCCTTGTGGCCCTAAAAATTTCCTCCCATAGTAGTCTCCCTGGTCCCTATCTAAATTTGGGGACGGTATATCACACCTAAAATTAATTTTTCATGCCCCTCTGAAAATTCTATCCAAACAGACTCTGTATGTGTTACTTCAGACTTAATACCCGTTTTTATGCAACAGTTCAAGCGATCTCGGACATACAATGCACCCCCACCCCCCTTCCCGATACTTCTATCTACTTGGAACAATTTAAAACCCTGAATGTGACATTCTGCAGGCATGTCCCGACTTTTTGAATTAAACCACGTCTCAGTAATGGCAAATACATCTATGTTACCTGCACTAGCAACTAGTCTCAACTCGTCCATCTTATTCCTAGCACTGCGACTATTTGTGTAATAAATATTTAATGACCCTCCTATCTCTTTACCCTTCCTGCTCCTTTCTGTTATTCCACTAAACCTATTACTGTCATTGTCAATTTGTGCCACTGGTTTTCAAATATCCTCCTCATTTTGCCTATTACTAGTTCTCCTAGTACTCATGTTACTACCCTGCGACTTCACAGTTTTCCCGCCAAAACCCATACCACTAACTATTCCTAGTTTAAAGACCCTAACAGCTCCCTCCACTGCATTGGCCAGTGCTCCCACCCCACACCTAGACAAGTGAACCCCATCCCTGGCATACATGTCATTTCTGCCATAGAAGAGGTCCCAGTTGTCAATGAATGTTACCGCATTTTCCTTACAGTATTTGTCCAGCCAGCAATTGACACCAATTGCTCTGGACAACCATTCATTTCCAACTCCTCTCCTTGGCAAAATGCCACATATGACAGGTTTCCCACCCTTCTTCCTAATTATCTCTATTGCTGACCAATACCTGCTAATCAGGTCCTCACTCCTACGTCTGCCAACATCGTTGCCTCCAGCACTGAGACAGATAATAGGATTGCTCCCATTACCTCTCATGATGTCATCCAGACGGCTAACAATATCCTTCATCCCAGCCCCAGGAAAACACACTCTCTGCCTCCTACTCCTATCCTTCAAACAGAATGCCCTATCCATGTACCTAATCTGACTATCCCCAACAACAACAATGTTTTTACCTTCCTTGGCGTCGCCGTAGTGATGCTCCGAGTAGTCGACTCAAATTCGCCAGTAGCATTAACACCACTTGTAGAATTCGTCATGACGTTCTCGATGGTCTTCGTTGGGGTTTCTAGGGATGTCTCACTCACGTCTGCCAATGCTTCCTTGGTGCTCGTTGTGGGCATTCCCAGTAGAACACTCACATTCGTCAGGTAGCACCGAGAATGAGTTGGAAGTTTCCACGCAGTCTTCTGGTTTCTCGTTGTTTCTGCCTCTCCAACCGTTTTCTTAATCTTCAGTTTGGTTCCATGTTGCCCGACCACTGACCAAGCTCCCCTCTTAACCTGGGGACTCACAACAGGAGGATTACTACGAATCCTCTTGTTCTCCTCCGTTAATCGCCATATCTCCAGTTTAGCAACTCTGAGTTCTTCTCTCAGCTGCTGGTAAAGCTGCTCAAGAGAGGGCATCCTGGTTCAGATTCACAGAGAGCACACAAACAGGTCTTCACAGAGCTAAGTACACGTCTCCACCTTCGGAAGAAATGACACGTCTCCACCCGTTTTTATGCAACAGTTCAAGCGATCTCGGACATACAATGCCACCCCACCCCCCTTCCCGATACTTCTATCTACTTGGAACAATTTAAAGCCCTGAATATGACATTCCGCAGGCATGTCCCGACTTTTTGAATTAACCCACGTCTCAGTTAAGGCAAATACATCAATGTTACCTGCACTAGCAACTAATCTCAACTCGTCCATCTCATTCCTAGCACTACGGCAATTAGCATAATAAACATTGAAAGACTCTCCTTTCTCTTTACCCTTCCTGCTCATTTCTGTTTTTCTACTAAACCTATTACTGTCCTTATCACCCAAAGTCCCTGGCTTTTCAATATCTACCTCGTTCTGCTTATTACTAGTTCCACTAGAACTCGTAATATTACTACACTGGGACTTCACTGTTTTCCTGCCAAAACCCATACCACTAACTATCCCTAGTTTAAAGTCCTAACTGCTCCCTCCACTGCAGTTGCCAGTGCTACCACCCCAGACCTAGATAAGTGAACCCCTTCCCTGGCATACATGTCATTTCTGCCATAGAAGAGGTCCCAGTTGTCAATGAATGTTACCGCATTTTCCTTACAGTATTTGTCCAGCCAGCAATTGACACCAATTGCCCTGGACAACCATTCATTTCCATCTCCTCTCCTCGGCAAAATACCACATATGACAGGGTTCCCACCCTTACTCCTAATTATTTCTATTGCTGACCTATACCTGCTAATCAGGTCTTCACTCCTACGTCTGCCAACATCGTTGCCTCCAGCACTGAGACAGATAATAGGATTGCTCCCATTACCTCTCATGATGTCGTCCAGACGGCTAACAATATCCTCCATCCCAGCCCCAGGAAAGCAAACTCTCTGTCTCCTACTCCTGTCCTTCAAGCAGAACGCCCTATCCATATACCTAACTTGGCTATCCCCAACAACAACAATATTCTTACCTTCTTTAATGTTTATCATCGTGACGTTCCCAGTAATTGACTCACATTCGTCGGGTAGCACTGAGAATGTATTAGATGTTTCCACAACAGTTTCCACGGCAGTCTCTTTCTTCTTCATCGTTTCTACCTTTCCATTCGTCTTCTTGATCGTCAACTTCGTTCCCTGCTGTCCAGCCACTGACCAGTTTCCCTTCTTGACCTGAGGACTCAAAACAGGAGGACTATTTACGAATCTTCTTTTTTGGGCTGGGGTCGGGTTTCGCTGAATCTCCATCTTCGCCATCCTAAATTTTTTCCTTAAGTGTTGGCAAATTTGCTCGATGGAGGGCATTTTTGTTTTAAATTCTTAGAGGCGCGCAAACGGGTTCTTCACAGAGTAAGTACACGTCACCATGAGCAAAAGTACACTTCACCACTGAGTTTAAGTAAACACCCCACGAGCTAAGTACACTTCCCCCCCACTGACTAAGAAACATGTCACCACTGAGCTAAGTACTCGTCCCCACTGAGCAAAGGGAAAACGTCCCCCACTAAAACTAAGTACACGTCCCCACTGAGCTAATTAAAACGCCCACCTTCACATTTTTGGCTTAGAGGTAATTTCATAGTACAATTTCCGCCCAACTTGCGTGTGGGCCCCAATTTTTCTACATACAAAAATTGGCGAAATTATCTCCCAAAATATACGACACATGGACAACCCCAACTGTCCATCACTTCCAATCAATATACTGCCCAAACCCTCCCCTCTGCAAGTGATGTAGGAAACCCCCCCCCCCCCTTTAAATTCCTTATCCACCCTTCCCATTTACTACCTTGAAGGAACATGAGTACTATATAAATGTGTTAGCCCCGGGAATTCCCTGGAAGAGTTCCGGGGGCCCAACCCCCCCGGGGCCCGGTCGGGGACCGGGGCCTCCTTAGGTCAGGCCCAGGATGCGCCCCCAAAACCAGCCCGAATAACCCCCAGGTACCCATTTTACTAGGGGGGAACCCTAGACAACAGGTTGAAAAAAAAACCACTCCAGTGTTTCTTTTTGGCCCGGGGAATCGAACCCAGGCCCTCCCCCGGTGTGAAGCGAGGGGTTTAACCCCCAGAGCCCATCCCCCAAAAAAAAAGGGCCAGTTTCCACGGGGCAAAGCCCCCTTTGGGTCCATCCCATTTTTCCATTTAACGCATCACTCATCCAAAAAACCACAAACAAACATTTTTTTTGTCACCCAAATTACCAGGGGGGGGCGCCCCTTTTTTTCCCCCCAAAGACCCCTCCCCCAGAAAACACTTTCCAACTTTTAAAACCCCCCCCCCTTTGGGATATTAAAAGGTCTAATAAAACCTGTAAGGGAAAGTTGCCTATATCCCTCTAAAAAAATCCCTCCCCCACCCCTCCCAAAAATTTTCCCTTTTTTCTAAAATACCTTTTTAAATAGAACTTTCCCCCCAAAAAACCCCCCTCTTAAACCCTCACAAACCCCGTTTCCCCCGCAACCCCCACATATTATATAAATCGGGCCTTTAAATGTACCCACAGCTCTGTTTTAAAACTTTCCCCCCAAACCCCCATTTTCGAGACTTAATGCCTCAATGCAGAAATTCCTTGACCTCCTACCCAATTTATCCCCCTTTTTTTTAAAACCACCCCTTGACCTCCTCGTTCCGTCAAAAAAAAATATACTAATGAAAACCGATCCTCCCCCCCCACCCCATTTTCGCCCCCCCCCCCGCAACGACTGTCTTCCCGTAAAAACCACACCCGGGGTAAAATGCCGGGGCAGAAAACGATACATTACATCCGAACACGGGTTCCCCCCTTTACCTACTCAACCTATTTCATAAACTTCCCCATGATACAGGGGGAAAAATTCCCTTACAAGCGCTCCAACCCTCCGGGGTAACAATCTACACAACCCACGTATTTTTTAAACCCTTTTCTGGCTCTCGATCCCCCGCCAAGCCCCCAACCAGTTTCACACTCTTGCAAATCAAAATCCTGTATCAACCTTTTCAATCTTTATGGATCCCGGGCCCAAAACCCCCCCCCCCCACACTTTCCCCCATCACCTCCCTTTTAATGAAGGGCACATTTGACCCCCCCTGTTTAAGTCCCGCAATCCCCAACCCCCCCCGACTTAAAAGGAAAAAATTTCCCGTCCCTTTTAATCCAATCACAGCTCGAACCCCACAAGAATTTAAAAAACCTTCCCAAAAATGTTATTTGTCGGCCCAGGGTTTAAAGGGGAAACGGCTGGCCACGTGCCATAAATTTGCTAACAGCAAAATAATTTAAAAACAAAGGACGCTGCACAAAGGGGCAAATGGGTAAGGGGCGCAAGCCCCCAAAGGGCCCCGAATCCTGTTTTACCTCCTAACGATTTTCCATGCATGCCCCAGTTAGATGTCTGAAAAAAAAGACCGCAAATTTTTTAACCCAATTTTTAAATGCCTCCCCCACAACTGCATTACCCCAAACAACCCTTTCGCCCCAAATCCTAACCCCATAAACATGGATTTTTTGAATTTACCCTCATACCAGTTTCCCCTGCAACATTTTGTACTAACCCCAATTTAAAGTGTCCATTTACATCCCCTTTCCCGATCAGAACAGTTGTATCATCCACATACCCAATTAAAACTGGCCAAACCCTCGCAACCTCACACCCTGGTCCCTCTACGTGACACATACGCTGCTCCACCAATCTATAAAAGGGGTCCTGTACGCACGCAAACAATAATTGTGACATAGGACACCCCTGCCTAAGTCCCCTACCCATTACAATCTTCCCACCCAATCGACCATTAATCTGTACCCTCGCCATTGCACCTCCATACAACGCCTCAACCCAACCCACTATTTCTTCCCCAAACCCCTGACCCCTGAGGATGGCTTTCAATGCTTTCCGATCCACTCTATCGTATGCCCCTTGCCAATCGAGCGCCACCAAACCTCCCCCTCCCCCCCCTTTTGCCTCCACGAAATCCCTAAGTAACCCATGCCCCTCCACCATAGACCTCCCTGGCAAACCAAACTGAGTTTTTGATACTACCCGCCCCACCACACACTTGACCCGATTTCCCAAAATCTTCGCAAACAATTTGTAATCTGCGCATAACAACGAGATCGCCCGGTAATCCCGAAGCGTATGCTGCCCCTTACCCTTCGGTACCAATACAACGACAGCCGTTGCCTGCTTCTCACCCAGCTCACCTCTCTCCTTCATGCAATTTAATAACCTAACCAAAAAATGCCTCATTAATTCCCAATGCTGCTGATAAAACTCTGCCGGGAGTCCATCAATTCCCGGTGCTTTGCCCTTTCGCATTCCACTTAAAGCCCTCCATATTTCCCCCTCAGTTATTTCCCCACCCAGTGCTTCCCTATCACTGTTACGCAACTGACATACCACACTCCCACACACCTGTTCTAAAACCCCATCCTCTACCCCTTCTCGTTGCCAGTACTTCTCATACCACTTATCAGCAAACGCCCCCATTCCTTCCGTAGCTTGTATGACCTGCCCCTCCCTGTACCCTCCTATCGACTCATGAACCTCCAACCATGGTATAGTCATTGCCTGCTGTCTTTGTTTCTGCCTACGCAATACGCACGATGAAGGTCTATCGCCCCATAACACCTCTTCCACCCCCGCCTGTACCCGCACCGCTTGGAACCTCTCATCCTGTACCTCACGCAGCCTCCCTTTAATTGCCATAATATCATCCATTGGATAAGTGCCCGCCACCGCCCCCCTCGCATAACAACCCCGTAACCTATCCTCCAAATAGTTGGCAAGCCCATATTTTAAAGAATTGATACGTTTCCCTTCCTTTACGTAATATTGCTTAATCCGTTCTTTAGCCACACCATCCCACCACATCACCACATCCTCTACCCCATTTACCTCTGCACGTAACCCCTCCCACAGCGTTGCAAATCCCTCTATCCCCTCCTCATCGCCTAACACACTTGTATTTAACTTCCAATAACCCCTAGATATACCTGCTAGTGACTCCCACCCACCTCTGCTACTACCGCCCGATGATCCGAATAAGCTACTTCTATTGTACGGAAAAATGTCAACCAAACCCCTTGAGATATATACAGCCTATCCAACCTAGCCGCGTAACCCGTCTTACAAAAGTGTGCTCTACCTCCCACGCCCCTCCTCCAACCGCATCCCGCAACTGAATATCCCTCAAAAGATCTCGCAAGGCCGCCGACACGTGCCCCGCCCCTTTTGGTTCCACGTCAGCCCTCCTAATAACGCAGTTCCAGTCCCCACCAACGATGGCCACCGCAGGTAAACCACGTAAGAAGAAAACTAGTTCTTCACATACAAAATCCCTTTTTACCCTCACATCATTTTCTGCTGGTGCATACACACTTACAAAAGATACCCTCTGCCCCATCCACCACCCATCCACGCGCAATACTCTTCCCCCCCTCCCCTCGCTTCTTAGCAACACAAAACGGGCTCGCCTCCCTGATCAATATTGCCCTCACCAACTTTCAGACGTACAGATGGCAGAGTCATGGGGTCATGCCAAAACCCACCTCGAGCACTCTTCCCTCCTTGAAATTGTGATCTTGCAGAACACTACATCCACCCTATATTTATACAGAAACATTCAAACCATTCCCTCTTCACACTTTTACACAGTCCATTTACGTTCACAGTCATTACACTAAGGCCTCTTTATAGTTTCCAACCCTTCCTCCTCTCTCATTCATCCCAGGGCCCCTTCCTGCCCCAGAGCCAGCATAAGGTTCACACCATCAGCCCCCCCCTTTTTTGCGATGCCTCTTTCGTGACTACATCGACAGTGCTCTTCCTTCCTCCCAGACCTCCTACGCCGGCGTTAGGACTTCATCTGTGGTCTGACGCAGCCGCCTCTCTTCCTCGTGATGCCCATCCACATCCATGGTATCTAATGAGGTTCCCTCCACGATGTTCCTCAACCTCCACCACGCCTCGTTCCACAGACACGTTGTCAAAATCACCGGCTTTACTAGTTGGCCCGTCAAACCTGGCTAGGTTTTTATCATTTACATTCACTCTACAGGCAACGCCGTGCCTCCACCAGTCAGGAACAACTCCTCTGCAGGCGGGTCAATGGGTCCTTAAACTTCCTGAAGGCTCTTCCTCTAGAGCCTGCACCTCCTCCTGCACTTGAACTTCTGTACTTTTCCCTTGCGCTTAGTAAACAGATCCGTTTACTTCACAGCTTACCTCACACCACGCCATATTCTCCTCTTTGGAATCCTCCACCTTCTTCCTCCACAAGCACCAAGCCCTTGCTTTCGCGTGGGGAGGCTTCAACAAAGCTATCACGCTGGGTAACTGGGCTTCCTCAAGTTTGTGCAGGCGCCTCTCAGCTTCACACACGCTCCCGCTTATGGTCGTCGCCCCACTTATTCTGCTCGTTCGTCTCATGTCGGCATAACGAAACCCATAACTTGCGTCCTGAATTCTCAACACGCGTAGACGGTAAAGGGATGTCTCAGAGTCTTTCTTCAGGGAAAAGGTTCCTCCAGGACGGCCCATTAAAAGCACCTGCCGTCTCTCTTGCCTTGTTGTGCCAGATGTCGGTCCCATATGCCTCAAAAAAAAAATTCCTGATGTCCAGCCTTCATCTGCATCCAAAATGGGAACATTACGAATCTTAACCCACGTAAAGTGGCGAGATACGTCGATCAAACGCACCTTCACAGCTGGAGTAGCGTCAAGACTCACGTCTTGGAATCTCGTCACCTAAAGACTCGTACACGGACGTGGAATTCAGTTTGACGACGATTCTGTAAGCCCCATTCAGGGCTCACCATACACCTCATCGTACTGGATTTCCTAGGTTCCCTAATGATTGTGGGGAGTATTACCTGCGCTGATGAGGGGAAATCGCCCCACCCCCAGAAGCAGCTTCATTACCATTGGTATTTACGCGGCCTCCTCACACTCAGCACCATGTTGGTACAAGCCCCCCCCCCCCCCCCCCCCCCCCCCCCCCCCCCCCCCCGGGTAGCTCGCCTGCTGAATATCAGGATGAGGGGTGCAGAGCACAACTGCACTCTAACGTGGTCAGGAAGCGAATGGAGAGTGACAGTATTACTAGTGCCTGACCGCTCGACTCGTAATAAGTAATGATGAAATCTATAGAAGCTTATCTTGAACTTCACCTTCGCGGCGGCACTTTAACAAATCTCACGATACAAGACTGTGAGAACAAACACATTGCTTCAAGGGTAGGTATTGTCTTTCTGTCAGTAAGGGAATATTGGTACTGTGGACTGATTCATATTGACTTTGACTGGATGTACACTAAGTGATCCATTGTGCAGTAAACTTCCCTTATTATGTTGAACATGGTCCCACTTATATTCATAAAAATTAAAGATTTAGGAAATAATCGGAGTCGGTTTCGGCCGTAAATTTGGGCATCGGAAACGGTTTTATAAATTAATAATCTTGTTATCGTCCCATCGGTACTATAAACCCATTAGTGTGACATTCTTCAAATTATACACCTCTCATTATTTTCAAATACATTAATTTTATTGAAACTTGCATCTAACCTCAAACTCGCTCCCCTGTTCTTGCTCTTCTGAATATTGGTGTAATAACATATCGGAATACCCTCTGTTCTCCTCCCTTCTCCCTGCGCACTCCCAGCTCCTCCATCTTTTGCTACTGGTCATTATGGCTTAATTCCAACGGAATTCAATAATAACCAACAATTCTACCTTATTCTGCCTTCAAACCGGTATCCCAAAATTCTCTGCCTGCTGATAATTCACACTGCCCACTTCTGTTGTACCATAATTTTATTGTTTTCCCCAAAAGTCCCTACCTTTCAAGTTAAAGTTCTAACTGCTCACTCACTGAGTTTGTTTATGCTCTCACCATAGCACAAGATAAATGAACGCTATCTTCTGGCATTTATGCCATTTCTTAGCCGGAAGGATAGTAGGTCCAAGTTGTCATTGGTACGATGTATCCTTAAGGTGTTTGTCCAGCCAGTAATTAACATCAGTTGCCCTGGACAACCAATTCAATTCGAAAATCTTCTTTGACAAAATTCCACATGTTACAGGTCGCCCTCCTTTCTTCTAATTGTCCATTGCTATCGAAAAGTGAGGAAATTTCTATCTTTTATGCTTTACCAGCTGTAAACATGGTTGTAAATAGTTTAAAAGAAAACTGTCAAGTTGCAAGAATGAGATGCTTGTGTAAGATTTTGTGAATCTTAACTGAGAAAAAACGTTTCGCCTGTCAGTAACGTGATTCAGTCCAATACAGAGGAAAGGATGATGAGTAGAATGAGGTAATCATTTCTACAAGATTAATGGAAAGAAACACATCGACTCCAGGCCTGAGGGAACCTCATTACCTCATTCTCCTCATCTTTCGCAATTCTTCTTTTGACATTGGGACTGAAGATGACACTGACTGGAGAAACGTTTTCTCCATAAAGGATTTCAAATGTTGCACAGTGTCTCATTCCTCTAATATTCTCTCCCCCTCCCTCCCCCCCTTGTAAGACGTAGAATGAGGAAAGACATGACTGAAGTGTTTAAATGAAAGATGGTATAAAAAAGGTTGTGTGGAAAATTAAGGCAGTGTGTGTGAGGTAATGCTGAATCGGGTTAGTGGTCCCTTGTTTCAGTCGTGGATTCAGTCTGAAGCCTGCCGCTCCACTTCAGGGTAATTCATGAATGTGTACTAACCTTTTATTCCCCACAGTAGACAATGTATGTAGGCAGCTGCGGCAGTAATCTCTGGTTGTGGGTGCCACCTTGCCATGTGTATATACCAGCACTATAAGATAAGATAAGATAAGATTTCGTTCGGTTTTTTAAACCCCCGGGAGGGTTAGCCACCCAGGTTTAACCAAGAAAGTCATGGCGTCATCGGGGACTGTCTAACTTATTTCCATTGGGGTCCTTAATCTTGCCCCCCAGGATGCGCCCCACACCAGTCGACTAACACCCAGGTACCTATTTGCTGCTAGGTGAACAGGACAACAGGTTTGTAAGGAACGTGCGGAATGTTTCCACCCGCCCGGGAATCGAACCCGGGCCCTCCGGGTGAAGCGGGAGCTTTGGGCCACCAGGCCCCCGGGGCGGGGGATACCTGAGAAATTCTGTGTGTCACTCAACTGGCTGTGGTGAAAGTGTTGGGTACGAGTGTACTCCATACGTTTTACCACAGCCCTTCTTACAGCTGAAATGTGACTAAATAACCATTCAAATCATTATGAAGCTGTGTGTAGTCTGTGGTCAGTCAAACAAAACGGGCTACCACATGGATAAATTGTCATTTTTGTGGAAATTGGTGTCCCGCTCCTTGTGAAAATTTACCCCAGAACTAGCAAACAAGCGTTTTTAAAACAGAGAAGTGTTTTTTGGGTATCCCCAAAATGGGGAAAAATTTTTGTGGCCCTAAAATCCAAGGGTATTAAAAGGGGATAAATAAAAGCTGTTTTTCATAAAAAACCCGGAAACCTTTCAAACCAACAGAGGGGAAAACCAAAAAAAAATCCGGGCTAAAATGGTACTCCCCTTGAAAATGGCCATGTAGTCACAAACTGAAAGGGGCTGGAGGGGGGGTTTTCCTGGTAGTCAGAAAATGTGGGGGCTGATATTTGCTGTCCGGGGAGACATTAAAGGGTGAAGTTTGGGGGGTTTGCTGTCCTGGGAACGTAAGGGTGAAGCGGGAGATACTTTTCCTGGGAAAACCGTAATGGGGGAAGGGCTGGGGGTGCTGTCCTGGGAGACAAAAATGGGGGAAGCTGGAGATACTGCCTGGTAGACAGTTAATGGTAAAAGGTTTGGAGATTTTTTTCCAGGTAGTGGGGGAAATTAAAACCAGGAAGGAAAAAATAAATGACCTCATAGGGGGGACGGGAGCCTAGTGGGGGAAACAAGTTTGTAAAAAGATAAGAAAAAACCCAAATATTCCCAAACCAAAAAAACCCGCAGGAAAAAGCAAACAAGGGGTAAAAGCAATAGTGAGGATAAATTCCAAAAACAATGGGGGGGAGTTTCCATTGTTGGTGCTAAGGAGGATAGGAAAAAGACAGGGAACATGCCCCAAACCCGGGAAATAAAGTCACAGAAACCCAAGGAAAAGGGAAAACCAAGCCTGTGCACAAAAAAAAGCACTTGGTATTGCTGGAAAGGGGAAATCTGGAAAAAAGATGGGACATGCAACTATGACCCCCCTAGAAAATGTCTGCCCATATGAAACGGGGAAAATGAAATTTCCCCTTTGTAAGCTTTTTCCCCTGAAATGTGTACCTTTTTCCCGTCCCGGGAAAAGACGGGTGTATAACTTAAATTGCCGGGCACCCCATCTAAAGGGGAAAAAAGATACAAAACCCCAGGAAATGGGAAAAACCCGGGGGTAGCCACAGCCACTAAAGGGGAGAGGTTTTTTAGTCCCGGAAAAGGAAAAAAAAAATGGCAAAAAAATGGCAGAAATCGTACCCCAAAAACCAGTAAATTCCCTGGGGGGAAACCACAGTCGATGGCCTACCCCAACCAAAAAATACAGATACTAAGCCGGAAAAAAAACCCCCCCCAGTCCCCAACAATCCCCACCGGGTCCGATAACATTTTTTTTGGCAAATTTTAAGGGGGTTTCAAAAAGCCAGCAATAAACAAAAAAAATCCCTTTCACCCGGGGGACTGCTTGCAGGGGGCAAAGGCAATGTTGCGGCTTTCACTGAGACCCACAAAAAAGGATCATTTGGACAACGAAATATGGATCCCGGGTTTACAACCTATACAGAGTGACAGATGAAAGGAAAAGGGGGGGGGGGTTTGGGCCCTGTAATTCCCGAGTCACTTTTTTGGGCACGGGGAAAAGTTTAAATGCCTAAAAATGACGTAGGGAAGTTTTAAAGGCAGTAAAGGTCGAAAACCCAAAAACCGTCATTGTGGTAGTTACAAGCTCCAGTTTAAACACCCCAGTTTTTCCCGGGAAAACAGCTGTTAAAAATTGACCACTGTCGGGAAAATCTTCCAGCCCTTTGCCCCACCATCTTGCTCCTGGGGGATTTCAACTTAAGGCACCTAAAATGGAGGAATTTAGAAAAATAATTTTGGGTTTCCCGTAAATAACCCCCGGAGGCAGCTTTGATGAAAACCCCACACTCCCCCGAGCTTTTAAATCTTGCACAAAATTCAATTTAAACCAGAAAATAATAGAGCCTATAGACGGGAAAATACACAAACCTCTTTTCCCCATAACAATGATGTTCTGATAAAAAATTTTTCCCCCTTCAAAAAAAATAAAACCAGATCAAACTAATTGGGGGTTTCAAAACTGAAGCGTGGACCCTTCCCGCCCGACAAAATGGGGATATTCACGGGGGAAAGCATTCCCCAAAATTTAAACTTCAAAAAACAAAAACTTTAAAGGGGGCCCAAGAAAAATCCTAACCAAATTTAAGCGGGAAGATTACAAGAACAAGCCCCAAAATTTAATCCCTAAAAAATTTTAAAACTCGGTGGCACCGATGTTTTCACAAGGCTTATTCCTCTAAGAAAAAGGAGGTTAGGGGTAAAATAAAAAGAGACGGGCGCCCCTTTTAAAAGGGGAAGGGAAAAAAGAAAAACAGAGCGGTTTAAAAGAGGTCAATATATAAAGAAATGCGAGGGGGGAACTGGTAAAGGAAATCCCCAACCCAACGAATTAAAGGTTTAAAAAAAAAATTCCTTTGGGAAAGGGGGAATGGGGGGAAGAACAAAAAGCCAAAAAATAAAAAATGGGAAAGAAACCCAAAGTATTTTTTCTCCTATCCCAAAATAAAAATCGAGAACAACGTCCAGTTTTGGGGCCCTTACTTAAACAAGAGGGGTCTACACAGATGACAGAAAGGAAATGAGTAAACTATCAAGCCCCAATATAAATCAGTTTTTAGAAAGGGCCCCAACCAAATGAGAGCAAAGATAAAAATGAATTTTTTATGGGGAGACCCAAAAAATTTGTTTAAAACAAAGCCTACCCGATTTACCCTAACCCCCAAATGATTCGAAAGGCGAAAAAATGCCCATGCCCATGCACTCTGCCCCGGGGCCAGAATCTTTGGAACTTTTGTTTTTCATCAAGAACTGAAGAAGCCCCTAATCACGACCCCTTTTTCCTTTCCTTTTTGGAGAAGGCTTTGGCAGGGGTTTCCCTCATTTAAACTAAAAAAAACAGAAAAAGCCCCACTCCACAAAGGGGGCAGTAAAGCAACAGCAAAGAATACAGACCAATAGAAAAAAAACACCCCCATATCATAAAAATCTTTGAAAGGGGTCCTAAGAAGCAAGATAAACCCCCCATTTAAAAATCCATCATTTTACAAAACCCCGGGGCCAACGGTTTTTTAGAACGGGTGCCCTGTCTGTCTCAACTACGGGATAAACTACGAAAAGGGTTAAATGCACAGAAAAAAAAAAAATGCGATGTAATATATACAGACTTTGCAAAAGCCTTCGACAAGTTTTGACCATGGCTTTAATACGCACAAAATGCGCGAAAGGAAAACGGGAAAAATTTGGTGTGGATCTAAAATTTTCCTCACTAAAAGAAACAGAGAGTATTGTAAACAGAGTAAAGCCCGAGGCAGCTACGGTAAAAAGCTTTTCCCAAGGACAGATAGCCCCCCATTTTTTTCTCATCCTCAAAAACCGAAAAAGACAAGGATGTCACCCAAAAGAAAAAAACCCCCCGGGTTTTCTTCCTTTGAGATGACCCCCGATTGCAGACAGTGTTTTCCCAAAGGGCAGCATGCAAGGCTCCAGGCGGACATAAACCAAAAATTTTTTCAGGGTTTTTGCGGGAAAAAAATAAAAAATTTAACGTGAAAAATTTTTCAATTACCCAGATATAAAAAAACATAGGAAATTAAATTTCACGGGAGTCCCAAAACCCAAATTTTGGGCCCACAAAATAGGGCGAAACCCCAAGAAAAGACCTGGGAGTGATTTGTGGGAGGATCCCCCCTTTTAAAGGGACCATAAATTGTACAATTCCACTGCTAGAAAAATGACAGGATGGAAAATTTGAAAAACCCTTTCAAAACTGGGGAGGCCAAACCCATGATGACACCTTCAGGTCCAATTTTTTTTTTTTCTATCTGGCTGGAATTTGCTGACTTAACAGCCCCTTTTCAAGGCAGGTAAAATTTTCCCGGGGCCCTAGAAAATGTACGGGAAAACCCTTTCCCAACGGCGCGATAACGGAGAAAAAAACACCTCCCAATTACGGAGCGTTGGGGTTTTTAAATTTTATTCCCGGGAAAACGCAGGGGGAGAGATAAAAGGATTATATAACCGGGAAAACCCTTTAGGGGGACTAGTCCCAAACTTGCACCGGGAAAATCATCAAAAACAAAAGAAAAAGCCCTTGCAGACGAGGGCACCATCCCCAAAAGAAAAGCAGGGGTGTACTAGACGAAAAAGGGGATTTTTACAAAAAGTGTCAGGGGCCCGAGAGTTCAACTGCCCCCCCCAAGCAAAATAAGGGGGTTTAAACCAAACCGCCCCCTTGGCATTTTTCAAGCTGGCATTAAAACAAGCACCAAAAGGCATTTTCCTGACGCCGGGTGGGGGCTGTACTTTGGGGTTTGGGGTGCAGGGCAGAAACGCCTGGTTGTCAGGCGCTGACCCACCAGGAGGTGGTCCCAGACCCGGGCCGCGGGGGCGTTTGACCCCCGAAACTCTCTCCAGGTAAACTCCAGGTAACTGCCCAGGGACTCGGCCTCCCCCCCCGTGAACACCCCAAAATTGGGGGCTAAAGATGTCAAAAGCTAAACGACTATCTCTACTTAACTTAAATATGTGTAGAAAGTAATGTAGAAAATTGGGTATGAAACCCTTACCTAGGATTTTCCCGGGGAAAAAATTTTAGAAATTAAAGTATTACGGGAACTGACCCCTTTCCCTAGGCTTTTCATCCCCGTTTCCCAAAACATTCCCCCACTTGGGGGGGGGGTTTTTAAATTTTTTCTAAAAAATAAACAAAATTTTCCCCACGGGCAGTATAAAAAAGGTTCTGAAATATCCCTTAAATAGGAAATTCAAACTTTGGTTTCCCGGAAAGAGGTTTGAAAAATAACGATTTTTAAAGGGACGGGATTTGAGTGGGGATTGCAATGAGTTTAATAGGATTACCCAAAGATTTTTCTTGGGTACATTGAAAAGGGGTTTGGGCAAAATATTTTAGTTAGGGGGTTTTGAATTGGGGAAAGGGGCCCTCCCTGTAGGGGGCCCATTGGGCCCTGCTGCGGGTTTTCCCTTTTTGGGGTTTCCCCCTTCCCTTTCCCGTTCCCTGGGGGGATTAGTTAATGGCCAATCGGACCGAAAGTCCTAAAAAAGGGGTCTTTCCCCCTATGTGGGGTCATGTTGGCTTTTTTTTTTATTTATTATATTTAAAAGGCAGAATTACATTATACATGGATGTCAAATAAAAACCCCAAGGGAAAACCAATCAACATGAACAAAAATTTTAATTCCCCAAAACACCAAAACCCAAAATTTCAAAAAGCTTCATCCCAAAAAATCCCCCCAAAAATTCGTTTAATCTACCCAAACATTTCCACCAAAAGGGCGAAGGGTTTACTAAAAAGCAAAAAAAAAAAAAACCCTTTCACATCCCTTTAAAACCCCTATTCCCCCCCCTCCCCCAAAAGGAAACCTTACTAAATCAATTTAAATTTGAAAGGAAAAAAAAGCTCCCCCCCTTTCACAAAAAACCACCATAAAAAAAAACCTACAAATGGGTGCACAAACTAAAAAGCCCCCCAGAATAGTTTCTTGGGAACATTTAGGGAAAACATACCTTGTTTAAAAAAAGGAAACCCTCCCCTAATTCTAAAAAATTTGGGCCCAACCCCCCCAAAAACCCTTTTTTTTCCCCCTGCCTACCAAATAGTAAAAAGTGTAACAAACACACACCACAAACTGAAACTCATAAAAAAAAAACAGTACAGTTTTGGGGTGCCTTTTTTTTGTTACCCCTAAACAATCTCCCCCCAAACGGGAATTCTGTAAAAAATATGTTTTTTAAAACAAAAAAAATTTACTTTTTTAAAAAAGCCATACGAATACACTTAAGTTAAAAATTAAAAAAAAAAAAGAGGAAACATAACAACCCTGTATTTAAATTTATAAAAAAATTTTCCCTTCACATACTTTGTCGCAAAACCCTGTAACCAAATAGCCCAAAAACCGGGCCCCTAAAAACCTTATATGAAAGGCCTTTTTTTTTTACCAAAATACAATCTCCCCTGGGGAAAAATGTGTATATTTTTCCCAAAAAATTCAGTATTTATATGAAAATGATGGCCTTACTGTATTTAATAATATTTATGTCAAGAAACGGAAACCCGCGTTTGCGGGGACGAACCCCCAAATTTGGTTTTTAAATTTTGGAAAACAACTTTAGTTTTAAGGGGAAAGGGAAATTTTTCGTGTCTAGGGGTTTAAAAATTGGGCTGGAAAACCTTAAAAATAGGGGGGGCCAAATTGTTGGACATCTTTCCCCTTAAAAAACTTGAATATCAACGACGGACAAGAAGCTCCGGGAAACCCCAGATAAGTTCCTGTTTTGTTTTAAAATTTTGGGCCAAAGTTTTTTTCTAAATTTAGTTAGTAAAGGTTTTTTTCTGAGTATGATAAAACCTTAATATCCAGAAAAATTTGGGTGAGGGGATTTTTAGTATATTTTCCTTCTGTTATGAAATTTTTGGGGATTTTATATAAACCATTTAGAATTTTTTAATATACAGTCCATTTAATTTATTTTTTTTTACAGTTTTCCTGGTGAAATGTATTTTCTTTTAAATTAAAAAGGGCCCAGAGCAACTTTTTGGATATGCCCAGTGGTAGGGTATCGAAGGGGGCTTTTTTCCCCAAAGGTGTCCCAAATTCCTATTTAACTGATAAATAATAATTATCTTTGTTAAATTAAACTGTTATGTATATAATGATAAAATTCAGCTAAATCCCAATTTTCCACATTTAATTTGCCCTTTTGGTTCTTGGGAAGGGGGGGGTTAATTAGTAAAGTAAAATTAAATTTGGGTTTAAAATTTTTAAATAATTAAATGTGAAATGAGAAAAGGAGGGGGATGTTAAGTCACAAATTTATTAATTTGAATTGGATTATAATTATTAAAATTTTAAAATTTTTGATAATTTCAAGTCGGCTAATTTTAAAATTTTAATTTTTTAATAAAAATTAAATTTTGGGATAAGACAATTTGGCCAAGATTTATAAATTGTTGTGAAATTGTAACCCGGGGTTTGTTGCTTTTTATTAATGGAAAAAATTTTAAATTTTTTCCTTAATGTGAAATGGATTATTTTTAAATTACAAAAAAAAATTTGTTTAAAAAAATTCCCGGGCCCAAAAATTTTTATATCAAGTATGTGTAATTGATAAGGAAATGTTGTTTAATTATTTTAAAATTGTTAAAAATTTTTGGCCAATGCCAAATTTCTGGCAAGAATTTTATTAATTTGTATAATAATTTTGAAAACCCAAGGCTGGGGAAGGTTTGTGTTAATTTTAATTTTAAAAAAAATTTTTTTTTTTAAATTTTTTTACTTTGTGTAATTTTTAAAAGTCAAGTGTAGCAAACTTTATTAATGGTATTTAAAATTTATTTTACAATTTTTTACATGAAAAATTGCTAAGAAAAAGAAAGCTAAAATTTTAAAAAAGGGGTAAGTTTACTTTTTACCTTTATAAAGTATAATTTAGTCCCTAATCGTTTTTTAATAAATTTGGGAATTTAATACATTGCATCGGGGGAAAAAGGGGAAAAATTAAATTGAAAAAAGAAAAACATATGGAATATAGAGCAAAAAAAAAGAATCACTGCAAGCTAGAAAAAGGGCATGTAACAAAAGCATATAAAAATTTTTTTGGGTTTTTAAAGAAAAAAGAAACGTGAATACTGATGATTTAAAATTGTATTTAAAATGCTTTTGGTTTAAAAGATTTGATTATACAAATTTATTACAACAAAATGGAAAAGGAAAATTTTTTTTTAAATAAAAAGTGTAGATGAAGTGAAGTAGAAACCATGATTAAAACAAATTTATGAATTAGAGGAAAAGATTTTTTCTTTGTGAAAGTCTGGCTTTGAATAATTTTAAAAGTGTAAACCCGGGAGTTAATCAGTTTTTTCTCCAACAAATTTAAAATTATTTGCCAAAATCCCAGAATTATGTTTCCCCCGTTGGTTTTTAAACCCGGGTGAAAATTGGGGGGGAATTTTTTGGGCAATTTTTAAAGCAGGGTGTGATGCAGGAGGGGACCTAGCCCCGTGTAATAAAATTATTTTTTCCCCCAAAGGGCAGGTAAAGGAGATGCGACATACTTAAAAAGCCTTTCCCAATGTAATTTACTCTTACAAGGAAGCAGTTTATTGTTGGGAAAATCCTTAAAGGTAAAATAGAAAAAGTAGGTTTTTGGAAACTAGTTAAAATCATTGTTAATTTAAAATCCCCCAAAACAATTTCAAAAGGGTTTTCAGCAGTTTAAGAGTTAAAATGGGGAGCACTCTCAAAAATTAAGTAATAAAAAATAATCTTTTAAGGAATCAGACTGGGTTTAGAGTGGGCCCTAAAAACAGAATAAAAATTTAAACGGTAAAACACTTTAAAGGATCACAAGGGGTTTTTTTGGTCTGGAAAGGGAAAAAGACTAGGTCTACAAGAAATTTAATGCCCTTGAGAGCAGGGAACTAAATCATTTTAAAGATTTCAACAATGATAACTCTGAGGGATCTGTCAAGTTTCACAAAGGGAAAAATTATCCCAAAGTTTAAAAAATTTAAAAATTTTAAATTTCCCCCAAAAAAAGTTGCTAGGTTTCAAATCAAAGACGGGAAACAAAATAATGATTTTCCCCAAGGTAAGAAGAATAAGTACCCTCCTAAGAGTACCCCGTTAATAGGAAACCAGTCAAAGAAAGGAGGATTGTCTTTTCTGCAAGGGTTTTCATTTTTCTAAGAAATTTCAAAGCATACAATTCATTTGGGAAAGATAAAGGGTTTAAAGGGTTGGGGGAACCCTTTACGGGTGTATCAGTGGTTTTTGGTAAACCAAAAGAAAGGATTGGGTTTTGCCCAAAATTAAAATTTGTTATCAATGTCCCCAAAGGAAGAACCCATATTGGGATGTGTAAAGGCATATGTAAAGTTGACAATCCTGAACAACAGTGGCTAAAGTAAAAATTTTCTGCTAATGTTAATAATGATGGGTTTTTTCTGAGTTAAACCTTACCCGTTTTTAAGGTAAAAATTGATGGAAAAAGGCATAAATTAAAAAAAGTTTAATTTATTATTAGACCCAAAGGGTCCCCGGGGTACTTTTATAAAACGTAAAGTCTTGAAAGGGAAGAAAATTTCAGATGGGAGATCCCACAAAAATTTTTTTAAATTTTCTGGTTTTCTCTTGGATAAAAAGGGGTCAATTGTATGACCTTTTATGAAAAGGAAGGGGTTTGGGCCCAAAAAGAAAAAAAGTGTTAATTTCAGTAAAATTTTAGAAGAATTTCCGAGAAAATATTAAAAGTTTGGGTTAGAAAAGGGACAGAAAGACCCTTTTACATAATGTAAATTTTGGGACCTTTTGGGGGTAAATGTGATTTGTAGGCCCCAAAAAATATTTTGATGGTTTGTGATATTATTTCCCCCTTTGTAAAGGGTATGGTAAAAAAAATGTGGTTCCCCCCTTTTTAAAATGCGGAGGCCCTGTTAAAGTATTTGGGGGATTTCCCCTAAAAATAAATTCTTTATAGAGGAAATCAAATACCCTAAAAGTGGTCCTTTTTCCTGAATTGTTTCCCCCTTTTAATTTTTTTTATAAAGGGAACGTTTGAGCCCTCATAAAATTTTGGGAATTAGACGCCCCTTTGGGAAAAAATGTCAATTGGGAAAAAAGTCCAGACCCTTTTTTAATCAAAAACAATACCCGAGAGATGTAAAATTTTAATCTGGGAAAAATATTTGGGACGATTTTCCCTGGAGACTGAAAACCCTCCAAAAAATTTCCCCCCCCCTTTAAATTTTTAAAAAGGGGGGTGGCCCTATGGAAATTAAAAGGGTCACTCCGGGGAGTGGTAAGAACCAGAATTTTCTAAAGCCTTTAATGATTTTAATTGGAGCAGTTTTAAATTTAAAAAAAAATTTTTTAGAAGAGGTACCCCTGAGCAAGCCAAAATTTTTGGTCATTTTTGCCCCATACCGGGGGGAAAAAAAGGAATTTTAAGGGCCACTCCTTTGAGGATTGGTTAATTGTAGGCCAGGGGTAACAAAAAAGTACCTAGTTTAAATGTGTTTTATGGGCGGTCCCTCGTTGATGGAAAAATTAGGGATATTTATTAAATTTCAGAGTAAAAAAATTAGCTTTTTTTTGGCTGCTAAGTTTAAAACTTCCCAAAAGGGGTTTTACAAAGGAGACCGGGATTGTACCCGCTTCCCTTTGGCCTGAGAAAACCCAGTTTACCCCCTTAGCATTGAAAACCTTTTGGGTTTAGGAGGGATATTATTTGGGGCACACCCGTCCCTTTCCCAACCTTTTTTTTAACGACGATAAATGCACAAACCCTTTAAAAGTAGGAAAATCCCCTTTAGTAAAAAAAGAGCAAACCCCTTTTTGTGGAAAAATTTCCGGGGGGGTGGGCGTCAATGAAAAGGAACTGTTAAAGCTTATGGAGAGGCCCAATGAAATAAAGCAAAGTGCAAATATGTCTCAGGGGAAAGGAATAGTAATTCGTCCAAAAATTTAAAAGGGCAAAATAAGTAAAGATTACCCCGGAGATGAAGTGCCAAAAAGGGAGTAATGTAAAGGGGGTTAAAATTGGGTCCCGAGAGAGATTTGTTAAAAGTTAAAAAAATAATTACAGATGCCAAAAAAAATTAAACTAAGAGAGTTTTTCTTGTGAAGTTTTCCCAAAAGTTTTTTATTTCCCCAAAGGTTTTGTGCACCCCCTTTTCCTTTAAAAGGGAAATTTTTAAAACAGGAACAAGGAAAATTAAAAATGCTTGGGTGAAATTCTACCGGGAATTCATTAACCCGGGGGGATGAAATTTTTTTGGCGATTATGAAAAAAATTTCCCCGGTTTGGGGTTCCCCGCCCCGGGGGCCAATCCAAATGGGGGAAAAAAGTACTCCACTTTTTTGGGATGCTTCAAAATTTGGGATATGGGAAAAAGTTGCTTACCTTCAAGGGAATAGTGTTATTTCCTTTTTTGTTATGGGCTAAGGCAAAATGTCCCCCAATTTAAAACATGGGCCTTTCCCATTTTGGAAAATTTAAAAGCATTAAAGTAGGTGTCAAATTGCTAATTTTTTTAAGAAATAAGTTCAGGAGATAAATATTAGGGACAAAATGTTTAAATTTTGGGTTTTATAATGAGGTATCCTTTTCAATGGGTTCGTAAAAGGAAACAGTAAAAAATTTTGAGTACCCAAAAAGAGTCGCTTTAAATTTATAGATGCAAGAGAAAAAATAATAGTTTTTGGGGCCCGATTGTTAAATTTAAACATATTCGGTGAAAAGAATCCAGTGATTTCTTGTCCTTTAAGGTTTATCCCTTTTCTAAAAATTTTTTTAAAAGCTGTATCATGATTTTTAAAGGGGCCGAGCTGGTTGGGGAAATAAAGCTAATTGGGCCCGTACAAAAAGGGATATATTGCTCCTGTTTTCAATTTTCTGTGACCAACCCCTCCAATAGTTTTTCCTTCCTTTTGCCATTGAAAAAAAATTTGGTATTCTTCCCTTTTCCCCAAAAAATCAATGTAAACCAAAATTGGTTTTAAATTTTTTAAACAAAATGAATAAAATTATTTTCACTTTCCCCTTCAATTTTGTAAAGAGGGTACAGGAGGGAAATTTTGGAAATGAATTAAATTTTTAAAGAAGGGAAAATTAAAAATTTTGAAAGGTTTCCCCTAAAAGGGGAAATTTGGGGGTGTATTTTTAAAAACAATGTAATTTTGGTGCAGAGGTAGGTTACAAAATGTGAATTTTGGGGGATTATGTTAAACACCCCTTTTTAAATGCCCCAAAAATCATTTATTAACCCAAATTTTTAATTTTTCTAATGCCCCTAAAAATGTAATGCATGGTGGGGTACAAGATACTTTAAAAATTTTATTTGGGAACCTTTTTGGGTTCCACAAGGATGGCAAAGTGTAAAAAGGGTGAATTTTAAAAATTGTGCCAAAATGTCCCCCCGGGTGGATGCCAAACCTAAAAGTACCCTTGGTCCCCCACCATTGTCAAAGAAAAAATTTTTATCCCTTTGCCCAAAGAACTCCCGGCCCGGGCCCCCATGTGGAAAAAATTTTTTTATTTTTTCCCGAAATTCAGTATTTTATGTAAATAGATGGCCATACAGTATTTAATAATATTTATGTCATAGAAAAAGGAAATTCTGCGTTGTGCAGACGAGACTGGGCCCTCTTGGTTTTTAATTGGATACAAAAAATTAGTTAAAGGGAAAAGGAAAAAATTCCCTGCTCTAGAGGTTTTTAAAATTGGGTGACCCTCTCAAATAGGAGGGCCCAAATTTGGGTTTGGGCATTAAAACCTGCATAATTGAGATATCAGACAATGGGGCAAGGGAAATCCAGGAACCCCAGAAAAGCTCTCTAGATTTGTGTATAATTTTGGCCCGGGGTTTTATAAATTTAGTTAGTGAGGTTTTTCGAGTAGATACAACTTAATTCCTTCAAATTGGTGATGTATTAAGAAATTTTTTTTCCCTTTTGTTTGTAATTGTGTATGTTTTATAACCCTTTATTTTTTTTAAAAATACAGCCCCCAAAAAATTTTTATATTTACCAGTATTCCGGGGGTTTTGTATATTTCATTTAATTAAAAGGTTTCCCGGGGGAACTTGTGGGGAAAGAAAGTGGTAGGTAAACGAAGGGGGGCCCTTTTTGCGACCCCGGGGTCCCCAAAATTCCCCTTGTCTAACCCGATAAAAAATAATTATCTTTTTTCATTTACTTTTTATGTAAAAAATGATACATTCAGCTAAATCAATTTCCACAATCACAATTTATAGATAATTAAATGATTGGGACAATGCAACAAAAATCCTTGCCCCCCAAACCCCCATATACAAATCTTAATTTTTTCCATAAAAGCTGCGTCCTACAAAAAGGTTAAACCCCGCCCTTTTTGTCACCAAATACCAACCAAAATAAGTCATGCCCTAGTAACACCCAAATTTTAAAATTTCTTTGGGATAGCAAACCTTTAAAAACACTCCCCCCAAAAACGTTCAAACTTCCCAAACAACAAATTCTGTTGTTAAACCCCCCACACACCCTTAAATTCAACAATTTTGTAGTGCAAAAAGACACTACGTACAAAAATTTTTTCCAAAACCGTCTTAAAAAAAATGTGAAAAACATGTGTTTTTACCCCCACCCACCCCACACACAACCAAAAAAATAAATCTTTTTTGTTTTTTTAAAAAAACATACCTCACTCGCAAAAACCCAACCACACTTCCACACTAAAGAAACTACCCGCCGCTACCCTTACTTTGAATTTAAATCTCTTAAACCCTTTCAATCGAAATCTACAATAACCCTCAGTAAATGCTGCCTCCCATTCTTCCCCCATAAAGATCCCTATGCGACATTAGTTCTATATACTGTACCCCTAACACTTTTATCCTTTCTCCACACCTTCCTCATGGCCCAAGATGATAAATAAAGTTAGTAACCACATACGCAACCGCATTCACCACCATCTGACTCCCCCACCTATACTAAAAATTAACACCCTCAACACCTGTAACCTTCCCCACCCACTAACCTAACCACCCTACTTACCCCTACCCTCACATCTTCTAAATAGTTACAAAAGTACACAGCATGAAAAATATTTCGGACATCCACACGCTTTGCTCTCCCCCCCCTCCCTTATCTCCTATTAAATAACACGACCCAGACGGCAAAATCCCATGTAAAAACCTAAACTAACCCCCCTAACACCCGTTTTACACGCAAATGCGTGTACATAGGGCATGCCCCCTCAATTGCCCGCCACCAGACTCGCCCCCACCCTCTCAAACCCTCAATTTAAGGTGATCGGATTCCTCACAGTCAGTAAAACCCGCAACATAGCCTCTCCAAAAGTTAAATCCTACCCCTCCACCCCCCATTGCATATCCTTGCACAGTCTTTCAAGCCTCCCTCGCCCCCCTCCCCCGATATAACCCCCTTTTAAAAAACACTCAACATTTCGCTTTTAAGAGGTATAAGCCCCAGCCCCCCCGGCTAACGGGAAGTGACACCACCCTCTACTTAGCCAGTCACAACCTGATCCCCATATAAATCTGAAAACTCCAGTTGCAAACCGTGCACCTCACCAAACCCCCTCAACGGATATATTGCCACCACGTGCCATAGCTTGCTATACAACAGGACATTTGTGACTATAACCCCCTGATGCAACATTAGCTGCGCCGCCCTCAAACCGCCCAATCTTTTCAAAACCCCATCACGGTGTGCCTCGAATTTGCCTCTTGCGCACCCCTATCATTCCTCATGTACACTATCCATATGTCAACAGCTGATCCACCACACTCCACCCGCCCTCTACAGTCCCACCATTATGTATGCTATCCCCTAGATCCATATACTTGGACTTTACATTATAATTTTCACCCCCTTGCCTCACCAAGTGTCTACCCCCCTACCTACCTTATGTAAACCCCTCTCATCCCTCACCAAAACAGTCGTAGCATCCACATAACCCACTATATCCACCCCACCCTCTCGTTCAGTATCAACCCTCCTCCTGCTATACTCACCTAACCGCCCCATAAAAGGGTTCCTGAAGACATGCAAAAAATATTTGTGACAGAGGGCATCCTGTCGCAAACCCCCCTTCTCATATGTATGCTAACACCTAGTCCTCCATTAACCTGTACTCTCATAACTGCACCCCGATACAAAGTTTTCGCCCAAGAAATAATTCCCTCCCGAAACCCCGCCAACGCATGAAACTCCCTAATGCATCCCTCTCGACACTATCGTAAGCCGCTCTCCAATCCAATGCCAAAACACCCTGCTGCTCTATGAAACTCCTAATAACTCCATGCCCTTCATACATTGACCTACCCGGTATTCCATATTGCCCTTATCATTACTTTACCTAACACCTTTTTTATTCTATTCCCCAATATCCCTTGCAAATAACTTATAATCACTGCACATAACTGATATTGCCGGTAATTCTCCACTGTGGTCTGTCCACCCTTTGGAAATAATACGACAACAGCAGTCCTTTGTTGCTCACCCATTTCCCCCTCATCCTTCATTACTTTTAACAACCTGACTAAAAACCTTCTCAAAACTTCCCAATTCCTAACATAGAAATCATTAGGCAACCCGTCTACACCCGGCACCTTACCTAAGCTTGCACCGGCTAAAGCTTGCCATATCTCCTCTTCTGTAATCTGTCCTTCCAATGTCTCCCTATCTGTACCATCAAGCTCACATTACACAAAACCTCCCTTTTCCCCGTAAAGCAGCATTTTGTATACCCACATGCTGTGTATATGACCTAAACCATGCATCTAGATATCCACTCATACCCTCAGTCGACACTAATACCTGCCCCTCCTTATACCCTTCCATCCCCACATGAACAGTTAATCCCTTCATCTCTGTAGCTGCTCTTCTCTTACGCTGTCCTCTCAACACACATGCAGAAAGCCTATCACCCCATAACACCTCATCCAGCCCAGCCAAAACTCGCGCACCATCGAATCTTTCATTTTGCAAATCCCTAATACTCTTCTTTAATCCCTCAATATCTCCCACCGGATAACTAACACTCCCACGCTCATAGCAAGCTCTCAACTGCCCCTCAAGATAAGATTGATACCCATACTTTAATCTATTATACTCCCTCCCACTACGTACATAAAAATCCTTAATACTTGATTTCACCACCAAGTCCCACCAATTACCCGGATCACCATTCCCAGGTACCTCCACCACCAACCCCTCCCAAAATTGCTTAAATGACTGTCGAGGCTCTTCTTCCTGCAACAACTTTACATTTAACTTCCAATACCCCCTACACCTTCGTGGCAACCCCTCCCAACCTATATCCACCAAAACACCCCTATGATCAGAAAATACCACGTCCATCACCCTCACACTATGTATTACTACTGTTCTGGGGACGTACAAACGATCGAGCCTAGCAGCATATCCACGCCTAATAAATGTATGCTCCACTGCCCCCCTCCACAAATATTGGTCAAACCCACCCCAGATAACAATTCTCCCAATATTCCCATACAATGCCCTGCCCCTCTCGGTTCAACATCCTTACGCCTTATCACACAGTTCCAATCGCCTCCTATCACGGCTACTCCTGGCAATCCACACAAGTAATATACCAGAACATCCCTCACAAATTTATTCTTAACACATACATCACCCTCTGCTGGGCCATACACACACACCAATGTCATCTGTACCTGACCCCATAACCCATCCACACGAATCACGCTCCCCTCCCCCCCTTCACAATGCCTGACAATGCTTTACCGAAAGAGCCACATCTCCTTTCAATCTGACTGTATGCTCAACATACACATTATATCCATCCACCTTCAACTCATAACCATGTGTTCCTGCAAGAACACGACGTCAACACCATGACGCACCAAATACTCCCTAAACCACTCACACTTTCTCTGCGACCTCAAACCATTGATGTTCAATGTCAAGCACTTAAAACCGACAAAGGGGGTTTCCCTCTTGACACTACTGATTTGTCACCTGATCATCTCATTGCACCCCTATCCCTCCACCCCCCCCCCTTTTTGTGCACTCTTACCCAACCCCTGTCCCTGAGTGCCTCTTGAACCCCTCTGCATGGCATCCATCCATGTTTTCTTCCCAGAACGTTGTGCGTGCGTAAGCACTTCATCTGAATCATAAATCACTGCTGCGAGCTTTAGTGTCACACCCTCAACCTGCATCTTGTCATCCTGTTCATCACCATGATGAACCTCTACCTCCACCGTTCTCACAGAGAGGGCATCCTTGTCACACACCTTAGGAGAACTACCTTTGCCCCGCCCTCCTCTACAGCAGACCCAAGATCCAGGTCTGTACCATCGTCTTGACAAGGGCTCTTGTTGCCCAAAATTTCCCCAAACATTGATATTATCGATTCTTCCTCCTTACTGTCATTCATTTCTGTGATGATCTCCTCCAGCACTTGAACAACATCCAAGGAAGGGGAGTCCCCCCCCACTCATAGCACCTGCCCTCTCCTTCTCCTCCTCCCTCTCAACCTCCCCACTCCATGACACTGCAAAGGCAGTGTCATATACGGCTGATCTTGATCCGCTATCCTCTCCTCGACATCTCTTCATTGTTGCTGGTCCTTGTCTCCATGTCCTCTACCACATTGCACAGCCAGGTGGTCATACGACCCACACAAACGACAAGTGCATCGCTGCCCCGCATATGTCACAAACACATGCGTTCTAAATTCTTCCACCACCACATATGAAGGTATAGGATGTCGGAGCATCATCTTCACCGAGTACTTACCCTCAGGTATCCCCATATATGGACCAGCTGACCACCTTCCTGCAGTGACCATGTGTATTGTCCCGTATTTACTCATGGCGAACCGTATGTCAGATGCATCCGCCTCAAATGGTACATTCCTGATCTTCACCCAAGTGTAATAGCTTGATACATCATGCATCGTCACCGTCACAGCATGATTCACAGGTATGGCCACTTCCTGGAACTTATTCACCACAGCCTCGTACACACTCGCCGAGCTGAATTTTACAAATATTCTCTTCATACCATTCAATGCGAGTCCACAAATCTCCTCATTAGCTATGCCGTATGTTTCTCTGATTATTGCTGGTAGAAGACGGCCCCGTTACAGCTCCACTGGTTAATTCAATACAAACTGTATTGATACGACGCTGGCTAGCCTGCGCCATGTTGTGAAAATATTACTGCACCCAGTCAACACCAGGGGGCAGCAGCAGCACACGTCCTCTCTACTCAAGAGTTGAGAGACGAATTTTGGTAATTGTATACTATAACAAACACTATCACCCACTATCATTCTACACCCACCACCACGCTACGCTTGTTATAATACTTCACTCACCCTATAACCATAACCACCCCCTGCTACTCTACACTCACCACCAACCTACTCCCACCTTAACCTTATAACCAACACCACCAAGCCCCACCCCGTCACTCTGCAAGAGCCCACGACAAAGTTTCACTCAGCCCACCTTCCTTCATATTCAACCCCTACAATGATGATCTCCCTATACCCACCACCATCACCACCCACACACTGCACAACCCACTGTTTATCACATATCTTTGTCAATTTTTATTCTGCATGTGCTTGTCAAAGTTCCTGGAAGGTCCTCCACTCTTCAACGACGAGGCGATGGCTGCCTACCTGAGGAAGAACTATTTCTTGCCCCCCGCTCCCTCCGTTTACAATCTTTCCGGCAATGAGGGTTTGCCTCCACATTCTCGGCTCTCTCTTGCAGTTCGTCACAGAACTATTTCAAAGAAAGGTTGGATTAATTATTGTCAAAATGAAATACGTTGGTTGGTTTGTTATTGGGGTTTAAAGCCTATTGGCTGCATGAGAGTCATTAAGGCTGCACTGTCACCTGTTCATCACAGACAAATGTTTTAATCCCTAAAATAGGGGTTAGAGCAAACTTTCAGGATATTCTGTATATGCTAAGAGAAAATAACTTTCAGGGTATATTCCTCTGAGATATGTTAAATATTATAACTAATATGGTCTAAGTCACATATGGTTCCAGCAAGTTTCTTCAGTGTTCATTTAACGAACCTAACCACAGAAAATTTTCTGATACTTCATATGAAACAGAATATTTTTCATACATGATTTAATAAAATCTGTCACCCTATTCCTGGAGACTTTAGTAGTGCGATCATTTTTTTTTTTTGGGGTTAAATAGTCTGTTATTAGTTCGGTTGCTATAAACTTTTCAGCCATCAACATTGTAATTACCTCCTCTTGAGAATGACCATTTACTTCCAACAACACTGTAGTTACCTATTTATGGAAGAGGGTAAGGTACCTAGGGATTGGCAGAGAATATGCATAGTTTCTTACTATAAAGGCAAAGGGGACAAAAGAGAATGCAAAAAATATAGTCTATTGAGAATTCCTGGTAAAGTGTATGGTAGAGTTATTATTGAAAGAATTAAGAGCAAGACGGAAAGTAGGATAGCAGATGAACAAGGAGGCTTTAGGACAGGTAGGGGGTGTATAGATCAAGTGTTTACAGTGAAACATATAGGTGAACAGTATTTAGATAAGGGTAAAGAGGTTTTTGTGGCATTTATGGATTTGGAACCTCTTCAAGGGGGGCTCCTTGGCGTGGTGAAGAGGCTCTTGGTCTGAGGAATTAGCCCTGTTGGTCTTCTTCCTCAGACCGAACCTAATTACCCCCCATTCTCCCCTCCCCTATCCCATCCTCCCCATCCTCCCCTTTTTCCATTCCTCCTCCTCCTCCTCACCCCTCCCTTTTGCCCTTCCTCTTTTTGGCCTTTGGGTTTCTCCACAGGCACGCTAGTTCCTAGGTAGGGAAAGGACACCGGGGTCCATCCCATTCCGTTGGGTTCTTGGTGGTGGCGTAGTTTGCCGTGGAGATCTGGATTGCCTGGGGATGTCCTGATCCCTCTCCGGTATCCCGGAGTAGCTTTGGGTGTCTTTCAGGCGACGGGTGTATCTCTGGAAGCCACCTTTCGGATTCCGGGGGTGGTGCCGAAGGAGGTATGCTTTGTGGCGGATATCGGACCGCCCTCTCTTTTGTCCACCGAGGTGAGCTCGGCAGATGTGAGGTTGCTATCCTGGATTGCTGGTTTACTGGCATAAGGGTAGGGTTATGGCACGGGTTCCATGCTGCATCTGCGCTACTAGCGTGTTGAGTCCTCTTGGGCACGAGGGAGATTCCCGGCCTTCATTCCTCCTGGAACTATTCCCCCACTCCCCCCTTTTTTATTCTTTTTTTTATTTATTAGTTTTCTTTCTTCTTCTTTTTTTTTTCTTAAAAACAAAAAGCAAAGGAGCAACCTAACCATGGCAGCCCTAGTCCATGAACCCAGCTACCCCCAGGCCCCTTCTTGATACCGCCACCCCATTCTGACCCTGCCTTGTGTTTAGACCACTCTTCGGACACTCCTGATACCCCTGTACCTCTTGCGGTGCTGTTCCTCACCCGCTTCAGGAACCGGGGCTTCGACTGACTCCTTCGATTTGTCTGAACTCCACTCTCCTTTGACTATGCTTCCGCTTCTCCCTCTATGGTACAGCAATTTTTCGAATCGCCCGCCCATTTCACGCCAGACCAACTCGGTCCTACTCCTAAACGCCAACGTCAATCTCCTGATGATGTTCCTCGTTACCTTCCCAATTCTACTCGGAAAAGACCGACACGTCAAGCACTCCCCTCTCCACGCTCAGTTTTGGACCACACAATGGACTAAATTCTTTACTTTAAGACCGACTTCTTCTTCTTCCTACCTTTCTGACCATAGTATTGGCAAAGCGCTCCTGTGTCATGTTGGTAGAGATATTTCATTTCATGCTCTCAAGAGCGGTATGCGCATCATCACTGTCCAGATGCTACCCAAGCTCATGATCTTTCTCTCTTTCGAATATCGATACTATTCCTATCACTATTGAAAAACATCTTTCTCTCAATTCTTGTAGTGGTACTGTCATTCTGCCCCATACCATAGTCCAACAGAATTTCCAGTCATGGGCAATGACATTTTTGAACAGCTGGAACTCCAGATCTCCCAATCCTCAAAGTAGACACTTATGTCCTTCCTGCCCCGGGGGTGGAGACGTTACCCTTGCAATGTGGCTCGTTTACACTTTTGACAGCCGAGAACTCCCGTCCTCTGTATATGTCGCGGGACATCGGTTACAAGTTCGAAAGGTGATACCTACACTGCAACAATGTAGAAATTGCTGGCGTTTTGGTCACCCAGCGAAATATTGCAGATCTATGGCCGAATGCCCAGTCTGTGGTGCCGACGACCATTCTAATACATCTTGCAGTCAACCTCCATCTTGCCTTAATTGTAAATGAAGCTCACCCTTCATACTCCACCGTTGCCAGGTCTACTTAAATGAACGTGAAATCTGTTGCCTCAAAGAGGCAGGTCTCCCTTATGCTATGGCAGGGAGACTACCCGTGTTCTTATTCTCGTGTTTCCAAACATCCCCCCACTTCTGGGGTCCCATCTTCTGCAGCCTCCTCTGTTGTTACCCCTCCCATAGCCACTACAGCATCTCTAATCCGTTGCTGTCCTTGGCTCTGACGTCCCGACTACAACTCAGTCTGTTCTCACATCTTCGCGTCCTTCCTCACAAGCCCCAGTATCGACAAGACCTCGTACGACACCTAATACCAATCGCCCCTCTACTCAGAAGTCCAAAAAATCCACATTGCTCAAATCTTCTTTGCCCCTTCCTTCCCTTCTTCCACCTCCACACTTTACCTTTCCAGTCTCTGTACCTAGTTCTACCCTCTCTCTAGCTCTATTACAAGTGTGGAGATTCACCCTCCTCCTCGTACTATGCCTTCCACCCCCGTCCCCTCCCAAGTTTCTCCCTCTTCTGCCACCTATCCCAGGTTTCTGCCTCTTCTGTCCCCCCCCCCCAACACTTCATCTCCAGTCCCTTACACTCTTCCCTCCCCCTCTACTTTGGTACAGTCATTACTGTCCCAATCTTTACTCACCCTCCTCCTTCTATCTCCAATATGGTCTCCCATACATCTTTGAATTCAGAAACACTTGAAACATTTCAGAATATATTGCAGAGACTAAACCTTCAATGGACACTGATTCACTTCCTGTTCCTTCTCTTTCCCTCTCCTCCATCTTCACAACCCATTCTTCGCAACGCTCCGTTCCTTCGCTACTTGAACGTCTTCCAATGCCACCACACGTTGACTTTTCTAACCCCTCTAGTCCATAGGTGCCTTACCTACAGATTTCCTGATTTTTCTTCATCGCCAATCATGGCCTATTTACAGTGGAATATCCGCGGCCTCAGGGGTAATCAGGGTGAGCTTCAGATGTTGCTTTCCAGGTTTTCCCTGTTGGTGCTTGCTTACAAGAACCAAATTACACTCGGCTGTTTTTCCAACCTATCTCAGGCTATAATTTATTGTATTCTTCGGATCCTTTCTCAGATGGGACCTTTAATGAAAGTGCCCTTCTTCTACGCAATGATATTCCATACTGTCAACTATTTGTCCATACCTCGCTGCATTACACTGCAGTCCGTATCCACTTGAATAAGTGGTGTACAATATGTTCTTTATATCTCTCTCCTTCTCGAGCATTTTCTATCCCAGACTTTGCCTTTCTTGTTTCATCCTTACCACCACCACTTCTGTTTACTTGGTGATTTTAATGCCCACCATTTCCTCTGGGGGGGTCTCATTGTGACTCAGTGGTATCCAGTTGGAGGCTTTTCTCGCCTCTCACCCCCTCCATGTTTTAAATACGGGTACTCCCACCCATTTTGATCCTCGTACTCATACTCTCTCTTGCATCGATCTCTCAGTCTGCTCTTCCTCCACTGCACTAGACTTCACCTGTCTGTTCTACCAGACTTACATGACAGCGATCATTTTCTGATCATTCTTACTTCTCCTTCCTATTCACCACCTTTCCGTAGCCCTCGCTGGCAATTTGATCGGGCAAATTGGGGATCTTGCTCACACCTCACTGCTTTTAGTGAGGTTCCTTCTTTCATCCTCCTACACATCTTCTCGACGTCAGTTTATACCGCAGCTTCTCATTCTATACCCCAAACCTCAGGCAGGCATTCTCAGAAGTGCGTGCCTTGGTGGTCTCCTGCTTGTGCTCGTGCAGTACGTTTGAAACGTGCTGCATGGGGCAGGTACCAGTACAATAGAACCGCTGAGAGACTTCTTGATTTTAAGCAGAAGCGTGCGATCGCTCGCCGTGTCATCCGTGAAGCTAAATGCACTTGTTGGCGAGACTATGTTTCCACCATCACCTCTGCTTCTTCTATGAGTGCAGTCTGGAAAAAAGTGAGGAAATTGAGTGGTAAATACTCTCCTGACCCGGCTCCTGTTCTACGGGTCGCTGGTGTTGATGTAGCAAACCCTCTCGACGTTGCCATTGAACTTGGCACACATCTGGTCCGTATTTCCCGAGGGCTCCATCTATGCCCCTCGTTTCTTTCCTCAAAGTCTGCCAGAGAGTTAGTACCCTTGGACTTTTCTTCTCTCAGAGAAGAACAGTATAATGTGCCTTTTACACTTCAAGAACTGGAGGCAACGCTCTCAGCTTGCCGATCATCGGCAGCTGGGCCTGACGACATTCATATTCGTATGTTACAACATTTACATCGGTCAGCCCTTGTAGTCCTCTTACACCTCTTCAATCTTATTTGGGCACAAGGAGTTCTTCCCCAGCTGTGGAAATCTGCCATTGTTCTCCCTTTCCGCAAACCGGGTACTACAGGACATGATGCCTCCCACTATCGCCCCATTGCTCTTACTAGTGCAGTTTGCAAAGTGATGGAACGTCTCGTAAATCGACGTTTAATGTGGTATTTAGAGACACACAACAGTCTCTCCGCTAGTCAATATGGCTTTCGTAAGGGTCGTTCTACCATAGACCCCTTACTATGCTTGGATACGTATGTTCGTAATGCCTTTGCGAATAATCACTCAGTTATTGCCATATTTTTTAACCTTGAGAAGGCATATGACACAACTTGGAGGTATAATATTTTGGCCCAGGCCCATTCCTTAGGCCTCCGAGGCATCTACCATCCTTCCTTAAGAACTTTTTAACTGATAGACACTTCCGTGTCAATAATGTTCTTTCCCTGGACTTCGTCCAAGCTGAAGGTGTCCCTCAGGGATGTGTTCTAAGCACAACACTGTTTCTCCTTGCTATAAAAGATTTGGCCTCTGTTCTTCCACCCATATTTGGTCATCACTCTATGTTGATGACTTCTCCATTGCTTGTGCAGGCGCTGACTGTCATCTTATTGCAGTTTCTCTCCAGCATGCGGTCGACCGTGTTTCCACTTGGGCACCCAGCATGGGTTTTAAATTTTCAAGTACCAAAACTCACCAAATTACTTTCACTAGACGCTCTGTTATCTCCGATCATCCTTTGTATCTCTATGGCTCCCGTATCCCCGAACGTGATACAGTCAGGTTTCTAGGCCTTCTCTTTGACCGTCTGTTATCCTGGAAACCTCACATTACCCTCTGAAGGCAACTTGTCACAGCCGGCTAATCCTTCTTAAAACCCTTGCTCATCTTTCCTGGGGAGCTGATCGTCGAACTGCTTCGCCTACATTCAGCCCTCGTTTTATTGAAAACTCGATTATGGTGACCAGATTTATTCCGCGGCTCTCCTGCTACTCTCTCTAGCCTTAACTCTATCCATCACCAAGGATTACATTTGTGCCTTGGTGCTTTTCGCTCTTCCCCTGTTGAGAGCCTACACAGAAGCGAAATGTTCCATCCTTGTCTGATCGCCGTCATGCCATTGCCTTCGCTACTATGTACGCTCTCACGATCTACACAATCCTTCCATTTATAGAATGGTCACCGATATTAGTAGACATTCTTCATTCGTTCGCCGCCCCTGTTTGCTCCGTCCCTTTTTCTCTTCGCCTACATTCACTCTTGTCTTCCCTTCAGTTACCACCTTTATATGTTCAGTAGCATCTCACTTTTCCCTACCCCCCTGGGAAGTTCCAGCTGTTGGGTCTGCTCTTTCTCACTCCCTTGCTCGAAAGCTCAACTGCCTACGGTGGCTTCCCGCTCTCTTTTCTTGATCACTTCCACTCCCATTCTCATGCCACCGCTGTGTACACAGATGGCTCTAAGTCTTCAGACGGCGTCGGATTCACAGCAGTGTTTCGGATAGCGTCGTGCAGGGACATTTACTATCTTCAGCTAGCATTTTTACTGCTGAACTGTATGCCATTCTTACAGCACTTATTCGTATCGCATCTATGCCTGTGTCATCATTTGTAGTAGTCTCAGACTCCTTAGTGCTCTACAGGCTATACAAAAATTTGATACATCTCATCCCTAGTTCTCCGTATCCAACTTGGCTACGCCGTATCTCTACCAAACATAAAGATATTGTTTTTTGTTGGGTCCCTGGTCATGTCGACGTACAGGGCAATGAACAGGCAGACACTGCTGCGCGGTCAGCAGTACATGACCTACCAATTTCATATCGAGGTGTTCCATTTCTGGACTATTTTGCTGCAATAGCTACCCACCTTCGCACCCGTTGGCAACAACGTTGGTCAACTCTGCTCGGTAACAAACTTCATTCTATTAAACCGAGCATAGGTTTATTGGCCGTCTTCTTGTTCTCTAGTGCCGGGGTTGGGAGACCACACTCTCCGCCTTCGCATTGGTCACACTCGTCTTACTCATGGGTATCTCATGGAGAGGCACCCTGTTCCTCTCTGTGAGGCAGTGTCAAGTTCCAGTAATCGATTAGCCACATTCTGTTAGACTGCCCTCTCTATCAACGAGCATGCAGAATTTACCTCTAACGTCGTCTTCGTTCTACTACTCTCTCTTTACCTTCCTTCTTGCTGATGGACCCTCCTTTAATCCTGACTCCCTCATTGACTTCTCGACAACGACTGATTTACTCCACAAACTCTGATGATACTTTTTGCACTCCCCTCAGCCCTTTCTAGTTCCAGTCTCTGCTGCCCTTTACCCTTTCACCATCCACTACCCTGCTGTTATCCATAACCTATTACTCATCCATCTCCCTTTTGCCACCTGATGCCCTCACTTCCTTCCTGCCCTGCAGCTCTGTATAGTCCTTGTGGCTTAGTGCTTCTTTTTGATTATAATAATAATATGGATTTGGAAAAGGCAGATGACAGGGTGGACAGGGGGGCAATGTGACAGATGTTGCAAGTGCATGGTATAGGAGGTAGGTTATTGAATGCAGTGAAAAGTGTTTACGAGGTTAATGAGGCTCAGGCTAGAGTATGTAGGAGAGAGGGAGATTATTTCTCATTAAAAGTAGGCCTTAGACAAGGATGTGTAATGTCACCATGGTTGTTCAATATATTTATAGATGGAGTTGTAAGAGAAGTGAATGCTCGGGTGATGGCAAGAATATGGGGTTAAAAGATTAAGAATCTAACGCAAAGTGGGAGTTGTCACAGTTGCTCTTTGCTGGTGACACGGTGCTTCTGGGAGATTCTGAAGAGAATTTGCAGAGGTTGGTGGATGAGTTTGGTAGGATATGTAAAAGAAGAAAATTAAAAGTGAATATATTAAAGAGTAGGTGATGAGAATAACAAAATAATAGGTAATCGAAATAGTTGATATCAGATTGGAGGGAAAGAGTATGGAGGAAGTGAATGTATTCAGATATTTGGGAGTGGCCGCGTCAGCAGATGGGTCTATGAAAGATGAGGTGAATCATAGAATTGATGAGGGGATTAAGGTGAATGGTGCACTTGGGAGTCTGTGGAGACAAAGCTCGTTGTAACATGGAAGCAAAGAGGGGAATGTATAGAGTATAGATATACCAACGTTCTTATATGGGTGTGAAGCTGGGTGGTGAATGTTGCAAAAAGGAGAAGGCTGGAGACAGTGGAGATGTCATGTCTGAGGGAAATGTGTGGTGTGAATATAATGCAGAGAAATTCGTAGTTTGGAAATTAGGAGGAGGTGCAGGATTACCAAAAACTATTATCCAGAGGGCCGAGGAGTGGTTGTTGAGGTGGTTCGGACATGTAGAGAGGATGGAGCAAAATAGATTGACTTCGATAGTGCATAAATCTGTAGTGGAGGGTAGGTGGGGTAGAGGTAGGCCATGGAAAGGTTGAGGGAGGAGGTGAAGGAGGTTTTCGTGTGAGAGGGCTTGGACTTTCAGCAAGGAAGTGTGAGCGTGTTAGGAGCGAATGCAAGAAATGGATTTTAGACCTGACGTGCTGTTGGAGTGTGAGCAAGGTAACACTATGAAGGGATTCAGGAAACCGACAGCCGGACTTGATTCCTGGAGATGGAAAGTAGAGTGCCGGCACTCTGCAGTAGGGGTGTTAATTAATGTTGCAGTTTTATAACTGTGTAATCGTGCATCTGGCAAGACAGTAATGGAGTGAATGGTGGTGAAAGTTTTACTTTTGCGGGCCACCCTGCCTTGGTGGGAGACGGCCGATGTGTTAATAAAAAATAACACTTTAGTTACCTTCTCATGGGGACTATCATATACTTGCAGCACCGCTGTGGTTACCTTCTCTTAGGGTCTACCATTGACTTCTAACAACACGAGTTATCTCTACACTGCGGACTACGATCTGAATATCATGTTACATACACATCTAGTAGATTTAGCTTATTTTTGAAATTAATCATACTAACAAAATGAACAAACAACAAAAGGACGAAAATGTGTCAAGTTATTATGTAAAACTGATAAGATAAGATTTCGTTCGGATTTTTTAATCCCTCCGGGATTACCCAGGATAACCCAAGAAAGTCAGTGCGTCATCGAGGACTGTCTAACTTATTTCCATTGGGGTCCTTAATCTTTGTCCCCCAGGATGCGACCCACACCAGTCGACTAACACCCAGGTACCTATTTGCTGCTAGGTGAACAGGACAACAGGTGTAAGGAAACGTGTCGAAATGTTTCCACCCGCCGGGAATCGAACCCAGGCCCTCCGTGTGTGAAGCGGAGCTTTAGCCGCCAGGCCACCGGGCCACCGGTTAGTAAGACGTGGCTAGTAGTTTGTTGAGCACCTGGGCACGAATGTTAATGCTGCCAGGGCACGAATGTTAATGCTGCCAGGGCACGAATGTTAATGCTGCCAGGGCACGAATATTAATGTCCAGGGCACGAATGTTAATGCTGCCAGGGCACGAAGGGAAATGCGCCAGGGCACGAATATAATGCTCCCAGGGCACGAATTTTAAAATGCGCCAGGGCACGAATGTTAATCCCGGGGCACGAATATTAATCTGCCGGGCACGAATGTTATGCTGCCAGGGCACAAATGTTAATGCTGCCGGGTACGAATTTAATGCGCCGGGGGCACGAATGTTAATGCGCCGGGGGCACAAATATTAATGCTGTCATGGCATAATGTTAATGCTGCCGGGGCACAAATTTAATGCTGCCTGGGCGAATTTTAAATTCCCGGGGCACAAATATTAATGCTGTAAAGGTTATTTTAATGCTGAGGCATGAATGAATGCTCCCAGGGCGTGAATGTTAATATGCCAGGGCATGAATATTATTAGTGAAAGGGAAAAATAGTGTAGCATGCCAGGGTATAGCTGTGACAGCCAGAATATGACTGTGAGATCCCAAGTATGGCTGTGGGCATGCAAGGGAAAGGGGTGTGGGATGCCGGGGTATGACTGTGAGCTGCAAGGGTATGGCTGTGAGCATTCCAGAGTATGGCTGGGGGCATGTCAGGGTATGACTATTCTGCAAGGGTAATGGCTGTGAGCACCCCAAGTATGGCTGTGGGCATGTGGGGTATGGCTGTGGGCCCAGTCGGGAAAAGTGTGGCTCCCGGGGTAGGCTGTGGCTGTTAGAGTATATTTTAAAGAATTCCGCTCATGATGATTATGCTAGGAATGATGAGCATGCCAGAGCATAAAATAGTATACCAGAGCATACTAAGCATGCCAGGCTGTTTGGGGTATTTTATGCATGACTTCCTATGCCAAAAACAAGCTGAAATCCCAGGAAATCCCTGAGAATGCCAGGGCATACTGAATATCCCAAAGGGAAAAGACTGACTATGTCAGGGCATACAAGATATTAAGCATGATTAAATAGCCGCACATGACTGAGTATGAAAAGGGCATACTGAATACCCAGACATGATTTTTTTTGGGCAAAATGAATATCCGTGTATGACATCCCGGGTTTTGGCTGTTTTTGCCAGGGCATGACCTTTAATATCCAAGGCATGCCCTTTTAATTCCAAGGTATATATATGCCAGATCTAACTGAGTATTCCGGGGGAATCCCTTTAAAATTTCCCAACTGACTGACTTCTCAGTATCCCAGTTACCGGACCAGTTACCATAGTGTCATAGTAATGACTCGTACCCCGACCGTTACTGATCCTCTGTCCTGCGGAATCATGACGTTTTTCACGTTACAACTGACCTGCATTTTGGCCTGGTGGCCTGGGGGTGGCCTGGGGGCTAAAGTCCCGCTTCAACACGGAGGGCCGGTTCGATTCCCGGGGGGTGGAAAAATTTCGACACGTTTCCCCTTTCACCTGTTTTCCTGTTCACCTAGCGCAAATAGGTACCTGGGGGTTATCGACTGGGGTGGGGGCATCCTGGGGACCAAGATTTAAAGGGCCCCAATGGAAATTTAAATTTGACATCCTCGTGACGCACTGACTTTCTTGGGGTTTCCGGTGGCTAACCTCCGGGTTAAAAAACCGAAAAGAAAACTTTCTTACTTATTCTCTCACCCCCTGAGGCGCGGGGGGTCCCGTTATGAGAGACGTTAGACAGGCGGGGGGGGGGCAGGCTTGTGCCCCCAATTCCATCCAAATAGTATTTAACAGCCTCGTGAGTGTTTCTTACCCAATCCACGTTTCGAACCCCCACATGGAAAGACAAGGGCATGACATGAGCAGCCAGGGAAAAAAAAAAAAAATTTGGGAAAACTGAGCATGCCAGGCATGGCAAAGCATGCCAGGGTATGACTGACTTTTTAAATGGTATGAGTAAATTAGCCCGGGCATAAAGAGAGAAATGCAGGGCAAGACAGAGTATCCCAATGGCAACAACATAGGGGCCTTATTTGATTAGGGTCAGAGCATGACTGAATAGGGTTTGGGGCATACAGAGTACCAGGTGATGTCTGAGTATTTTAGAGCATGAGTGTTTAAATGCCAGGCATGATTAAATAGCCGGGGCCAAAAACTAGGGTTTAAGGGAAATGACTGAAAAATCCCCAGGACTTTATGCAAATACTCAGGACATTTTTAAAATTTTGCCAGGGCATGCCGTCAACATGCTAAAAATATAAATTAGACGCCAGGTCTAATTGATATCCCAAGGGCAGGGCCTGAATATGCCAGAAATCCCTTTTTAATATGCCCAAAGCATAACTTAATGGGGCCGGGGTGTATTATATCCAGATCATGACGGAGAATGCTAAAACATCCCAGGGCATGACTGGGGCCTGCCAAAGGGCGTGAAAAAATTTCCCCACCACTACTGATATGCCGGGGCATGACGAAAATGCCAGGACTGACTGGGAATGCCAGGGCAGGGCGAATATGCCAGCAAAAGACTAATACGGGGAAAAGGGGGCCGTCAAATGTAGTTATGATTAATCCGGGCCCCATAACTGAGTATGCCAGGAAATGACTGAATAACTGGGGCATGACCATTAATATGCCAGGTAGATTTTATGCTAATCAAAACCGGAGCATACTGAAAATCCAAAGGGGAAATGACCCCAGCATGCCGGGGTATGATACCCATGCCAGGGCATAAACTGGAAATGTTAAGGCATGAGTGATTATGGAAAGGGGTTTTGAAGAAAAAGCCAGAACAGACGAGAAATCCTTGCACGATTAGGTCAGTGCATGACTATGTTAGAGCATGAGGGTTTAAAGCCAAGCATAAAAAAAAAGTGAAAATGCCGGGGCATAAACGGGTTTAAAAAAGGGCATGCAAAAATTGTCGGGACATGATAGTTTTGCCGGGGGTTTGACTGAATCCCAAAGGGCAGGACAGATTATGCCGGGCATGACGAACATGTCGGAAACAAGACGAGTATCCCAGATCATGACTGAGTAGCCACGGAAAGACTGAGTATGCCGGGGCAAAAGCTGAAAAACCAAGGCATGACCGTTAAAAATGCCGGGGGTATTATTATTTTCCCAACCCATGACTGAGAAACCCCCCCCCCAGGGCATGACTGAAATGTCAGGGCATGACTGTGAGAATTTTGGGTATAAACGGAGAAAGCCGGGGGGAAATGACATGAGCATGCAGGGCGGGGCTTTTGAGCATACCAGGGCTTTAAATGTGAGGCATTTTCATGAATGAACATGTCAGGGCAAACGAGCATGTCGGGGCAAAAATTTGGGGGCATGCCATGGAAATAACTGAGCATCCCATGCATAACTGGGGCCATGCCTTGGCATAACGAGCATGTCGGGGCAGGGCCTTTGGTGTTTGGTTCTTTCGAAATTCAAGAGAATGTTTGTTATTGTCTCAAATTGCACAAAACTTAACATTCTTTTTCACTCAAAATCGAACCTGTTCCCACATTTTGAGAACAACACTATGCGGGGCTTTTTATTACAGCAAAATCTTTTATCATTGTACCATATTTACAGGTTTATTTCCACGGGTTTTTTTTCTGATATTATAAACATGGACTTTCCCCTTTGAATTTTGGAAAAAGCGAGGGGAGTTTTTTGTGGACATCGGTGGGGAGCCCGGTGAGTACCCCTCACTAAAGGGCTCCCCCGGAGAAGAACCTGGGCTGGAGGGCCCTTCGGGGGGAAACCCCAAACCCCCCCTCGCCCCCACAAAAAATTACTCCGGAAAAGGGGTCGAAAGAGCACAGGTCCCAAATAGCCGTTTTTTCCCCCTATTTCCTTATCCACCCATGGTGAGACGAGTAACTTTCCCTCTTATGAAAAAGTAAAGGGACACAAGTGCAACAATGTGACATTTTAATTTGGCAACGTTTTTTGCTCCCAAAGGGGCTTTTCAAGCCCAATTTCAAACAATACATGGACACAGGAAAAAGGGGTTTTATAAAAGGGTCAGAGTGAGGGAATACTAGTGGGTAAAACCCTTTTGAGGTTTTTCTATGGGAGTATAGTAGTAGTAGTAGTGGAGTGACAAAAGTAATACAATGTGGTAGAGCCCAAATTAAATTTGTACATTTAAATAAAAGGATATAAAAACTATTACTTGGGGGAACAAAAAAATAGGGTTTGGGCAAATATAAACTGGAATGACAGCTTTTTTCAGTGTTCACTCTCTGTGCTTTTTGTAGTTTTAACAGAGAGACTATGTGATGGCAGGGTTTACTGTTTTCAGGAGGATTCTTGCTAAGACTTCGGAGATGTGAAGCTGCCGTTGTTTTGTTTAATTGTATTCGAAACAGCGATCAGTGCTGATTCGAGGCACTTTGCGTATCGGAAATTAGTTTTCTTTGATCACTAATTGGGCGTCTCTAAATTTTCATGAGATGACTGGTGGAATTTCGGTGTTGTACACAGGCTTTTGTTCAGGTTATCGTTCCTACATGCGTAAATGTGTTCATTGAGGCGGGTGTCGAGTTTCTGGTGTTTCACCTACGTAAATCTTGTCACAGCCTCCACAGGTAAGTGTAAACTCCTGCATTGACTGGTTCGTGTGCTGGATTTTGTCCTGGTTATATCCTTTATTGAAGTGCTAGAAGCGATGGCGACTCGGGGTTAGCTTGTGAAAGTGCTTTTGAGACGTTCAGTGCATCTACATACGAAAATGTTGTGCTAATGGGAGATTTCAACATAACAGATTGACTGGAGCAATTTGACGGGAAATTTAGAGTCAGGTGACTTTCTTGATACGATCCAGGATTGTTTTTTAAAACAGTTTGTGACAGAGCCAACTAGGGGAAATAACCTCCTTGATTTGGTTTTTCCAGTGGGGAAAACACTAATTAATAATCTTTGGGGTTAATGATGAGTTTGGGGGAAAGTGATCACAAATCACTCAGTTTTAATATATCATGGAATTCCCCTAATAATGGCAATCAAGTCTCTGTCCCTGACTTCCACTTGGCTGATTTCATGGGACTGAAAAATTACTTAGGTGGGCTGAACTGGAATGACCTGACAAAGGGGTCAGGTAGGTGGTGATGGTTGCCAATATGATGCTTTCCAGGGCATACTTCTAGCTGCTCAGTCAAATTATGTTCCAAATAGGAAATCAGATCAAACAAAAATGATCCTAAATGGATGAACAATAGATTAAAATATCTAATTGGTCCAAAGAGAGGCATATATAAGCAATTCAAAAGAGGAGAGGGAAATTTAAAAGAAATCGATATATTCAGTTAAAGAGAGAATAAAAAAGGAATTAGAAAAGCAAAAAGAGATTATGAGTTAAAGTTGCAAGAGATTCGAAGACTAACCCAAAAGGATTCTTTCAGGTATACAGAAGTAAGATCAGGGACAAGATAGGCCCACTAAAAAGTTCCTCGGTCAGCTCACTGACAGTGATAAGGAAATGTGTAGAAGTTTTAACACATACTTCCTCTCAGTTTTTACACAGGAGGATACCAGCGATATTCCAGAAATGATCAATTATGTGGAACAGGACATAATAAACTGGCACGATTAGGGTCACAAGTGACATGGTCCTTAGGCAAATAGATAAATTAAAACCTAACAAATCCCCAGGCCCTGATGAACTGTATGCAAGGGTTCTAAAGGGAAAGTAAAGAGGAGCTTAGCAAACCATTGGCTAATCGTTTCAAACATATCACTACAAACTGGGATTGTGCCAGATAAGTGGAAAATGGCAAATGTGATACCTATTTCAAAGCAGGTGACAGGTCCTTAGCTTCGAACTATAACCAATAAGCCCAACCTCCATAGTGGGAAAATTTATGAAATCAATAATTGCCGAGGCAGTTCGTAGCCACCTTGAGAAGCATAAATTAATCAACGAATCTCAGCATGGTTTTTCAAAGGGGGGTTCCTGCCTTACGAATTTATTAACTTTTTTCACTAAGGTATTTGAGGAGGTTGATCATGGTAATGAATATGATAAATTTTGTATATGGACTTCAGTAGGCTTTTGACAGGGTCCCACATCAGAGACTATTGAGGAAAATTAAGGCACATGGGAAAAGGAAAATTTTTTTCCTGGATAGAGGCATGGTTGACAAATAGGCAGCAAAGAGTTTTTCATAAATGGGAGAAATCAGAGTGGGGAAGTGTCACGAGCGGTGTTCCACAGGGGTCAGTGTTGGGCCCCTGCTGTTCACAAATACATAAACGACATAGATGAGGGCATAAAGAGCGACATCAGCAAGTTTTTCCGATGACATCAAAATAGGCCGTCGAATTCATTCTGAAGAGGACATTAGAGCACTCCAGGGAAAATTTGAGTAGACTGATGCAGTGGGGCGGAGAGGTGGGAGATGCAGTTTAATATAGACAAATGCAAAGTTGTAAATGGGACAGGACAATAACCATGCCACATATAAAACAAAAAAATGTAGATCTTAATATTACGGATTGAGAAAAAGATTTAGGAGTTCTGGTTAGCAGTAATCTGAAACCAAGACAACAGTGCATAAGTTTCGCAATAAAGCTAATAGAATCCTTGGCTTCATATCAAGAAGCATAAATAATAGGATCCTCAGGTTTTTCTTCAACTCTATACATCCTTGGTTAGGCCTTATTTAGATTATGCTGCACAGTTTTGGTCACCGTATTACAGAATGGATATAAATGCTCTGGAAAATGTACAAAGGGGGATGACAAAGTTGATCCCCTGTATCAGAAACCTTCCCTATGAGGACAGACTAAGAGCCCTGAATCTGCACTCTCTAGAAAGACGTAGAATTAGGGGGGATATGATTGAGGTGTATAAATGGAAGACAGGAATAAAAAAGGGGGATGTAAATATTTTTGCTGAAAATATCTAGCCTAGACAGGACTCGCAAAAATGGTTTTAAGTTAGAAAAATTCAGATTCAGGAAGGATATAGGAAAGTACGGGTTTTTGGTAATAGGTTGTGGATGAGTGGAACAAACTCCCAAGTACACTCATAGAGGCCAGAACATTGTGTAGCTTTAAAAATGGGTTGGATAAATACTTGATGGGTGTGGGTGGGTGAGTTGGACCTGATTACGTGGGGCTCCCAGGACGGTTGCCGTGTTCCCCCTTAAGTCAGGGTGACCTGACCTGACTAGGTTGGGTGCATTGGCTTTAAACCGGTAGGGGACTTGGACCTGCCTCGCATGGGCCAGTAGGCCTGCTGCAGTGTTCCTTCGTTCTTATGTTCTTATTGCGGGTGGGTTAACTCCGGCTTTTTTTCCTACAACTCAGACGTTCCTCTCCAGAGTTATTCTTCTTCTGTCTCCACTTCCCCCCCACTTCTAGTGAGTCTTAAATGTGAGTCTTCACTTATTACACAAATAACTTTCAAGTCAATAAACAAGAGCCCCAGACGATGATTGGGAAGGCGGGGTTTGACTGGGTAAGAGCCACAAAAGCTACTATTCACCCCAGATGAGTAAGATTGAGCAAGAGCCCAAGGGATTTGCTATTCACCATCGATGGGTAAAGGCCAGAGAGAGAGAGAGAGAGAGAGAGAGAGAGAGAGAGAGAGAGGGGAGAGAGAGGGGGAGAGAGAGAGGGAGCACTATTCATCATACTGGGTAGAGTTGGATGAGGTTGAGTAAGAGAAAAATTGTAATAAAGTTGGGTAGAATTAACCGACAATATGTAAAGTAAAGGGACACAAGTTGCAACTAATGTGACATTATTGTGGCAACGTTTCGCTCTCCAGGAGCTTTATCAGCCATTACAAACAATACATGGACACAGAGTGTATATAAAGGCTCAGAGTGAGGTGAATACTAGTGAGGTCCCATTTCGATGTTCACTAGTGGTAGTAGTAGTAGTAGTAGTAGTGGTAGTGACAAAAGTAATACAATGGGGTAGAGCAATTAATTCGTACATGAGTAAAAGGATATAAAAGCTATTACGGGGTAACATAAAAATAGGTTGGACAAATATAAACGGAAATGGGGCAGCTTTTTTTCATTTGTTCACTCTCTGTGCTTTGTGTAGTATAACAGGAAGACTATGTGATGGCAGGGTTTACTGTTTTCAGGAGGATTCTTGCTAAGACTTGGGAGATGGTGAAGCTGCCGTTGTTTTGTTTAATTGTATTGAAAACAGCGATCAGTGCTGATTCGAAGCACTTGCGTATGCGGAAATTAGGTTTCTTTGATCACAAATTTTGGCGTCTCTGAATTTCATGAGATGACGGGTGGAATTTGGGTGTTGTACACAGGCGTTGTTCAGGTTATCGTTCCTACATGCGTAAATGTGTTCATTGAGGCGGGTGTCGAGGTTTCTGGCTGTTTCACCTACGTAAATCTTGTCACAGCCTCCACAGGGTATAGTGTAAACTCCTGCTTTGACTGGTTCGTGGTGCTTGGAAATTTTGTCCTGGTTATATCCTTTATTGAAGTGCTAGAAGCGATGGCGACTCTGGTGTTAGCTTGTGAAAGTGCTTTGAGACGTTCATTTGCAACCTGACTGTTGGGAAGAATTATAACTTTGCTGGGAGTGGTTGATGCGTGGAGAATTTCAACTGTTTTTCTTTCAATAACAAGCTCTACAAACAAACCTACGGCATGGGAATGGGCCCCCCCCATCAGTGCCGTCCTAGCCAACTTATACATGGAACCCTAGAGTCCGAACACTTCGCCAACATCATCCCTTCAAGCGTCACTTGGTTACGTTACGGGGAAACGATGTCCTCGTAATAACTCCAAAACGTTTTGATTACAGGATCTTCAGGCAAGGCTGAACGCAGTTGAACCGGCGATCCAGTTTACACTAGAAAAAGTCCAATGACAAGCTACCTTTCCTCGACGTCCTCATTCACAAAGTAGACAACAACCTAAGATTTCAAGTTTATCGGAAACCCACCAATAAAAATGATCTCACACACTCTATTCCAGTCAAGATACCAAGACCAAAAGAGGCATCATCATGGGGTTTTTTCCTAAGAGCATACCGAATTTGTAGCCCTGAGTTTCTTGACGAGGAGTGTACATACATTCACACAAACATCACAGAGTTACATTTCCTTCTTTTTTCATCAAAGACTGCAAGAAAGAGCTCTTCAGATCATAAATCTCCACGCTAAACACCCTCCCAGCAAAGTTATAATTTTTCCCAACAGTCAGGTTGCACTGAACGTCTCAAAAGCACTTTCACAAGCTAACACCAGAGTCGCCATCGCTTCTAGCACTTCAATAAAGGATATAACCAGGACAAAATCCAAGCACCACGAACCAGTCAATGCAGGAGTTTACAAATATACCCGTGGAGGCTGTGACAAGATTTACGTAGGTGAAACAGCCAGAAACCTCGACACCCGCCTCAATGAACACATTTACCATGTAGGAACGATAACCTGAACAACGCCTGTGTACAACACCCAAATTCCCCAGTCATCCCCATGAATTCAAGACGCCCAATTAGTGATCAAAGAAACAATTTCCGCATACGCAAGTGCCTCGAATCAGCACTGATCGCTGTTCGAATACAATTAAACAAAACAACGGCAGCTTCACCATCTCCGAAGTCTTACAAGAATCCTCCTGAAAACAGTAAACCCTGCCATCACATAGTCCTCTCCTGTTATACTACACAAAGCACAGAGAGTGAAAAACTGAAAAAGCTGCCTCATTCCAGTTTATATTTGTCCAACCTATTTTTATGTTACCCAATAATAGCTTTTATATCCTTTTACTCATGTACGAATTAATTTCTCTACCACATTGTATTACTTTTGTCACTACCACTACTAACTACTACACTACTACTACCACAGTGAACATCGAATGGTACCTCACTAGTATTCACCTCACTCTGAGCCTTTATATACCCTCTGTGTCCATGTATTGTTTGTAATGGCTTGATAAAGCTCCTGGGGAGCGAAACGTTGCCACAATAAATGTCACATTAGTTGCACTTGTGTCCCTTTACTTTACATATTGTCGGTAATTCTACCAACTTTATTACAACTTTTTCTTACTCAACCCATCCAACCTACCCATCAGAGAAAGTGCCCCCCCTCTCTCTCTCCTCTCTCTCTCTCTCTCTCTCCCCTCTCTCTCTCTCCTCCTCCTCGGCCTTTACCCATCGATGGTGAAT
>NC_069484.1:6953496-6978725 GCF_026875155.1 Cherax quadricarinatus | reverse complement strand
CCTCTGGACTCCCGGGCCCTTAAACCCCTACCCCCTACTCCTTTCCCAAATCTCTTTTTTTTCCGTCCCTTTTGCTGGCGTTTTATATTCTGGCTCCCACTTTTTTTTTTTTTGGGGAGTGTGACTTTTGTTTAAAGGGCCAAGTCGGACCGAAAAGTCCCTCGTAAGCTCCTCTCTCCCATTTTGCGGGGTTTTTTGTGTACTTGTTCCCTTTTTCACAGTCGTTATTACAACAAATTCAGAAAATTTGTAATGAGCTCAAATGAAATTAATTTAAAAATTAACATTACCCGAAGACTGGGCTAAACGGGCCTTAACCCGTTTCGGGGAATTAAATTTTTCAGATTAAAGGGTTAGGGGTAAGAAAAAAAAAAAATTTCGCTGTTCTACGTTTCGGTCTACGTTTTGCAAAAATCTTTTGAAAGTTTGTAATTTTGAAATTGAAAAGCTTTTTTGCAAAGTGCAAAAAAAACTACGATTTTTATTCATAAAATCGGGATAAGTAAGATAAAAGCTTGAAATTAAAAGATAAAAAGAATATTCCCAGACGTTCTTTAAGTCATATTTAAAACCCTAAAAATTATAAAAAAAAAGCAAATTACTACAGCAGAAGAAATAAAAAGCATAGTAATTTTTTAAACCCCAAAAAAATTTTTAAAAAAGGGAAGAAAGGAAAAATCTCTTGAATGCACGAATTTATTCAGTCTCAGAAAGAATCAATTTAAAAACAGCCTTTAAAATCCACATTAACAAAATTTAAAAAAAATACCACGTACCTCAAAAAATTATCACAGTCCTGCAACATTACACGTACTGCCCAAAATTATCCAGAAAACCCGGGAAAAATTAAACCAGTACCCCCGCAACATTTTTACAGAACCTTCAACATTTTACAGGAAACCCGCAACATTAAACCCCAGTACCTGCAACATTATCACGTACCTGCAACATTATCCCCAGAACCTGAACAATTTCCACAGTACCCGCAAAATTACCACAGTACCTCAAAAATTTTCCACGGGAACCCGCAAATTTTCACAGTACCTGAAAAATTTTACAGTACCTGGGAACTTATCACCCGAAACTGCAACATTTCCCCAGTACCCGCAATATTATCCCCCGACCCGCAACAAATTTTCGCAGTACCTCACCCTTATCACAGAACCTGCAACATTTTCACAGTAAAGCCCAAAATTATACGTAACTGCAAAAATTATCACAGAACCCGCAAAAAAATTATCACGAACCGCAACATTATAAAAACCGCAAAAATTATCACAGTACCCGAACATTTCCACGTACCTGCAAAATTATCCAGTCCTGCAAAAATTATCACAGTAAACCCGAACATTATCACAGAACCCGCAAATTACCACAGTACCTGCAACCCTTTTCAAGTACCCGCAAAATTTTCCAGAAACCCGCAACATTATCACAGTACCCGCAACATTTTAACCCGTACCTGCAACATTTCCCCAGTACCTGAAAAATTATCACAGTACCTGCAACATTAAACACAGTACCTGAACATTTTTCACAAAACCTGCAACTTACCCCAGTAAAATGCAACATTACCACAGTTTTCCCCAAACCCCTACAGTACCGCAACATTTTCCCCCAAAACCTAAAAATTTTCACCGTACCCCAACCCTTATCCAGAAACCCGCCCAAAATTTCCACAGTACCTGCCCCATTACCACCCGGGGGCCCGCAACATTAACCTACCTGCAACATTGCCACAATACCCGCAAACATTTCCCCAGTTTCCCGCAAACATACACAAAACATAAGAAGAAAAGAACATAAGAACGAAAGGAACCCCTGCAAAAAGGCCTTTCTGGGCCCCTGCGAGGGGTCCAAGTCCCCCTACCGGCTTAAGCAATGCACCCCAAAATAATCAGGTCAGGTTTACAAGACTTTTAAGGGGGGAAAAACGGCAAACCCACCTTTGGGAAACACAAGCTATCAGGGCTAACCTCACAAACCCACCCACATCCACTCGTGTATTTATCCAACCTATTTTTAAAGTACAAAAACGTTCTGGCCCCTATAAGTACTTTGGGGGTTTGGGTTTCCCCCATCCCAACCTTTTTCCAAAAAAGTTTTTCCTATACCTTTTCCCGAATCCCGAATTTTTTTCCCAAATTTTAAAAACCCTTCTGGGGAGTCCTGTTAGGTTTGATATTTTTAGCAAAACTATTTTTCATCCCCTTTTTTTATTCCTGTCTTCCAAATTTTTAAAACCTCCCAAACATATCCCCCCTTAAATTTTAGTCTTTTCTTTTTGAGGCAAAATTCAGGGCCCTTTGTCTATCCCTCATAGGGAAAGGTTTTTGATACATGGGATCACTTTGTTTAAACCTCCTTTGTACATTTTCCCCGGGAAATTTTTTTTTCCAATTTTGTAAAAAAAAGGGACCCAAAAATGTGCAGCATAATTTTAAATGAGGCCCAACCAAGGTTTATGGGGTTTAAGAACCCAAACCCGAGGCCCCCTATTAAATTTTTGCTTCTTGATTAAAGAAGCCCAAGGGTTCTAAATTTTCTTTATTTTTAACACTTTTTGCACTTTTTTTGTCTTTGGGTTTCAATTACGCTAACCCGAACTCCTAAATTTTTTTTCGGGAATCCTAAAATTAAGATTAAATTATTTTGGGTTTTTATTTTGGCATGGTTTTTTGTCCCCGTCCAACATTTAAAAATTTTTCATTTTTCATTTTAAAACTGCACTGCCCCCTTTTCCCCCACTGCTTTAGTCTTTTTCAAATCTTCCCGGGTGGGTTTGAAAGTCCTCGTCAGTTTTAATTCGCGGCCCTATTTTTGGTGTCATCGGCAAACTTTTCCCCATGTCGCTCTTTTTGGGCCCCCTCTATGTCGTTTATGTAGAATGTGAACAGCAGGGGGGCCCAACACTGACCCCTGTGGAACACCGCTCGTGACACTTCCCCACTCTGATTTCTCCCCCATTTATGCAAACTCTCTGCTGCCTATTTGTCAACCATGCCTCTATCCAGGAAAAAATTTCTCCTCCTATTCCATGTGCATTTAATTTTCCTCAATAGTCTCTGATGTGGGACCCTGTCAAAAGCCTTACTGAAGTCCATATACACAATATCATATTCATTACCATGATCAACCTCCTCAAATACCTTAGTGAAAAAAAGTTAATAAATTCGTAAGGCAGGGACGCCCCTTTGTAAAACCATGCTGAGATTCGTTGATTAATTTATGCTTTTCAAGGTGGGCTACGAACTGCCTCGGCAATTATTGATTCCATAAATTTTCCCATATGGAGGTTAGGCTTATTGGTTCTATTAGTTCGAAGCTAAGGACCTGTCACCTGTTTTGAAAATAGGTATCACATTTGCCATTTCCACTTATCTGGCACCATGCCAGTTTGTAGTGATATGTTGAAAAGATTAGCCAAAGGTGTGCTAAGCTCCTCTTTACATTCCTTTAGAACCCTTGCATACAGTTTCATCAGGGCCTGGGGATTTGTTAGGTTTTAATTTTATCTATTTGCCTAAGGACCATGTCACTTGTGACCCTAATAGTGCACAGTTTATTATCGTCCTGTTCTACATAATTATCATTACTGGAATATCGCTGGTATCCTCCTGTGTAAAAACTGAGAGGAAGTATGTGTTAAAAATTCTACACACATTCCTTATCACTGTCAGTGAGCTGACCGAGGAACTTTTGAGTGGGCCTATCTTGTCCCTGATCTTACTTCTGTATATACCTGAAAGAATCCTTTTGGGTTAGTCTTCGATTCTCTTGCAACTTTTAACCTCATAATCTCTTTATGCTTTTCTAATTCCCTTTTTTATTTCTCTCTTTAACTGAATATATCGATTTCTCAATTGCCCCTCTCCTCTTTGATTTGCCTATATATGCCTCTCTTTTGACCAATCAGATATTTTAATCTATTGTTCATCCATTTAGGATCATTTTTGTTTGATCTGATTTCCCTTTTGGAACATAATTTGACTGAGCAGCTAGAACTATGCCCTGGAAACATCATATCGGCAACCATCACCACCTACCTGACCCTTAGTCAGGTCATTCCAGTTCAGCCCACCTAAGTAATTTTTTCAGTCCTATGAAATCAGCCAAGCGAAGTCAGGGACGGAGACTTGATTGCCATTATTAGGGAATTCCATGATATATTAAAACTGAGTGGATTTGTGATCACTTTCCCCAAGCTCATCATTAACCTCAAGATTATTAATTAGTGTTTCCCCCTACTGGCAAGAAACCAGTCAAGGAGGTTATTTCCCATAGTTGGCTCTGTCACAAACTGTTTTTAAAAAACAATCCTGGATCGTATCAAGAAAGTCACCTGACTCTAAATTTTCCTGTCAAATGCTCCAGTCAATCTGTCTATAGTTGAAATCTCCCATTAGCACAACATTTTCGTATGTAGATGCCTTACGAATTTCGTCCCATAGAAGTTTACTGCACTCCCTATCAAGATTTGGGGCCCTGTAAATCACACCCAAAATTAGTTTTTCTCGGCCCTCGAGAAGCTGTAACCAAACAGATTCAGTGGCTGACGCTTCTAATTTTAATATCTTGTCTAACACAAACAATTTAAATTGTCTCTGACATACATCGCTACTCCACCACCTTTCCTGTTGACCCTGTCAGTGTGGAATAATTATAGCCTGTATGTGACATTCAGAGGGCATCTCTCTATCTTTCAGATTGAGCCAGGTCTCTGTTTATAGCAATAATATCTATGTTTCCTGCACTTGCAATTAATCTTAGCTCATCTATCTTATTTCTTACACTCCTGCTATTAGTATAGTAAACCTTAAGGGAGCTAGTCCCTTGCTGCCCTCTGCTGTCCCCCTTTGTTTGCTGACCTGATCTATTGTCTTTATTTGTAACTTCATGCTGAATGCATTTTATACATTTACTGTTTCCAACCCAAGTGTTGCAACCTGCTTGTTTCCCACACACACCCATACCTCTATCTTCCATCAGTTTAAAATCATAGGCATTTCACCAATGGCCTTCTCAATCGAGTCTGCAAGTGCTACCACCCCAGCCCCAGAGAGATGTACCCCATCCCTTGCATACCTGCAACATTACCACAGTACCTGCAACATTACCACAGTACCTTAAACATTACCACAGTATCTGCAACATTACACAGTACCTGCAACAATAGCACAGTGCCTGCAGCATTACCACAGTACCTGCAACATTACACAGTACCTGCAACATTACCACAGTACCTGCAACATTACAGTACCTGCAACATTGCCACAATACCTGCAATATTATCACAGTACCTGCAACATTATCACAGAACCTGCAACATTACCACAGTACCTGCAACATTACCACAGTACCTGCAACATTACAGTACCTGCAACATTGCCACAATACCTGCAACATTACCACAGTACCTGCAACATTACACAATACCTGCAACATTACCACAGTACCTGCAACATTACCACAGTACCTGCAACATTACCACAGTACCTGCAACATTACCACAGTACCTGCAACAAAAAACCAGTACCTCCCAACTTTCACAGGGGCCCCCGCATTACCCCCGTACCTGCAAAAATTACACATTACCTGCAGCTTACCAAGTAACTGAAAACATTACCACAGTAACTCCCAACATTCCCACAGTACCTCCCAACATTACCACGTCCCTTTAAAAAACCTTTCCCCCACAGAACCTGAAAACATTCCCAAACATTCCCTTTTCAAATTGTCCACAGTATCTGCAACTTTTCCACAGAACCTGAACATTATCACATCACCTTTTTAAACCCAAAACCCCCCCCAATACCTCCCAACCAAACCACAGAAACCTGCGACAAACCAAAAAAAACCTTTCAACTTTATCACAGTCCCTTGCAACATTGCCATTTCCCTTTTCCCCAACCCTTTTACCAAAAGAAACCGAAAACAATACCACAGCACCTGAAAACCAAAAAACAATACCTGAAAACTTTACACAGTCCCTTGCAACATTACCCCATACCCGCAACATTCCCACAGTGCCTGCAACATTCCCCCCCATCCCTGCAAATTCCCACATAACCTCAACAAAACAAAATACCTCAACATTACACATTACCTAAACCCATTCCCACAGAAACCGAAAACATCCCCACATACCTGCAACATTCCACATACCTTCAACTTTAAAAACCACAGAAACCTGCAACTTTCCCCACAGTCCCCTGAAAACAAAACCACAGTACCTGCAACATTACCACAGTACCTGCAACAATACACAAAAACCTTTCACATTACCAAGTACCAAACTTTAACCACATCCCTTTCCCAACTTTAAACCACAGTACCTGCAACATTACCACAGTCCCTGCAAAAATTACCACAGTCCCTTTCAACAAAAACACAGAACCTGCAACTTTTAACACAGTAGTTTCAACATTGCCACAAAACCTGCAACATTCCCACAGAACCTGCAACACTACCACAGTCCCTGCAAAAATTATCACAGTAGCTGCAATTTGCACAGAACCTGCAAAAATTACCACAGTACCCAACTTTAACACAGTACCGCAACATTCCCAACAGTCCCCTCCCAACAAAATAAACAGTACCGCAACATTATCACGAAAGGCTGAAACCCTTGCCAAGAAAAAACCCCCCAACATTCCCACTTACCTGCAACACTACCCCCGTGCCTGAAAATATTTTTCAAGTAGCTGCAAAAATTGTCACGGTACCTGAAAACCTTACCACAGTACCTCAATATGATCACAAAACCTCAACATTACCACAGTACCTCCCAACAAAAACCACCCCACCTGAACTTTAAACCACATTTCCTCAAAAATTACTCCCAGAAACCGCAACATTACCACAGTCCCTGCAAAAAGACCCACTCCCCTGCAAATGGAAACAGTACCTGAAAACATACAACAGTCCCCCTGCAACTTTTACCCCCCTTTAACTGCAACATTACCACAGAACCTGCAACATTACCACAGTCCCCTGCAACATTTCACAGTACCCGCAACATTAACACAGAACCAGCAACATTACCACATACCTCCCTTTTTATCACATAGCGCAACATTAACACAGTACCAGCAACTTTAAACCCACTTACCTGCAACATGGTAACAGAAACCCTGAAACCCTGACAACAGAAACCTGAAAACCTTTAAAACCCAGAAACCTGCAACATTACCAGAGTACCTGCAACTTTTAAACCACAGTACCTGCAACTTTAACCACAGTACCTCAAAAATTACCACAGTCCCGGGCAACATTACCACAGTAGCTGCAACATTAACACAGAAACCAGCAAAAATTCCCAAACCGTCCGAAACTTTTACCCCCAAAACCTGAAAACATTCCCAGAGTACCTGCAACATTAACACAGTAACCAGCAACATTAACCCGTGCCTGCAAAAATTACCAAAAAAACCCCAGCAACATTACCAAGTCCCCCTGCAAAAAAAGGAAAAACCCTTTTCTTAAAAAATTTCCCATGATCACCAAAAAATTTTTTTTGGCGTAAAGGGTTTAAAAAAAAAAAACACAAAAGAGGAAATTTCCAGCCAACAAAATTTTAACTTCTTTGGGCCCGGGCCGGGGCAACAAGTTTTCAAAATGGCTAGTAGTTATATTTAGAGTTTTTTTTTGAGTTTTTATTTAATATTATTGCTAGATTAACTGGTTGGGCCAGGGAAACTGGGGCCTGGCTGCTGGCCGTCATCTGGGTCCCGGGTTCTGGGGCAGTCAACTGGGGGCTGGTTTTGGGGAAACCCGTCATCTATGTCCCCGGTTCTGGAGAAGTCATCTGGGTTTTATACACAAATAACCCGCACATAAAAGAGAGAAAACTTTTCACACTTTTTGGTCCGACCTGGACCATTTACAAAGTCACCCCAGTATTTGTGTATCGTTCCAGTCACGGTATTGGGGCCTTTTTTTATTTATTTTCATTTTGGGGTTTTGGTTTTGGGACCAGCAACTGGGGCCGGTTCTGGAGCAGTCCAAACTGGTTCTGGTTGTGGGACCATTTAACTAGGCCCTGGTTTCTGGAGCAATCTCTTTGGGGGGGTTGTGGGGGCCAGTCCCTCTAGGTCCCCGGGTTTCCGGGGCATCAAACCCGGGTTTTGGTTGTGGGGCCAGTCATCGGGTACTCGTTAAAGGACCCCTTCATCGGGTTTTTTGAGGAACCATTCCAAACTGGGTTTTAGTTTTGGGACCATCATCTAGGGGCCTTGGGTTTTTGGGGCGAGTTTATATGGGTTCCCCGGTTTTGGGACCCAACCCTCTGGGGTTTTTGGTTTGGGACCCAGTCATCTAGGGCCCTGGTTACTGAGCAGTCCTCTGGGTTCTGGTTTTTGGGGCCAATTTTCTAGGTCCTGGGTTTTTTGGGGCAGTCAAACCGGGTTTTTGTTTTGGAAACCCGCATCTAGGAACTGGGTTTTGGGGCCAGTCATCGGTTTCCGATTTTTGGGACCATCAAACTGGGGGCCGGAAAATTGGGCCATTCACTGGGTTCTGGTTGAGGAACCGTCCCCTGGGTTCTAGTTGTGGGGCCCCGTCACTGGGCCGGTTATTGGAAAGAGTCAATGGGTCCTGGTTTTGGACCAGTCACTGGTTTTTGGGGTTTGGGGCCATTTATCTGGGCTGCCTTTTTTGGGGCCATCATCTGGGTTCTGGATGTGGGGGCCCGTCCTCGGGTTTTGGTTTTTTGGGGCCAGTCCCTTTGGGACCTGCTTTCTGGGGCCATAATCTTGGCCCCGGGTTGGGGGAAAACCCGCCTCTGGGTCCCGGTTGCGGAAACCCGTCATCGGGTCCGGTTTTTGGACCAAATCCTCTGGATCCTGGTTTTTTTGGACCATTTTCCCCGGGTCCTGGTTTTTTGGGCCATCCCCTCTGGGGCCTGGTTGTTGGCCCGTCATCGGAACCTCTTGTTGGGGCCACTCATCTTTTGCCCTGGGTTGGGTTTGGGCCCCTCAAAACTTGGGGCCTGGTTGTTTTAACCGGGCACTGGTCCTATTTTTTGGACCAGGGCATCCCGGGACCTGCTTTTCTGGGACCATTTAAAACCGGTTCCCCGCCCTTTCTGGACCATTTATCTTGGGGCCCCGCTTCTGGACCCCGTCCATCTGGGGTCCTAGTTTGGTTTGGGGACCAATTAAACTGGACCTTTCTTTTCTGTGGGCCAGTTTATTTTGGGTCCCTTTCTTTTTTCCCGGACTAGTCCCTTTTGGTACTAGTTGTTGGGCCATTTATCTGGACCGGGGTTGCGGAACCCCGTCAAACTGGGGGTTTTAATTTTTGACCCGTCCCTCGGGTTTCCAAGGGTTTTTTGGAAAACCAGGCATTTTTGGGTCCTATTGTTGGGGGCCGTCCCTTTTTGGGGCCTAGTTTTGGAAACCCGTCACTGGGTCCTCTTGCTGGGGCCATCATCTGGGTTCTAGTTTTTGGACCATCTCTGGGCCTAGGGTTTTTTGGACCATCCCTCTTGGGCCCTAGTTTTTTGGACCAGTATCTGGGGCCCAGTTGTTGGGCCATTTTCTGGGTCCCATTTGCTGGGCCTTCCCTCGGGTCCCGCTTGCTGGGCCCCGCATCTGGGCCCCGCTTTTCGGGGCCAGTCATCTGGTTCTAGTTTGTTTGGGGCCATTTATCTTTGGCCCCAGATTTTGGGCCAGTCCCTCTGGGTTTTCCAGTTGTTGGACCCCTCACTGGGGCCTAGTTTGGGGACCAGTCATCTGGGTCCTAAATTGCGGACCAGTCATCTGGGTCCCAAGCTGGACCAGTCCGGCGGGCCGCTTTCCCGGACCCCATCTGGGCCCTATTGTTGGGCCCGTCATCTTTTTAAAAAGCACTCATCCAAAAAAATTTCCCCCAGGCCTGTGAAATCCCCCCCTTAAAAATTTAAAAGTTTCCTTGCGCTTCTATCTAAACTCCCTTTCTTCGCAAAGGGATTAAACCCCAGGTTTAAAGTCGCTAGCCTTTAGGATTTCCCTTTTTTTCTGTAAAAAATCCATATGGGCAAAGACATTCTGGTTAAACATGTTAAAATCCCTTTCCGTTTTACATCTCTCCTGGGTTTAAACTTTTTGGGGGGGGGCTTTTATTGCATAGGGTCTTCAATACCACCTCTGAGTTCCCTTTGCTCTCCACTTTTTTGATCCCCTGTATGGGTCCCAGGGTTTTAGTCAAGATCCATGTGGGTTTTTTTCCATAATTTTGAATACAAAAACATAAAAAGAAGGAACACTGGCAACAGGCCTACTGACCCATGGGGGAGCGGGGGCCCTGTCCCCCCCCCATTAGCCCCCAAAGACCCACCCAGTCTGGTCACCTCCACCACCCCCCCCCCACATGCTTTGTCATCCAAATCACACCCCCCACACCCACTCATGTATTTTAATTTTAAAAAAATTTTTAAAACTACAAAAACGTTTCAGCCCGAATAACTGTTTTTTTCCACTCAACCACAACTCTATTACCAAACCATGCTTTCCCTATATTTCCTTCCCCGAAACTGAATTTTTTTCCCAAAATTTAAACCAATTTTCTGCGAGTTTCCCCCATGGCGGGGAAAAAAACACCACACCCATTTTTATTCCCCCTTAAATTTTTTCCTGTTTTCCCATTTAAACACCTCGAACCCTATCCACCCTAGGGGTTCGGGGGCGCGTTTTAAATTTTTTTTGGTTCTTTTACACAGGCAAAAATTTTCAAGAACCAGCATGGAGGCGCAACATGCTGGGCCCCCCGCGCAAGGGGAAGTGGGGAATGTACACTTGTTTACTTTTTCAGCTTCTTGGTGTAAATCTGGTAATGAGAATGAATGAAAAATCTTGGGAAGGGTTCCCTTTCTTTATTTTTGGGGGCTTAAAACCCCCGGGAGTGTGTTTTTTTACCCCCCTGGCCTGGAGGGGCCCTGACCCAGAGAAAGTGACGAAAATAAAGTTGTCTGATGGACGTTTGGGTTTCCCAAAAAAGCAAGGGGGGGTCCGGGTAAAGGGGTACCTAAGCCAGCCCTCTGGTGGAAACTTTGGAAATTTTGGCATTAGGGTTTCTGCCTCCCAAAATTCCCTTTGCTTGGGCTCCCTTATAATTAGGAGAGGGTTTTATTTACTGCTATCAAAAACATTTGTATTCCCGGGCTTCAATATACCTCCCATGTTTTTCAATCCCTTCCCCTTTTCCCATTCCTTTCATTTCCCCACACTCCACTATTTTTTTTTTTTTTTTTTTTAAGGGAGGGGCTATCCTATGTTCCCCCCCCGGTCTTTTCCCTTTAAAAAATGATATCCATCCACGAAGATTTAGGTCTATTATGCCTAGCTTCCCTCTCTTGAGAGCAAAAATTACTGGGGCAAAAACATTTCCCCCCCCCGTATGTTCCACTCATCACATTTATTTTCCATCCAGGGTTTCCCCAACTTTTAAACTTTAATTTTTATTTCTGGCAAAAGAAAACCCGGTTTCCTTAAAAACCTGGGTTTTTGTTTGTTGGGGGAAAAGGAAGGGGCGGTTTTTCCATAAAAGGGGCAGGGGTCATTGATTTAGTGAAAAATGACGAGGAGGTTGGGGGAAATTTGAAAAAAAAACAAGAATTTGGGGGTTCGGGGTGAGGGGCGGGTTTTGAGGGAAAGTAAATGTGGGGAGATATGAGGAATGGGATTCTGTTTGGAAAGGGGAAATATAGCTTTTTTTTGGGTGGTTTTGCCCCGGGGGGAATGGCAAAAGGGTGGCAAGTGGGGTTGCCTGGTGTATACCTCCAGAGGCTGAGCCTCCGTATCTCTCGATGGGTATATTCTCTCTCCTTTCCACCTCGGCATCTTCGTACTCTAGGTTATTCCCTCTCCTTTCTTGTTCGGGTCCTAGTCTGGTTACATCCAGCGGTGTTTTTCTGTCTCCTGAATCACGGTTTCTGCTTCATGATCCTGTCTTGAGCCGTTACTGGCGTCAGGGTGAATTTGATTGGGCATATTTTTTCCCGTCTAGTAATTTCAAATCTCTGAAAATCTGTCACCCGGTCTCTTCAGTCTCTTCACGTTAAGCCGATATTATGAATCTCCTATTCCTCCACCTGCCACATTTCATGGGTCTTCCCTTTAGCTTCCTGTCACCTGTGCATAATCAGCAACCTCTCTTCACAGCAATCACAGAAATGTGAAGATAAGGGAGAGCAGAAAGAAAGTGAAAATCGGGTTCGTGGCACCCTGACTGCAAGTAGGATAGGGGCTGGATGGCAATACCTGTAGGACATCAGAAAAGGTTGATGGAAAAAATCCAGGATCATATTCAACCTATGTTCTTCCAAGCACCGTAGCTCAATGCAAGAAAAAACACTATCAAAAATATCATTCAACTAAGAAAGGTGCTTTTGGATCTACAATAAGGATATAGTTACCTTGGATAGTTTCAGGAAAGGACGCAGAAGAGCAAAAAACAATATGCAGGAAAACATCGAAACTCTTGGATAGTCTACACAAGATATATCGAACATGGGAAGATGGGAGAGGGGTCAAGTTTAACATACAAAATACCCATACTACAAACAGATGACTCGAAAATAAATAGAGACCCTTTGAAAAAAGTACGGGAAACAAAAACATCAGCCAACTCAGCCCCCAGCCCAAGTGCTGACCCAGATTCAGCCCCAAGACCAAGTGCTGACCCAGACTCAGCCCCAAGCACAAGTGCTGATCAAGACTCAGCCTCCAGCCCAAGTGCTCACCCAGACTCAGCCCCCAGCCCAAGTGCTGACCCAGACTCAGCCCCCAGCCCAAGTGCTGACCCAGACTCAGCCCCCAGCCCAAGTGCTCACCCAGACTCAGCCCCCAGCCCAAGTGCTCACCCAGACTCAGCCCCCAGCCCAAGTGCTGACCCAGACTCAGCCCCAAGCCCAACTGCTGATCCAGACTCAGCCCCCAGCACAAGTGCTGACCCAGACTCAGCCACAAGCCCAAGTGCTAACCCAGATTCAGCCCACAGGCTAAGTCCTGACCGAGACTCAGCCCCCAGCCCAAGTGCTGACCCAGACTCATCCCCAAGCCCAAGTGCTGACCCAGAATCAGCCCCAAGCCCATTTGCTGACCCAGACTCAGCCCCCAGCCCAAATGCTGATCCAGATTCAGCCCCAAGGCCAAGTGCTGACCCAGACTCAGCCCCCAGCCCAAGTGCTGACCCAGACTCAGCCCCCAGCCCAAGTGCTGATCCAGACTCAGCCCCCAGCCCAAGTGGTGACCCAGACTCAGCCCCAACCCAAGTGCTGACCCAGACTCAGCCCCAAGGCCAAGTGCTGATCCAGACTTGGCCCCCAGCCCAAGTGCTGATCCAGACTCAGCCCCCAGCCCAAGTACTGATCCAGACTCAGACCCCAGCCCAAGTACTGATCCAGACTCAGCCTCCAGCCTAAGTGCTGACCCAGACTCAGCCCCCAGCCCAAGCGCTGACCCAGACTCAGCCCCGAGCCCAAGCACTGACCCAGACTCAGCCCCCAGCCCAAGCGCTGACCCAGACTCAGCCTCCAGCCCAAGTGCTGACCCAGACTCAGCCCCCAGCCCAAGTGCTGATCCAGACTCAGCCCCAGCCCAAGTGCTGATCCAGATTCAACCCCCCCGCCTAAGTGCTGATCCAGACCCAAAACCCCCCTCCCAAGTGCTGATCCAACTCACCCAAAGCCCCAAACTGATTCAGACTCAGCCCCCACCCAAGTCGATCCAGACCTCACCCCCACCCAAGGTTGAACAGACCAGCCCCCCCCCAAGTGCTGACCAGACCAGCCCACACCCAAGTGCTGATCCGACTCAGCACCCCCCTCAAGGGGCTGATCCAGACTCAGCCGCCAGCCCCAAATGCTCATCCGACTCAGGCCCCACCCAAGTGCTGATCCAGACTCAGACCCAAGCTCAAGTGCTGACCCGACTAGCTCCCATCCCCAATGCTGATCCAAAAAGCCCCCATCCCAAGTGCTGACCAGACAGCCCCCACCCCATGCTGATCCCCAAACTCCCGCCAGCCCAATGCTGACCAGACACACCCCCAGCCCAATGCTGATCCGACTCAGCCCCAGCCCAAGTGCGTCCAACTCAGGGCCCCCGCCCAAGTGCGATCAGATTCAGCCCCCCCTAAGTGAGAATCCCGACTACCCCCAGCAAAAAATACTGGCAAGACTCAGCACCGGCCCAAGCCTGACCATACCAGCCCCCCCCCAAGTCTGATTTTAGACCACCCCCAGCCCAAGTGCTTTATCCAGACTCGCCCTAGCCCACTGTGATCCGACTCAGCCCCACCCATGCGACCAGACCCCCCATCCCAAGTCTGATCCAACGCCCCCGCCCCAGTGCTGATCCCAAATCACCGCCACCCCCAAATGCTGATCCAGACACAGCCCCCAGCCCAATGCGATCCAGACTCAGCCCCAGCCCAAGTGCATCCAAAATCAGGCCCCAGCCCAAGTGCGATCCAGATTCAGCCCCACCTAAGTGATGATCCGACTCACCCCCCGAAAAGTACTGGCCCAACTCAGCACCCCCAAGCCTGATCCATACTCACCCCCACCCAAGTACATTTAGCTCACCCCCAGCCCAAGTCTGATCCAAATCAGCTCCCTAGCCCAAGTCTGACCAGACTCAGCCCCCAGCCCCCAATGCTGACCGACAAACCCCCATCCCAAGTGCTGACCGACAGCCCCCACCCCCCTGCGACCAGACTAGCCCCCCAGCCCAAGTCGATCCAGACACAGCCCCCAGCCCAAGTGCGATCCAGACCGCCCCACCCAAGTGCTGATCCCGACCTCAGGGGCCCCAAACCCAGTCTGGGTCCAATTCAGCCCCGCCTAATGATGATCCAAAATCACCCCCACAAAAGTACTGCCCAGACTCGCACCGGGCCAAACACTGTCCATACTCACCCCCCCCGCCCAAGTACCCGATTTAACTCAGCCCCCCCCAAGTGCGATCCAGACTCAGCTCCAGCCCAAGTGCGATCCAGACTCAGCCCCACCCAATGCTGACCAGACTCACGACCAGCCCCAATGTTATACGACTCAGCCACCAGCCCAATTTGAAATACAGACTCAGGGGCCCCCCCCCAAGGCTGACCAGACTCACCCCCGGGCCCCAAATGCTGATCCCGACTCACACCCACCCAATGCTGATCCAGACTCAACCGCCAGCCCAAATGCCTCTTCCAGGGCTCAGCCCCCCGCCCCAAATGCGATCCAAAATCAGACCCAAGCCCAAGGCGACCAAAACCGCTCCCATCCCAATGCTGATCCAACGCCCCATCCCAATGCGAACCAGACAAACTCAGCCCTAGTGCTGATCCGACTCACCCCCCCCCAAGGCTGATCTAGACACAGCCCCCCCGCCAAAATGCTGATTCGACCACCCCCCCGCCCAAGTGTGATCCAGACCAGCCCCCCCCCAATCTGATTCAACACAGCTCCCAGCCCAAATGCGATCCAACTCAGCCCCCCCCCAAGTGCTGATCCATACTCAAACCCCCAGCCCAAGTGCTATCCAGACTCATCCCCAGCCCCAAATGTTGACCCAACTCAGCCTCAAGCCCAAGTACTGACCCAGAACTCGCCGCCCGCCCATGTACGATCCAGACTCAGCCCCCACCCAAATACTGATCCAGACGCTGCCCCCACCCAAATGCTATTCCCGATTTTCCACCGCCAAAAATCTGATCCAGACTCACCCCCAGCCAAATGCTGATCTAAAATCGCCACCAGCCCAAATGTTTATACAGACCACCCCCACCCAAGTGCTGATCCAGACTCAGCCGCCCGCCCAATGCTCATCCAGATTCAGCCCCCCCCCAAAATGCTGGGGCCCAAATCAGACCCAAACCCAAATGCAGATCCAACACCCCCATCCCCAAAGGGTGATCCAGACAACCCCCCTCCCAAGTGCTGATCCCAAAAGCCCCCCCCCCCCAGTGCTGATCCAAACTCCCCCCCAGCCGAAGTGCGATCCAGACTCACCCCCCAACCCAAGTCGATCCAGACACAGCCCCAGCCCAATCGATCCGACTCAGCCCCCCCGACCAAGTCTGATCCAACCACCCCATCCCAAGTACTACCCAGACCGGCCCCCCCGCCCAAGTGCTGACCCAGACCAGCCCCCAGCACAAGTGCGACCCAGACTCAGCCCCCAGCCCAAATGCTGCCCCGACTCACCCCAACCCAAGTGCTGACCGACCAGCCTCGCCCCGAGCTGACCCAGACTCCCCCCCCAGCCCAAGCTGATCCAGATCAGCCCCCAGCCCAAGTACTGATCCAGACCCGCCCCAGTCCAAGTGCGATCCAGATTCACCCCCCTCCCAAGTGCTGAACCAGACCAGCCCCCATCCCAATGCTGAACCCAAATCAGCCTCCAGCCCAAGTGCTGATCCGATTCAAAAACCCCCCGCCCAAGTGCTGATCCAGACTCAGCCCCCACCCAAAGTACTGGCCCAACTCAGCACCAGCCAAAACTGTCCGACTCAGCCCCCAGCCCAAGTACTGATTCAGATCGCCCCCAGCCCAATGCTGATCCAGACACAGCCCCCAGCGCAAGTGCTGATCAGACTCACCCCCGCCCAAGTGCGATCCAACCACCCCACCCAAATGTTGATCGACCACCCCCAGCCCAAGTCGATCCAGACTCAGCCCCCCCGCCCAAGTCGATCCAAAACTCGCACCCAGCTCAAGTGCGATCCCCGACTCAGCCGCCAGCCCAAGTCTCATCCAGACTCAGCCCCCAGCCCAAGTGCTGATCCCGAATCAACCCAAGCTCAAGTGTGATCCAGACTCAGCTCCCATCCCAATGCTATCCAGACAGCCCCCCCCCAAGTCTGATCCGACCACCCCACCCCATGCGATCCGACAGCCCCCCGCCCAATGCGATCCAGACCCCCCACCCAAGTGCTGATCCAGATCAGGCCCCCCCCAATGCCATCCAATTCACCCCACCAAGTGATGATCCAGACTCAGCCCCCACCAAAAAACTGGCCCGTCAAAGCACCGGCCCCAAAAAACTGACCATCCAGCCCCCAGCCCAAGTACTGATTTTAACTCAGCCCCCAGCCCAAGTGCGTCCCGACCCCACCCAGCCCAAGGCTGATCCGACTCAGCCCCACCCAAGGCTGATCCAGACTCAGCGACCAGCCCCAAATGTTGATACAGACCAGCCACCAGCCCAAGTGTTGAACAGACTCCCCCCCAGCCCAAGTGCTCTGACCGACTCAGCCCCCGGCCCAAGTCTGATCCAACCCCACCCAGCCCAAGTGCTGACCGACTCAACCCCCACCCAAGGCTCTTCCAGACTCAGCCCCCCGCCCAAGTGCTGATCCAACCAGACCCAAGCCCAATACTGACCCAAATCCTCCCCATCCCAAGGGTGATCCAGACAGCCCCCCTCCCAAGTCTGATCCAGAAAGCCCCACCCTAGTGTGACCCGACTCACCCCCAGCCCAAGTGCGATCTAGACACAGCCCCCGGGCCAAAAGGGCCGATTCAGACTCGCCCCAGCCCAATGCGATCCCAATCAGCCCCCCGCCCAATGCTGATTCAGACACAGCTCCCACCCAATTTCTGATCCAACTCAGCCCCCAGCCCAAGGCTGATCCAGACCCGCCCCCAGCCCAAGTGCTGATCCGACTTAGCCCCCCCGCCAAAATGTTTGACCCAACTCACTCAAGCCCAAGTGCTGACCCAGACTCAGCTGCCACCCATAACGATCCAAGAAATCAGCCCCCCAGCCCAAGTACGATCCAGACTCAGCCCCCCGCCCAAGTGCTGACTAACTCAGCCACCACCCAATGTTGATACAGCCCCCCCACCCAAGGCTGATCCAACTCACCGCCACCCCAAGTGCTCATCCCAAATCAGCCCCCACCAAAGTGCTGATCCAACTCAACCCAACCCAAGTGCAGATCCCCGATAAAAGCTCCCATCCCAATGCTGAACCAGACAGCCCCCATCCCCCAATGCTGATCCAGAGAGCCCCCAGCCCTAGGCTGATCCAAACCCCCCCACCGAAGGCTGATCCAGACTCAGCCCCCAGACCAAGTGCTGATCCAACCAGCTCCCGCCCCAATGCTATCCAACCCCCCCCCACCCAAGTGTGATCCAACACAGCCCCTCCCAAGTACGACCCAACTCACCCCCACCCAAGTGCTGACCTAGATTTGCCCCCAGCACAAGTCGACCCAACTCAGCCCCCCAGCCCAAGGGTACCCCGACTCACCCCAAGCCCAAGTGCTATCCAGACCAGCCCAAGCCCCCGACGACCCAGACTCAGCCCCCAGCCCAAGTGCTGATCCAGACTCGGGGCCTCCAGCCCAATGCTGATCCAGTCACACCCAGCGCAAGTGCGACCAAACTCAGCCGCCAGCCCAAGGCTGACCAGGTTCGCCTCCAGCCCAAGTCTGATCCAGACTCAGACCCAAGCCCAATCACCAGACCCCCTCCCCCACCCAAGGGTTTATCCAACACACTCGCAGCCCAATGCTTCCAAAACCCGCCACCAGCCCAAGGTTGATCAGACTCACCCCAAGCCAAGTGCGACCAGACTCAGCCCCCCCCCCAAGTGCATCAACTCAGCACCCCGCCCAAAAGCTGATCCAGACACAGCCGCCACCCAAGGCTCATCCCGACCAGCCCCCACGCAAAGGGGAACCGACTCAGACCCAAGCCCAAGTGCTGTCCAGACCCAGCTCCCATCCCAAGTGCTGATCCAGACACCCCCCCAAACCCCAAAGGGTGTTTCCCGCCAGCCCCCAGCCCTAGGCTGATCCGACTCAGCCGCCACCCAGTCTGAACCCGACACAGCCCCCAGCCCCAAATGCTGATCCAACTCACCCCCGCCCAAGTGCGACCAACCAGGCCCCAGCCCAAGTGCTGACCAGATTCAGCCCCAGCCTAAGTGCTGATCCGATCAGCCCCCAGCAAAGGGCGGGCCCAGACTCAGCACCAGCCCAAGCACTGATCCAACTCACCCCCACCCAAGTACGATTTAGACTCACACCCCCGCCCAAATGCTGATCCAGACCAGCCCCAGCCCAAGTGCTATCCAACTCGCCCCAGCCCCTTGGGTGATCCAACTCAGCGACCACCCAATGTTGATACGACTCCCACCATCCAAGTGTTTTACAGACTCAGCCCCCAGCCCTGCGGTCAGACTCAGCCCCCGGCCCAAGTGCTGATCCAGACTCAGACCCACCCCAAATACTATCCAACCAACCGTAAGCCCAAGTGCTATTTCCCGACTCCCCCCCTCCCAAGGCTGATCGACTCAACCCAAGCCCAAGTGCGACCAGACTCAGCCCCCCTCCCCAATGCTGATCCAGACAGGCCCCATCCCAAATGCTGTCCAACAGCCCCCAGGCCTATGTTGACCAGACTCAGCCCCCACCCAAGTGCTGATCAAAAAGCCCCCAGCCAAAGTGCTGAAATCAGACTCAGCCCACGCCCCAAGGGGATCACACAGCTCCCAGCCCAAATGCTGACCAGACCAGCCCCCACCCAAGTCTGACCAAACCCGCCCCCACCCCAAATGCTGACCCCCACTCAGCCCCCCCCAAGTGCGATCCAGACCCCTCAAGCCCAAGTGCGACCAAGACTCAGCCGCCAGCCCTAGTAGATTTAACTCAGCCCCACCAAGTACTGATCCAGACTCCTTTTCCCCAGCCCAAGTCTGTTCCAGTTTAGCCCCCCGCCAAATTTCTGATCCAGACTAGCCCCCATCCCAAGTGCTGATCCCGACTCAGCCCCCTCCCAATGCGATCCAACTCAGCCCCCAGCCCAAGTGCGATCCAGATCAGCCCCCCCCTAAGTGCTGATCCAACACGCCCAAGGACAAGCGGCCCAGACTCAGCCACCAGCCCAAGCACTGATCCAGACTCACCCACACCCAAGTACTGATCCAGATTCAACCTCCAGCCCAAGTGCTGACCCAACCAACCTCCAGCCCAAGTGCTGACCCAGGCTCAGCCCCCATACAATCTGATCCCAAATCAGACTCAAGCCCCAAATGCTGACCCAGACTCAGCTCCCAGCCGAATACTGATCCAGATCACCTCCAGCCCAAGTACTGACCCGACCTGCCCCCACCCAAGAGCTATCCAATTCGCCCCCATCCCCAAATGCTGATCCAAATCGGCCCCCATCCCAAGTGCGATCGAGACTCACCCCCATCCCAAGTGCTGATCCAACCAGCCCCCATCCCAAGTGCTGACCCGACCAGCTTCCAGCCTAAGTGCTGATCCAGACTCAGCCCCCACCAAGTGCATCCGACTCGGCCCCGGGAAATACGGGGCCCCGACCAGCACAAGCCCAATACTGATTCAACTCAGCCCCCAGCCCCAAATACGATTCAGACTCACCCCCCCCCCAACGACCCAGACTCAACCCCTACCCAAGTGCTGATCCAACTCAGCACACAACCCAAGCTGATCCAACTCAAAAAGGGCCAAGTGCAGATCCAGACTCAGCTCCCATCCCCATGCTGATCCAACGGCCCCATCCCCAAATGCGATCCAAGAGCCCCCAGCCCCAGTGCTGATCCAAACTCAGTCCCCACCCAAGTGCTGACCAGAAAAGCCCCCAGCCCCAAATGCTGATCCACACACAGCCCCCCCCAACGATCCAATCAGCCCCCCGCCCAAGTGCTGATCCCGACACAGCCTTCCCCGCCCAAGTGCTGATCCAGACCACCCCCAGCCCCCAATGCTGACCAATCAGCCCCCCCAAGACTGCCCAGACTCCCCCCCCCGCCCAAGTGCGACCAGACCTCGGCCCCCAGCCCCAAATGCGACCCAGACTCACCCCAAGCCCAAAAATGCTGATCCGACTCAGCCCCCAAACCCAATCTGACCAAATCAGCCTCAACCCAAACTGTCCAGACCCCCCTAGCCCAAGTCGACCCAGACTCAGCCCCCAGCCCCAAATGCTGATCCGACTCAGCCTCCAACCCAAGGCGATCCAGATCGCACTCAGCTCAATGCGACCAGACTCACCGCCACCCAAGTCTCAATTTAGGTTCAGCCCCCAGCCCCAAAGCTGATCCAACCAGACCCGCCCAAGTGCTGATCCAGACTCAGCTCCCATCCCAAGTCTGATCCAGGGAGCCCCCACCCCCTGCGATCCAGACAGCCCCCCGCCCCAGTGCGACCAACTCACCCCCCCCCGCTCAAGTGTTGACCAGAACAGCTCCCACCCAAGTGCTGATCCGACTCAGCCCCCCCGCCCAAGTGCTGATCCAGACTCAGCCACCAGCCCAATTTTGATACAGACCAGCTCCCATCCAAGTACTGATCCAAAACTGAGCGCCACCCAATTCTGATCCGGCTCAGCTCCCCTCCCCGTGCGATCCAACCAGCCCCCCCCCCAAGTGCTGATCCAGAGCAACCCCCAGCCCAAGTCTGATCCAACCCCCAGCCCCCGCCCAAGTGCTATCCAAAATCAGACCCCATCCCAAGGCATCCAATCAGCCCCATCCCAAAATTGCTGATCCAGAAGCCCCCTCCCAAGGCTGATCCAGACGCCCCGCCCAAGTGCTTTTCCAGACTCCCGCCCCCCGCCAAATGCTGATCCGACTCAGCCCCCAGCCCAAGGGTATCCATACACAGCCCCCAGTCCAAGTGCGACCAGACTCAGCCCCCCCCAAAAACTCGACCAGACTCAGCCCCCAGCCCAACTGCGACCAAATCAGCTCCCCTCCCCAATGCTGATCCAGACAGCCCCCATCCCATGCAAACCAAAAGCACCCACCCAAGGCGATCCAACCAGCCCCCCCCAAATGCTGATCCAGACTCACCCCCAGCCCAAGTGCTGATCCAACTCACCCCCACCCAAATGCTGACATACACAGCCCCAGCCCAAATGCTGATCCAGGACTCAGCCCCCACCCAACGCTGATCCAACTCACCCCCAACCCAACTCTGATCCAAGTCCCCCCAGCCCAAGGCGATCCAGACCAGCCCCCCCCAAGGCTGATTTTGATCACGTTTAGAACAAGTGCTATCCCAAATCAGCCCCCAGCCGAAGTGCTGTCCCAGACTCAGCCCCCCCGCCCAAGTGTGACCCGACTCAGCTCCCGGGCCCCGGGTGATCCGACTCAGCCCCCACCCAATGGTGCCGACTCACTCCCCCCGCCCAAGTGTGATCGAGACCACCCCCGCCCCAAACTGATCCGCTCGCCCCCCCGCCCCAAATGCTGATCCAGACTCAGCCCCCTGCCCCATGTGCTACCAACTCAGCCCCCCATCCCAAGTGCGACCAGAAGCCCCCCAGCCCTAGTGCGATCCAGACCAGCCCCGAGCCCAAACTGATCCAGACACAGCCCCCAGCCCAAGTGCTGATCCAGACTTTGGCCCCCGCCCAAGCTATCCCGACTCACCCCCAGCCAAAGTGCTGACCCCCGACTCAGCCCCCCCCAAGACTGACCAACTCACCCCCAGCCCAAGTGCGCCTAGACTCATTCCCCAGCCCAAGGGTGACCAAGACTCACCCCCTCCCCCCCTGCTGAAACCGACCGCCTCAAACCCGTCGACCCCGACTCCCCCCAGCCCAAATGAGACCCGCTCAGCCCCAAGCCCCAAGGGGACCAACTCAGCCCCCCAGCCCAAGTGCTGATCCTACCACCCCCACCCAAAGGGGACCATACACAGCCCCAGCCCAAGTGCTGTCCAACTCAGCCCCCCGCCTAACTGCGATAGACTCCCCCCACCCAACGCTGATCCGACCAGCTCCCATCCCAAGTGCTGATCCGACAGCCTCCATCCCATGTGCTGACCCGACAGCACCCAGCCCAAGTACGATGCAGACCAGCCCCGAGCCCAAGTGCTGATCCCGACTCACCCCCAGCCCAAGTGCTGATCCAACACCCAGCCCCCAGCCCAAGTGCTGATCCAGACCAGCCCCCAGCCCAATGCTGATCCAGATTCGCCCCCAGCCCAAATTCTGATCCAGCTCGCCCCCCGCCCCCGTGCTGGTCCCGACTCGCTCCCCGCCCAATGCTGATCCCGACTCAGCCTTTAGCCCAAATGCTGATCCCGACTCGCTCCCAGCCCCAAATGCTGATCCAACTCAGCCCCCAGCCCCCAAATGCTGACCAGACTAGCTCCCAGCCCAAGTGTTGACCAGACCAGGCCCCCCCCAAGTGCTGACCAGACTCGCCCCCCACCCAAGTGCTGATCCAACTCAGCCCCCGCCAAGGCTGATCCAACTCAGCCCCCATCCCCAAAGGGTGAACCAGAAGCCCCCAGCCCTAGTCTGACCAAACCCGCCCCGAGCCCAATGCTGATCCAGCTTGGCCCCCCCGCCCAAAACTGATCCAACCACCCCCCCCCAAGTGCTGACCAACACTCCCACCCAAACTACCAGACTCAGTCCCCCCGCCCAAGCTGACCAGACCAGCCCCCCGGCAAAGGGGACCCAGACCACCCCCTCCCAAGTACTGACCCCGACTCAACCCCCCGCCCAAGTCTGACCTAACTCAGTCCCCAGCCCAAGTGCTGACCAAGACCAGCCCCATCCCAACTGCTGAACCCGACTCGCCTCAAGCCCAAGTACTGACCCAGACTCAGCCCCCAGCCCAAGTGTAGACCCAGACTCAGCCCCAAGCCCAAGTGCTGATCCAGACTCAGCCCCCAGCCCAAGTGCTGATCCATACACAGCCCCCAGCCCAAGTGCTGATCCATACACAGCCCCCAGCCCAAGTGCTGATCCAGACTCAGCCCCCAGCCCAACTGCTGATCCAGACTCAGCCCCCAGCCCAACTGCTGACCAGACTCAGCTCCCATCCCCAAGTGCTGATCCAGACAGCCTCCATCCCAAGTGCTGATCCAGACAGCACCCAGCCCAAGTGCTGATGCAGACTCAGCCCCCAGCCCAAGTGCTGATCCAGACTCAGCCCCCAGCCCAAGTGCTGATCCAGACACAGCCCCCAGCCCAAGTGCTGATCCAGACTCAGCCCCCAGCCCAAGTGCTGATCCAGATTCAGCCCCCAGCCAAGTGCTGATCCAGATTCAGCCCCCCTGCCTAAGTGCTGATCCAGACTCAGCCCCCAGCCCAAGTGCTGATCCAGACTCAGCCCCCAGCCCAAGTGCTGATCCAGACTCAGCTCCCAGCCCAAGTGCTGATCCAGACTCAGCCCCCAGCCAAGTGCTGATCCAGACTCAGCCCCCAGCCCAAGTGCTGATCCAGACTCAGCCCCCAGCCCAAGTGCTGATCCAGACTCAGCCCCCAGCCCAAGTGCTGATCCAGAACTCAGCTCCCATCCCAAGTGCTGATCCAGACATCCCCCATCCCATGTGCTGATCCAGACAGCCCCCGCCCTAGTGCTGATCCAGACTCAGCCCCGAGCCCAATGCTGATCTAGACTCGGGCCCCCCGCCCCCAAAGCTGATCCAGACTCAGCCCCCAGCCCAAGTGCTGATCCAACACAGCTCCCAGCCCAAATGCTGATCCAGACTCAGCCCCCTGCCCAAGTGCTGATCCAGACTCAGCCCCCAGCCAAAGTGCTGACCCAGACTCAGCCCCCTCCCCCAAATACTGACCCAGACTCAGCCCCCAGCCCAAGTGCTGACCTAGACTCAGTCCCCAGCCAAGTGCTGACCCAGACTCAGCCCCCAAGCCCAAGTGCTGATCCAGACTCAGCCCCAAACCCAAGTACTGACCCAGACTCAGCCCCTAGCCCAAGTGTAGACCCAGACTCAGCCCCAAGCCCAAGTGCTGACCAGACTCAAACCCCAGCCCAAATGCTGATCCAGACTCAGCCCCCATCCGAAGTGCTTATCAAGACTCAGCACCCACCCAAGGGGCTGATCCAGACTCAGCACCCCCGCCCAAGTGCTCATCCATGTTTCAGCCCCCAGCCCAAGTGCTGATCCAGACTCAGCACCCAGCCCAAGTGCTCATCCAGGTCAGCCCCCAGCCCGAGTGCTGATCCAGACTCAGACCCAAGCTCAAGTGCTGATTCAGACCTGGCTAAACCCTCTACCACAGGCCACTATTACAGACTTAAAGAAAACAGCCACCACTACACAAAAACCCTTGGCCCCATTACAAATGTAGTAGAGGAAGAGTCTGCTTCGGGGAAAAATGTTTGGCTACTTCTAGAAATAGCTGGTGGTGGTGTCTCGGGCTTGTTTGCTGAAGATAATTGTAAAGTTTTAGAAACTGCATTAACTGAGAATGCTCTGCCCAAATATTCCCCCAAAAGAAAATGGTGCAAATTCTATCTAGGGGA
>NC_069484.1:6925577-6952996 GCF_026875155.1 Cherax quadricarinatus | reverse complement strand
ATGCACAATTAATATAGGTACATATATGCACCACACGTATATATGTATTAAGGACACTTATCTAATCTGTTACAGAATTATTATTATAATCAAAAAGAAGCGCTAAGCCACAAGGACTATACAGCGCTGCAGGGCAGGAAGGAAGCGAGGGCATCAGGTGGCAAAAGGGAGATGGATGAGTAATAGGTTACGGATAACAGCGGGGTAGTGGATGGTGAAAGGGTAAAGAGCAGCAAGAGACTGAACTAGAAAGGGCTGAGGGGAGAGCAAAAAGTATCATCAGAGTTTGTGAAGTAAATCAGTTGTTGTCAAGAAGTCAATGAGAGTCAGGACTAAAGGAGCGTCCATCAGCAAGAAGGGAAGGTAAAGATAGAGTAGTAGAACGAAGACGACGTTGGAAGTAAATTCTGCGTGCTCGTTGATAGAGAGGGCAGTCTAACAGAATGTGGCTAATCGATACTGGAACTTGACACTACTCACAGAGAGGAACAGGGTGCCTCTCCATGAGATACCCATGAGTAAGACGAGTGTGGCCAATGTGAAGGCGGGAGAGAGTGGTCTCCAACTCGGCACTGATGACTAGAAGACGGCCAGTAACCTATGCTCGGTTTAATAGAATGAAGTTTGTTACCGAGCAGAGTTGACCAACGTTGTTGCCAACGGGTGCGAAGGTGGGTAGCTATTGCAGCAAAACAATCCAGAAATGAAACACCTCGATAGGAAATTGGTAGGTCATGTACTGCTGACCGCGCAGCAGTGTCTGCCTGTTCATTGCCCTGTATGTCGACATGACCAGGGACCCAACAAAAAACAATATCTTTATGTTTGGTAGAGATACGGCATAGCCAAAGTTGGATACGGAGAACTAGGGGATGAGATGTATCAAATTTTCGTATAGCCTGTAGAGCACTAAGGGAGTCTGAGACTACTACAAATGATGACACAGGCATAGATGCAATACAAATAAGTGCTGCAAGAATGGCATACAGTTCAGCAGTAAAAATGCTAGCTGAAGATAGTAAATGCCCCCGCACGACGCTGTCTGGAAACACTGCTGCGAATCCGATGCCGTCTGAAGACTTAGAGCCATCTGTGTACACAGCGGTGGCATGAGAATGGGAGTGGAAATGATCAAGAAAAAGAGAGCGGGAAGCCACCGTAGGCAGTTGAGCTTTCAAACAAGGGAGTGAGAAAGAACAGACCCGAACAGCTGGAACTTCCCAGGGGGGTAGGGAAAAGTGAGATGCTACATGAACATATAAAGGTGGTAACTGAAGGGAAGACAAGAGTGAATGTAGGCGAAGAGAAAAGGGACGGAGCAAACAGGGGCGGCGAACGAATGAAAAATGTCTACTAATATCGGTGACCATTCTATAAATGGAAGGATTGTGTAGATCGTGAGAGCGTACATAGTAGCGAAGGCAATGGGCATCACGGCGATGAGACAAGGATGGAACATTCGCTTCTGTATAGAGGCTCTCAACAGGGGAAGAGCAAAAAGCACCAAGGCACAAACGTAATCCTTGGTGATGGATAGAGTTAAGGCTAGAGAGAGTAGCAGGAGAGGCCACGGAATAAATCTGGTCACCATAATCGAGTTTCGGTAAAATGAGGGCTGAATGTAGGTGAAGCAGAGTTCGACGATCAGCTCCAAAGGAAAGATGAGCAAGGGTTTTAAGAAGGTTTAGCCGGCTGTGACAAGTTGCCTTCAGAGAGGTAATGTGAGGTTTCCAGGATAACCTACACTCAAAGAGAAGGCCTAGAAACCTGACTGTATCATGTTCGGGGATATGGGAGCCATAGAGATACAAAGGATGATCGGAGATAACAGAGCATCTAGTGAAAGTAATTTGGTGAGATTTTGTACTTGAAAATTTAAACCCATGCGTGGTGGCCCAAGTGGAAACACGGTCGACCGCATGCTGGAGAGAAACTGCAATAAGATGACAGTCAGCGCTTGCACAAGCAATAGCGAAGTCATCAACATAGAGTGATGACCAAATATTGGGTGGAAGAACAGAGGCCAAATCATTTATAGCAAGGAGAAAAAGTGTTGTGCTTAGAACACATCCCTGAGGGACACCTTCATCTTGGACGAAGTCCGGGGAAAGAACATTATTGACTCGAACACGGAAATGTCTGTCAGTTAAAAAGTTCTTAAGGAAGGATGGTAGATTGCCTCGGAGGCCTAAGGAATGGGCCTGGGCCAAAATATTATACCTCCAAGTTGTGTCATATGCCTTCTCAAGGTCAAAAATATGGCATAACTGAGTGATTAATCGCAAAGGCATTACGAACATACGTATCCAGCATAGTAAGGGGTCTATGGTAGAACGACCCTTACGAAAGCCATATTGACTAGTGGAGAGACTGTTGTGTGTCTCTAAATACCACATTAAATGTCGATTTACGAGACGTTCCATCACTTTGCAAACTGCACTATTAAGAGCGATGGCATGATAGTGGGAGGCATCATGTCCTGTAGTACCCGGTTTGCGGGAAAGGGAGAACAATGGTAGATTTCCACAGCTGGGGAAGAAACTCCTTGTGCCCAAATAAGATTGAAGAGGTGTAAGAGGACTACAAGGGCCGACCGATGTAAATGTTGTAACATACGAATATGAATGTCGTCAGGCCCAGCTGCCGATGATCGGCAAGCTGAGAGTGTTGCCTCCAGTTCTTAAAGTGTAAAAGGCACATTATATTGTTTTCTCTGAGAGAAGAAAAGTCCATGGGTACTAACCTTTTGGCAGACTTTGAAGAAAGAAACGAGGGGCATAGATGGAGCCCTCGGAAATCGGATCAGATGTGTGCCAAGTTCAATGGCAACGTCGAGAGGGTTTGCTACATCAACCCCAGCGCCCCCGTTAGAACAGGAGCCGGGTCAGGAGAGTATTACCACTAAATTTTCCTCACTTTTTTCCAGACTGCACTCATAGAAGAAGCAGAAGTGATGGTGGAAAATAGTCTCGCCAACAAGTGCGTTTAGCTTCATGGATGACACGGCGAGCGATCGTACGCTTTTGCTTTAAATCAAGAAGTCTCTCAGCGGTTCTATTATACCGGTACCTGCCCCATGCAGCACGTTTCAAACGTATGCACAAGCACAAGCAGGGACCCCCAAGGCACGCACTTCTGAGAATGCCTGCCTGAGGTTTGGGGTTTTAGAATGAGAAGCTGCGGTTATAAAAATGACGTCGAGAAGATGTGTGGGCTCTCAATGGAGGATGAAGAAGGAACCTCACTAAAAACAGTGAGGTGTGAGTAAAGATCCCAATTTGCCCGATCAAAAATTTCCAGCGGGGGGCTACGGAAAGGTGGTTTAATAGGAAGGAGAGTAAGAATGATCGGAAAATGACGCTGTCATGTAAGTCCGGTAGAACAGACCAGGTGAAGTCTAGTGCAGGGGGAGGAAGGGAGACTGACAGATCGATGCAAAAGAGAGTATGAGTATGAGGATCAAAATGGGTGGGAGTACCCCTATTTAAAACATGGAGGGGGTGAGAGGCGAGAAAAGCCTCCAACTGGATGCCACGTGAGTCACAATGAGACCCCCCCAGAGGAAATGGTGGGCTTTTAAAAACACCAAGTAACAGAAAGTGGTGGTGGTAAGGATGAAACAAGAAAGGCAAGTTTGGGGTAGAAAAATGCTTTGAGAAGGAGAGAGATATAAAGAACATATTGTAAATCACTTATTCAAGTGGATACGGGCTGCAGGGAATGCAGTGAGGTATGGACAAATAGTTGACGTACGGACTATCATTGGTAGAAGACGGGCACTTTCATTAAAGGTCCCTCTGAGAAAGGAATTCGAGAATACAATAAACTATAGCCTGAGATTAGGTTGGACGCGACAGATAGCGAGTATTAATTTGGTTCTTGTAAGCCAAGCACCACCAGGGGAACAAACCTTGGACAAGCAACATCTGAAAGCTCCCACCCGATTACCTGAGGCGCGGATATTCCCTCTTTTAATTGGCCATGATTGTCGATGAAAAAATACAGGAATCTGTAGGTAATAGGCACCTCGGACTGAGGGGTTAGAAAAGTTCAATGTATAGTGGATTGGAAGACGTTCAAGTGAGTAGTGAAGGAAGGAGCGTTGCGAAGATTGGGGTTGTTGAAGCTGGAGGGAGGGGAAAAGAGACGGCACAGGAAGTGAATCAGTGTCATTGAAGGTTTAAGTCTCTGACATATATTCTGAAATGGCTTAAGTGTTTCTGAATTCAAAGATGGCTGGGAGACATCTTGAGATAGAAAGGAGGAGGGTGAGTACCGATTGGAACCAGTAATGGACTGTACCAAAAGTAGAGGAGGGAGGGAAGAGTGTAAGAAACTGGCGCTGAAGTGTGGGGGGGGGACAGCACAGAAGAGGCAGAACTGGGAGGTGGCAGAAGAGGGAGACTTGGGAGGGGAATGGGGTGGAAGGCACATAGTCGAAGGAGGAGGGGTGAATCTTCCATTGTAATAGAGACAGAGAGGAGGGGAAGAATAGGTACGAGCATGGAAAGGTAAAGTGTGGAGGGTGGAAGAAGGCGGGAAGGAAGGGGCAAGAAGATTTGGGCAATGTGGAATTTTTTGGACTTCTGAGAAGTAGAGGGGTGATTGGTTAAAGGGTGTCGTACGAGGTCTTGTCGTTACAGGGGCTTGTGCGGAAGGACGCGAAGATGTGGAGAACAGACTGAGTTGGAGTCGGGACGTCAGAGCGACGGACAGCAACAGGATTAGATGCCGTAGTGCTATGGGAGGGGTACAACAGAGGAGGCTGCAGAAGTTGGAGACCCAGGTAATGTGGGGGGATGTTTGGGCAAACACTTCGAATAAGAAAACCGGGGTAGTCTCCCTTGGCAAGGGGGGGGGTGGGGGGGGGGGGGCGGAGCTGAGTAACTGCCATAGCATAAGGGAGACTTCTGCTCTTTTGAGGCAACGGATTTCACGTTCATTTACGTAGACCTGGCAATGGCGGGAGTACGAAGGGTGAGCTTCATTCCACTTAAGCAAGATGGAGCTGGACTGCACGACTGTCTTAGAATGTGTCGTCAGGCCACCACAGACTGGGCATTCAGGCATAGATCTGCAAATATTTCGCAGGGTGCCCAAAACGCCAGCAATTTCTTATTGTGCAGTGTATTTATCACCTTTCGAACTTTAACGATGTCCCGTGACATCAACAGAGGACGGGGTTTCGGCTTGTCAAAAGTTAAACGGACATTGCATGGGTAACGTCTCCGCCCCCGGGCAGGAGGACTGAGTGTTACATCTTGAGGATTGGGAGATCCTGAGAGTTTCCAGGGGGGGGGGGGCCTTGTCAAAAAATGTCATTGACACATGACTGGAAAATTTGTTGGACTATGGTAAGGGGCAGAATGCAGTCCACTACAAGAATTGCGAGATAAGTGTTTATTTTTACTAGTGATAGGAGTAGTTACGATATTCGATAGGAGGCAAAGTCATGAGCTTGGGTCGCATTCTGGACAGTGACGATGCGCATACGCTCTTGAGAGATGAAATAACATCTCTCTACCAACATGCTGCAGGAGAGCTAGCCGATACTATGGTTTTAGAAAGGTTAGGCAGCTGAAGGAGTGGTCTTAACGTACCGAATATTAGTCCATTGTGTTTTTCCGAAATGAGCCTGGAGAGGGAGTGCTTGAGTGACGGTCTTTTCCAAGTAGAATGGGAAGTCAACGAAGGCGCATCATTCAGGAGATTGACGTTGGCGTTTAGGAGTAGACGGAGTTGGTCCGGCGCGAGAATGGGCGGAGCGATTCAAAATTGCCGTACATAGCGGGAGAAGCCGGAAGCATCGTCCCAAGGAGAGCGGAAGTTCAGACAAATGAAGGTGTCAGTCGCAAGCCCCAGTACCTGAAGCGGAGTGAGGAACTTCACCAGCAAGAGGTACAGGGGCATGGGAAGTGTCCATAGAGTATCTAAACCCAAGGAGGGTCCGAATGGGGTTGCGGAATCAAGTAGGGTGCCAGGGTAGTGGGTTCATGGACTAGGCTGCAATGGTTAGGTTACTCGTTTGCTTTTTGTTTTTAAAGAAAAAAAAAGGAAAGAAGATAAGAAAATAAAAAAAAAGAATAAAAAAGGGTGGGAGCGGGGAGGATATGAGAATCATTACCTTTGTACCTTCTGAGCTCATTACCTTTGTACCTAGTTCAGCTATCAACTTTGGGGGCCCGTCCCTGGACCCATTTGTACCTTGTATCTCTGTAAGACTTTGTAACGTGTCATGATTGTGACCAGACTTCCTGGAGTTCATTACCTTTGTAAATGTGAGTCATTACCCTTTGTAATTGTTAGTTCTTACCTTTGTAAATTGTGAGTTTCATTACTCTGTAAACTTGCTCAGCTATCAAAACTGTTGGAGTCCAGTCCCTGGACAATTATGACCTCTGTCATCTTTTGCCTACCGCCTCACAGGATGGGTTATGGGGTGGCATAATAAACATATTAAACTAACTAAACGGGGAGGAATCGTATTCCAGGAGGAATGAAAGGGCCGGAAATTCTCCTCCACGCCAAGAGACCTCAACCACCATAGTGCGCAGATGCATGCATGGAAACCGTGCCATACCCTACCCTTCATGCTGTAACCCAGCAATTGGGTAGCAACCTCACATCTGCGAGTACCTCGGGTGGACAAAAAGAGAGGGTGGCCGGATATCCCACTACATAGCATTCCCTCCTTTCGGCCACCCCCCGGAATCTGAAAGGTGCTTCCGGACGCCATCACACCCGCTCGCCCCCCACAAAAGAACCCCAGCGCTCACTCCGGGATACGGAGATGGATCGGGACATACCAGGAACGCAGATTCCACGGCAAATACGCCACGCCAAGAAGAACCTCAACAGATATGGGATGGACCGGTGTCTTTCCTATCCTAGGAACTAGGCGCCTGTGGAGAGAAATCCCAAAGGCCACAAAAGAGGAAGGGCAAAGGGAGGGTGGGGCGGGAGGAGAGAGGAGAGGGCGTGGGAAAAAGGGGGGATGGGGAGGAAGGTTGGGGATAGGGAAGGGAGATGGGGGGGGGGTTAATTCGGTTTGGTCTGAGAGCAGGACCGACAGGGCTAATTTCCTCAGACCAAGAGCCTCTTCCCACGCCAAGGAGCCCCCTTTTAAAGATGGAATCTGTTACAGAAATGTCAAGTTTTCTACGGGTAAGGTAGAGAAATCATGTTCATTTGAGATGGTATATTGTTGTCTGTTGATTTGTTTTCCTTACTTGTATTTTCCCATCGCACGTGAAACACTGATGTATTTTGTTTTCCTGGTTTAAGTTTTCTCAACCTGAACCGATGTTTTGATGTTTTCTTGTTAGACAATCCATTTATGTACACTCCTTTTTTCATTGTATTGCTGATTTAATTAGTCCTTTCATTTTTCATATGAATGAAGTTGATCATTATACTGTGTTTACTACTGGTTTTTCCTAGCAACAGGGGGGCCCGGAGGACTGTTCAAACTGCCTCCAAGCTAGATAAGGGGGATTACCAACAGACCCCTGGCAGCCTTCACAGCTGGCATGGACAAGCACCTAAGTTCCCCCGATTCTGACAGCGGGCTGGGCTCGTATGTTGGTTGCGTGCAGGCTCTGGATCTCCGGAGGCTGGTCACAGACCGGGGCCTGCGGGGGGCGTCGTAATGACCCCGGAGCTTCTCTAGGTAATCTCCCAGATGACTTGTATGTGGTCCTGTATTATCTGATAGCTAGTTTCTTTCCACTGTTTTGGGTTATGTCCTAGGACTGTGGGGACTGTTTATTATTAATGCATCAGGGACACACTTATCTTGTTCAGTTATTGTCGTCTTGGGAAATCAAGGTATCCTTTAGTCGAGTGTGCATGTTTGATTCAGTCCTTGATTGCTCTTAACCTTCTATTTATTGTTTTTTTTGTTCAGTTGGTGGCCTGGCTATAGCTGTTTTCAGAGTATTTTCTGTGTCAACACTTCCCAATGTAATCTTCTCTTCAAGGTTTTGGACCCTTGTTTCTCGATGTTGTTATCTTGGATTCACGTGCTTGGTGTTGCTTTGATATCTTTAATATCTTGATCCTCATACTCATTCTCTTTCTTGCATTCGATCACTGACTTCATCTTGTCTGTCTTCTGGACTTACGGACAGCAATCATTTTCAATCATGCTTTATTTCTTTCCTTCATATTCACCACCTTCTTGTAGCCAATGCTGGCAATTTGACCGAGTGAATTGGGATCTTTACTCGCATCTACTGCTTTGATGCAGGGGTCCTTCCTAAGTCCTTATTAATGTGCTTTTAGATGCTCTTCTGACTAGGTTTTAACCTCAGCTTGACATCTATTACTCCAAGCTTCGCGCAGAATTCTCAGAGTTGCATACCTTGGTGGTTCTCTGCTTTGTGCTGGAGCATTATGTTTGAAATGCAATGCATGGTGGAATGCACGCAGAGCTAATATGTTAGTCTGGGACCAATTCATGAACATCCCCTGGGTATAGTGCTGAGTTGGCGGACACACACCAGCAAGAAAAGATCTCTATCACCGTATGTCAATTATAAGGCTTATTTACCTATCACAATTGATCTAGTAAACATACGGCGGCAAATAATAATCAGCATATAAGCATAAAAAGTAAAGCTACTGAACAAAGAACATATAGCATAATTGAGCCTAGAGAACAGATCTTCATGTTCAATCTCATTCTTAAGGGCCATTACCCAGTCGATTAGTCACTATAATGAGAGAAAACGGAGGTTGACAATGGCTTACCTTTAATAAACACTCGTAGGTTATGAACAAGTGTAAAGAAAGAGCATTTTTCGGGAAAAAAAATAAATATTTCCCTGGGTAACAAAAAGCAAAAGGCTTGGCAGATGGATGCAAACATTCCCAATGAAAAAGCAGGGGCGTCACTAGCACGTTAAGAGCAACAACACAATAAGTGTAGGGGCCAAGCCATTCAATGCCTCCCAGCATACATAAGGGGGATTACCAGATCGTTCAATGGCAGTCTTCAAGAGGCACTGGACAAGCACCTAAAGTCGGCTGACCAGCCTAGCGTGTGGCTCGTATGTTGGATTGCGTGCAGCCCCTAGCAGTAACAGCCTGGTTGATCAAGCCCTGATCCCATGATGCATGGTTACGACCGGGCACGGGGACATTGACCCTCAGAAACTCTCTCAGGTAAACTCCAGGTACCTAGGCTGCCGTGCATAGTGGCCTATATCTCAGAAGCAAGTTATTTACCTACATGGGACCGTGGATTATTATTATTATAATCAAAAAGAAGCGCTAAGCCACAAGGACTATACAGCGCTGCAGGGCAGGAAGGAAGCGAGGGCATCAGGTGGCAAAAGGGAGATGGATGAGTAATAGGTTACGGATAACAGCGGGGTAGTGGATGGTGAAAGGGTAAAGGGCAGCAAGAGACTGAACTAGAAAGGGCTGAGGGGAGAGCAAAAAGTATCATCAGAGTTTGTGGAGTAAATCAGTCGTTGTCAAGAAGTCAATGAGAGAGTCAGGATTAAAGGAGGGTCCATCAGCAAGAAGGGAAGGTAAAGAGAGAGTAGTAGAATGAAGACGACGTTGGAGGTAAATTCTGCGTGCTCGTTGATAGAGAGGGCAGCCTAACAGAATGTGGCTAATCGATACTGGAACTTGACACTGCTCACAGAGAGGAACAGGGTGCCTCTCCATGAGATACTCATGAGTAAGACGAGTGTAGCCAATGCGAAGGCGGGAGAGAGTGGTTCCCCAACCTCGGCACTGATGACAAGAAGACGGCCAGTAACCTATGCCCGGTTTAATAGAATGAAGTTTGTTACCGAGCAGAGTTGACCAACGTTGTTGCCAACGGGTGCGAAGGTGGGTAGCTATTGCAGCAAAATAGTCCAGAAATGGAACACCTCAATAGGAAATTGGTAGGTCACGTACTGCTGACCGCGCAGCAGTGTCTGCCTGTTCATTGCCCTGTACGTCGACATGATCAGGGACCCAACAAAAAACAATATCTTTATGTTTGGTAGAGATATGGCGTAGCCAAAGTTGGATACGGAGAACTAGGGGATGAGATGTATCAAATTTTCGTATAGCCTGTAGAGCACTAAGGGAATCTGAGACTACTACAAATGATGACACAGGCATAGATGCGATACGAATAAGTGCTGCAAGAATGGCATACAGTTCAGCAGTAAAAATGCTAGCTGAAGATAGTAAATGTCCCCGCACGACGCTGTTCGAAAACACTGCTGCGAATCCTACGCCATCAGAAGACTTAGAGCCATCTGTGTACACGGCAATGGCATGAGAATGAGAGTGAAAGTGGTCAAGAAAAAGAGAGCGGGAAGCGACCGTAGACAGTTGGGCTTTCGAGCAAGGGAGGGAGAAAGAACAGACTCGAACAGCTGGAACTTCCCAGGGGGGTAGGGAAAAGTGGGATGCTACATGTACATAGAAAGGTGGTAGTTGAAGAGAAGACAAGAGCGAATGAAGGCGAAGAGAAAAGGGATGGAGTAAAGAGGGGCGGCGAACAAATAAAGAATGTCTACTAATATCAGTGACCATTCTATAAAGGGAAGGGATTGCGGAGATCATGAGAGCGTACATAGTAGCGCAGGCAATGGGCATCACGGCAATCGGATAAAGATGGAAAGTTCGCTTCTGTATAGAGGCTCTTGACAAGGGAAGAGCGAAAAGCCCCAAGGCTTTAAACGAAACCCCTTGGTGATGAATGGGGTTAAGGCTAGAGAGAGTAGCAGGAGATGCCGCTGAATAGATCTGGTCACCATAATCAAGTTTCGATAAAATAAGGGTGGAATGTAGGCGGAGGAGGGTTCGACGATCAGCTCCCATGAAAGATGAGCAAGGGTTTTTTAAGAAGGTTCAGCCGGGCTGTGACAAGTTGCCTTCGAGAGGTAATGTGAGGTTTCCAGGATAACCTACGATCAAAGAGGAGGCCCAGAAACTTGACTGTATCACGTTCAGGGATACGGAGCCATAGAGGTACAAAGGATGTTTGGGAGAGACAGGGGCATCTAGTGAAAGTAATTTGGTGGGTTTTAGTGCGGGAAAAATTTAACCCACATGTGGTGGCCCAATTGGAAACACGGTCGACTGCATGTTGGAGAGAAACTGTAATGAGGTGACAGTCAGCGCCTGCACAGGCAATAGCGAAGTCATCAACATAGAGTGATGACCAAATATTTGATGGAAGACTAGAGGCCAAATCATTAATAGCAAGGAGAAAAAGTGTTGTGCTCAGAACACATCCCTGGGGGACACCTTCACCTTGGATAAAGTCCGGGGAGAGCACATTATTAACCCAAACACGGAAATGCCTGTCAGTTAAAAAGTTCTTAAGGAAGGATGGTAGATTGCCTCGAAGGCCTAAGGAGTGGGTTTAGGCTAAAATATTATACCTCCAAGTTGTGTCATATGCCTTCTCAAGGTCAAAAAATATGGCAATAAAGTGGTTATTCGCAAAGGCATTACGAACATACGTATCCAAGCGTAGTAAGGGGTCTATGGTAGAACGTCCATTACGAAAGCCATATTGACGAGTGGAGAGACTGTTATGTGCCTCTAAATACCACACTAAATGTCTATTTACTAGGCGTTCCATTACTTTGCAAACTGCACTGGTAAGAGCAATGGGACAATAGTGGGAGGTTTCATGTCCCGTAGTGCCTGGTTTGCGGAAAGGGAGAACAATGGCGGATTTCCACAGCTGTGGAAGAACTCCTTGTGACCAAATAAGATTGTAAAGGCGTAATAGGACTGCAAGGGCTGACTGATGTAAATGTTGTAGCATACGAATATGAATGTCGTCGGGCCCAGATGCCGATGATCGGCAAGCTGAGAGTGTTGCCTCCAGTTCTTGAAGTGTAAAAGGCACATTATACTGTTCTTCTCTGAGAGAAGAAAAGTCCAAGGGTGCTAACTCTCTGGCAGACTTTGAGGAAAGAAATGAGGGGCATAGATGGAGTCCCTGAGAAATACGGACCATGATGATTGCCAGTTTCATTGGCAACATCTAGTGGGTTTGCTATATCAACACCGGCAACCCGCAGAACTGGAGCCGGGTCAGGAGAATATTTACCACTCAGTTTTCGTACTTTTTTCCAGACTGCAATCATAGAGGAAGCAGAGGTGATGGTGGAGACATATTCTCGCCAGCAAGTGCATTTAGTGTCACGGATGACACTGCGAGCGATTGCACGCTTCTGTTTAAAATCAAGGAGTCTCTCTGTGGGTCTATTGTGCCGGTAACCTGCCCCATGCAGCGCGTTTCAAACGTACTGCACGAGCACAAGCAGGAGACCACCAAAGCATGCATTTCTGAGAATGCCTGCCCGAAGTTTGGGGTATAGAATGAGAAGCTGCGGTTAAAACGGAGGATGAGAAGAGGTGTAAAAGCTCATCGATGGTGGACAAAGAAGGAACCTCTCTAAAAACAGTTAGGTGTGAGTAAAGGTTCCCAATTTGCCCGATCAAAATTGCCAGCGTGGGATGCGAAGAGGTGGTGAATATGAAGGGGAAGTAAGAATGATTGGGAAATGATCGCTGTCATGTAAGTCCAGGAGAACAGACCAAGTGAAGTCTAATGCGGTGGAGGAAGAGCAGACTGAGAGATCGATGCAAGAGAGAGTATGAGTCCGAGGATCAAAATGGGGGTGCGCACCTGTATTTAAAACATGGAGGGGGTGGGTGGCAAGAAAAGCCTCTAACTGAATTCCACGGGAATCACAGTGAGACCCCCCCCCAGAGGAAATGGTGGGCATTAAAATCACCAAGTAACAGAATCAGTGGCGGTAGTGATGAAACAAGAAAGGCAATATCCGGAATAGATAATGCCCGAGAAGGAGAGAGATATAAAGAACAGAGCGTATACCACCTATGCAAGTGGATGTGGGCTGCTGTGTAATGCAGTGAAGTATGAACAAATAGCTGATGGTACGGAATATCAGTGCGTAGAAGAAGGGCACTTTCATTAAAGGTCCCATCAGGAAAAGGATCTGAAGAAGACAATAAATTATAGCCTGAGATGGGAGAGATAACAGCAGAGTGTAATTTTGGTTCCTGTAAGCAAACACCAACAGGGGCAAACTGGGAGAGTAACATCTGAAGCTCACTCCGATTACCCCTGAGGCCGCGTATATTCCACTGTAAATAGGCCATGATTGGCAATGATAAAGATACTTGAAATCCGCAGGGAAGGGTTCCTATGGACTAGAGGGGTTAGAAAAGTCCACGTGCGGAGGCAGTGGAAAACGTTCGAGCAGCGAAGGAACGGTGTGCTGTGAAGAAAGGAGTTGCGCAAATGGAGGAGAGGAGAGAGAAGGAACAGAGGGTGGATCAGTGTCCATTGATGGTTTGGTCTCTGCAATATATTCAGAGATTGCTTCAAGTGTTTCGGAATTCAGAGACGTCGTATGGGAGACAATATTGGAAATGGTAGGGGAAGGATGAGTAAAGATTGAAACTGTATTGGACTGTACCAAGGTAGGGGGGGTCGAAAGGGTGGAGGGAACTGGAGAAAGCATGGAAGGGGATAGAAAGGCGAGAAACCTGGGAGGTGGCAGAAGAGGAAGAAACCTGGGAGGGAACAGGGAAGGAAGGTACAGTACGAGAGGAGGGTGAACATCTACACTTGTAACAGAGCCAGTGAGAGGGGGAGAACCAGGGACAGAGACAGGGAGAGTAAAATGAGGAGGAGGAAGATGGGTAGGAGGTGTTAATGGACCTTTTTTCGACTTTTGAGAAGTAGAGGGACGATTGGGAGGAGGTGTCGTACGAGGTCTCGTCGATACTGAGGCTTGTGAGAGAGAACTCAAAGAAGCAAGATTAGACTGAGGGCGTTGAAGAGGAGGGACGTCTGAGCCGAGGACTGCAAAAGGATTAATGTAGGAGCGAAGAGAAAAGGGATTGGAGCAAACGGGCGGTGAACAAATAAATAAATGTCTACTAAATACGGGACCATTCTAAAAATGGAAGGATTGTGTAGATCGTGAAGCGTACATAGTATTCGAAGGCAAATGGGCATCACGGCGATCAGACAAGGATTGGAAACATTCGCTTCTGGTATAGAGTGCTCTCAACAGTGGAAAACGCGAAAAGCACCAAGGGCACAAACGTAAACCCTTGGTGATGGATAGAGTTAAGGCTAGAGAGAGTAGCAGGAGAGGCCCCGCGGAATAAATCTGGTCACCATAAACGAATTTTCAAAAATAAAAAAAAAACGAGGGCTGAATGTAGGCGAAGCAGAGTTTCGAAACGATCAAGCTTCCCCAGTGAAAGATGAGCAAGGGTTTTTTAAGAAGGTTTTAAGCCGGCTTGAGACAGTTGCCTTCAGATGAGGTTTATCTGAGGTATCCAGGATAAAAACCGACGTCAAAGAGAGGCCTAGAAACCTGACTGTATCAACGTTCGGGGGATACGGGAGCCATAAGATTAACAAAGGATGATCGGAGATAACAGAGCATCTAGTGAAATGTAATTTTGGTGAGTTTTGGTATGTACTTGGAAAATTTAAACCCATGCGTGGTGGCCCAAGTGGAAACAACGTCGAAAAGAAATCGAAAACCGCATGCTGGGAGAGAAACTACTGCAATTAAGAAAAAATGACAGTCACGCCTGCACAAGCAATAGCGAGTTCTCAACCTAGAGTGGATGACCAATATTGGGTGGAAGAACAGAGGCCAAATCATTTATAGCAAAGGAGAAAAAGTGTTTGTGCTTAGAACACATTCCCAGAAGGGACACAACCTTCACTTGAACGAAGTCTGGGGAAAGAAAAAATATTTGACCTCGAACAACGGAAATGGCTGTCAGTATAAAAAGTTTCTTAAGGAAGGAAGGTAAAGATTGCCTCGGAGGCCAAGGAATGGGTCCTTGGGGCCAAAATATAATACCTCCAATTTTGTCATATGCCTTCCAAGGTCAAAAAATATGGCAATTAACTGGGTGATTATTCCGCAAAGGCATTAGAACATACGTCTCCAAGCGTAGTAAGTCTATGGTAGAAGAAACGACGCCTTACGAAAGCCATAATTGACTAGCGGAGAGAACCCTGTATTGTGTGTCTCTAAATACCACATAAACGTCATTTTACGAGATGTTCCATCACTTTGCAAAAACTGCACTAGTAAGATGCAAAATGGGGCGATAGTGGGAGGCATCATGTCCTGTTAAGTAACCCGGATTTGTTCGGAAAGGGAGAACAATGGCAGATTTCCACAGCTGGGGAAGAACTCCTGTGTGCCCAAATAAGATTGGAAGAGGTGGTAAGAGGATCTACAAGGGCTGAGACACGATGAAATGTTGTAACCATACGAATGATGAAATGTCGTCAGGCCCAGCTGCTGCTGGCCGATGATCGGCCAACTTGAGAGCGTTGCCTCCATTCTGAAGTGTAAAGGCACCTTATGCTGTTCTTCCTGAGAAGAAGAAAAGGTCCAAGGGTACTAACTCCTGGCAACTTTGAGGAAAGAAACGAGGGGAGCATAGATGGAGCCCTCGGGAAATTATGGACCAGAAAGATGTGCCAAGTTCAATGGCGGACGCCGAGAGGGTTTGGCAACAAAATGACCACCACGACCCGTAGACATGAGCGGTCAGGAGAGTTATTTAACCACTCAATGTTCCCACACTTTTTTCCCAGACTGCACCTCATAGAAGAAGCAGAGGTGATGGTGGAGAACATAGTCTCGCCAACAATTGCGTTTAGCTTCAAAAAAACGGATTACACGGCGAGCAATCAATCGCAAATTGCCTTCTGCTTAAAGATCAATAATCTCTCAGCGGTTTCAACTTGTATCCGGTACCTGCCCCATGCAGCAACGTTTCAAATGTACTGCACGAGCAACAAGCAGGAGGACGCACCAAGGCAACGCACTTCTGAGAAATGCCTGCCTGAAGGTTTGGGGTATAGAATGAGAAGCTGCGGAGTATAAACTTGACAGTCTGAGAGATGTGTAGGGAAGCTCCATCAATGGAGGATGAAGAAGGAACCACACTAAAAGCAGTGAAGGTGTGAGTAAAGATCCCCAATTTAGCCGCAATCAAAGTTGCCACGAGGGCCTACGGAAAGGTTCTGGGTGAAAAATAGAAGGAGAACTAAAGAATGATCGGAAAATGAGTTACAACAACATCGCCCCTTCGCAGTCCATGTAAGTCTGGTAGAACGACCAGGTGGAAGTCTAGCCGTGCTATTGGAGAAGAGCAGACTGGATAGATCGATGCAAGAGGAGAGTATTAGTACGAGGATCAAAATGGGTGGGAGTACCCGTATTTAAAATATGGAGGGGGTGAGAGGCGAGAAAATCCTCCAACTGAATCCCACGGTGAATTCACAATGAGACGCCCCCCAGAGGAAATGGGTTGGCATTAAAATCAACCAAGTAACAGAAGTGGAGGATGTAAGAATGGAAACAAGAAAGGCAAAGTCCAGGGATAGAAAATTGCTCGAGAAGGAGAGTGAGGATATAAACCACTTATTCAAGTGGATATACGGGCAGCAGTGTAATGCGCGAGGTAATGGACAAATCGTTGACAGTACGGAATATCATTGCGTAGCAGAAGGCACTTTCCATTAAAGGTTCGCTACCGAGAGAAGGATCCAGAAGAATACAAATAAAATTATAGCCTGAGATAGGTTGGAAAACAGCCGATAGTGTAATTTCTTGGTTCTTGTAAGCAAAAGGCACCAACAGGGGAAAACCTGGAAAGCAACTCAATGAAGCTCACCCCACACCCGATTACCCTATGAGGTCACAGGATATTGGGCGGCACTGTAAAAATAGGCGGGCCATGATTTGGCGATGAAGAAAAAAATTATCAGGAATTTGGTTGTAGGTAAAAGGCACCTACGGACTAGGAGGGGTTAGAAAAGGTCAAAAACGTGTGGTGGCAATTGGAAGACGTTCAAGTAGCGAATGAACGGAGCCCTTGCGAAGAATGGGTTGTGAAGATGGAGGAGAGGGAAGAAGAGGAACAGGAAGTTTGGAACTCAGTGTCCATGAAGGTTTTAGTCTCGCAATATATTCTGAAATGGCTCTCAAGGTGTGTTCTGAATTCAAAGATGTATGGGCAAGACCATATTTCCTTACGAAGATAGATAGAAGGAGGATGGTGAGTACTGATTGGGACCAGTAATGGTGACTGTTCCAAAGTAGAAGGTGGGAGGAAGAGTGTAAGGTACTGGGAGAGAAGTGTGGGGGGGTACAGAAGAGGTCAGCAAACCTGGGAGGTGGCAGAAGGAGGGGAGAAACTTGGGAGGGGACGGGGTGGAAGGCATAGTACGAGGGAGGAGGGTTGAAATCTCCACATTTGTAACAGAGCCTGAGAGAGAGGGGAGGAACGAGGTTACAGGGAACTGGAAAGGTATAGTGAGGCAGTGTGTGAAGTAAGGAAATGAAAGGGAGCAAAGTGAAATTTGAGTGCATGGCGTGGATTCTTTGTTTTGGCCTTCTGAGTAGCAGGGGCGACTTGGTATTTAGGCTGTCGAGTAACGAGGTACTTGTTGATTACTTGGGGCCTTCTTGATGAGCGAAAGGACGCTGATATGATGAGAGTACAGACATTGTTATTTGGACTAGTCGGGACGTCAGCAGCCAAGGACAAAGCAAAAGAATTAGATGGCCGTAGTGGCTATGGGAGGGTAACAACATAGGAAGGCTGCAGAAGGATGGGACACCAGAAGTGGGGGGGATGTGTTTGGAAACACGAGAATAAAAGAAACACGGGGATAGTCCTCCCTTGGAGGCGGAGATGAGGTAACCCAAGCCATAAACAACAAAGGGAGACCATCTGCCATCTTTGTGAGGCAACGGATTTTCCGACGGGTTCATAATTTATTAAGTAGACCTGGCAATGGCGGGAGTACAAAGGGGTTAGCTTCATATACACATTAAGGCAAGATGTGGAGTGTTGAGAACTGCAGAGTGTGTATTATGAATGGTGTCGTCGGCACCACAGACTGGGCATATTTGGGCCACATAGGATCTGGCAATATTTTCGTTGGGTGACCAAAAACGCCAGGCAATTTCTACCATTGTTTGTGGTGTCGAGTTCACCTTTCAAACTTGTAACCGATGTACCCACAGCGACATATATACAGAGGACGGGAGTTCTCGGCTGTCAAAAGTAATACGAGCCACATTCGCAAAGGGTAACGTCTCTTCTCTGCCCTATCCCCGGGCAGGAAAGGACCATAAGTGTCTACTTTGAGGATTGGGAGATCCTGGAGGGTCCCCAGCTGTTTTCAAAAATAGTCCCATTGCCGCCACATGACTACTGGAAAAATTCTGTTGGACTATGGTAATGGGGCAGAATGACAGTACCACTACAAAGAATTGGAGAGAAAAGATGTTTTTCAGAAATAGTCTGATTAAAGGAGTTGATTGATATCGATAATTTCCAAGTAGCTACCATGATCATGAGCTGTGGGTAGCATTCCTGGACAGGTTGATGATGCACGTACTGACTGCTCTTGAGAGCATGAAATGAAATATCTCTGGCCACATGACAACAGGAGGGCGCTTTGGGCCAATACTATGGGTCAGAAAGGTAGGGCAGAAAGAAGAAAGTCGGGGTTCTTAAAAGGTAAAGAATTTAGTCCGATTGTGTGGACCAAAAAATCTGCAGCGTGGAGAGGGAGTTGCTTGATGTGTCGGTCCTTTTTTTCCCGGAGTAGAATGGAAGGTAAACCAAGGATGCATCATCAGGAGATTGACGTTTGGCGTTTAGGATGTAGGACGGAGTATGGGGTCTGGGTGCAAATGGGTGGGTGATTCGAAAATTTGCCTTACCGTAGAGGGGGAAGAGGGCCGGAAAGCAATAGAATAGGTCAAAGGAGAGCAGAGTTTCAGAACAAATCCGAAAGGAGTCAGTTCGAAGTCACCCCGGTACCCTGAAGCCGGGTGGAGGAAACAGCACACAGCAAGAGAGTACAGTGGTCATGTTCAGGAGTGTGGCACGAAGAGGTGGTCTAACAACATAAAAACACAAGGCAAGGGGTCAGAATGTGGGTGCAGGTTAATCAAGAAGGGCCTACAGAGGGTGGGTTGTGGTGTATGGGGTTCATGGGCTTAGGGCTGCCATGTTAGGTTACTTCCTTTGCTTTTTGGGTTCTTAAGAAAAAAGAAAGAAAGAAGAAAAAAAATAAAAATAAAAAAAGAAAAGAATAAAAAAAAAGGGGGAGCGGGTAGGAATAGCGTTCCCCAGGAGGAAGAAGAGCTGGAAATATCCCTCTGCTCCCAAGAGGTACCTCAAACAACCGCTATAAGCGCAGATGCAAGCATGGAAAACCCGTGCCATACCCTACACTTCATGCAGTGGTGAGAGTTTAAACCAGCAATCCATGATAGCAACCCCTCACTTCTTGCCGCCGAGCAACCTCGGTGGACAAAAGAGAGGGCGGCCCGGATATCTACGCCACAAAGCATACCCTCCTTCTGAGAGCGACCACCATCCCCCGCGGAATCCTGAAAGGTGGCTTCCCATAGATACACCCGTCACCTGAAAAGACACCGCAAAGCTAACTTCCCGATACCGAGAGGGATCGGGACAATCCCCCAGGCAATCCAGATTCCATGGCAAACTAACGCAACCCGACAAGAACCTCAACTCACGAATGGGAATGGAACCCCGGTGTCCTTTCCCTCTTCTTCCCCTCCAAGAACAAGCGCGGCCCTGTGGGAGAAATCCCAAAGGCCAAAAGAGGAAGGGCCAAAAGGGAGGGGTGAGGAGGAGAAGGAGGAATGGGAAAAAGGGGGAGGATGGGATAGGGGAGGGGAGATTATTATTATAACCAAAAAGAAGCGCTAAAAGCCACAAGGACTATACAGCGCTGCAAGGAGGAAGGAAGCGAGGGCATCAGGTGGCAAAAGGGAGATGGAGAGTAATAGGCCTACGGAAACCAGCAACGGGCAGTGGCATGGTGAAAGGTAAAGGGCAGAAAGAGACTGAACTAGAAAGGGCTGGAGGGGAGTGCGAAAAATCATCAGAGTTTGTGGAGTAAAAAATCAGACGTTGTCAAGAAGTCAGTGAGAGAGTCAGGAATTAAAGGAGGTCAATCAGCCACAAGAAGGGGGAAAAAAAAAGGAATAGAAGAGTAGTAGAACGAAGATGACGTTTGGAGGAAATTCTGTCTGACGTGCTTCATTGATAGAGGAGGGGGCAGTCCTAACAGAATGGTGGCTAATCGATACTGGAAACTTGACACTGCTCACAGAGAGGAAACAGGGTTGCTCTCCATGAGATAACCCATGAGTAAGAAGAGTGTGACCAATGCGAAGGAAGGAGAGAGTGGTTCTCCTCAACCTCGAGGCACTGATGACAAGAAGACGGCCAGTAAACCTATGCTCTTCGGTTTAATGAATAAATTTGGACCGAGCAGAGTTGACCAACGTTGTTGCAACGGGGTGCGAAGGTGGGTAGCTATTGCAGCAAAATAGTCCAGAAATGGAACACCTCTGATTAGGAAATTGGGTAGGTCATGTACTGCTGACCGCGCAGCAGTGTCTGCCTGTTTCATTGAGCCCTGTACGTCTACTGGACCAGGGACCCAACAAATAACAATATCTTTACTGGATGTTTGGTAGAGATACGGCATAGCCAAAGTTGGATACGGAGAAACTAGGGGATGAGATTTATCAAAATTTTCGTATAGCCTGGAGAGCACTAAGGGAGTCCTTGAGACTAACTACAAATATGACACAGGCATAGATGCGATACGAATAAGTGCTGCAAGCAATGGGCAATTAACAGTTCAGCAGTAAAAATGCTAGCTGAAGATAGTAAATGTCCCCCGCACGCGCTGTCCGGAACCACTGCTGCGAATTCCGACGCCGTCTGAAGACCATTAGAGGGCCATCTGTGTACACAGCGGTGGCATGAAATGGGAGTGGAAGGGACAAGAACAAGAGAGAAGCGGGAAGTCCACCATAGGCAGTTGAGCTTTCCGAGCAAGGGAGTGAGAAAGAACAGACCCGAACAGCAGGAACCTTCTCGGGGGGTAGGGAAAAGTGAGAATGGCTACAATGAACAATATAAAGGAGGTAACTGAAGGGAAGACAAGAGTAATGTAGGCGAAGAGAAAAGGGACGGCGAGCTAAGAAGAAGGGCGGCGAATGATAAAAGAATGTCACTAAATATCGTGACCATTCTATAAATGGAAGGATTGTTTAGATCGTGGAGAGTCGAGTACATTAGTAGCGAAGGCAATGGGCATCATCAACGGCGACCAGAACAAGGATTTGAACAATTCCTTCGGTAATAGCGGCTCCTCAACAGGGGAAGAGCGAAAAGCACCAAGGCACAAACGTAATCCTTGGTGGATGATAGGGGTTAAGGCTAGAGAGAGTAGCAGGAGAGGTCCGCGGAATAAATCTGGTCACCCATAATCGAGTTTCCGATAAAACGAGGGGTGAATGTAGTGCGAAAGCAGAGTTCGACGATCAGCTCCCCAGGAAAGATGAGCCAAGGGTTTTTAAGAGGTTTTAGGCCGGCTGTGTAAAAGTTACCTTTTTCAGAGAGGTTATTGAGGTTTCCAGGATAACCGATGGTCAAAGAGAAGGCCTAGAAACCTGACTGTATCACGTTCGGGGATAACGGAGCCATAGAGATACAAAGGATGATCGAGATAACAGAGGAAGCGTCTGTTGAAGGTAATTTGGGAGTTTTTGTACTTGGAAAATTTAAATATCCATGCTCACAGTGCAAGTGGAAACATGGTCAAAACCGCATGCCGGAGAGAAAACTGCAATAAATGACAGGTCAGGCGCCTGCAACAAGCAAATTAGCAAAGTCACAACATAGAAGTGATACCAAAATATGGGTGTAAGAACAGAAGGGCCAAATCATTTATAGCAAGGAGAAAAAGTGTATTTTGCTTAGAAATCAAACACATCCCATGAGGGACAACCATCAGCTTGGACGAAGTCCAGGGAAAGAACATATTGACTCGAACACGGAAATGTCCTGTCATTAAAAAGTTCTTAAGGAAGGATGGTAGATTTGCCCTCGGTAGGCCCTAAGGAATGGGCCCTGGGTCAAAATTTAAAATTATAACCTCAAAGTTGTGGTCATATGCCTGTTCTCAAGGTTCAAAAAATATGTGCAATAACTGGTGATTATTTGCAAAGGCATTACGAAACAATGTATCTAACGTAGTAAGGGGTTCTAATGGTAGAACGACCCTTACGAAAAAGTCCATAATTGACTAGTGGAGAGACTGTTGTGTGTCCTCTCAATACCACATTAAAACGTCCGCATTTACGAGACATTCCATCACTTTGCAAACTGCACTCAGTAAGGATCGAATGGGGAGCGCTAGTGGAAGACAATCCAATCCCTGGTATACCCCCCCCCCCCCCCGTTTTGCGGAATAAGGGACGAGAACAATGACATGATTTTCCACTAAGTCTTGGTGGATCAAGACAGACTACTATGTGCCTCCAAATAAGATTGAATGAGGTGTAAGAGGACTACAAGAGGCTGACCGAATGTAAATGTTTTTAACATACAATATGAATGACGTCAGGCCCACTGCCGAGTGATCATCAAGCTTGAGAGGTATTTACAACAGAGCAGCCCTCCAGTTCTTGAAGTTAAAAAAGGCACATTATATTACTGTTCTTCTCTGAGAAGAAGAAAAGTCCAAGGGTAAACTAAGCACTCTAGGCAGACTTTGAGGAAAGAAACGAGGGGCAAATAGATTAGGAGCCCTCCGGGAAATATTGGACCCAAATGTGTGCCAAGGTCAATGGCAACATCGAGAGGGTTTTCTTACATCAACACCAGCGTCCCTATAGAAACAGAGCGGGTCCAGGAGAGTATTTTTACCACTCAATTTCCTCACTTTTTTCCAGACTGCACTCATAGACGAAGCAGAGGTGATGGAGGAAACCATAGTCTCGCCAAGAAGTGCGTTTAGCATCAATCAAACGGATACATATAACGGACCGAGCGAGTTCGCATAAACGCTTCCTGCTTTAAAATCAAAGAAGTCTCTCAGCGTTCTATTAAACCAGTAACCTGGCCCCATGCAGCAACGTTTCCAAACGTACTGCACGGAGGCCCAAGCAAGGAGACCACCAAGGCACACACTTCTGAGAATGCCTGCCTGAGAGGTTGGGGTATAGAATGAGAAGCTTGCGGAATAAACTGACGTCGAGAAGATGTGTAAGAAGCTCATCAATGGAGGATGAGAAGGAACCTCAATAAAAGCAGTGAGGCGGTGAGTAAGATCCCAATTTGGGCCCGATCAAATTGCCAGCGAGGGCTACGGAAAGGTTGGGAATAGGAAGGAGAAGTTAAGAATGATCGCGGAAAAATGAATTCGCTGTCATGTAAGTCTGGAAGACAGACCAGGTGAAGTCTGAGTGCAGTGGAGCAGAGCCTGCTGACGGATAGATCGATGCAATGAGAGAGTATGAGTACGAAAGGATCAAAATGGGTTGTGGAGTACCCGTATTTAAACATGGGAGTGGGGTGAGAGGCGAGAAAAGCCTCTCCCAAATGATGCCACGTGAGTCCAATGAGAAACCCCCCCCAGACGAAATGGTGGGCATTAAAAAATCAACCAAGTAAACAGAGTGTTGGTGGGTAAGGATGAAACAAGGAAAGGCAAAGCTGGGATAGAAAATGCACTGGAAGGAGAGAGAATAAAGAACAATATTGTAAACCACTTATTCAAGGATGGATGCGGGCTGCAGTGTAATGCAGCGAGGTAAGGACAATAGTTGACAGTAACGGAATAATCCATTGCCACAGAAAGAATGCACTTCGTTAAGGTCCCCCATCTGAGAAAGGATCCGAGAGAATACAATAAAATATAGAGCCTGAGATAGGTTGGAAAACAGCCGAGTGTAATTTTGATACTTGTAACCAAGCACCAACAGGGGAAAACCTGGAAAGCACAATCTGAAGACATCCACGCCCACGATTACCCCTGAGAGGCCGCAGATATTCCACTGTAAATAGGCCATGATTGGCGATGAAGAAAAATATATCAGGAATCTGTAGGTAAAGGTCACCCACGGGGGGACTATAGGGGTTAGAAAAGTCAACATGGGGTGGCATTGGAAGACGTTCAAGTAGCGAAGGAATGGAGCGTTGTGAAGAATTGGGGTTGTAAAGATGGAGTAGAGGGGAAGAGAAGGAACAGAAGTGAATCAGTGTCCATTGAGAAGGTTTAGTCTTTCTGCAAATAATTTCTGAAATGGCTGTTCCAGTGTAATCTTTTCCTGAAATCAAAGAGATGGTATGGGAGAACCATACACATTGTAGATAGAAGAGTATGGGATCTACACGCTTCCTGGCCCTGAAACAATTCCTTGAACCACGCTACCCGCTTTTTCTTCCCCTATCCGTTTCATTCTCATCCCTATATTTTTTTCCCTCCGCTTCCATCCCCCCCAGTTTCTTAGTTCCTCACTCCTTTCTCCCCAATTTCTTTTCCAGTTTTATTCCTTCCACTACCTTCTTATTCTGATCCACAACCCCCCAATACCACTCTCCCTCTCTCTTTTTCCTCCCACTTACCCTCTCCATTCCCTTATACCCCCCTTTCATATTCTTATTTCCTCCTTTTCCTTCCTTTTTCCCCTCCTCAAATCTCCCATTTCAAAAAATTCCGAACATCTACTCTGTTTCTCCAATGTACAACTTATTACTTAACCTAGGTACTAAGACGATACAAAACTTTTTTTGCAAAGGTTAGTAAGTCCGTTCATCAGCATTATCTCACCCTCCATCTAATTGTACTACTTTTCCCTACACTCTCCCCCTTCAGCCCTTCCCCCTCATCTCATTCCTACAATTTTCACATTTCTCGTTACCTCCCCAGCGTGAGATGCTTCATGTCCGTCCTCCAGGTCCTCCCCTAAGAGGATTGATGAGTCAATAGGAAATCCCAATATCAAAATAAACACGCTGTTCGACTCGCTCCCCTTGGGGGCGGAGATTGAAGTAACTGCCATAGCAATACAGGGAGACCTTCTGCCTCTTGAAGAGCAAAAAACGGATATTTCATGCACGTTCCATTTAAGTAGAGACCCCAGTGCAACCGGGCGGGAGTACGAAGGGTGAGTGCTTTCATTAACAATTAAGGCAAGATGGAGGTTGGCTGCCAATGATGTATTAGAATATGGGTCGTGTCGGCAACCACAGACTTGGGCATTCGGCCATAGATCTGCTAATATTTCGCTGGGTGACAAAACGACAGCAATTTCTCTACATTGTTGTGGTGTAGGTATCACCTTTCGTAACTTGTACTTATGTCCTTCGAAACATACACAAGAGGACGGGGAGTTTATCTTTCTCCGGCTGTCATAACAAGTTTAAATCTGAGCCACATTGCAAGGTAACGTCCCCACCCCCCCCCCCCCCGGGCTAGGAAGGACATAAGTGTCTACTGCATTTGAGGATATTGGGCAGATCACTGGAGTTCCAGGCTGTTCAAAAAATGTCATGCATTGTGATCACATGACTGGAAATGCATGTTGGAGACTATGGTATGAATGGGGCAGAATGACAGTACCCACCACACACAAGAATTGGAGAGAAAGATGTTTTTTCAATAGTGATAGGAAGGTAGTATCGATATTCCGAAAGGAGAGAAAGATCAAATTGAGCTTGGGTAGCATTTCCCAGTAGTGAGTGGACAGTGACGATGCACATACCCGCTCTTTAGAGCATGAAATGAAATATCTCAGGCCAACATGACACAGAGAGCCGCTTATGCCAATAATATGGTCAGAAATGTAAGGCAGAAGAAGAAGTCGGTCTTAAAAAGGGTAGGCTGAAGAAAAGGTCGGTTCTTAAAGTCAAAGAATTTTAGAGTCCATTTGTGTGGGTCCGAAACTGAGCGTGGAGGAGTGCTTGACGTGTCGGTTTTTTTTCCGAGTAGAAGGGGAAGGTAACAAAGGAGCACCCATCAGGAGATTGACGTTGGCATTTAGGAGTGGACCCGGAGTTGGTCCAGCGTGATGGGCGGGCGATTCGAAAATTGCCGTACCATAGAGGGAGAAGCCAGAAGAAATAGTCAAAGGAGAGCTGAGTTCAGACAAATCGAAGGAGTCAGTCGAAGCCCCGGTTACCTGAAGCGGGGGGGAAAACAGCACCAGCAAGAGGTACAGGGCATCAGGAGTGGTCCGAAGAGTGGTCAAAACCCACAATGCAGGGTCAGAATGGGGTGCGGTATCAAGAAGGGCCCTGGGGTAGTGGGTTCATGGACTAGGGCTGCCATGGTCAGGTTACTCCCTTTGCTTTTGTTTTTAAGAAAAAAAAAGAAAGAAAAAAATTTAAAATAAAAATAAAAAAAAGAATAAAAAGAGGGGGGACCGGGGAGGAATATTTCCCAGGAGGAATAAAAGGGCCGGAAATCTCCCTCCGCGCCCAAGAGGACCTCAACACCGCTAGTAGCGCAGATGCAGCATGGAACCCGTGCCATACCCTACCCTTCATGCCAGTAAACCAGCAATCCGGGATAGAAACAACCTCACATCTGCGAGCTACCTCGGTGGAAAAAAGAGAGGGCGGGCCGGAAATATCTTTCCACAAAGCATACCTCCTTTGGCCACCACCCCCGGAATCCGAAAGGTGCTTCCCGAGATACACCGTCGCCCGAAAGACACCCAAGCTACTCCACAATACCGGAGAGGGATTGGGACATCCCAGGCAATCCAGATTTCCAACGGCAAAACTACGCACACCGCCAAGAACCTCAATGGAATGGGATGGACCCCGGTGTCCTTTCCCCTACTAGGAACTAGGCGCCTGTGGGAGAAATCCCAAAGGCCAAAAAGAGGAAGGGGCAAAAGGGAGGGGTGAGGAGGAGGAGGAGGAATGAAAAAGGGGAGGATGGGATAGGGGAAGGGAGAATGGGGGGTAATTAGGTTCGGTCTGAGGAAGAAAGACCGACAGGGCTAATTCCTCAGACCAAGAGCCTCTTCACCACGCAAAGGGCCCCCTTGAAGAGGATGGGACCGTGGAGGGCAATATTTATGAACCAATTGGCCTGATTTTCACAACAAACATAGAAGAAAGATTGCTCTACACGATCCTATTCCGATTTTTGACATATCTCAAATATTTTTTAGATTTGTATGGGTAAAAAAAAGGTATATCATCCTAAATGTCATGAAGCATAGAAACTGTATTTTTTTTTTAGAATGACTATCTGTTTATTACAAAACTAGAACAAGGAACAATGAAATTAGAAGTGTTTTATGAACCCAACAAATGCCAAAAAACCCCTTTTCCAAGTAGCACTTTGGCCCTGCGCACTGTCAAATGTAATTTTTCATAAATTTTGTTTCTTTTCATTTGTTTTTCTGTGATCTTTTTCAAAATTTATCAAACAAGTTCTATATAAGCTTCCATTAGTACACAAAATTGAATGTAATCGGTCGACAAATAAAAAGTTTTAACCCCCA
>NC_069484.1:6900509-6925077 GCF_026875155.1 Cherax quadricarinatus | reverse complement strand
AAAAAGATTTGAATTTAATTTATTGCACTTAAAATTTTCATTAAATTACAACTCATCCCCCAAAAACTCCTCCCTCGTCTCCAGATTCAAAACATTATCAAAAAAAACTAACTCAATAACTTTACTTTGAACATCACCAAAAAAAAACACTGAAATACTCCAAAAACATCATTCGAACACCCCCAAATCACCTCTGAATACTCCCAGAACACCTTCATAAGTACTCTTGCACATCATTTGAACACCTTCATAAGTACTCTCATAATCATTTGTACACCTTCAAAAACACCTTTGAATACTCACATAAACACCCTTGAACACCTTCAAAACACCTTTGAATAACCTCCAAAACACCTTTGAACACCTTCAAAACACCCTTGAACACCTTCAAAACACCCTTGATCACCTTCAAAAACAACATTTGAACACACTCAAAACACCTTTGAACACCTTTGAACATTTCCAAAACACTATTTGAGTACTCCCAAATAAGATTTGACATCTCTAATTTATCTGCACTTACACATTTCATTAAATTACAACTCATCCCTCAGTCTCCAGACTAGGCATTTTCTCGTTTTTACCCTTTTAGTTCATTAAAGTTATTAAGGGGACACAATACATCAGAAAAAAAAGTCACAAAAACTAACTCAAACACTTTGAACACCCCCAAAACACTCTCATAATCATTTGAATACTCACATAACACCCTTGAACACCTTCAAAACACCTTTGAATATCGTTTTAAACTAATTTCATCACAACCCACTTATATCATCTTTTTTTCGGTATCTCTAGTTCGACAACAACACACACAACACCCACATCCCACAACACCCACAATTTTTTCTCGTTTTAACTAATGTCATCACTGTAACCAAGATTTTCACAAAAAAAAACTCTATGACACCTAACACACTCGCACGCACACACCCCACAACACCCACAACCCACAATTTTTTTTCTCGTTTTAACCCTTTTAGTTCATTAAAATTAATAAGGGGGCACAGCACATCAGAAAGTCACAACAACAACAACCCACAACACCCACAACCCACAGCACCCACAACACCCACAACCCACAACACCCCACAACCCACATTTTTTCTCGTTTTAACCCTTTTAGTTCATTAAAGTTAATAAGGGGACACAGTACATCAGAAAAAGTCACAACACCCACAACCCACTTCACCCACAATTTTTTCTTGTTTTAGCTAATTTCATCAGAAAAGTCACAACACCCCACATCACCCACATCCCACAATTTTTTTTCTCGTTTTAACCCTTTTAGTTCATTAAAGTTAATAAGGGGACACACTACATCAGAAAAAGTCACAAAAACAACCCACTTATATCATCTTTTTCGGTATCTCTAATTCGACTACATTACCCACAACCCTCATCAATTACCAATTTATTCACATTTTTTCCCCTTCTTTTTACTACTAAAATTCTAATAAAATCCTCTCCATACCCATCTCCTTGTATCTGCATAAATTAATATTATACTCGCATCAACTACCCAACTATTGCGACATGTTTTCAACACCCTCCATTCTTTTCCAATATTATAAATAACTTTTCAATTCTATAATTTCTTTTTAAAATATTCACACATTACCTTTATATTCAGTAAAAATCTTCCCCATATTTCTAAATTACAACCCTCCCCATACCCCTCTCCATCTCACCCGCATTTCTTCAATCCACCCCACCCATCCCCCAAAAACACCTCTTCTAAACACACACAAAAAAAATCACATTTCAATCCACAAATGCATTCAAATCCACTAAAATCACTGTAACCAAGATATTCACAAAACTCTATGACCACCTAACACCAAAACACACACCCCACACACACACACACACACACGCACCTAACTAACCTAACCTAAACCCAACGTAACCCAGCCTTACCTAACCGAACCCATCCTAAACCCTTTCCTAACTTATCCTAACCTAAACCTAAAATTATCCTAAACCCAGCCTAACTAACCTAACCGAACCTATCCTAACCCTAAACCCTACCTAACTTATCCTAAAACCCAACCTAACCTAACCTACCTAACCTAACTAACTTAACCTAAAACCCAAAACCCAACCTAACCGAACCTACCCTAACCTAACCTTACCTAACATAACCTATCCCAGCCTAACCTAACCTAACCTAACTTAACCTAAACCCAAACCTAACCTAACCTAACCTAGCCTAACCTAACTTAACTAACTTTAAACCCAACCTAACCTAAAATAACCTAGCCTAACCTAAATTAACCTAACCTAACCTAACCTAACCTAACCTAAAATTATCCTAACCTAACCTAACCTATCTTAACCTAACCTATCCAACCTTACCCAACCTTTCCTAACCAAAACCCCAAACCCAACCTTACCTAACATAACCTAACCTAACCTTACCTAACAAACCTAACCTAACTTAACGAAAACCCACCTCCTAACCTTACCTAACATTAAACCCAGCCCAACCTAACCTAACTTAACCTAACCAACCCAACCTAACCGAACCTACCCTAACCTAATTAAAACCCAACCTTAAACCTATCCTAATTAGAGTACTCCAGAATTACTTTGAACGTCTCCATTTTTGGATATTTCCAAATTATTTTTGAAAACTTTTCGTAAAACAAACATTATTTTTTTGTTGGAAAAACACACTAAAGGTAAAAATATTTCTCGTTTCCAAATGAAACACTTTCCTCGTTGAGAGACTCATTGGGGGGTCGCCCCTTCCCCCCAAACCACTGGGTAATGGTTCACCCCCAAAGGGATTTAAGTAATCATGAACACCGCGTCAACTCGGACAGACAGCGCCATAAAAGGGGGGGTAAAACCAAAGGTGAAAATCATTCTTTCCAGCCCAACTGTCTACCAAACCAAAACCAAACCAACCAAACCCTAAGAATGAGACTAAACCCAAATCAAAGACTTTCACCCCAACAAAGAATACACATCCCCCCTAAAACTTCCTTCCTTATTCATTCCGTATATCTCCTAGAGCTGTTTTTTAAACCCCCCCCCGGATCCATCACGACGTAGGAGCCAAGGAACCTCACACTCCAACACCCCCTATACACTTGGCTCCTAGTGTGTGGACCGGGGTTAAAACGTCTAGGAGATTTACGGAATGAAAAGGAAGGAAGTTTTAGGGTTGTGTTTTGTATGTTGGAGGTGAATGTCTTAGATTTTGGTGGTATGCTATGTCTTAATTTGCGATTGAAAAGCAAAAATGTGGGGTCTTGTTTTTTTTTTTTTTGTGATAGTGATAGTTATAGTGTCTGTTATGTTAAGATGTTGGTGGAAGTGTTTTGGTATTTTTGGTATGTTTTTTTTGTCGAAAGTTTAAAAAATGTGTTTTCAGTGTTAGTGTTTTGAGATGGAATGATCTTAGATTTTTTGGTGATCTTGGGATTGGTTGTAGTGAGGTAAAAAAGATATGGAATTGGTGATCGTGTTTTTGTGTGAATAATTAAAAAAATGTGTGTTTTTGGATCGGTGTTGGGGATTAAAATCTGGTAATCGTTTGGATTTTTGGTTCTTAGATAATGTAGGGTACAACGGTTGAAACAAGGGGGGTTAGGTGTGATGTTACCAACCCCAAAGTAAAAATGGGAGTGTGACTCACGGAGGGAGCTCGTCGGCCCTGTGGGTGAGACATGTGGTTGGTGGTAGTGGGGGGGAGTGCGTTTTAGTTTTGTCATTGATTTTTTTTTTTGTGTGGTGTAAAAGTTTATAAAAATGTTTGTTTTCGTGTATTGTTTTTTTGGGGTAATGAACAGGGGTGATTTATTTGGTGTTTGTCATATATTATGTGTGTGTAAAAGTATGTTTTCGTTGATGGTGTCATGTACTAAGTGTTGCGTATTGGTTTGTGTTCTGCTTTTTTTTATGCCCCAAATGGGGGGGAGTTTTGGGGTTTTAGTGATTTATGGGATTTCTATAAAAAGGTGTTAGATGGTGATGTTAAACTTAGTTTTGGTGATTTTTTTGGTGATTGGTGTTTCGTGGTGTTTGGTAGAACGTAGTGTTTTTGGGGTATTCGGGGTGTTTGATGGTGTTTTTTTTAAAGGGGTTCAAATGATGTGCAGGCATTTTTTGAAAAAGTCAGTGTGTGTTCAGAGTTGGTTCAAAGTTTGCGTGTGTTGATTGGGAAAGTTCATTCATAGTGTATGAGTTAGTTTTTTTTTTTTTGTAAGTTTTTAAAAATCTGGAGAATGGGGGGAGTTTGGGGGGGGAGAGTAATTTTTGAAAGTGTAAAGTGTAGATAAATTAGAGTGCCAAAAACTTATTTGGGAGTAACAAATGATATTTTGGAAGTGTTCGTGTTTTTTGGAAATGTTCAAAAGTGTTTTTGTGAGTACTCAAATGCTTTATGAGAGTGTTCGAAGTAATTCTTGGGGGGTTGTTCTGTAGTGAGATGATAAGGTTGTGGTGAGGATATTGAGAAAAGGGGGTCTCAAATGATGTATGAGGTGTTTTGAAGGTGTTCAAAGTAAAGTGAGTAGGTTAGGATAAGTTAGGTTAGGTTATTTTAGGTTAGGTTAGGTTGGGTTAGGTTAGGAAAAAGTTAGGTTAGGTTAGGATAAGTTAGGTTTGGTTAGATTAGATTAGCATAAGTTAGGTTGGTTCGTTATTTTGGTTAGGTTAGGTTAGGTTAGGATAAGTTGGGTTTTAGGTTAGGTTAGGATAAGTTGGTTAGGTTGCTTAGGATAAGTTAGGTTAGGTTGGATGGGTTTAGGTTAGGTTAGGCGGGTTAGGATAGGTTAGGTTAGGTTAGGTTAGGTTCGGTAGGTTAGGTAAGGTTAGGTTAGGTTAAGTTAGGTAGTATTCGAGGTGTTTGATGGAGTTAGGGTAGGTTGGATAGGTTAGGTTAGGTTAGGATAGAGGTGTTTGATGGAGTTAGGTTGGGTTAGGTTGGTTAGGTTAGGTTGGATAGACGTGATTGATGGAGTTATGGTTCTTTCCCGGTTGGTTGAGGTTAGGTTATGTTAGGAATTAGGTTAGGTTAGGTGTTGGTTAGGTTAGGAATAGACAGTTGGTCTGGAAAGAGATGATTTTTCTACCTTGGATGTTCCCCGCATTTCATGGCGTCTGTCTGTCCTGAGTTGACGCAGGTGTTCATGATTACTTAAATCTACCTTGGGTTAAACCCCGCATTACCCAGTGGTGTTGGGGGGAAGGGGCGACCCAAAAATGATCTTCAGAGCGTGGAAAGTTTTTCTATTCGGAAAATCGAGAAATATTTCTCCCATTAGTGGTTTACCAACAAGAAAAAATGTTCGATTTTACGAAAAGTTTTCAAAAAAATTTGGAAATTCCAAAAAGGGAAAGTCGTTAAAAAGTAATTTTCTGGATACTTAATTTAGGATAGGTTAGGTTGGGTTTTAAGTTGGTTAGGGTAGGTTCTTTAGGTTAGGTTTGGGGTTGGGTTTAAGTTAGGTTAGGTTGGGTTTTATGTTGGGGTAAGGAGGTTAGGGTGGTTTTGGTAAGGTTAGGTTAGGTTTTGTTAGGTAAGGTTAGGTTAGGTTATTTTTAGGTAGGTTAGGTTGGGTTAGGTTAGGATAAGTTAGGTAAGGTTAGGATCCTTAGGTTAAGTAGGTTAGGTTGGTTAGGATAAGTTGGGTTAGGGTGGTTAGGTTGGTTGGTTGGAAAGTTAGGTTAGGCTGGTTTTGGTTTGGGTTTGGTTAGGTTAAGTTGTTGGTTAGGCTGGGTTAGGTTGGGTTAGGTTAGGTTAGGTTAAGTTGGGTTGGTTAGGTTAGGCTAGGATAGGTTATTTGGGTAAGGTTGGTTAGGGTGGGTTGGTTAGGTTGGTTAGGTTGGTTTAAATTTATGTTGGGTTAGGTAGGTTAGGTTAGGTTGGTTAGGATAAGTTAGGTGGGTTAGGTTAGGATAGGTTGGTTTAGGTTGGTTGGGCTAGGTTGGGATAGTTAGGTTGGGTTTAGGATAAGTTAGGTAAGGGTTTAGGTATGTTCAGTTGGTTGGCTGGTTAGGTTGGTTAGGTTAGGTTAGGTGCTTTGTGTGTGTGTTGTGTGTTTGTGTTGTGTGTGTGTGTGTTGGTGGTCATAGAGTTTTGTGAATATTTTGGGTTTACAGTGATTTTGTGGATTTGAGATGATTTGTGGTGTGAAATGTGATTTTTGTGTGTGTGTGTTCAGAAGGGGTTTTGGGTTGGGGAGAGGGGGTGAGGGGATGTGAAGGAATGGGGTGAAAATGGGAGGGGTTTTGGGGAGGGTTTAATTAGAAATATGGGGATTTTTACTGTTAAAAAGGTTTTGTGGAAATTTTAAAAAAAAAATTATAAAATTTAAAAAAATTATGATATATTGGAAAAAAAAATGGAGGGGTGTTGAAAAAATGTCGAATAGTTGGGTAGTTGATGGGTATAATTTTAAATTTTAGTGGTCAAGGAGATGGGTATGGAGGGATTTTTTGAATTTTGTATTTAAAAAAAAAGGGGGAAAAAAATGTGAATAAATTGGTAATTTATGGGGTTGTGGGTAAAATAGTCGAATTAGAGATACCCAAAAAAAAATGTATAAGTGGGGGTTTTTTTTGTGACTTTTTTGATGTATGTGTCCCCCTTTTTAACTTTAATGAACTAAAAAAGGTTTTAAAAAAAGGAAAAAAAAATTGGGGGGGATGTGGGTGATGTGGGGTTTTGGGGGACTTTTTGATGAAATTTGCTAAAACAAGAAAAATTGTGGGTGAAATGGGTTGTGGGTGTTGGACTTTTTTGGGACTGTGCCCCTTTTTAACTTTATTTAACTTAAAAGGGTTTTTTAAAAGAGAAAAAATGTGGGTTGGGGGGTGTTGTGGGTTTTGGGGTTGTGGGTGCTGTGGGTTTGGGTTTTTGGGGTGTTGTTGTTTGACTTTTTGATGTGCTGTGCCCCCCCATTAATTTTAAAGACTAAAAAGGGTTTTTAAAAAAAGAAAAAAAAAATTGGGGGGTTTTGGGTGTTGGGGGTGTGTGCGTGCGAGTGTGTTTTGGTTGTCATAAGTTTTTTTTTTTGAAAAAAATTTGGTTTCGTGATAAATTTGTTAAAAAGAGAAAAAAATTTTGGGGGTTGTGGGATGGGGGTTTTGTGTGTTTTGTCAACTGAGATACCCAAAAAAAAAAATATATAAGTGGGTTGTGATGAAAAAAGTTTTTTAAAAAGTATTCAAAGGTGTTTTGAAGGTGTTCAAGGGTGTTTGTGAGTTTCAAAAGATTTTGAGAGTGTTTTGGGGGTGTTCAAAAATGTTTGAGTTAGTTTTTGGGACTTTTTTTTCTGATGTATTGGTCCCCTTAATACTTTAATGAACAAAAGGGTAAAAAAAGGAAAATGCCCAGTCGGGACTGTGGGTGAGTTGTAAATTTAAGAATGGTAAGTGCAGTAAAATTTGAGTGTCAATCTTTTTTGGGGGTACTAAATGTGTTTTTGGAAAGTTCAAAAGGGGTTCAAAGGTGTTTTGAGTGTGTTCAAAAGTTGTTTTTAAGGTGATAAAGGGGGTTTTGAAGGGGTTTTAAGGGTGTTTTGAAGGGGGTTCAAAGGTTTTTAGGTTATTCAAAGGTGTTTTGAAGGTGTTCAAGGGTGTTTAGTGAGTATTCAAAGGTTTTTTTGAAGGTGTCAAATTTTTATGGGGAGTATTATGAGGGATTCAATGATGTGAAGAGTATTTTGAGGTTTTTCTGGGAGTATTTAGAGGTGATTTGGGGGTGTTCAATAGTTTTTGGAGTTTTCGTGTTTTTTTTTTTTTTTGGGATGTTCAAAGTAAAGTGTTGAGTTGTTTTTTGATAATGTTGTGAAGTCTGGAGGGCTGGGGAAAGGGGTTTGGGGGATGAGTTGTAATTTAAAGAAATGTGTAAGGCGTAAATTGAGCTGTCAAATCTTTTTTGGGAGATTCAAAATGTTATTTTTGGGAAAGGGTTTTGTGTTGTTTGGAAATGTATAAAGGTATTTTTGTGATATTCAAATGATTTAAGAGAGTGTTTTTAGGGGTTCAAAAATGAGGTGTGTGTGGTATTAACTTGTAAAATGTAAAATTGTGATAGTGTTGAGAATTTTGGCCTTACTCTGTGTTCATTATTTAATTGAAATGAAAAACTTAGTGATAAATGACAGCAAAAACGTTAAAAACCGCCCCGCAGACGAGGTTAGAGCTGTCGAAACCACACAAAAGTGGGCTGTCAAGAGATACAAATTTGTAAGTATATTACCCCTAGGGGGTGTTAGTCAGATATTTCATTCGTGTGGCTGAGAATATTACTGGTTTGGACTCAAAAGTACCCCTTACTGCCGTTTAGGTTGTTTTCAAACTCCTTGTGACTAAAGAATTGCGCAATCCCCCGATCTACAAAAAATTTCGTAACATCCCTTGCTTTTGTAACGGACTAGGGTGTTTCAACCCTTGACGATATCGGTGACTTGATAGAAGCTGAAGTGCCCTTGGATGTCCACGTCTTCAATGTTGGGAAAAACGAAACCTGGTACACTTGTTCAAAAGATTCGTCTTTTTTTTCAAATGTTCACAAGAGAAGCTGTCACACTTTTTTAAGTGTTTTTTGTGTTGTGCGAGACACTTTTTTCACACTAACGCAAGATCAGTGCCCTTTGTGGTTATCTGGCGTCAGTGCTCTTTGTGAGTAAAAGTTAGTTGGCATCTCACAGCTCCATCCATCACTGCCCTAATACACAAAAAAAACGCGACTAGTACCTTGCACCCCTGTCCCTCCCGATAAAGAAAAACAAATGTTTGTTTCTTTGCTGTCTTAATCATAGACAACAATGTACCTAGTTTTACCTTTGGTTATAAAGTGGGAAAAGTAGGATTTTCCTTAATTGTCCTGCTAAGTAAGTGATGTACTGACTCTTATAAAAATACCGTTGCAACACACCTGCAAGGAGCTAGAGGTCATTTGACCAAGCATTGCATCTGTGATCTATTTCTCACTCTAGCAAGTAAACAAGACGCTGCCCCTTCTAGTGGCCCCCTCAGGGCTTGAGGGCTGAAGGGGGCTGAAGGGGGCCTGAATGGGCTGAAGGGGCTAGATACCTCCCTTCTGGAGAAAAAATTTTCCACAACTAGTGATTTTATCGAAAGGGGTTATCAGTGTTGTGGTGACTTTCTGATGTACTGTTTCCCTTAATAACGTTAATGAACTAAAGGGTTTAAAACGAGAAAAATTGGGGGTTATGATGTGAAAATTGTGAGGTGTTCGTTGGAGTGTGAGGGTTAGAGAAGGGTGGGGGGGGTGGTTGCTTCGTGGGGGAAGTGACCTGAGAGGAAAATAGTTAAAAAATGTCTAGGGACTTGTGTTGTAAAGAAATTGTTGGATTGTTGTGGGTATTAACGAAAAAAAAAAAAATGTGGACTTTCTGATGATGAAAATGTTTTCCATATGATGTAGGTACTAATCCCCTTATTAACTTTAATGAACCTAAAAGGGTCGTATGATTCAGCATGTGTGTGTGGGGGTCATCGCGTGGACGTCCACTGACCGTCGAGTAAACACATTAATGAGAGGAAAATACTGAGTTCACACATGTTTAGACCTGTTGTAAGAGAGTGCCAATCATGCCCCATAGGAGGAGTTCATTTGAATGCTTACCCACCAGATGGGAGGGGGAATCCAAAAATACCGTGAATCCAAGGAGATGGAAGTTTGGTATTATCGAGAGAAATTTTTGGGGTGGGAAGTGATGTGAGAGGGGTGTAATCCAAAAATTTGACCAGGAGTTGGAGACTTTGATTTCGAGAAAATACGTGTTCCGAGGTGATCATAAGATTTTCGAAACCCCAATAGGGGGGAATCCTACTTGTATTTTCGTGAAATTTTGGGGGGTGGGAGTGGAAAAAGTGGAGAGGGTGTATCCAAAAATTTGATCCAAGGAGATGGAGACTTTCATTTCGAGGAAGAACTTGAGCCGAGGAGAATCATAAGAATTTACGACACCCCCATAGGGGGGACGGGAATCCAAAAACTTTTATTATCGAGAAAAATTTGGGGTGAAAGGAGGGGTACCAAAAAAAAAACCTTGATCCAAGGAGATGGAGATTTCGAAAACCCCATAGGGGGAATCCAAAAAACTTGATCCGAGGAGATGAGAATTTTGATTCCAGGAAATTTTGGGGGTGAAAGTGGAGGGGCATCCAAGGAGAATCATAAGAATTTCGAAAACCACCATAGGGGGGAGGAATCCCAAAAAACTTCGACTCCGAGGAGATGGAGACTTGATTTCGTGAAATTTCTGGGGTGGGGGGGAAGTATTCTCGTAGTGAGAGGGGGGGAACTCAAAAATATGATCTGAGGAGATGGAGAGCACAAGAAAATGAAATTCAAAAAATATTCGAAAAAAATCGGACGAAAAAAAGAATTCGAGGGCGCGGGGGCGATCGGATGACGCTGCAGAAGGCGCAGCAGAAGGCGGCGGGCGGGGGTCGCAAAGGGCGCGGGGCGGGCGCGCGGCGGGGCGCGTGGGCGGGGTTGGCGGTCGCGAGGGGGTGGGGTGCGCGCGGGCGGGGGTCGCGAAGGCGGGGTCGCGAAGGGGGGAGGGGGTCGTGGGCGGGGGTATTGGTTTTTTTGGGGGGGTTAAAGGGGGAGGTGAGTCTCGGAGGTCGAGGGGTCATGGTTCAAAACCGGAAGTAACACCTAGGTCTGTGAAAAGGTGACCCTCCTGCAGGCTGGTGGTCCTAGAACGGATACACCGCCCCAGTGGAAGTCCTAGACCGGATACACCGGCCCAGTGGAAGGCCCCATAATACGGGATACACGACCCATGGAAGGCCCTTAACCGGATACACGCCCAGTGGAAGGCCTCTAAACCGGGATACACCCCCCAAGTTGGAAAAATGACTACCTTATATAAATATATATATATATATTTTATATATATATTTTATTATACTATTATATAGTGACAGTTTAAAAACTGTAGGTAAAGCACCCTTCTGGCAAAGACAGGGATGGAGTGAATAATGGTTTGAAAGTTTGTCTTTTCGGGCCAACCCTGCCTTGGTGGGAATGGTCTAGTGTGATAATAATAAAAATAAAATAAAAAAAGTTATATATATATTATATATATACGTATATATATATATATTTATGTATTATATATTTAATATATATATATATATTATATATATATTTATTTATATTTATATATATATATTTATATATTATATAATATATATATAATATGCCTATCCTACCCATCCTACAGAAGAACTGTTAAAGAAACTGTCTAAGCTATACAATGAATATTTTAGTAGGTTATTGTTTTTATTTAGAAAGAAGAGTTGTAACGTGTTGCAAATAACCTATCATAATAAATAGCTGTATAGTGTTGAAGGGTATAGAGACGGTAGTCATGTCTGGGTTGTATTCAATCTCTGTGGAAAATGGTTCTTGGGTCAATGCCAAGGAGGAGGAACTTCATGACCAGCACCCACTTTTTATATAAAATCAGAGAAATGTTTTTGGGTCCTTGCCCAAATCGAGATACATCTGTATCAGAATATTACCACATAAAAGAAAGTAAGACCTATAAAATATTCTTCTACAAGACATGTCAGCATGGTATGACAACGTTATTTAATTACAGTGATACTAAGTAGTGATACTGAGGGGGATGGAGCTAAAGGGGGGGTTGGTGATGCCTACAATGAATAGTGTTGACAGTAAAAACTGGGGGAAAGCACTGATTGTCCATACAAGGGTTTTAGTTAGAGGCGGGAAACAGAAAAAATGCCAACAGCAGGGAATTGCAGCCACAAAAATAAAAAAAACAAACTAGCAAAAACAAAAATTCCAGTATATGCAAATGCTTTGCTATGGGTGTATCGCAGGCATGGTATATCTGAAAAAACAGGTGGGATATGCGCTTTGACAGTCCCAAAAATTGCCACACCTCATCATGATAACTGGAGGCGGTGCAAAACTACCACTCTACTCTAACTTCTTTCAACCTCGAAATGTGTCACTCAGCAGTACATTGAAAGATAAATGCTACAACGTATACAGTCAGGCACATCATCTAAAACGGGACACAAAAAACGCAAGAGCAGCCGGGACTATGCAGGAAGGAATAAAGACATTGGCAAGAAATGACCAGAAAGAAATTTAACAAAATGGAAAATTCAGAGCAGAGGCTCACACCAGTTCATTGGCTCCCTCCAAGACAAACAGATAATAAAGCCAACAATAAAAAAAAAAACTAATTCCATCAATTACGATTCTGTCTTTGAAAACATACAGAGTCTAAAGCCATCAACAAACACAAAGCCTTTACGGCAGGGGACTGTCACAGAATCATAGTTCGCAGCTCTCCCCAGACACCCACATGAAAGAATCATTTTGACAAAAATGGGTCCCAGGTTATAACTTATCCAGATTGCGACAGACTAATGGGGCACAAGGGGGAGGGGGATTTGGTTTGTACATCTCATGTCGCTCATTTGCTCACAAATACTAAATAAACAATGGCATATGTAGTTGAGGTTTTGGCAGTAAATATTGAAAACCGAAACCTTTCATTGTGGTTGGGTTTGCATACAAGCCTCAGGATGCAACTTCCAGCAATTCCAGAAACAAGCTTTTTGAGGAAGAATTGACCACTACCTGGAATATCTCCCATACTCCTGACCAAGACATCTTGCTACTGGGAGATTTTCAACTTGAGACAACCTAAAATGGAGGAGTATAGCAAATTATTTTCTAGCAGGAGGCAGCCTCAGATGAAAATCACACACAACGTGCTATTATATCTCTGTACAAATTCACTTTAGACCAGCAAATATTAGACCTACAAGACGAGAAAATAAGCTGAACCTCATGTTACTAACAACCAGCGATCTGATATGGTTAACTTACAAGACAATACCTCAGAATCACAACACAATAGAAGGTGCAGACATGTATGCACAGGGCTCCTGACCTGCAAAATGTGATCAATTGATGAGGGTTTCTTTACAATATTCAATTCAATAACTAAATACATACAATGGGAAAAGTCAACCACGTAGTAATGAAACAAGCTTGAATGAAATCCTAAAAAAAAATGGATCCGAGTACCTTTGCCTAGAAAATAATAAACTCTTGTGGTTCTTGAGATCTGCTCAAGGCACATTCCATTAAGAATAAGAAAGAGAAAATGTAAACTAGGGAAAGAGAGAGATGATCCCTATTCAAACGAAGGTGAAGATGTCAGAGATGCTGAGAGTGGAAGTAGGGCCCTATATCAGAAATAAGAAGAGTAGGCAATGGTTAATAAAATTATCAATATCTAAATCAATCAAATCAAGTTTATTTTCTTTATGGATTACAATGCGGGGTTCACAGCAGTTTTTGGTTGTGTGGTTACATGTAATAAATACTTAATTACAGGAGGGGCGGCCACTAGCAAACTAGCATGGCTAGGCATTTCGGGCAAACTTAGATTAATTCTTAAACCCTAAATTATAACAAATTGTGGAGAAAGATTGACTTAAAATACTAAGTGACTAAATACTAGTTTGCTGAGTTTAGCCATAAATGAAATCGAAAAAAAGAAGAACCAAAAGTATTTCTTCTCCTATGCAAATCATAACAAAAAACATAAACGTGGGACCCAGTTAACCAATTCCTAACCGATATTAAGCCGGGACAAAGATATATAAGCACACAGACCCCCAACTTATGCCTAGATGTTGGTTGTGTGTGGTTTTGAAATGTAATAAAATACTAATTACAGAGGGGGCCACTAGAACACCCTAGAATGGTAGGATTTCGGGCAAACTTAGATTATTTCTTAACCTAAAATTATTAAAAATTGTGGAGAAAGTTGACTAAATACTATGTGACTAAATACTAGTATTGTGAGTTTAGCCATAAATGAAATCGAAGAAACCCAAGTATTTCTTTCTCCTATGCCAATCAATAACAAACATAAAGTGGGTCCAAAGGTAAACCAATGTCCTAACCGATATAAGCTGGAAGATATACTAAGCAACCAGACCCCAACTTATGCCTAGAACAGATTAATTGGTGGCACTCGGTGTATGCACAAGCTTATTCCTCTAAGAAAAAGAAGGAGTAGATGTAAAATAGAAAAAAGGAAGGCGCTCCCTTTACAGGCGACGGAAAAGAATAACGAGCGGCTAAAAGAGCGTCAATATATCTGATAGCCTTAGGGAGACACTGGTCAGAGAAATAGCAAGCATCGAACTTAAGATAAAGGAAATCTTATAGGAGTCTGAATTGGGGGAAGATCTAAAAGCATAAAGAAATCGAAAGAAAACAAAGTATTTTTCTCTTTGCAATTCTAAAGTCGAGAACACGTCCAGTATTGGGCCCCTACTTAAACAAGTTGGGTCCTACACAGATGTCTGCAAGGAAATGAGTGAGCTTACTCAAGTCCCATATGCGCAGTTTTTGCTAGCGCTAACCGACTGAGGAGTCGAAGTTCAAAATGTATTTTTTTATGAGAGAGCCACAAAAATTTGATTAACACAAGCATATCCGATGTTATCCTGTCGCCAAATGATTTCGAACAGGCGAATAAAATGATATGCCCATGCACTCTGCCCCAGGGCCAGACTCATGGAACTCCGTGTTCTTTCAAGAACTGCAAGAAGCCCCTAGCCGAGCCTTTTCCATCCTATGGAGAGGACTAAGAAAAAAACAATAAAAGCGAGCATGGACACGGGGGTCTTCCCTCAGTTACTAAAAACAACAGACATAGCCCCACTCCAAAAGGGCGGCTGTTAAAGCAACAGCAAAGTACTACAGACGATAGCACTACATCCCATATCATAAAAATCTTTGAAAGGGTCTAAGAAGCAAGATCACCACCCATCTAGAGAATCCTCAATTACAACAAAAAACAAAACCCAGGGCAACATGGGTTTAGAACAGGTTCGCTCCTGTCTGTCTCAAACTATTGGATCAATACGGACAGGTCCTAAATTGCACTAGAAGACAAAATGAATGCAGTTGTAATATATAAGACTTTGCAAAATCCTTCGACAGTGTGACCATGGCCGTAATTAGCGCACAAAATGTGTGCTAAAGGAATATACAGGGGAAAAGAGGTCGATGTATCTATAATTTCCTCACTATCAGACCACAGAGTGTAGTCGTCAACAGCGTAAAGTTCCGAGGTGAAAAGCTCTGTTCCACTAGCACAGTACTCGCTCCCATCTTGTTCCTCATCCGCATATCCGACTTAGACAAGGATTTGTCAGACACAGCACCGGTGTTCTTCCTATTGCAGATGACACCCGATTCTGCATGACAGTGTCTTCCATTGCAGACACTGCAAGGCATCAGGCGGACATCAACAAAATTTTACTACAGTGGGCAGCAGAAAACATTAGGAAGTTCATCGATGAGAAATTTCAATTACTCAGATATGGTAAACACGGGGATATTTAATCGTCATCAGAGTACAAAACCAAATTTTGGCCACAAAATAGGTGAGAAACACCAAGTCCAAAGACTGGGGAGTGATATTGTCGGAAGGATCTCACCTTCAAGGACCACAACTTTGTATCAATTCGCATCTGCTAGAAAAATGACAGGATGGATAATGAGGAACCTTCAAAACTTGGGAGGCCCAAGCCATGATGACACTCTTCAGGTCACTTGTTCTTATCTAGGCTGGAATATTGCTGCCACCTCTAACAGACTTTCAAGGGCAGGTGAAAATTGCTGACTAGAAATGTAAGAGAACCTTCACGGGCACGGAATAACGGAGATAAAACCCCTCAATTTACTGGGGAGTGCTTGAGGTTCCTAAACCTGTATTCCTGGTACGCTAGGAGGGATGAGATACATGATTATTAACCTGGATAATCCCTAGAGGGATAGTACCGAACTGGCACACGAAAATCACTCACTACCGAAAGCAAAAAGACTTGGCAGACGATGCACCATCCCCCCAATGAAAAGCAGGGGTGTTCACTAGCACGTTAAAGAGACCATTACAATAAGTGTCAGGCCGAGAACTGTTCAACTGCCGCCCAGCATACATAAGGGGGATTACCAATCGACCCCTGGCCAGTCTTCAAGCTGGCACTGGACAAGCCACATAAAGTCGTTCCTGACCAAGCCGGCTGTGGCTCGTACGTTGGTTTGAGGCGCCAGCAGCAACAGCCTGGTTGATCAGGCTCTAATCCAACCAGGTGGCTGGTCACAGCGAGGCCGCGGGGGGCGTTGACCCCCGGAACTTTCTCTTCCAGGTAAAACTCCAGGTTTTGTTTTGGGCCACAATACGTAGTTTCCTATTTTGGAGTATCACAGGCAAACTTAGTGACTAGTTAGGAATCATTATTTTAAAGATATGATACGTATTTTTTTTCTGTGCTTATAGTCAAATGGGTTGAGTGAATTTTAAGTGTGAACCCACAGGTGGTTTTTATATAGTTAGGTGAGGGGTTTATCTGGGAGATAATATGTCACCGTGGTAGTTTATATATTTATAGATTTGGGGTTGTAAGAGAAGTAAATGCGAGGGTCTTGGCAAGAGGGTGGAGTTAAAAGATAAAGAATACACACAAAGTGGGAGTGTCACAGCTGCTCTTTGCTGACGACTCTGTGCTCTTGGGAGGGATTCTGAAGGAGAAGGTTGCAGAGATGGTGGCAAGGAATTGGTAGGTGTGCAAAAGAAGAAAATTAAAGGTGAAACTGGAAAGAGTAAGGTTATGAGGATAACAAAAAGAATTAGGTGATGAAAGATTGAATATCAGATTGGAGGGAGAAGGTATGGGAGGTGGTGCACGTATTCAGATAGTTGGGAGTGGGTCGTTCGTGTCAGCGGATGGGTCTATGAAAAGTGAGGTGAATCTTAGAATTTGATGAGGGGAAAAAGAGTGTGTGGTGGAACCTTAGGAGTCTGTGGAGACAAAGAACTTTGTCCTTGGAGGCAAGAGGGGAATGTATGAGAGTATAGTTTTACCCAACGTCTTTATATGGGTGTCGAGCAGTGGGTGATGATTGTGCAGCGAGGAGAAGGCTGGAGGCAGTGGAGATGTCATGTCTGAGGGCAATGTGTGGTGTGAATTATTAATGCAGAGAATTCGTAGTTTGGAAGTTAGGAGGAGGGGAGGGATTACCTAAACTGTTGTCCAGGAGGGCTGGGAAGGGTATGGGTTGTTTGAGGTGGTTCGGAATGTAGAGAGAATGGAGCGATACAGAATGACTTTCAAGAGTGTATTCAGTCTGTAGTGGAAAGGATGGCGGTGGTAGGGGTCGGCCTAGGAAGGGTTGGAGGTGAGGGGGTTAAAAGGGAGGTTTTGGAGTGCGAGGGGCGGCTTGGACTGCCAGCTAGGCATGCGTGAGCGTGTTTGATAGGAGTGAATGGAGACAAAAAATGGTTTTTAATACTTGACGTGCTATTGGAGTGTGAGCAAAGTCACATTTATGAAGGGGTTCTTCAGGGAAACGGCAGGCCGGACTTTGAGTCCTGGAGAGATGGGAAGTAACAGTGCCTGCACTCTGAAGGAGGGGTGTTAATGTTGCAGTTTAAAAAACTGTTAGTGTATAAGCACCTTCTGGCAAGACAGTGATGGAGTGTTTGATGGTCGAACGTTTTTCTTTTTTTCGGGCCACCCTGCTTGGTGGGAATCGGCCGGTGTGATATAAAATTAAAAAAATAATATGTTTTCTAACGGGTAGTTTTGAAGGTGATGAATGTTGGTTTGCAGTTCTAGGTTTTCAGGTAGGGTGTTTCAGTTTTAGGGCTTTTGGACATACATTGAATTTTTGTAAAGGTTTAGTCGGACACGGGGAATGTCGTAGATTTGTTTGTGTCTGAGTGTTATGCTTGTGGATACTGTCACAACTATCAAAAAAGCATTTTAGGTCAAGGTTAAATATTGGATTTTAAGGTCTGTATATGTAGAAATGCCACAGTAGTATATGTGGTTGTTTGAAACAGGGAGTAAGTTTAGATCTATGAAGAGTAAGGGGGTGTGTTGCCAGGGATGGGATTTAGTGATTATACTTAACTGCACTTTTTGTTGGGGGGGGGGGGGGAGTTATTATTGGCTGTAGGTTGTATTGCTGCGTTGATCCCCAAGCACAAATAGCTAGGTGAGGTATGGATAAATTTGTGAAGGTTTTTAGTGTGAGAAGGGTCATTTTGCGGCATGTAGTATGTGTCTTGGAAGAAGAGGATCCCAACTGTTTGGATACTTTTTTTGATATGTGTTGGATATGGGTACTGAAATTCAGGTTGTTGTCGAGGTATAGTGCATTGGAATTTGCACCTCATTATGTCTGGCTATTAGAGTGCTGGGCAATCTTAATGTTTAGTTGTGCTGCACTGCTCTGATACCAAAATAATATAGTAGGTTTTTGTCTCAGTGTTAGTGTAATATAAGTTTATTGGCTGTCATCAAGTTTTGATATTTGAGCAGCTCCTCGTTATAAAATGGTGTTGAGGGTGGCAAGATTAGGGTGAGAGATGACTTAAGTCGTTGTAGTCAGCAAGAGTGGGTCGGTTGTAGTGTTGGGATATGTTTGGAAGATCATTGATGTAAATGAGGAAGAGAGGGGATTCCAAGGACACTTCCCCTGCAGAACTCAGTATCATGGGGGCCGTGTTGTGTGATGCTGTGCCTTTATTGGTGACATACAGATACCTATTAGTAAGATAGGATTCAAATATGAAGCGCCATGGCCTACTTATACCATAATGGTCAAGTTTTTGGAGTGGATGCCGTGGTCTACTGTGTCAAAGCTTTTTCTTAGGTCAATAAAAATTCTAGAGGATATTCTTATTTTCCAATGCTCGAGTGAAGCAGATCTAGTTTTTATAAAATTGCATCTTTAGTGCCTTTTATTTTTTTCTGCACAAATTGGCAGGGGTGGTTGTGTATGTTATGTGCTGGTTATAAAAGAATACAGTCTCCTGTGCAGAGTAGTTTCTCGAAGATTTTCGATAGCAATGGTAAGTTTGATATTGGCCTATAGGTTGTTTTACTCTGTAGGGTCAACAACCTTTATGTTTTGGTGTAACCCTTGCTGTCTTGAGTAGTAGTTTGGGAAGGTGCTATTTTTCTAGGACTTGGTTTAAAAAGTAAGGAAATAGCATGCGAAAGGACATGGGCGCTCGCTTTTGTTACAATAATGGTGGGACATGAGGAACAGGTTCCCTGAGTTGATTATAAGTGTCGAACGTAAGCTGAAGGAATTCATCCATGAGACAAGAATCGCAAGAAGAACTAAAAGCCATAAGGAAAATGAAGAAAAGAAAGTTCTTCTCTTTATTGCCAAATTAAGCGAAAAAAAACAAAATCCAGTTTGGGCCCTTGCTTAGGCGGATGGGACATTTCACAGATGGCAGCCGAGTAAGAAATGAGTGAGATACTAAAGATCCCAGTAAGACTCAGTGTTCAGCGAAGTCGATGCGCCAGACTAAGGGTTTGACAATCCAAAGGAATTCTTTAACAACAAGACCCAAAAATTTGGTCATCTCAAAAAATTCAGAATTTTTCTAACACCACAAGACTTTGAAAAGCAATAAATGACATGCCCATGCACTTCTGCCCCTGGCCAGACTCAAGGAACTCCGTGTTTATCAAGAACTAGCATGAAAACCCATGTGAGTTGCCTTTAACATTCTATGAAGAGGAAGCATGTACACAGAGTCATCCCAACACACTAAAAGCAACATAATAGCCAACTCTACAAAGGTTAGCAGTATAAAGCATTTGCAAAGAGTACAGACCGATAGAACTGACATCTCATATCATAAAATTCTTTGAAAGGGTTCTAAGTAGTAAGATCGCCAACCACCTAGATACCCATCAATTACACAGACCAGCGCAACACGGGCTTAGAGTAGGTCGCTCCTACCTGTCCCAGCTACTGGACCACTATGACAAGGTCCTGGATGCTATAGGGGATAAACAGAATGCAGAGAAGTATACACAGACTTTGTAAAAGCCTTCGATAAGTGTGACCATGGTGTAATAGCGCACGAAATGCGTGACAGAGGAATAACAGGAAAAGTTGGTAGATGGATTTATAACTTCCTGACAAATTGAACAAAAAGAGTAACAGTAAACTGAGTAAAATCCGAGACAGCAACGGTGTAAAGCTATGTTCCACAAGGTACAGTACTCGCTCCCATCCTATTCCTCATCTTCATATCTGACACAGACAGGGATGTAAGCCACAGCACCGTGTCTTCCTTTGCGGATGACGCCCGAGTTGCCATGACAGTGTCCTCTATTGAAGACTGTGAAGGAAAAGTTCAACAGATAGGAGTATCGAGCAAGTATATGGTAACAATAGTTTGATTGCCGGCTACTTGCTAGGGTAGGGGAAGTCTAGCTCCCGCTATCCCCCCCTTTTTCCCCCACCCGGAAAGTGATAGTTTGATTGCCAGCTGCTTGTTAAGGCAGGGTAAGTCTAGTTCCCGCTATCCCCCCCCCTTCCTTCCCCCCCGAAAGGTGACGAGTGGGGCTCGGTCAAACAGTAATCCTCGACTCACAGCTCCCAGCAATACTCTTGGAATGACAGATTGGGTCACCTGCCAACCAACGAGAAGAATTGAAGGAGACGGACTAACGTCCTGAGACGTCCCATGTTGGATCTATCTACCTGTTATGTACGCCGAAGCAGGACATAACCCCTCATCATAGCAGTGGAATGAACCTGCTTTCCTGTCATCTGGATTTATTCAAGGCTATAGACTCTGTGTAGAACGAGCCGGTGGGTTTCACCAACACCAGACGCCCAGTATCACTACATATATATATAAATATGTATATATATATATATATATATATATAATATATATATATATATATATATATATATATATATATAAGTAGTGAAAATTTCCAAATGGGGGGTGATCCGGTTTAGGGGCCTTCCACTGGGCGGGGTGTATCCGGTTTAGGGCCTTTCCACTGGGCGGTGTATCCGGTCTAGGACCTTCCACTGGGGGGTGTATCCGGTCTAGGACCAGCGGTGGAGGGTCACCTTTTCACACCTGGGTGTTATTTCCCGGGTTTTGACCTACCTCGCCCTCGAGACACCTCCCCCTGACCCCCCAACCAAACCCCGCCCACGACCCCCCCCCCTTCGCACCCCCCGCCGTCGCCCCGCGGCCCCCCCCGGGGCCCCCGCCCGGCCCCTTCGCGCCCCCCCCCCCCCCCCGGCGCCCGCCCGCGCGCCCCACCCCGCGCCCCCCCCGCGCCCTTCGCGCCCCCCCGCCGCCTTCGCTGCGCCTTTCTCCCGGTCGTCCGATCGCCCCCCGCCTTGAATTTTTTTCCGATTTTTTTCAATTTTTTTTTAAATTTCATTTTTTTTGGTCTCCAACTCCTCGATCAAGTTTTTAAGGTTCCCCCCCCTCACTTTCACCCCCTCCCAAAAAATTTTTTCGATATTACAATTTTTGGATTCCCCCTATGGGGGTTTCGAAATTTCCCAAACCCTCGGGTCAAGTTTTTTTGATTTCCCCCCCCATGGGGTTTTCGAATTCCCAATTCCTCGATCAATTTTTGAGGTTCCCCCCCTCACTTTTTTTCCCCAACCCCAAAAAATTTCTCGAAAACAAAGTCTCCCCAATTCCCGGATCCCCCTCCCACTTTTAAAAACCCCCCCAAAACCCAAAAAAAATTTTCGATAATACAATTTTTTGGTTCCCCCCTATGGGGTTTTTCGAAATTTTCCATCTCCCTTTGGGTCAAAGGTTTTTTTTTGGGACCCCTCCTTTCCCCCCCCAAATTTTCTCACAAACCAAAACTCCACTCCCCGGATCGGTTTTTTGGGTCCCCCTATGGGGGTTTTCGAAATTCTTATGATCCCTCGGGCCCCCCATCCCACTTTTCACCCCCACCCCCCAAAAATTTTTTCGATATTACCAATTTTTGGATTCCCCCCCCATGGGGGTTTTTTAAATCCCATCTCCTTGGATCAAAGGGTTTTTTGGGTTTCCCCCCCCCCCCGGGGGGAAGCATTCAAAGAACCCCCATGGGGGAGCTTTCTACAGGGCTAATGAAGGGGGTTTACTCGACGGGCAGTGACGTCCCCTGTTGACCCGCACACAGGTTTTAAATTTTTCAAACCCTTTTTCCCCCCCCTCCCAAACCCCCAACTCCAAACCAACACCCACAATTTTCATCATAACCCTCAATTTTTCTCGTTTTAAAACCCCCTTTTTTTCATTAAAATTAATAAGGGGACACTCATCGAAAAGTCCACCACATCGCTTACATCCACTTTTCGTTAAATTCACTACTCACAATTTTACATATTACGAAGTTAAATACGCACTTTTACTTTGAACATCTTCAAAAACACTCTCATAAATCATTTGAATACTCACAAAAAATACCTTTATACATTTCCAAACAACACTGAAATACTCCAAAAACATCATTCGAACACCCCCAAATCACCTCTGAATACTCCCAGAACACCTTTATAAGTACTCTTGCACATCATTTGAACACCTTCATAAGTACTCTCATAATCATTTGTACACCTTCAAAAAACACCTTTGAATACTCACATAAACACCCTTGAACACCTTCAAAACACCTTCAAAGCACTCTCATAATCATTTGAACACACTCAAAACACCTTTGAATAACCTCAAAACACCTTTGAACACCTTCAAAACACCCTTGAACACCTTCAAAACACCCTTGAACACCTTCAAAACACTCTTGAACACCTTCAAAAACACCTTTGAACATTTCCAATCAACACTGAAACACTTCCAAAAAACACAATTTGAGTACTCCCAATTACACCACTGAATACTACTAAAACACCGCTGATTCAATTCAAACACCCTCCACAACCTTCAAAAATCATTGAACACTTCAAAAGTACTCTCATAATCAATTTGAAACACTCAAAACACACTTTAATAACACTTAAAAACCCTGAACACCTTAAAACACCTTGAACACCTTCAAAACACCTTTGAAATCTTCAAAACACATTTGACACAATCAAACACTTTGACACCTTTGAACATTTCCAAACACACTATTTGCGTACTCCCAAATAAGATTTACATCTCTAATAATTCTGCACTTACCACATTTCATTAAATACAACTCAATCCCTCATCCCAGACTTCACAACATTATCACAAAAACTAACTCAAACACTTTACTTTGAACACCCCAAAACACCTCATAATCATTTGAATATCACTAAACACCCTTGAACACCTTCAAAAACTTATAAGGGGCCATAATCGTTTTAAAATAATTTCATCACAACCCCCTTATATCATCTTTTTCGGTAACTTAATTGCACACTACCCTCTCAATTTCCAAAAAAATTTACTCGTTTTAACAATGTCTCACTGGGAAAACCCGATTTTTTACAAAAAAAAAAAAAAAAAAAAAATTTTACACCAAAAACACACGCACACCACCACCCACAAACCCACATTTTTTTTCGTTTTAAAACCCTTTTTTTTCTTTAAAATTAATAAGGGAACGTACATCGAAAAGTACAACAACAAAAAAATCCCAACCCCCAATTTTTTTTCCCTTTTTGGCCTTTTTGTTCATTTAAATTAATAAGGGGGGACAGTACATCAAAAAAATCCCCAAAAAAACCCATTATAACATTTTTTTTGGTTCTCTAGTTCACAACAACACCCCAACACCCACTCCCACAAAAACCCATGAACATTTCCAAAAAACAATTTAGTACTCCTAATTACAACCACTGAAATTTCTACTAAAACACCGCGAATTCTAAAAACACCCTTCAAAAACCTTCAAACACCCTTGAACACCTTTAAAACCCTCTTGAAAACTTCAAAAAAAACCTTTAACATTTTTCCCAAACAAAACTGAAACACTTCCAAAAAAAACAAATTGAGTACTCCCAATTACACCATGAATACACTAAAAAACCCCAATTCAAACAAACACCCTCAACACCTTCAAAAAACCTTTTTAAAACCTCAAAACACCTTTTACACCTTCAAAAGACTCTTGAACACCTTCAAAAAACACCCCGAACATTTTCCCAACAAACCCCAAACACTTCCAAAAACACAATTTGGTCTCCCCCAAACCCACTGAATCTACAAAAAAAACCGCGAATTTAACAAAAAACACCCTTCAACCTCAAACACCTTTTTAAAACACTCAAAACACCTTTTAATAACCTCAAAAACACCTTTTAACACTTCAAAACACTCTCATAACTTTGAAAAACACTCAAAAAAAAAAACCTTTTAAAAAACCTCAAAACCCTTTGAACACCTCAAAACACCCTTTAACAAATTTAAAAAAAAAACATTTAACCACTCAAACACCTTTAACTTTCCAAACAAAAACTGAAAAAACTTCCAAAAAAAACCCTTTTGGGACCCCAATTACACCACTGAATACTACTAAAACACCGCTGAAATTTAAACAAAAAACCCCTTTAAACCCTTTAAAACACCTTTGAACCCTTCAAAACACCTTTGACACCTTCAAAACACTCTTGAACACATCAAAAACACCTTCGAACATTTTTTCCCAAACAAAACTGAAAACACTTCCAAAAACACAATTTGATCTCCCAATTACACCCTGAATTTTACTAAAAAAACCG
>NC_069484.1:6884709-6900009 GCF_026875155.1 Cherax quadricarinatus | reverse complement strand
TTTTGTTAATAAAAAAAAAAATTTTTTTTTGCCCCAAAAAGAATTTCAGAAACTTACCTAACGTTATTATAACAAGAATAATTTATTTTATCCTAACCCAACTAAATATATTTTAGATTTGTTTACAATATTTAATACTAAACAAACACAGTGAAATATATTTTTTTTTCGTTAGGTTCTGAATGATTTTGGCGAAATTATTGCATACACAAATTTTCGCTTGTCTTATATGCAAGATGAACGTTGCTATTTAAGCCAAGATCGCAAATTCTGCCTATCGGCACGACATATATATATATATATATATATATTAATATATATATATTATATATATATAATAATATATATATATATATATATATATATATATGTATATATATATATATATATATATATATATATATATATATATATATATATATATATATATATATATATATAATATATATATATAATATGCCCATCCTACCCAGAAGAACTGTTAAAGAACTGTCTAAAGACTAACAACTGAATACTTTTAGTAGTTATTGACTATCTATTTAGAAGAGTTGTAAAGTGTTGCAAATAACCATCATCATGAAAACCTGTGCAGTCTGAAGGGTAAGAGACGGAATCATGTCTGGGTTGCATTCAATCTCTGTGGCAAATGGTCCCATGGGTCATGCAGGAACTTCATGCCAGCACCCACTTTTTATATAAAATCAGAGAAATGTTTTTGGGTCTGCCCAAACGAGATACATCTGTATCAGAAAATTACACATAGAAGAAAGAACACCAATAAAATATTCTTCTTACAAGACATGTCAGCCTGGTATGACAACGTTATTCAATTTACAGAGATACAAAGTAGTGATACTGCTGGGGATGGAGCAAAAGGGGGTGGTGATGCCTCAAAGAATAGTGTTGACACATTACCAGTAAAAACTGGTGGAAGCACTGATGTCCATACAAGGGCGTTAGTTAGAGGGGAAACAGAAAAAATGCACCAGCAGGGAATGCAGCCACAAAAAAAAAAAAAAACTAGAAAACAAAATTCCAGTCTATGCAGATGCTAAGCTATGGGTATCTGCAGGCATGGTATATCTGAAAAAACAGGTGGGATATGCACCTTTGACAGTCCCAAAAATTGCCACACTCACATGATAATAGGAGGGTGCAACTCCCTTTCCTCTAACTTCTTTCACCCCCGAAATGTGTCACTCAGCAGTACATGAAAGAAAATGCTACAACGTATACTGTCAAGTACACCATCTAAAAGGGACACAAAAACGCAGAGCAGCCGGACTATGCAGGAAGGAATAAAGACTGGCAAGAAATAACAGAAATTCTACACCAACTGGAAACTTCTAGAGCAGAGGCACAGTCATTGGTCTCCCCTCAAGAACAACAGATAATAAAGCCAACAAATAAAAAAAAAACTAAATTCCATCAATATAACGATCCTGTCTTTGAAAACATACAGAGTCTAAAGCCACCAACAAACAACAAAATGCCTTACGTCAGGGGACTGCTCACAGAGTCAAATGTTCGCAGCTCTCCCAGAGACCCACATGAAAGATCATTTTGACAACAAAATATGGGTCCCAGGTTATAACTTATCCAGATGCGACAGACTAAAGAGGCAACAAGGGGGAGGGGGTTGGTTTGTACATCACAGAGTCGCTCATTTGCTCACAACTACTAAACACCACAATGATGTAGTTGAGGTTTTGGCAGTAAATATTGAAAACCGAAACCTTGTCATTGTGGTTGCATACAAGCCCCAGGATGCAACTTCCCAGCAATTCCAGAAACAGCTTTTGAGAATTGACCACTATCTGGAATATCTCCCAACTCCTGCCCCAGACATCTTGCTACTGGGAGATTTCAACTTGAGACACCTAAAATGGAGGAGTATAGCAAATAATATTCTAGCAGGAGGCAACTCAGATGAAAATTCACACACACACGAGCTATTAAATCTCTGTACCAAAATTCACTTTAGACCATCAAATATTAGACCCTACAAGACTAGAAAATATGCTGAACCTCATGTTTACTAACAACAGCGATCTGATATGGATAACTTATCAAAGACAATACACTCAGATCACAACACAATAGAGGTGCAGACATGTATGCACAGGGCTCCTGACCTGCAAAATGTGATCAATGATGAGGGTGTCTTTACAAAATTCAAATTCAATAACTAAAACATACAATGGGAACAAGTCAACCACGTAGTAAATGAAACAAGCTGGAAAGATATCCTAAACAACATGGATCCGAACCTTTGCCTAGAAAAAATAAACTCTGTGGTTCTTGAGATCTGCTCAAGGCACATTCCATTAAGAAAAAGAAAGAGAAAATGTAAACTAGAAAGAGAGAGATGCTCCCTATACAAACGAAGGTGAAGAGTCAGAGCTGCTGAGAGGGGAGTAGGGCCAATATATCTGAAATAAGAAGAGAGGCAATGGTCAATAAAATTACCAATATCAAATCAAATCAAATCAAAGTTTATTTTCTATAAGGATTACAATGCGGGATTCACAGATTTTGGTTGTGTGGTTTACATGTAATAAAATACTAATTACAGAGGGGGCCACTAGAACACCTAGCATGGCTAGGCATTTCGGGCAAACTTAGATTAATTCTTAACCCTAAATTATTACAAATTGTGGAGTAAGTTGACTAAATACTAAGTGACTAAATACTAGTTTGTGAGTTTAGCCATAAATGAAATCGAAAGAAACCCAAAGTATTTCTTCTCCTATGCCAAATCAATAACAAAAACATAAAGTGGGACCAAGTAAACCAAGTCCTAACCGATATAAGCTGGGAAGATATACTAAGCAACACAGACCCCAACTTATGCCAAGAACAGATTAACTTGGTGGCACTCGATGTATGCACAAGGCTCATTCCTTTAAGAAAAAGGAGGAGTAGATGTAAAATAGAGAGACAGGCGCTCCCTTTACAGGCGACGGAAAAGAATAACAGAGCGGCTAAAAGAGGTCAATATATCTGAAATGCGTAGGGAGACACTGGTCAGAGAAATAGCAAGCATCGAACTTAAGCAAAAGGAATCTTATAGGAGTCAGGAATCGCGGGAAGAACTAAAAGCCATAAATGAAATCGAAAGAAACCCAAAGTATTTCTTCTCCTATGCCAAATCAAAGTCGAGAACAACGTCAGTATTGGGCCCCCTACTTAAACAAGATGGGTCCTACACAGATGACAGCAAGGAAATGAGTGAGCTACTCAAGTCCCAATATGACTCAGTTTTTAGCAAGCCGCTAACCAGACTGAGAATCGAAGATCAAAAATGATTTTTTTTATGAGAGAGCACAAAATTTGATTAACACAAGCCTATCCGATGTTATCCTGACGCCAAATGACTTCGACAGGCGATAAATGACATGCTCATGCACTCTGCCCCAGGGCCAGACTCATGGAACTCCGTGTTCATCAAGAACTGCAAGAAGCCCCTATCACGAGCCTTTTCCATCCTATGGAGAGGGAGCATGGACACGGGGGTCGTCCCACAGTTACTAAAAACAACAGACATAGCCCCACTCCACAAAGGGGGCAGTAAAGCAACAGCAAAGAACTACAGACCGATAGCACTAACATCCCATATCATAAAAATCTTTGAAAGGGTCCTAAGAAGCAAGATCACCACCCATCTAGAAACCCATCAGTTACACAACCCAGGGCAACATGGGTTTAGAACAGGTCGCTCCTGTCTGTCTCAACTATTGGATCACTACGACAAGGTTCTAAATGCACTAGAAGACAAAAATAATGCAGATGTAATATATACAGACTTTGCAAAAGCCTTCGACAAGTGTGACCATGGCGTAATAGCGCACAAAATGCGTGCTAAAGGAATAACAGAAAAGTCGGTCGATGGATCTATAATTTCCTCACTAACAAAACACAGAGAGTAGTCGTCAACAGAGTAAAGTCCGAGGCAGCTACGGTGAAAAGCTCTGTTCCACAAGGCACAGTACTCGCTCCCATCTTGTTCCTCATCCTCATATCCGACATAGACAAGGTGTCAGCCACAGCACCGTGTCTTCCTTTGCAGATGACACCCGAATCTGCATGACAGTGTCTTCCATTGCAGACACTGCAAGGCTCCAGGCGGACATCAACCAAATCTTTCAGTGGGCTGCAGAAAACAATATGAAGTTCAACGATGAGAAATTTCAATTACTCAGATATGGTAAACACGAGGAAATTAAATCGTCATCAGAGTACAAAACAAATTCTGGCCACAAAATAGAGCGAAACACCAACGTCAAAGACCTGGGAGTGATCATGTCGGAGGATCTCACCTTCAAGGACCATAACATTGTATCAATCGCATCTGCTAGAAAAAATGACAGGATGGATAATGAGAACCTTCAAAACTAGGTAGGCCAAGCCCATGATGACACTCTTCAGGTCACTTGTTCTATCTAGGCTGGAATGTTGCTGCACACTAACAGCACCTTTCAAGGCAGGTGAAATTGCTGACCTAGAAAAAGTACAGAGAACCTTCACGGCGCGCATAACGGAGATAAAACACCTCAATTACTGGGAGCGCTTGAGGTTCCTAAACCTGTATTCCCTGGAACGCAGGCGGGAGAGATACATGATTATATACACCTGGAAAATCCTAGAGGGGACTAAGTACCGAACTTGCACACGAAAATCACTCACTACGAAACCAAAAGACTTGGCAGACGATGCACCATCCCCCCAATGAAAAGCAGGGGTATCACTAGCACGTTAAGAGACCATACAATAAGTGTCAGGGGCCCGAGACTGTTCAACTGCCTCCCAGCATACATAAGGGGGATTACCAGCAGACCCCTGGCAGTCTTCAAGCTGGCACTGGACAAGCACCTAAAGTCGGTTCTGACCAGCCGGGCTGTGGCTCGTACGTTGGTTTGCGTGCAGCCAGCAGCAACAGCCTGGTTGATCAGGCTCTGATCCACCAGGAGGTCTGGTCACAGACCGGGCCGCGGGGGCGTTGACCCCCGGAACTCTCTCCAGGTAAACTCCAGGTTTTGTTTTTGGCACAATACATAGTTTCTATTTTGGAGTATCACAGGCAAACTTGTGACTAGTTAGGAATCATTATTTTAAGATTAAGATACGTATTTCTGTGCTTATAGTCAAATGGGTGAGTGAGTGTAAGTGTGAACCACCAGGTGGTTTTTATGTAGGTAGGTGACGGGGTATATCAGGGAGATAAGATGTTTTCTAATGGTAGTTTTGAAGGTGATGAATGTGTTTGCAGTTCTAGAGTTTTCAGGTAGGGTGTTTCAGATTTTTGGGCCTTTGACATACATTGAATTTTTGTAAAGGTTTATTTGGACACGGGGAATGTCGTAGATATGTTTGTGTCTGGTGTTATACTTGTGGGTCCTGTCACAACTATCAAGAAAGCATTTTAGGTCAAGGTTAATATTGGATTTTAAGGTCCTGTATATGTAGATTGCACAGTAGTAAGTGTGGATGTTCTGAACAGGGAGTAAGTTTAGATCTATGAAGAGTAAGGGGGTGTGTTGCCAGGGATGGGATTTAGTGATTATTCTTACTGCAACTTTTTGTTGAGTTATTATTGGCTTTAGGTGTATTGCTGCAGTTGATCCCCAAGCACAAATAGCATAGGTGAGGTATGGATAAATTAGTGAATGGTATAGTGTGAGAAGGGCATTTTGCGGCATGTAGTATCGTGTCTTGGAGAGGATCCCAACTGTTTTGGATACTTTTTTTGATATGTGTTGGATATGGGTACTGAAATTCAGGTTGTTGTCGAGGTATAGGCATAGGAATTTGCCCTCATTATGCCTGGCAATTAGAGTGCTGTCAATCTTAATGTTTAGTTGTGCAGCACCTGCTCTGCTACCAAACATAATGTAGTAGGTTTTGTCAGTGTTAAGTGTAAGTTTATTGGCTGTCATCCAAGTTGATATTTTGAGTAGCTCCTCATTAACGATGGTGTTGAGGGTGGCAAGATTAGGGTGAGAGATGACATAAGTCGTGTCGTCAGCAAAGAGAATGGGTTTTAGATGTTGGGATATGTTTGGAAGATCATTGATGTAAATGAGGAAGAGCAGGGGTCCAAGGACACTTCCCTGCAGAACTCCAGTATCAAGTGGCCGTATTGATGAGGCTGTCTTTAATGGTGACATACGGATACCTATTAGTAAGGTAGGATTTGAAATATGCAAGCGCATGGCCTCTTATACCATAATGGTCAAGTTTGTGGAGTAGGATGCCGTGGTCTACTGTGTCAAAAGCTTTTCTTAGGTCAATAAAAATTCCTAGCGGATATTCCTTATTTTCCAATGCTGAGTGAAGCAGATCTAGCATTTTTACAATTGCATTAGTGCTTTTATTTTTTCTGAATCCAAATTGGCAGGGGTTGAGTATGTTATGTGCCGTTATAAATGAATACAGTCTCCTGTGCACGAGTTTCTCGAAGATTTTGGATAGCAATGGTAAGTTTGATATTGGCCTATAGTTGTTTACATCTGTAGGGTCACCACCTTTATGTATTGGTGTAACCCTTGCTGTCTTGAGTAGTTTCGGGAAGGTGCTAGTTTCTAGTGACTTGTTAAAAAGTAAGGAAATAGCATGCGAAAGGACATGGGCCGCTCGCTTGTACAATAATGGTGGGACATGAGACAGGTTCCCTGAGTTATTTTTAAGTGTCGAACGTAAGCTGAAGGAATCTTCCATGAGACAAGAATCGCAAGAAGAACTAAAAGCCATAAAGAAAACTGAAAAAAAAGAAAGTTCTTCTCTTATGCCAAATCTAAGGAAAAAACAACATCCAGTATTGGGCCCCTGCTTAGGCAAGATGGGACATACACATGACAGCCGAGAAATGAGTGAGATACTAAAGTCCCAGTACGACTCAGTGTTCAGCGAGTCGCTGCGCAAACTAAGGGTTGACAATCCAAAGGAATTCTTTAACAACAAGACCCAAAATTTGGTCATCTCAAAAATCTCAGATATTATTCTAACACCACAAGACTTTGAAAAGGCAATAAATGACATTCCCATGCACTCTGCCCCTGGCCCAGACTCAAGGAACTCCGTGTTTATCAAGAACTGCATGAAACCCATGTCGCGTGCCTTTAACATTCTATGGAGAGGAAGCATGTACACATGAGTCATCCCACACACACTAAAAGCAACAGACATAGCCCAACTCTACAAAGGTAGCAGTAAAGCATTTGCAAAGAGCTACAGACCGATAGCACTGACATCTCATATCATAAAATTCTTTGAAAGGGTTCTAAGTAGTAAGATCGCCAACCACCTAGATACCCATCAATTACACAGACCAGCGCAACACGGGCTTAGAGTAGGTCGCTCCTGCCTGTCCCAGCTACTGGACCACTATGACAAGGTCCTGGATGCTATAGAGGATAAACAGAATGCAGATGAAGTATACACAGACTTTGTAAAAGCCTTCGATAAGTGTGACCATGGTGTAATAGTGCACGAAATGCGTGACAGTAGAATAACAGGAAAAGTTGGTAGATGGATTTATAACTTCCTGACAAATTGAACACAAAGAGTAACAGTAAACTGAGTAAAATCCGAGACAGCTACGGTGTAAAGCTATGTTCCACAAGGTACAGTACTCGCTCCCATCCTATTCCTCATCTTCATATCTGACACAGACAGGGATGTAAGCCACAGCACCGTGTCTTCCTTTGCGGATGACGCCCGAGTTGCCATGACAGTGTCCTCTATTGAAGACTGTGAAGGAAAAGTTCAACAGATAGGAGTATCGAGCAAGTATATGGTAACAATAGTTTGATTGCCGGCTACTTGTTAAGGTAGGGTAAGTCTAGCTCCCGCTATCCCCCCTTTTTTCCCCCACCCGGAAAGTGATAGTTTGATTGCCAACTGCTTGTTAAGGCAGGGTAAGTCTAGTTCCCGCTATCCCCCCCCTTCCCTCCCCCCATGAAAGGTGACGAGTGGGGCTCCGGTCAAACAGTAATCACTCGACTCACAGCTCCCAGCACTACTCTTGGAATGACAGATTGGGTCACCTGCCAACCAACGGGAAGAACTGAAGGAGACGGACTGAAGTCCTGAGAGGGTCCCTTTGTTGGATCTATCTACCTGTTATGTACGCCGACGCAGGACATAACCCCTCGTCTTTAGCAGTGGTAACGAACCTGCTTTCCTGTCATCTGGATTAATTATTCAGGCTATGGGACTCTGTGAAAAAACGAGCCGGTGGGTTGTCACCAACACCTGGCCCCGCCCCCCACATCATCAGCAACGGCTATGATTTCACCAACACGCAGTGTCATTAACACCAGACACCCCATATCACTATATATATAAAAATATATATATATATTATATATATATATATATATATATATATAATTATATATATATATATATATATTAGCGTTGAGTTCAAATGTCATTTTGTTCATTTCATTTTTCATTTTTCTTTCAAATAGGATATACCTTTCATGTTTCACTGTTTTATGTTTGCTTTAATAAATAATAAAGTGTTTATCTTTGTGAATTATTATTTCTTTTTCTATTCATCAATTTTCCTGAGGATGAGCCAGCCTTGGTAATACTGTCTGAAGTTGTTACAGGGCTGAGTAAGCCTTCACAAAGACACTGCGAGCGGACATCAACCAAATCATTAAATGGGCCACTCAAACAATATGAAATTCAATGAAGAGAAATTTCAACCAATCAGATATTGAAAACTTGAAGAAATTAAAACTGCATCAGGGTATACAATAAATTCTAGCCATACAATAGAGTGAAAAAGTAATGTGAAGGGCCTGGGAGTGATAATGTCAGAGGATCTCGCATTCAAAGACCACAACAATCTACTGCATCTGCTCTGGAAAATGATCGGATGGATATTGAAACCTTCAGAACTAGGGACTCAAGCCCATGATGATTCTCTTCAAACTACTTGTTCTCTCTAGGTTGGAATGCTGCTTTACACTAACTGCCCCCTATATGGCAGGTGAAATTGCTAACCTGGAGAGTGTACAAAGAACTTTCATGGCACACAAATGTACGATAAGGCACCTAAATTACTGGGAACAGTTGAAGGCCCTTGATTTGTATTCCCTGGAACACAGGCGAGAAAGATACATGATAATATACTCTTGAAAAATTCTAGAGGGATTAGTGCCAAACTTGCACACGAAAATCACTCCCTATGAAAGCAAAAGACTCGGCAGGAGATGCAACATTCCCCCAGTGAAAAGCAGGGGAGTAACAAGTACACTGAGAGACAACACAGTAAGTCTGGGGCCCAAGATTGTTCAACTGCCTCCCAGCATGCATAAGGGGGATTACCAATAGACCCCTGGTTGTCTTCAAGAAGGCTTTGGACAAGCACCTAAAGTCAGTACCTGATCAGCTGGGCTGTCGTTCGTACACTAGTTTACATGTGGTTAACAGTAACAGCCTGGTTGATCAGGCCCTGATCCACCATGAAGTCTGGTCTCAGACCTAGCTGCGGGGGCCTTGACCCCTGAAACCCTCTCCAGGTATACTCTAGGTAAGGGAATTTTTTAACATTTGCCTACCTACAGGTATAACCAACTTCCACTTGTGGATTTTTTCACTGGTGATGCCGTCTACAACTGCTTCACCTCACTTGTCTGCAGTATATAAGTTACTTCTCAGTGCATATGCTGCACTTATACTAAGACTGATGGACTGAACACATTATTTCTAGGTTGAAGGACTAATTACTCAAACTTCTCGTCTTCCACCGTATTGAATTGATGAGTCCACAGGCTGGTGAAACGTGTCTTCCACCGTATTGAATTGATGAAGCCACAGGCTGGTGAAACGTGTTTTCCACCGTATTGAATTGATGAACCCACAGGCTGGTGAAACGTGTCTTCCAGCGTACTGAACTGATGAAGCCACAGGCTGGTGAAACGTGTCTTCCACCGTACTGAACTGATGAAGCAACAGGCTGGTGAAACGTGTCTTCCAGCGTACTGAACTGATGAAGCCACAGGCTGGTGAAACGTGTCTTCCAGCGTACTGAACTGATGAAGCAACAGGCTGGTGAAACGTGTCTTCCAGCGTACTGAACTGATGAAGCCACAGGCTGGTGAAACGTGTCTTCCAGCGTACTGAACTGATGAAGCAACAGGCTGGTGAAACGTGTCTTCCACCGTACTGAACTGATGAAGCAACAGGCTGGTGAAACGTTTCCACAATAAAGATACCCAAATGTTGCACAATTATCTCCTTCAACTCTGTCGGTTTTCTTAACCAGTTATATACCTTGATATTGTTGCAGCCTTGATATTGTTGCAGCCTTGATATTGTTGCAGCTGTTGTATTGTTGCAGCTGGGGTATTGTTGCAGCCTTGATATTGTTGCAGCTGGAGTATTGTTGCAGCTAGGGTATTGTTGCAGCCTTGATATTGTTGCAGCTGGAGTATTGCTGCAGCTAGGGTATTGTTGCAGCCTTGATATTGTTGCAGCCTTGATATTGTTGCAGCTGTTGTATTGTTGCAGCTGGGGTATTGTTGCAGCCTTGATATTGTTGCAGCTGGAGTATTGTTGCAGCTAGGGTATTGTTGCAGCCTTGATATTGTTGCAGCTGGAGTATTGTTGCAGCTAGGGTATTGTTAGCAGCCTTGATATTGTTGCAGCCTTGATATTGTTGCAGCTGTTGTAATGTTGCAGCTGGGGTATTGTTGCAGCCTTGATATTGTTGCAGCTGGAGTATTGTTGCAGCTAGGGTATTGTTGCAGCCTTGATATTGTTGCAGCCTTGATATTGTTGCAGCTGTTGTATTGTTGCAGCTGGGGTATTGTTGCAGCCTTGATATTGTTGCAGCTTGAGTATTGTTGCAGCTAGGGTATTGTTGCAGCCTTGATGTTGTTGCAGCTGGGGTATTGTTGCAGTCTTGATATTGTTGCAGCTGTTGTATTGTTGCAGCTGGGGTATTGTTGCAGCCTTGATATTGTTGCAGCTGGAGTATTGTTGCAGCTAGGGTATTGTTGCAGCCTTGATATTGTTGCAGCCTTGATATTGTTGCAGCTGTTGTATTGTTGCAGCTGGGGTATTGTTGCAGCCTTGATATTGTTGCAGCTTGAGTATTGTTGCAGCTAGGGTATTGTTGCAGCCTTGATATTGTTGCAGCTGGGGTATTGTTGCAGCCTTGATATTGTTGCAGCTGTTGTATTGTTGCAGCTGGGGTATTGTTGCAGCCTTGATATTGTTGCAGCTGGAGTATTGTTGCAGCTAGGGTATTGTTGCAGCCTTGATATTGTTGCAGCTGGGGTATTGTTGCAGTCTTGATATTGTTGCAGCTAGGGTATTGTTGCAGCCTTGATATTGTTGCAGCTGTTGTATTGTTGCAGCTGGGGTATTGTTGCAGCCTTGATATTGTTGCAGCTGTTGTATTGTTGCAGCTGGGGTATTGTTGCAGCCTTGATATTGTTGCAGCTGGAGTATTGTTGCAGCTGGGGTATTGTTGCAGCCTTGATATTGTTGCAGCTGGGGTATTGTTGCAGTCTTGATATTGTTGCAGCTAGGGTATTGTTGCAGCCTTGATATTGTTGCAGCTGGGGTATTGTTGCAGTCTTGATATTGTTGCAGCTGGGGTATTGTTGCAGCTGGGGTATTGTTGCAGCCTTGATATTGTTGAAGCTGGGGTATTGTTGCAGTCTTGATATTGTTGCAGCTGGGGTATTGTTTCAGTCTTGATATTGTTGCAGCTGGGGTATTGTTGCAGCCTTGATATTGTTGCAGCTGGGGTATTGTTGCAGCCTTGATATTGTTGCAGCTGGGGTATTGTTTCAGTCTTGATATTGTTGCAGCTGGGGTATTGTTGCAGTCTTGATATTGTTGCAGCTGGGGTATTGTTGCAGCCTTGATATTGTTGCAGCTGGGGTATTGTTGCAGCTGGGGTATTGTTTCAGTCTTGATATTGTTGCAGCTGGGGTATTGTTGCAGCCTTGATATTGTTGCAGCTGGAGTATTGTTGCAGCTAGGGTATTGTTGCAGCCTTGATATTGTTGCAGCTGGGGTATTGTTGCAGTCTTGATATTGTTGCAGCTGGGGTATTGTTGCAGCCTTGATATTGTTGCAGCTGGGGTATTGTTGCAGCCTTGATATTGTTGCAGCTGGGGTATTGTTGCAGTCTTGATATTGTTGCAGCTGGGGTATTGTTGCAGCCTTGATATTGTTGCAGCTGGGGTATTGTTGCAGCCTTGATATTGTTGCAGCTGGGGTATTGTTGCAGTCTTGATATTGTTGCAGCTGGGGTATTGTTGCAGCTGGGGTATTGTTGCAGCTGGGGTATTGTTGCAGCTGGGGTATTGTTGCAGCCTTGATATTGTTGCAGCTGGGGTATTGTTGCAGCCTTGATATTGTTGCAGCTGGGGTATTGTTGCAGTCTTGATATTGTTGCAGCTGGGTATTGTTGCAGCCTTGATATTGTTGCAGCTGGGTATTGTTGCAGCCTTGATATTGTTGCAGCTGGGGTATTGTTGCAGTCTTGATATTGTTGCAGCTGGGGTATTGTTGCAGCTGGGGTATTGTTGCAGCTGGGGTATTGTTAGCAGCTGGGTATTGTTGCAGCCTTGATATTGTTGCAGCTGGGGTATTGTTGCAGCCTTGATAATTGTTGCAGCTGGGTATTGTTGCAGCTGGGTATTGTTGCAGCTGGGGTATTGTTGCAGCTGGGTATTGTTGCAGCTGGGGTATTGTTGCAGCTGGGGTTATTGTTGCAGCTGGGGTATTGTTGCAGCTGGGGTATTGTTGCAGCTGGTGGTATTGTTGCAGCCTTGATATTGTTGTAGCTGGGTATTGTTTCAGTCTTGATATTGTTGCAGCTGGGGTATTGTTGCAGTCTTGATATTGTTGCAGCTGGGGTATTGTTGCAGCCTTGATATTGTTGCAGCTGGGGTATTGTTGCAGCTGGGGTATTGTTGCAGCTGGGGTATTGTTTCAGTCTTGATATTGTTGCAGCTGGGGTATTGTTGCAGTCTTGATATGTGTGCAGCTGGGGTATTGTTGCAGCCTTGATATTGTTGCAGCTGGGGTATTGTTGCAGCTGGGGTATTGTTGCAGCCTGATATTGTTGCAGCTGGGGTATTGTTGCAGCCTTGATATTGTTGCAGCTGGGGTATTGTTGCAGCTGGGGTATTGTTGTAGCTGGGGTATTGTTGCAGCCTTGATATTGTTGCAGCTGGGGTATTGTTGCAGCCTTGATATTGTTGCAGCTGGGGTATTGTTGCAGCTGGGGTATTGTTGCAGCTGGGGTATTGTTGCAGCCTTGATATTGTTGCAGCTGGGGTATTGTTGCAGTCTTGATATTGTTGCAGCTGGGGTATTGTTGCAGCCTTGATATTGTTGCAGCTGTGGTATTTGTTGCAGTCTTGATATTGTTGCAGCTGGGGTATTGTTGCAGCCTGATATTGTATGCAGCTGGGGTATTGTTGCAGCCTTGATATTGTTGCAGCTGGGGTATTGTTGCAGTCTTGATATTGTTGCAGCTGGGGTATTGTTGCAGCCTTGATATTGTTGCAGCTGGGGTATTGTTGCAGTCTTGATATTGTTGCAGCTGGGGTATTGTTGCAGCTGGGGTATTGTTGCAGCTGGGGTATTGTTGCAGCTAGGGTATTGTTGCAGCTGGGGTATTGTTGCAGCCTTGATATTGTTGCAGCTGGGGTATTGTTGCAGCCTTGATATTGTTGCAGCTGGGGTATTGTTGCAGCTGGGGTATTGTTGCAGCTGGGGTATTGTTGCAGCTGGGGTATTGTTGCAGCTGGGGTATTGTTGCAGCCTTGATATTGTTGTAGCTGGGGTATTGTTTCAGTCTTGATATTGTTGCAGCTGGGGTATTGTTGCAGTCTTGATATTGTTGCAGCTGGGGTATTGTTGCAGCCTTGATATTGTTGCAGCTGGGGTATTGTTGCAGCTGGGGTATTGTTGCAGCTGGGGTATTGTTTCAGTCTTGATATTGTTGCAGCTGGGGTATTGTTGCAGTCTTGATATTGTTGCAGCTGGGGTATTGTTGCAGCCTTGATATTGTTGCAGCTGGGGTATTGTTGCAGCTGGGGTATTGTTGCAGCCTGATATTGTTGCAGCTGGGGTATTGTTGCAGCCTTGATATTGCAGCTGGGGTATTGTTGCAGCCTTGATATTGTTGCAGCTGGGGTATTGTTGCAGCTGGGGTATTGTTGCAGCTGGGGTATTGTTGCAGCTGGGGTATTGTTGCAGCCTTGATATTGTTGCAGGTGGGGTATTGTTGCAGCCTTGATATTGTTGCAGCTGGGGTATTGTTTCAGTCTTGATATTGTTGCAGCTGGGGTATTGTTGCAGTCTTGATATTGTTGCAGCTGGGGTATTGTTGCAGCCTTGATATTGTTGCAGCTGGGGTATTGTTGCAGCCTGATATGTTAGCAGCTGGGGTATTGTTGCAGCCTGATATTGTTGCAGCTGGGGTATTGTTGCAGCCTTGATATTGTTGCAGCTGGGGTATTGTTGCAGTCTTGATATTGTTGAAGCTGGGGTATTGTTGCAGCCTTGATATTGTTGCAGCCTTGATATTGTTGCAGCCTTGATATTGTTGCAGCTGGGGTATTGTCGCAGTCTTGATATTGTTGCAGCTGGGGTATTGTTGCAGCCTTGATATTGTTGCAGCCTTGATATTGTTGCAGCTGGGGTATTGTTGCAGCCTTGATTATTGTTGCACCGGGGTATTGTTTCATGTCTTGATATTGTTTGCAGCTGGGGTATTGTTTCAGCCTTGACATTGTTGCAGCTGGGGTATTGTTGCAGCCTTGATATTGTTGCAGCTGGGGTATTGTTGCAGTCTTGATATTGTTGCAGCTGGGGTATTGTTGCAGCCTTGACATTGTTGCAGCTGGGGTATTGTTGCAGCCTTGATATTGTTGCAGCCTTGATATTGTTGCAGCCTTGACATTGTTGCAGCTGGGGGATTGTTGCAGCCTTGATATTGTTGCAGCTGGGGTATTGTTGCAGCCTTGATATTGTTGCAGCTGGGGTATTGTTGCAGCCTTGATATTGTTGCAGCTGGGGTATTGTTTCAGTCTTGATATTGTTGCAACTAGGGTATTACGGGTTCTAGGCTTTAAATCCCTTCAAGAGGGATCATGAGACATTCAGCAGCATCAGACAACCCGAACCAAGAAGTTGGAATTACTCTTACCTTCCTAGTGTCAAGCTAAATTACTATCCCTTCTACCTGTTTTTTTTCCTAGAATTTCATCCCTCTGGGATTAGCGTGTCTCCATGAATATACTGAGTTTTTTTTAT
>NC_069484.1:6859958-6884209 GCF_026875155.1 Cherax quadricarinatus | reverse complement strand
TGGGATTCGGGTGATTTTGGTGTTCGAATAAAGTTTTTGGAGTATTTCAGTGTTGTTTGGAAATGTAAAAAGGGTATTTTTTTGAGTATTCAAATTTTTTATGAGATTTTTTGAAATGTTCAAAGTAAAAGTGCGTTTTTTAACTTCGAATATGAAAAAATTGTGGGTGAAAAAAAGAAATGGATGTAAGCGATGGGTATTTTCTGTGCATGTCCCCCTTTTAACTTTAATGACTAAAAGGGTTTTTAAAACAGAAAAATTGGGGGTTATAGTAAAAAATTGTGAGGTTTTGGGTTGGGTGGGGGGGTTTGGGAGGTGGGAAAAGGGTAGACAGATTAAACCTGTGTGCTGGGTCAACACTGACGTCACTGCCGTCGAGTAAAAACCCTTCATTCCTGAGTAAGCATCCCCCATAGGGGGATTTCATTTGAATGCTTCCCCCAGGGGGGGGAAAAAAAAAACCTTGTTTTCCAAAGGAGATGGAGACTTTCAAAACCCCATGGGGGGGAATCCAAAAATTTGGGTAATACGAAAAATTTTTGGGGTGGGGTGAAAGTGGGAGGGGGGGGGACCAGGAGTCATAAAAATTTTCCCAAAACCCCCATAGGGGGGATCAAAAAACCGACCCCAGGAGATGGAGTCAAGGTATTGTCGAGAAAATTTGGGGTGAAAGGGGGGTCCCCAAAAAAAAAAACCCTTGATCCAAAGGGAATGGAGAATTTCGAAAACCCCTAGGGGGAATCCAAAAACTGTTTTCGAGAAATTTTTGGGTTTGGGGGGGTGAAAGTGGGGGGATCCGGGGAATTGAGACTTTGATTTCGAAAAATTTTTGGGGGTTGGGGTGAAAGTGAGAGGGGGAACCTCAAAACTTTGATCCGGGGGAATTGGAGTTTTCAAAAACCCCCGGGGGGAATCCAAAAAATTTGATCCAGGAGATGGAGAATTTCGAAAACCCCAGGGGGGGAACCAAAAACTTGAAATATCGAAAAATTTTGGGGATGGGGTGAAAGTGAGAGGGGGGAACTTTAAAAACTTGATCCGGGGAGATGGAGAGCACAAGAAAATAAAAATTCAAAAAAAAATTCGAAAAAAATCGGAAAAAAATTCGAGGCGCGGGGGCGATCCGGACGACGCTGCAGAAGGCGCAGCAGAAGGCGCGGGCGGGGGTCGCGAAGGGCGCGGGCGGGCGCGCGGGTGGGGCGCGCGGGGGGCGCACGGGCGGGGGGGTCGCGAAGGGGTGCGGGCGGGCGCGCGGGCGGGCGCGCGGCGCGACGGCGGGGTCGCAAAGGGGGGGGGGTCGTGGGGGGGGGGTATTGGTTGGGGGGTAAAGGGGTTGGGGGTATCTCGAGGGCGAGGTCATGGTCAAAACCGGAAGTAACCCCTTTGGTGTGAAAAGGTGACCCTCCAGCCGCTGTCCTAGACCGGATACACCGCCCAGTGGAAGGTTCCTAAAACCGGATAAAACCGCCCAGTGGAAGGCCCTAAACCGGATACACCGCCCAGTGGAAAGGGCCCCCTAAACCGGATACACCCCCCAGTGGAAATTTTAAATACTTTATATATATATATATATATTTATATATATAATATATATATTATAAAATATATATTATATTTATATTATATATATATATTAATTTATATATGTATATAATATAATATATATACATAAAAAGTAGTCGATTTTTCCACTGAGCGACTCCTTCCAGAAAAGGCCTCCACTGAGGACCCCCTTCCGGAAAAGGCCTTCCACTGAGCGACTCCTTCCGGAAAAGGCCTCCACTGAGCGACTCCTTCCGATTAGGCCAGCAGCTGGGGGGTCACCTTTTCACACCTAGGTGTTACTTGCGGTTGACCTTGACCTCGCCCTCGGACTACCTCACCCTTTGACCCCCCCCCCACAAACCCCCCCCACGACCCCCCCCCTTGCAACCCCCCCATCGCGCCGCCCGCCCGCGCGCCCACCTGCGCCCTTCGCGCGCCCGCCCGCGCCCTTCGCGACCCCCGCCCGCGTCTTCTGCTGCGCCTTCTGCAGCGTCGTCCGGATCGCCCCCCGCGCCCCGAATTTTTTTTCTTATGATCTCCTTGGACCCAGGTTTTTGGGATTCCCCCTATGGGGTTTCGAATTTTTTTTGAATTTCATTTTCTTGTGCTCTCCACTTCCTAGATAAAATTTTTTGAGGTTCCCCCCCCCCACTTTCACCCCCATCCCAAAATTTCTCGAAATCAAAGTCTCCACTTCCTGGATCCCCTCCCACTTTCACCCCCCAACCCCCAAAAATTTCTCAATATAAAAATTCTCCATCCCCTTTGGATCAAGGTTTTTTTGGATTGTCCCTCCTTCCACCCCCCAATCCCAAAAATTTCTCAATATTACCAAGACTCGATCTCCTCGGATCAAATTTTCTCGAGAATACCAAGACTCCATCTCCTCGGATCAAATTTTTTGGATCCCCCTATGGGTTTTCGAAATTCTCCATCTCCTTGGATCAAGGTTTTTTGGATTGTCCCTCCTTCCACCCCACCCCCCCAATCCCAAAAAATTCTCAATATTACCAAGTTTATTGGATTCCCCCCTCTGGGTTTTTTTTCGAAATTCTCCATCTCCTTGGATCAAGGTTTTTTGGATTGTCCCTCCTTCCACCCCCCCCAACCCCAAAAATTTCTCAATATTACCAAGACTCGATCTCCTCGGATCAAATTCTTCTCGAAATCAAAGTCTCCATCTCCTTGGATCAAATTTTTAAGGTTCCCCCCTCCCACTTTCACCCCCCCCAACCCCAAAATTTCTCGATAATACAAGTTTTGGATTCCCCCCTATGGGGGTTTCGAAATTCTTATGATCTCCTCGGATCAAGTTTTTTCCCCGAAATCAAAGTCTCCATCTCCTTGGATCAAATTTTTGGATTACCCCTCTCACTTTCACTCCCACCCCAAAATTTCTCGATAATACCAAGACTCCATCTCCTTGGATCAAGGTTTTTTGGATTCCCCCCTCTGGGGGTAAACATTCAAATGAACTCCTCCTATGGGGCATGGTGCTCTCTCTTACTACGGGTCTAAACAAGTGTGACGTCAGTATTCCTCTCATTAATGTGTTTATCGACGGTCAGTGACGTCACGCAATGACCCCAACACACACAGCTGAATCTTGTCGACCTTTTGTTCAATAAAGTTAATAAGGGACATAGTAGGGACGTCACACACACAGGTTGAATCATGATGACCCTTTTAGTTCATTAAAGTTAATAAGGGTATATAGTACCTACATCATAGGGAAAACATTTTCACTCTTAACCCGGGGTAATCCAAATAATTTCACTTTTTTTTTTCGTTAATACCCACAAAAATCCAACAATTTCTTTACATCACAAGTCTAGACATTTTTCTCGTTTTAACTATTTCATCTCAGGTCACTCCCCCGAAGTAACCTCCTTCCAACCCTCCCGAACCCTCACACTCCAACCAAACACCTCACAATTTTCACTCATAACCCCCAATTTTTTTCGTTTTAACCCTTTTTAGTTCATTAAAGTTAAAAAGGGGACACAGTACACAGAAAGTCAACCACAACACTTATAACCACTTTTCGATAAATTCACTAGTCACAATTTTACATATTACGAAGTCAATACGCACACACACCTCACTTTGAACACCTTCAAACACTCTCTTAAATCATTTGAATACTCACAAAAATACCTTTATACATTTCCAAACAAACGAAACACTTCCAAAATAACATTTTGAATACTCCCAAATAAGATTTGACAGCTCTAATTTATCTGCACTTACACTTTTCATTTAAATTACAACTCATCCCTCCAACTCCCCCCCTCAGTCTCCAGACTTCACAACATTATCACAAAAAACTAACTCAATCACTTTACTTTGAACTTCACCAAAAAAAAAAAAACACTGAAATACTCCAAAACATCATTCAAAACCACCCCCAAAATCACCTCTGAATACTCTCAGAACACCTTCATAAGTACTCTTGCACATATTTGAACACCTTCAAAACCCCTTTTGAAACATTTCCAAACAACACTGAAACACTTCCAAAACACCATTGAGTACTCCCAAAACACCACTGAATACTACTAAAACAAAAACTGAATCACTCAAAACACCACCAAAATCACCATAAAAAAGATCAACACCCAAAATCCCAACACCCACAACCCACAACACCCACAATTTTTTCCGTTTTAACCCTTTTAGTTCATTAAAGTTAATAAGGGACACAGTACATCAGAAAAAGTCACAACAACCCACTTATAACATCTTTCTTTTCGGTATCTCTAGTTCGACAACAACACCCACAACACCACACATCCCACAACACCCACACCCCACAACACCCACAACCCACAATTTTTTTCTCGTTTTAACCCTTTTAGTTCATTAAAGTTAATAAGGGGACACAGTACATCAGAAAGTCACAACAACAACAACCCACAACACCCACAACCCACAGCACCCACAACACCCACAACCCACAACACCCCACAACCCACAATTTTTTCTCGTTTTAACTAATTTCATCAGAAAAAGTCACAACACCCACAACCCACTTCACCCACACCCCACAACACCCCACATCACTCACATCCCACAATTTTTTTTCTCGTTTTAACCCTTTTAGTTCATTAAAGTTAATAAGGGGACACAGTACATCAGAAAGTCACCACATCGCTTACATCCACTTTCGTTAAATTCACTAGTCACAATTTTACATATTACGAAGTTAAATACGCACTTTTACTTTGAACACCTTCAAAACTCTCTCATAAATCATTTGAATACTCACAAAAATACCTTTATACATTTCCAAACAACACTGAAACACTTACAAGACAACATTTTGAATACTCCCAAATAAGATTTGACAGCTCTAATTTATCTGCACTTACACATTTCATTAAATTACAACTCATCCCCACATACTCCACCCTCAGTCTCCAGACTTCACAACATTATCAAAAAAACTAACCAAACACTTTACTTTGAACATCACCAAAAAACACCATCAATTGCCTTTAAATACTCCAAAAACATCATTCGAACACCCCCAAATCACCTCTGAATACTCCCAGAACACCTACATAAGTACTCTTGCACATCATTTGAACACCTTCAAAAAACACCTTTGAACATTTCCAAACAACACTGAAACATTTCCCAAAAAACACCATTTGAGTACTCCCAAATAACCACTGAATACTAAAACAACCACTAAATACACTCAAAACCCACCAAAATCACCATAAACTAAGAACAACACCCACATCCCACAACACCCACAACCCACAACCCCCCACAATTTTTTCTCGTTTTATCTAATTTCATCAGAAAGTCACAACACCCACACCTCCCATTTTTTTCTCGTTTTAACCCTTTTAGTTCATTAAAGTTAATAAGGGGACACACTACATCAGAAAAAGTCACAAAAACAACCCACTTATAACGTCTTTTCGGTATCTCTAGTTCGACAACAACACCCACATCCCACAACACCCACATCCCACATCCCACACACACCACAGACACACACACACAACACACACACCCTAACCTAGCCTAACCTAACCTAACTTATCCTAACCTAGCCTAACCTAACCTAACCTAGCCTAACCTAACTTAACCTAACCTTTACCTAACCTTTACCTAACTTAACCTAACCTAACCTAACCTTTACCTAACCTTTACCTAACCTAATCTAACCTTGCCTAACCATTACCTAACCTAACCTAACCTATCTTAACCTAACCCAACCTAACCTAGCCGAACCTATCCTAACCTAACCTAAAATATATTGGAACACTTCCAAAATACATTAGAGTACTCCAGAATTACTTTGAACGACTCCATTTTTGGATATTTCCAAATTAGTTTTGAAAACTTTATCGTAAAATCGAACATTATTTTCTTGTTGGTAAACACACTCAATGGTAGAAATATTTACTCGATTTCCGAATAGAAACACTTTCCTCGCTCTGAGAGACTCACTGTGGGTCACCCCTTCCCCTCAACACCACTGGGTAATGCGTTCACCCCCAAAGGTAGTTTTAAAAGATAATCATAAACCCACCTGCGTCAACTCAGGACGGGACAGACGCCATAAAATGCGGGTAACATCCAAGGTAGAAAATGATCTCTTTCCAGACCAACTGTCTATCCTAACCTAACCTAACCTAACCTAACCTAACCTAACCTAATTCCTAACCTAACCTAACCTCACCTAACCGAACCTAACCTAACTCCATCAATCACCTCTATCCTAACCTAACCTAACCTAACCTAACCCAACCTAACTCCATCAAACACCTCTATCCTAACCTAACCTAACCTAACCTAACTCCATCAAACACCTCGAATACTACCTAACTTAACCTAACCTAACCTTACCTAACCTACCGAACCTAACCTAACCTAACCTAACCTATCCTAACCTGTCCTAACCTAACCTAACCTATCCTAACCTAACCTAACCTAACCTAACTTATCCTAAGCTAACCTAACCTAACTTATCCTAACCTAACCTAACCTAACTTATCCTAACCTAACCTAACCTAACCTAAAATAACGAACCTAACCTAACTTATCCTAATCTAATCAAAACCTTTAACCTAACCTAACTTATCCTAACCTAACCTAACTTATCCTAACCTAACCTAAAACCTAACCTAACCTAAAATAACCTAACGTAACTTATCCTAACCTACTCACTTTTACTTTGAACACCTTCAAAACACTCTCATACATCATTTGAGCCCCCCTTTTCTCAATATCTCTCATCCACAACCTTTATCATCTCACTACAGAACAACCCCAAGATTACTTCGAACACTCTCATAAAGCATTTGAGTACTCACATAAACACTTTTGAACATTTCCAAACAACACTGAAGCACTTCCAAAATATCATTTTGATTACTCCCAAATAAGATTTGACAGCTCTAATTTATCTACACTTACACATTTCATTAAATTACATCTCATCCCCAAACTCCTCCCTCATTCTCCAGACTTTACAACATTAGCACAAAAAAAACTAACTCATACACTTATGACATGAGACATTATCATATCTAACACACTGACTAACTTTGAACCAACTCTGAACACCACTGATCTTCTTCAAAAAATGCTCTGCACATCATTTGAACACCTTCAAAAAAACACCATCAAACACCTCCGAATACTCCCAAAAAACACTACTGATTACTACCAAATCACCACTGAATACTACCAATCACCGTCAAAATCACCAGAAACTAAGTTTAACATCACCATCTAACATCCTTTTTATAGAAATCCCCTCAAATCACTATAACCAAGAACTCCCTCCCCATTTGGCGCATAAGAAAAAAAGCATGAACACAAACCTAATACGCAAACACTTAGTACATGATCACCATCAACTGAAAACATATCTTGTACACACACATAATATAAGACAATCACTAACTACAATCACCCATGTTCACTTACCTCAAAATCACTAATATCACAGAAAACAATCATTTTTATAAACATTTCACACACAAAAAAAAAAAAAAAAATCATATTTGACAATATCTAAGCGCACTCACCTCACTACCACCAACACACGATGTCTCACCTCACAGGACCGACGAGCCCCACCTCCAGTGACCGTCACACTCCCATTGTGTTACTTGTTGGTTTGGTAAATCACACCTAACCCCCTTGTTTTCAACCTGTTGTTTCCCTTATTATCTAAGAACACTATATCCAAGACGATTACCAGATTTTATGACCCCACCACCAAGATCACAGAAAACACACATTTTTATAATTATTCACACAAAAATCACGATCACCAATTCCATATCATGTTTACCGTCATCTATCAACACTAATCACCAAGATCACCAAAAAAATCTAAGATCATGCATCTCAAAACTACTATGATCACTGAAAACACTTATTTTTTAAACATTCGCACAAAAATAAGACATACACAAAAATACCACAACACTTCCACCAACATCTATAACATAACATGAGCACTATAACATATCACTATCACAAAAAATGATTGTAGTTAGTGATTGTCTTATATTATGTGTGTGTACAAGATATGTTTTCAGTTGATGGTGATCATGTACTAAGTGTTTGCATATTAGGTTTGTGTTCATGCTTTTTTTTTATGCGCCAAATGGGGAGGGAGTTCTTGGTTATAGTGATTTGAGGGGATTTCTATAAAAAAGATGTTAGATGGTGATGTTCAACTTAGTTTCTGGTGATTTTGACGGTGATTGGTAGTATTCAGTGGTGATTTGGTAGTAATCAGTAGTGTTTTTTGGGAGTATTCGGAGGTGTTTGATGGTGTTTTTTGAAGGTGTTCAAATGATGTGCAGAGCATTTTTTGAAGATCAGTGGTGTTCAGAGTTGGTTCAAAGTTAGTCAGTGTGTTAGATATGGTAATGTCTCATGTCATAAGTGTATGAGTTAGTTTTTTTTGTGCTAATGTTGTAAAGTCTGGAGAATGAGGGAGGAGTTTGGGGGGATGAGATGTAATTTAATGAAATGTGTAAGTGTAGATAAATTAGAGCTGTCAATCTTTTGGGAGTAAAACAAAATGATATTTTGGGAAATGCTTCAGGGGTTGTTTGGGAAATGTTCAAAAGTGTTTATGTGAGTACTCAAATGCTTTATGAGAGTGTTCGAAGTAATCTTGGGGTTGTTCTGTAGTGAGATGATAAAGGTTGTGGATGAGAGATATTGAGAAAAGGGGGGTCTCAAATGATGTATGAGAGTGTTTTGGGAAAGGGGTTCAAAGTAAAAGTGAGTAGGTTAGGATAAGTTAGGTTAGGGTTTTTTAGGTTAGGTTAGGTTAGGATAAGTTAGGTTAGGTTTTGGATAAGTTAGGTTAGGTTAGGTTAGATTAGATTAGGATAAGTTAGGTTAGATTCATTATTTTAGGTTAGGTTTAGGTTAGGTTAGGATAAGTTAGGGTTTGGTTAGCTTAGGATAGTAGGTTAGGGTTTGGTTAGGTTAGGTTAGGATAGGTTAGGTTAGGGTTTGGACAGGTTAGGATAGGTTAGGTTAGGTTAGGTTAGGTTCGGTAGGTTAGGTAAGGTTTGGTTAGGTTTAAATTAGGTAGTATTCGAGGTGTTTGATGGAGTTAGGTTTTGGTTTGGTTAGGTTTGGATAGAGGTGTTTGATGGAGTTAGGTTGGGTTAGGTTAGGTTAGGTTAGGTTAGGAAGAGGTGATGAGGAGTTAGGTTAGGTTCGGTTTTGGTGAGGTTAGGTTAGGTTAGGAATTAGGTTTTAGGTTAGTTAGGTTAGGTTAGGATAGACAGTTGGGCTGGGAAAAAGAAATTTTTTTCTACCTTGGATGTTTACCCGCATTTCATGGCGTCTGTCTGTCCTGAGTGTGACGCAGGTGTTCAGATTATCTTAAAACTACCTTGGGTGTTAACCGCATTTACCCATGGTGTTGGGGGGAAGGGGTGACCCCCAATGAGTCTCTCAGAGAGAGGAAATGTTTCTATTCGGAAATCGAGTAAATATTTCTACCATTGAGGTGTTTTTCCAACAAGAAAATAATGTTCGATTTTTCGATAAAGTTTTCAAAACTAATTTGGAAAAAATCCAAAAATGGAGTCGTTCAAAGTAATTCTGGAGTACTCTAATGTATTTTGGAAGTTCCAATATATTTTAGGTTGGTTAGGATAGGTTCGGCTAGGTTAGGTTGGGTTAGGTTAAGATAGGTTAGGTTAGGTTAGGTAATGGTTAGGCAAGGTTAGAAATTAGGTTAGGTAAAGGTTAGGTAAAGGTTAGGTTAGGTTAGGTTAAGTTAGGTTTAAAAGGGTTTGGTAAAGGTTATGTTAAGTTAGGTTAGGCTAGGTTAGGTTAGGTTAGGCTAGGTTAGGATAAGTTTTAGGTTTAGGCTAGGTTTAGGGTGTGTGTGTGTGTGTTGTGTGTGGGGGTGTGTGTGTGGGATGGAATGTGGGTGTTTTGGGATGTGGGTGTTGTTGTCGAACTAGAGATACCGAAAAAAGATGTTATAAGTGGGTTGTTGTTGGGACTTTTTCTGATGTACTGTGTCCCCTTATTAACTTTAATGAACTAAAAGGGTTAAAACGAGAAAAAAATGGGAGGTGTGGGGGTTGTGACTTTCTGATGAAATTAGATAAAACGAGAAAAAATTGTGGGTGTTGTGGGTTGTGGGTGTTGTGGGATTGGGTGTTGATCTTAGTTTATGGTGATTTGGTGGTGTTTTGAGTGTAAATTTAGTGGTGTTTTAGTATTCAGTGGTGTATTTGGGGGTACCCCAAATGGTGTTTTTGGAAGTGTTTCAGTGTTTGTTTGGAAATGTTCAAAGGGTTTTTTGAAGGTTTTCAAATGGGTGTGCAAAAGTACTTTGTAGGTGTTCTGGGAGTAATTTAGAGGGGATTTGGGGGTGTTCGAATGATGTTTTAGGAGTATTTAAAGGCAATTGATGGTGTTTTTTGGTGATGTTCAAAGTAAAGTGTTTGAGTTAGTTTTGTGATAATGTTGTGAAGTCTGGAGACTGAGGGTGGAGTATGTGGGGATGAGTTGTAATTTAATGAAATGTGTAAGTGCAGATAAATTAGAGCTGTCAAATCTTATTTGGGAGTATTCAAAATGTTGTCTTGTGTTTCAGTGTTGTTTGGAAATGTATAAAGGTATTTTTGTGAGTATTCAAATGATTTATGAGAGAGTTTTGAAGGTGTTCAAAGTAAAAGTGCGTATTTAACTTCGTAATATGTAAAATTGTGACTAGTGAATTTAACGAAAGTGGGTGTAAGCGATGTGGTGACTTTCTGATGTACTGTGTCCCCTTATTAACTTTAATGAACTAAAAGGGTTAAAACGAGAAAAAAAATTGTGGGATGTGGGTGATGTGGGGTGTTGTGGGGTGTGGGTGAAGTGGGTTGTGGGTGTTGTGACTTTTTCTGATGAAATTAGTTAAAACGAGAAAAAATTGTGGGTTGTGGGGTGTTGTGGGTTGTGGGTGTTGTGGGTGCTGTGGGTTGTGGGTGTTGTGGGGTTTTTGTTGTTGTGACTTTCTGATGTACTTGTCCCCTTTTTAACTTTAATGAACTAAAAGGGGTTTAAAAAGAGAAAAAAATTGTGGGTGTTGTGGGTTGTGGGGTTGTTAGGATGTGGGTGTGATCTTAGTTTATGGTGATTTTGGTGGGTTTTGAGTGTATTCAGTGGTTTTTTTTAGTATATTTTAGTGGTGTATTTGGAGTACTCAAAAGGTGTTTTGGAAGTGTTTCAGTGTTGTTTGGAAATGTTCAAAGGTGTTTGAAGGTGTTCAAATGATTGTGCAAGAGTACTTATGAAGGTGTTCTGGGAGTATTCAGAGGTGATTTTGGGGGTGTTCGAATGATGTTTTGGAGTATTTCAGTGTTTTTTTTTTTTTTGTGATGTTCAAAGTAAAGTGATTGAGTTAGTTTTTGTGATAATGTTGTAATTTGGAGATGGGGGAGGAGTTTGGGGGGATGGTTGTATTTAATGAAAGTGTAAGTCAGAAAAATTAAGCTGTCAAATTTTTTTGGGGAGTTTCAAAATTTTATTTTGGAAGGTTTCATTGTTTTTGGGAAAAAGTAAAAAGGGTATTTTTTTGGGTTTTAAAAAGATTTAAGAAAGTGTTTTAAAGGGTTCAAAGTGAGGTGGTGTGGTTTTTGACTTCGAATTGTAAAAGTGGGACTAGGGTTTATCGAAAGTGGTTAAAGTGTTGTGGTGACTTCTGATGTAGGCCCCTTATTAACTTTATGAATAAAGGGTTAAAACAAAAAAATTTGGGGGTTATGAGTAAAAATTTTGGGGGGTTTTTTTGGTTGGAGTGTGGGGGTTCGGGAGGGGGGGAGGGGGTTTATTCGGGGGGGAGTGACCTGAGATGAAATAGTTAAAACAGAAAAATGTCAAACTTTTGTAAAAAAATTTTTGGGATTTTTGTGGGTATTAACGAAAAAAAATGTGAAATTATTTGGATTCCCCGGGTTAAGAGTGAAATGTTTTCCCTTGATGGGGTACTATACCCCCCTTTAACTTTAATGAACAAAAAAAGGGGTCGTCATGATTCCCCTGTTGTGTGACGTCATCTCTTGTCCCCTTTTAACTTGATGAACTAAAAGGGCGACAAGATTCACCCGTGTGTGGGGGGTCATCGCGTGACGTCACTGACCGTCGGGGTAAACCATTAATGAGGGAATACTGACGTCCACTTGTTTAGACCTGTAGTAAGAGAGGCACCATCCCCCATAGGAGGAGTTCATTTGAATGCTTCCCCAGAGGGGGGAACCAAAAAACCTTGACCCAAAGGGAGATGGAGTTTTGGTTTATCGACAAATTTTGGGGTGGGAGTAAAAGTGAGAGGGGAATCCAAAAAATTTGCCCAAAGGGAAGGAGATTTGTTTCGAGAAAACCTTGTCTGGGAGATCATAAAAATTTTCAAAACCCCCCAAGGGGGGGAATCCAAAATTTATTATCGAGAAATTTTTGGGGTTTGGGGGGGTGAAAGTGGGAGGGGGGAACCTTAAAAATTTGATAAGAGAGGAACTTTGATTTCGAAAAAAATTGATCCGGGGGAATATAAAAAATTTTCGAAACCCCCATGGGGGGGAAACCCAAAACTTGTATTATCGAAAAATTTTTGGGGGTTGGGGGGGTAAAAGTGGGGGGGGGGAAACCCAAAAAAAAAAATTTGATCCAAGGAGATGGAAATTTGATTCAAAAAGAATTTGATCCGAGGAGATCGAGTTTTTGGTTTAATTGAGAAATTTTTGGGGGGGGGGGTGGAAGGAGGGACAACCCAAAAACCTTGATCCAAGGAGATGGAGAATTTCAAAAAAAAAAAAACCCCAGGGGGGGGAATCCAAAAACTTGGAAAATTTTGAGAAATTTTTGGGATTGGGGGGGGGGTGGAAGGGAGGGACAATAAAAAAAACCTTGACCCAAAGGGAGATGGAGAATTTCAAAAACCCATAGGGGGACCCCAAAAAATTTGATCCAGGAATGGAGTCTGGTTTTCTGAGAAAATTTGATGGGGAATCGGTCTTGGTAATTTTGATAAAATTTTTGGGTTTGGGGGGGAAGGGGGGAAAAATCCAAAAAACCTTGACCCAAAGGGGAGATGGGAATTTGAAATTTTTTGGAGTTGGGGGGGTAAAAAGGGGAGGGGGATCGAGGGAAGTGGGGGATTTTGATTTGAAAAAATTTTTGGGATGGGGGGTGAAATGGGAGGGGGAACCTCAAAAATTTGATCGAGGAAAGGGAGAGCAAAAGAAAATGAAATTAAAAAAAAAATTCAAAACCCCATAGGGGAGAATTCCAAAAACCTGGACCCAAAGGAGATCATAAGAAAAAAAATTCGGGGCGCGGGGGCGATCCGGACGACGCTGCAGAAGGCGCAGCAGAAGACGCGGGCGGGGGTCGCAAAGGGCGCGGGCGGGCGGGGAAAAGGGCGGGTGGGCGCGCGGGCGGGCGCGCGGGCGCGCGGCGCGACGGGGGGTTGCGAAGGGGGGGGGGGGTCGTGGGTTTGGGTCGTGGGGGGGGTCAAGGGTGAGGTAGTCCGAGGGCGAGGTCAAGGTCAAACCGGAAGTAACACCTAGGTGTGAAAGGTGACCCTCCAGCTGCTGGTCCTAACCGGAAGGAGTCGCTCCGTGGAGGGCCTTTTCGGAAGGGTCGCCTCAGGGAAGGCCTTTTCCGGAAGGAGTCGCTCAGGGGGAAAAATCAAACTATCATTATATATATATATTATATATATATATATATATTTATATATATTATATTATATATATATATATATATATATATATATATTATATATATATATATTAGTGTTGAGTTCAAATGTCATTTTGTTCATTTCATTTTTCATTTTTCTTTCAAATAGGATATACCTTTCATGTTCTCATGTTTTATGTTTGCTTTAATAAAAAAAAAAGTGTTTATCTTTGTAAATTTTATTTTTTTCTTTTTCTATTCATCAATTTTCCAGAGGAGGACCCAGTTTTGGGTTTAATACTGTCTGAATTTGTTCCAGGGCTGAGAAAGCCTTCACAAAGACACTGCGAGGGGGACATCAACCAAATCATTAATTGGGCCACTCAAAAAATTTATAAAATTCAATGAAGAGAAATTTCAACCAATCAGATATTGAAACCTTGAAGAAATTAAAACTGCATCAGGGTATACAATAAATTCTAGCCATACAATAGAGTGAAAAAGTAATGTGAAGGGCCTGGGAGTGATAATGTCAGAGGATCTCGCATTCAAAGACCACAACAATCTACTGCAACTGCTCTGGAAAATGATCGGATGGATATTGAAAACCTTCAGAACTAGGGACGCCAAGCCCATGATGATTCTCTTCAAACTACTTGTTCTCTCTAGGTTGGAATGCTGCTTTACACTAACTGCCCCCTATATGGCATTTGAAATTGCTAACCTGGAGAGTGTACAAAGAACTTTCATGGCACACAAAAGTACGATAAGGCACCTAAATTACTGGGAACAGTTGAAGGCCCTTGATTTTTTTCCCCGGAACACAGGCGGGGGAAAGTTTACATGATAATATACTCTTGAAAAATTCTAGAGGGACTAGTACCAAACTTACACACGAAAATCACTCCCTATGAAAGCAAGAGACTCCGCAGGAGATGCAACATTCCCCCAGTGAAAAGCAGGGGCATAACAAGTACACTGAGAGACAACAAAGTAAGTCTGGGGCCCAAGATTGTTCAACTGCCTCCCAGCATACATAAGGGGGATTACCAATAGACCCCTGGTTGTCTTCAAGAAGGCTTTGGACAAGCACCTAAAGTCAGTACCTGATCAGCTGGGCTGTCGTTCGTACACTAGTTTACATGTGGTTAACAGTAACAGCCTGGTTGATCAGCCCCTGATCCACCATGAAGTCTGGTCTCAGACCGAGCTGCGGGGGCGTTGACCCCTGAAACCCTCTCCAGGTATACTCTAGGTAAGGGAATTTTTTAACATTTGCCTACCTACAGGTATAACCAACTTCCACTTGTGGATTTTTTCACTGGTGATGCCGTCTACAACTGCTTCACCTCACTTGTCTGCAGTATATAAGTTACTTCTCAGTGCATATGCTGCACTTATACTAAGACTGATGGCCTGAACACATTATTTCCAGGTTGAAGGACTAATTACTCAAACTTCTCGTCTTCCACCGTATTGAATTGATGAGTCCACAGGTGGTGAAACGGTTTCCCCGTATTGAATTCATGAAGCCACAGGGCGGTTGAAACGTGTATTCCCCCGTTTGAATTGAGAACCCACAGGCGGTGAAAGTCCCTTCCAGCGATTGAATTGATGAGCCCAGGCTGGTAAAACGTGTTTTCCCCACGTTTTGAATTGATAAAGCAACAGCCGGTGAAACGTTCTTCCTGATGAACTGATAAACCCACAGGCGGGGGAAACGTGTCTTCCACCGTACTGAACGATGAAGCCACGGGGTGAACGTGTCTTCCACCGTACTAAACTGATGAACCCCACGGCTTTGAAAGTTTCTTCCCCGTACTAAACTGAGAAACCCACAGGCTGGTGAAACGTGTCTTCACCTACTGAACTGATGAAGCCACAGGGGGTGAAAGTGTTTCCCCGTACGAACTGAGAAGCCACAGGCTGGTGAAACGTTTCCAAAAAAAGATCCCCAAAGTTGCACAATTATCTCCTTAACCCGTCGGTTTTTTTAACCAGTATATACCTTATATTTTTGAAGCCTTGATATTGTTGCAGTGTTTTTTTGTTGCGCCTTGATATTGTTGCAGCTGGGTATGTTGCAGCTGTTTTGTTGCAGCTGGGGTATTGTTCAGCGGGGGGTTTGTTGCGGGGGTTTATTTTTGCAGCCTTGTATTGTTGCAGCTGGGGTATTTTTTCAGTCTTGATATTTTCAGCTGGGGTATTGTTGCAGCCTTTGATATTTTTGAGCTGGGGTTTTGTTGCGCTGGGGTATTGTTGCACCCTTTGATATTGTTGCAGGGGGGTATTGGGTTTGCGTTTGATTTTGTTGCAGCTGGGATTGTTGCAGCTTGTATTTGGCAGCTGGGTATTGTTTTCAGTCTTGATTTTGTTGCAGCTGGGGTATTGTTGCAGCCTTGAATTGTTGCGCGGGTTTTGTTCAGTCTTGATATTGTTGCAGCGGGGGTATTGTTGAGCCTTGATATTGTTCCCGCTGGGGTTTTGTTTCAGCGATATTGTTGCAGTGGGGTTCTTTGCAGCCTTGATATTGTTGCAGCGGGGGTATTTTTTCAGTCTTGTATTGTTGCAGGGGGGGTATTGTTTCAGCTTGAATTGTTGCAGCGGGGGGTTTTTTTTGCAGCCTTGATATTTTTGCAGCTGGGGTATTGTTGAGCCTTGATATTTTGCGTGGGGTATTGTTTCAGCTTATTTGTTGCAACTGGGGTATTTTGCAGCCTTGATATTGTTGCAGCTGGGGTATTGTTGCAGTCTTGATATTGTTCAGCGGGGGTATTTTTCACTTTGATATTGTTGCACTGGGGTATTGTTGCACCCTTGATATTGTTGAGCTGGGGTATTGTTGCAGCCTTGTATTGTTGCAGCTGGGGTTTGTTGCAGTTTTGGGGTATTTTTGCAGCTGGGGTATTTTGCAGCTGGGTATTGTTGCAGCGGGGGTTTTTGTTGCACCCTTTGATATTGTTCAGCGGGGGTATTTTTGCAGTGGGTTTTTGCAGCCTTTGTATTTTTTGCAACTGGGGTATGGTTGCAGCCTTGATATTGTTGGGGGGGATTGTTGCGTCTTGATTTTGTTAAAGTGGGGAAATTTTTGAAACCCTGTATTTTTGCAGTGGGGTTTTTGTTGCGCCTTGATATTGTTGGTGGGGTATTGTTGCACTGGGGTATTGTTGCACCCTTGATATTGTTCCCCGGGGGGTTTTGTTTCAGTCTTGATATTGTTGCAACTGGGGTATTGTTGCAGCCTTGATTTTGTTGCAGTGGGGAAATTGTTGCACCCTTTGAATTGCGCAACTGGGGTATTGTTTCAGTCTTGTATTGTTGCAGCGGGGGTTTTTTTGCAGCCTTGATATTGTTGCAGCTGGGGTATTGTTCACCTTGATATTTTGCAGCGGGGGTATTGTTGCAGTTGATTTTTGTTGGCTGGGGTTTGTTTCAGTCTTGTATTGTTGCAGCGGGGTATTGTTGCCCCTTGATATTGTTGCAGCGGGGGTTTGTTGCACCCTTGATTTTTTGCAGTGGGGTATTGTTGACCCTTTGTATTTTTTGCAGGGGGGGTATTGTTGCAGTCTTTGATATTGTTGAAGCTGGGGTAGTTGCAGCCTTGATATTTTTGGGGGGGTTTTTGTTGCGCCTTGTATTGTTGCAGTGGGGTATTTTTGCACCCTTGTATTGTTCAGCGGGGGTTTTGTTGCATCCTTGATATTGTTGCGCTGGGGTATTTTGCACCCTTGATATTGTTGCAGCTGGGGTATTGTTGTCCTTGATTTTGTTGCAGGTGGGGTATTGGCAGCCTTATATTGTTGCGCTGGGGTATTTTCATCTTGATATTGTTTGCAGCTGGGGTATTGTTGCACCCTTGATATTGTTGAGCTGGGGTTTTTGTTGCGCCTTTTGATATTGTTGAAGCGGGGGTATTGTTGCAGCCTTGAAAAGTTGCAGCGGGGGTATTTTTCAGTCTTGATATTTTTTGCAACTGGGGTATTCGGGTTCTGGGTTTTAAAACCCCCTTTCAAAGGGGGGATCTGAACTTCAGCAGCATCAGAAAACCCCGAACCAAAGAATTTGGGAAATTTATCTTACCTCTTGTAAACTAAATTATATCCCTTTACTTTTTTTTTCCTGAATTTACCCCCTTTTGGTTAGCGTGTCTCCATGAATATACGTAGTATTTCTTTTCAGGTGTGTGAGTGGGGCTCTCGTGGCGATGGGGGCTTCCTGGGCGTTTGTGCTCCTTTGCGGTAGCACATGGTGGGCTCCCATCCAATCTGCCTTTCCAAACAAGGTGGTGAACCAACTCTGTGCAAAAACCTTCCCAAGCTCCTGGGGGCAACAGAAACGGACGGGGGAGGGGGAGACAGGGGGATAAGTGGAAGACAAGGAATGGAGGAGGGACAAACCAAGGTTGGTGGAAAACGAAGGAAAAGGAGAACAAAGGAAAAGGGGGGGAAAAAGGGCAGACAGAGGGGGGTGAAAGGTGAATGAAGGGGAGGGAGAAAAAGAAGGGGTGTGGGGGAAAGAATTAAAAAAACAGATGAAGGGAAAAAAATGGTAAGAAGGATGACAATCACAGCGTGAGGAAGGGGAAAGGAAAGGGGGCAAGGAAAAGAAGAAGTAACAAAAAATTTGATTTCATTTAAAAATTTTATAAGATCTTGAAACTAAACTTATAAATTGAATTCTGTTCAAAATTTTTTTTTGTTTTTATTCTCAAAATACCCTTACCTATTCTTTTTTTCCCCTTTTTAAAAATCACAAAAACTTTTGAAACAAAGCAAAACAAAGGGAAAAGAGTAAAAGAATGTTAGGGTGAGGAGTAAATAGGTTTTTTCTGGAGTATTTAAGGGGGAACCAAAGCTAAAGAAGGGGGAAACTGGGAAAATTTAATAATAAACTCTGGAATGAGAGGAATGCGGCAGGGGCAAAATTTAAGAAATTTGTGGACTGAATAAGGGGGGGAAGTGTGAAGTGGTTATAGTAAATTTAAAGAAACCCGGGGAAAAAATGGGCTTAGAGGAGAAAGAGTTTGGGAATTGTTAAAGATTGTTTTGGGAGTTTTTTAAAAAAATAACTTTTTGTGGAAGACTTAAAACGCTGAAAAGGGACAATTGTTTAGACAGTGTAGCAGGGAAGTTTGGGGTTTCCCCTTTAAATTCTCTAAGTTTCTAAGTAAACACATATTGTATGAGGTTTGGTAAAAACAAATAGTTAATAAAAACACGAATACCACATGGGCATAATGACAGCGTTTGTAGCTATGTATTTGTCTTTAAAGGTTGAAAAGGGTTTAGGTAGACTTCGGGTCAAATTTTTAGAAAGTGAAAGATGATCAGTCATTATTCAGTGGTGGCCAGCGAGAGTGAGAGGAGATGGGGCAGGACAACTTAAAGTTAATAAAATATATATGGAGATAGCATGAATATCAGCAATTATTTGAGAAAGGGCCAGAAGAGTATAAGTAATAGGTCGAAAAGGTATGGGAAAATTTAAGAAAGTATGTTTAAAGGGAAATAAGAGTGAGTAAAGGGGGTGGGTAGGGACAAATGGAGCGATTTGGTCGAAGAAGTAAAAAGGCAAAAGATTAATAAGGAAAAGTTGGCTATAAAAGGTTTTTACGTGAAAATAAAATGAGAAAGTGGGGTTAAAAAAAAGGGTGAGGAGTCCCGTGACAGAGTGGGGGAAAATTTTATCAACAAATTTTTTGGGTAATAGGAAAAAAAGTTTTGGATGATAATAAGTTGTGAAAGCCAAGTGGACAAAAGCATTTAACAATTAGAACTAAACTGAAGAATTATTAAATGGGGTGGTGGAGGTTTCGGGAAGATGGGAGGAATATTTTGAGTTGAATGTTGAGGAAGACAGCAAAACAATAATTTCATTCATTGGGCAGGGAGGTATAACATCTTGTAGGAATGAGGAAGAGTAAGATGTGAGGCACTCGCTAAAATTAAAAATGGTAAAGCAACTGGTAAACAGTAGGCGGTATAGTTTTTGCTTGAGTGGTGAATTTATTCACTTTATGTATGAAGGGGGGAAAGATAATCAGGGATCGGCATACGGTATGTATAGATCATTTGCATAAGGGAAAATGGGCTAAGAAATAGTGTAAGAATTATTGGGAAATAAGCTTCTAGAGTATACCTGGTCAAGTATAAAGAAGACTCAATATTGAAGAAATTAAACCTAGAAAATGTACAGAGAACTTTCACGGCGCGCATAACGGAGATAAAACACCTCAATTACTGGGAGCGCTTGAGGTTTCTAAACCTGTATTCCCTGGAACGCAGGAGGGAGAGATACATGATTATATACACCTGGAAAATCCTAGAGGGACTAGTACCGAACTTGCACACGAAAATCACTCACTACGAAAGCAAAAGACTTGGCAGACGATGCACCATCCCCCCAATGAAAAGCAGGGGTGTCACTAGCACGTTAAGAGACCATACAATAAGTGTCAGGGGCCCGAGACTGTTCAACTGCCTCCCAGCACACATAAGGGGGATTACCAACAGACCCCTGGCAGTCTTCAAGCTGGCACTGGACAAGCACCTAAAGTCAGTTCACTGATCAGCCGGGCTGTGGCTCGTACGTTGGTTTGCCTGCAGCCAGCAGCAACAGCCTGGTTGATCAGGCGCTGATCCACCAGGAGGCCTGGTCACAGACCGGGCCGCGGGGGCGTTGACCCCCGGAACTCTCTCCAGGTAAACTCCAGGTATATAAGTGAATAATACTTAGATTAAGGTAAGACGCTTTTTTGTTACATTTATGGATTTAGAAAAGCCATATTGTCAGGAAAAAGAACTATCGAGTTTCACTGGTAAACATTAATGGAAATATAAACTTATAATTGGAAAATGAAGAAAGGCGCAAGTAAATATTACTGATAAATTTAACCGCCATTTTTAAATAGTCTTAACCTAAACTAAAACTTAAATAAAAATAAACGGATTAATTATCGCTTAACACAAAAAAAAAAATCTCAGCCAGAGTACCAAGTACACGTCAGTGACGTTGTCTATGGTGACGTACAACTCAAAGATAATTACTGACGTTCTCTATAAGGTGATGAAACCACCTTATATGTAAGTGGAATGTTAAAGAGTACTTCAGATGTCACAGGCAGGCCAAGTGATGTGCCAGTGAAGGTCTACCAGGAGGTCGAGAGAGTAAGGTTGATCAAGCGCCTCCGTGTTACAGGTAGTTCACCAGCAGACCATTAACAAGCTAAGTGAACATTGTTATAATGCCTCCGTGATATCCGTAGATATTGACCCAGATCATTGCAGTTCGTATAATGTTCGTAAAAGACCAAACCTGTTTACTTATCCAGTTCGTTAAAAAAAAAAAATCTCGTTCCCATCCAACTCTCTCCACGGAGAACCAAGCCGTAAATTCAAGACTGGAAGAAAACAATGTTGAAGGCCAAGGCATAATCCAGCTCTTAACACAGTAAGGAAGCTCACTTTGTGTACACTTCTTTCTTAGTCTCAGTAAGCTGACCAGAGTTAATTTTATGTAGATCAAACTTTTCTTTGTTCTATATACTTGGAAAAAATCCTTTGGATTAGTTTTCGAATCCTTAGCAACTTTAATTTCATAGTCACTTTTAGCTTTTCATAACACTTCAATTTCATTCTTTATTCGAATATACTAATTTATGAGATGATCCTGACTTCTTTTGAAGTCAGGATCATCTCATAAATTTGAATTATTTTTTTCCTCCATTTCGGATCATTTCTTCTTGATCTTATTTCTCTACACGAAATCAATTTTCTCTGAGCAGCGTGTACAATGTTTAGAAAACTGTCATTTTGATAGTTCTCTTCGTTACCCCAGACTACACGTCACAGGTGTTCTCTAGTCTCATTGAAAACTGCTACACGGAGCCCATACTGAATTATCTTTACTTACATACATATTTCCATTCAAAGTTAAATGATTTGTGGTCGCTCGTGCCAGATTCCTCTTTAATCTCTGGATTATTAACAAGAGTTTCCTTATTTGTCAAAACTAAACTAAGCTGGTTATTTTCCCTCGTTGGTTCTATCTCAAACTGTTTCAATAAACAGTCCTGAATTACCTCGAGGAAGTTGTCTGACCCAGCATTTCCAGTCAAGGAATTCCAGTCAATATATTTAAGGAAAAATCTAGAACACTACGTTATCGTGCCTTGAACCTTAACAATATCCTCACTTGGTCTCTATTAAAGTATTAGGCAATTCCAACTCTCAGATTATTTTCATATCTTAGTGACTATATTGTGTGTACAATTAGTGTATATTTCAATTACAATATTGTTCAAGGCCCAAAACTACCAACTTCCTCATATTAGTTTTTACTTTTTACAGTACAATAAATTGATCAGCTTATTATATATAACAAATCAGATCTTTCTCCCAAATTAATATCATATCTTAGTTACTATCTGCCAATTTAACTTTGTTTACCATTATTTAATTTAGTCCCTATATTTTTCTCCTTTATTTTAGCTTTATTATAGCTTTACATAACAACCTTAGATCATATATTCACAATTGTTAAAATAATCAAGGTGCTATTCTCAGGTGCTAAAGTGTATTAAGTTCACTATTTTGCCATTATATTCCCTAGCTCATTTATTTGATTACCACTTTATTTGTTCACCACAAATTTTTTATTAGTCCCTTTTATATTGTCTCCTTTATTTTAGCTTTAAAGAACTACCTTAGCTCAAATTTTTTACATTTGTTAAAATAATTCAGGTGTTATTTTATAGCTTCAGAATATTTACTTTGTCTTTTTACTTAATTCTAACTATAAAATTCACTATAAATCTTATGTTTAAACAAGCACGGGATCCTGTTTACCAACCTCTTATTGAATGACTTAAATGAATTAAACAGTAACTGTAATTACTACACAGCAGAACAATCAAAGACACTTCTCAGAGCCAACAACATAACTGTCTTTAACTACAATATCAGAACTTTAAGTAAACATTACGATGACCTCATAGCATTACTAAATTCCCTGCATGCCAGTATGTCCATCATTACTCTCACCGAAACCTGGCTAAAGCCTGATACTACAGATGTCTATGCCATTCCTGGTTACACAGCCATACACAACTGTAGGCCAGATCATCAAGGGGGTGGCACAGCTATATACTACTCAGACCAACTAGAATGTATCAATAATACTTGCACAAGGGATGAACATGGGGAATATATAATAGCTAAATTCAAATCCAAATACCTACAAAAACCTCTCACAGTGATAAACATCTACAGAGTACCACAGTCAAACATTAGCCGTTTTAGTGAAAACCTAGGAAGTATGATAACTGATGCACGCATGAACAAAGATCACTTACTACTCTCAGGTGACTTCAATATAAATCTCCTGCAAGACCAGCACCCACACGTTACTGAATTCACAAACTCAATGAGTAACTGCATGTTGCTACCAACAGTAACAAAACCTAAAAGAGTTACAGAGACTAGTGTTTCCCTACTTGACCACATCTGGACCAACACCATATCCCCTTTAAAATCAGGCATAATCACAGATAATACCACAGACCACTACCCTACCTTCCTCATCACAAACCTTGGCAAATTACCCCAAGACACTACTAAAGTCACTTTCAGACTTCACAATGAGGCAGCCATTAATAACTTCACAGCAGCAGTGACAAACATTGACTGGCACACTGAGCTAGAAATCTATACAGATATTGACTAATGTATTAATAACTTTCTAAAAAAGACCCAATACCTTTATAACAAGCACTGCCCCCCAAAAAAACTAAACAGATGGCAGCTAAGAGACTGAACAGTCCCTGGCTAACACCCATAAATACAAAGCACCTATATGAAAAACAGTACAGAATGGGTCACATAACCAGAGACCAAACAAAACGTTACTCGTCAATCCTAACCAGCCTGATAAGAAGGGCTAAAAAATTGTATTATGAGAACAGATTATCCAACTTACGAGGTAACATAAAAAAGACCTGGAAAACCCTATCAGCAATTCTAGGAACAAAAACGATATCACGAAATAGCGAAATTGAATTAACAAAACCAGATGAACCCCAACTCCCACCAACTGAAACAGCAAACAGACTCAATAATTTCTTCTCCACTATAGGAAAAAACCTTGTCAATAAAATCCCAAGCTCAGATACCCCACCCAATGACTACCTCACTGGCAACTACCCGAACACACTGTCCCTAGCTCCGACTAACCCAACTGAAGTCTCCCTTATTATCAACACGCTAAAAAACAAGACAGGAGAATTAAAAAACTTACCACCCTTTATATACAAAAAAGCGTCACAAGTACTATCACCAATCATTGCAACACTCTTTAACAAATCCACAGAATCCTCTACCTTCCCTACAGTTCTCAAAATAGAAAGGGTCACCCCGATCCATAAAGGAGGAGACCAAACAGACTTGAATAACTATAGGCCAATATCCAACTTACACCCTCTCTCTAAAATCTTCGAAAAATTAATTCATAAGCGAATCTATTCC
>NC_069484.1:6802458-6854958 GCF_026875155.1 Cherax quadricarinatus | reverse complement strand
AAAAGAAGTTGAAGGTGTGGTATACAAATGCAGATGGAATAACAAATAAGTATGAGGAGTGGCACGAAAGAATCAAGGAGACATCCCCAGAACATAATAGCACTCACAGAAACAAAGCTCACCAAAATAATACAGATTCAATCTTTCCACCCAGATATCAAATCCTCAGGAAAGACAGAGGGAGGAGAGGGGAGGAGGAGTTTTCACTGCTCATTAAAAACCAGTGGGGTTTTGAGAAAAATGAAAGAAGGATGGCACGGGGGAAAGGGACTACTTAGTAGGAACAATCCAGTCTGAGGGGCATAAGATGATAATGCAGTAATGTACAACCCACCACAGAACTGCAGGAGACCAAGAGAAGAATACGATGAAGCAACAGAGCCATGGTCGACACACTAGCCGAGGTGGCAAGGATAGCACACATGGGGGGAGCAAAGTTACTAGTTATGGGTTGATTTCAATCACAAGGAGATTGACTGGGAAAACCTGGAGCCCCATGGGGGTCCCGAAACATGGGAGAGCCAAGATGATGATGTAGTACTGGAAAACCTCATGCATCAAAATGTTAGAGACACTACCAGAGAGAGAGAAGAAGATGAACCACCAAGACTGGACCTTGTATTCACCTGAGTAGTTCAGACATCGAGGATATCTTGTATGAAAGGCCCCTGGGAGCTAGTGATCATGTGGTTCTGTGCTTCGACTACATAGTTGAGCTCCAAGTGGAGAGAGTAAGGGAGGGAAAAGGGTGGGAAAAAACAAACTACAAAAGGGGGAAACTACCAGGCATGAGGAACTTCCTTCAAAACATTTAGTGAGAGAGGGAACTGACAGGAAAACCAGTACAAGAAATGATGGACTAGTGGCAACAAAATGCAAGGAGGCAGAGGAGAGGCTTGTTCCCAAGGGAAACAGAAATAATGGGAAGAACAGAACGAGTCCTTGGTTTTACCCAAAGGGGTAGGGAGGCAAAAACTAGGGGTACTAGAGAATGGAAAAGGTACAAAACAGAGAAAAATCAGGAAAATAAAGAGATTAGCCGAAGAGCCAGAAACGAATATGCACAGATTTAGAAGGGAGGCTCAGCGACAATATGAAAATGACATAGCATCGAAAGTCAAGACTGACCTGAAGCTGTGTACAGCCCCCATCAGGAAGGAAACAACAATCAAGGACCAGGTAATCAGATTGAGGAAGAGTGAAAGGGGAATTTACAAGAAACGGGCCGAGAGGTATGTGAGGAGCTCAACACGAGATTTAAAGAAGTATTTACAGTTTGGGAAACCATAGGGCTCCAGGAAATCAGAACAGGGGGGGACACGCAAGTGCGGATGAAGTACATATAACCAAGGAGGAAGTGAAGAAGCTGCTATGCGAACTTGACACCTCAAAGGCGGTGGGACCAACAACATCTACTCCGTGGGTTTTTTAAAGAGGAGCAGAGATATTGTGTGTGCCATTAACAAAAATCTTCAACACATCATTTGAACTGGGCAACCCCTGAGGTATGGAAGATGGCAAATGTAGTCCCAATTTTTAAAAAGGGAGACAGACATTTAGGCACTAAACTACAGACCCGTACCACTAACGTGTATATATGCAAGGTCATTGAGAAGATCACAGGGGGAAGTGGTGGAGCACCTGGAAAGAAACAAGTGTATAATTGACAACCAGCACGGTTTCAGGAAGGAAAATCCTGTGTCACAACCTACTAGAGTTTTATGACAAGATGACAGAAGTAAGACAAGAGAGAGAGGGGTGGATCGACTGCATTTTTTTGGACTGCAAGAAGGCCTTCGACACAGTCCCTCACAAGAGGTTACTGCAAAAGCTAGAGGATCAGGCACACATAACAGGAAAGGCACTGTAATGGATCAGAGAATATCTGACAGGGAGGCAACAACGAGTCATGGTACGTGACGAGGTGTCAGAGTGGGCGCTTGTGACAAACAGGGTTCCACAGGGGTCAGTCCTAGGACTTGTGCTGCTCTTGGAATATGTGAACGACATAACGGAAGGGATAGACTCAGAAGTGTCCTTGTTTGCAGATGATGTGAAGTTAATGAGAATAATCAAATTGGATGAGGATCAGGCAGGACTACAAAGAGACCTGGACAGGCTACAAGCCTGGTCCAGCAACTGGCCCCTTGAGTTTAACCCTGCCAAATGCAAAGTCATGAAGATTGGGGAAGAGCAAAGAAGACCGCAGACACAATATAGTTTAGATGGCCAAAGACTGCAAACCTCACTCAAGAAAAAAGATCTGGGGGTGAGTATAACACCGAGCATATCTCCTGAGGTGCACATCAATCAGATAACTGCTGCAGCATACGGACGCCTGGCAAACCTACAGATAGCGTTCCGATACCTCAGTAAGGATTCGTTCAAGACTCTGTATACCATTTATGTCAGGCCCATACTGGAGTATGCAGCACCAGTTTGGAATCCACACCTAGTCAAGCACGTCAAGAAATTAGACACACACACACACACACACACACACACACACACACACACATATCCAGACACACATACACTCCCCCCCCTCACCACCGACATCTCACTACTTCCCCTGATCTCTCCCTCCCTCGATCACCCTCCCCACCCCTCCCCACTCAGCTCCAACATAGCCACAGTTTCCTCCACTACTTCCCCCCCCCCACACTCTGACATACACACTACTAACCTAACATACAGAGCTACATAGGTTTCCCACTCTGAGGCAATCAGGATAAAACAAAAATGGGTTGCTAGAGACAACAAGAAAAACCAAGGGACAGGGGAGGAGAAAATGCAAAGGAAGATTGGGCAGCAGAGCTCATAAAAAGGGATCATGAATGGGAAAAGAAACTAGAAGAACTTAGCATGAGAATGGAAGAGAGGATAGATATGGAAAGCAGGAAGTGGAGGTGCATGTCAAAGCAGCAGACAGCTAGGATACAGAGTTTAGAAGAGAATTGAAAAATCTGAAACAGCCTAAAGAACTAAAGAACATTTTGGGATTGACAACAGAGACTGCTACCTCAGCCACAAATAAGGGGACTGTAGGGAAAGAAGGGGCACAACTGCATGGAGATGCCTATCAGGGGAGACGTAGCAAATGAAAGAGCTAAGCTTTATGTGGAGGCCCTAAGGGGACAACAACAGAGCCCAAGGAAAGCCGAGAAGGGAAAATGACAGGCCACTGAGCCCAAGACATTAGCCAGTGAAACTGATGAAAGGGAAAAAAGCTGCAGTGGAGGAAAACCAAATAAATGAGGGATAAAACAGGGGATATGCAGTGGGAGAACAAAAGGGTGAGGTCAGTCTTTGTGTAGGGGGCTCCCGGGAAGTCGAAGGGGAAACATATGAAAGCAAGGAAACAAGGGGAAAAAAAAAAGCAATTGAAAGCATCATGAAAGCAATAGGAAAAGACAAATATGACCCAGCTGGAAAAATTTCGGAGAATAGGGGGTTTGTAAAAAAAAAAACCCCGGGCCCCGTGAGAGTGACATTCAAGGCAGAACGACTCGGACCGGGATCCTGCAGGAGAAAGCACGATTAAGGGACATGACGGCATACAGGAAGGGGTTTTATCTCGACTGCGACAGAACACAAGAAGAAAGGAAGAAACTGAAGAGATGGTACAAAGGCGAAAGGGGGAAAGAGAGGGATGGAGAAGACAGACAGGGAATCCCAGACCCAGGAAGAAAAATCAAATACAGCCTCCCTCACAACTTCCTATAGAAGCCTCCCAACCAGGTCAACCCCAGTGCAACCAAACACCTAAATCAAACACCAACGCCACATCCAATGCCTCCACCCACTACATTACAAACTCCCACCCCACAGCAACAACCCATAGTTCCTTACCAGGTCTCCCATTTCCACAACCCCAATATACCCCCCACACCACAGTCTTAGAAAAGAAGTTGAAGGTGGGTAACAAATGCAGATGGATAACAAACAATATAAGAGTGGCACGAAAGAATCAAAGAGAAAATCCCCAGACATAATAGCACTCACAGAAACAAAACTCACCAGAATAATAACAGATTCAATCGTTCCATCCGGATATCAAATCCTCAGGAAAGACAGAGGGGGGAGAGGGGGAGGAGGAGTTGCACGCTCATTAAAAAACCAGTGGGGTTTTGAGAAAATGGAAGGAATGGATGGCATGGGCGAAAGGGACTACTTAGTAGGAACAATCCAGTCTGAGGGACATAAGGTGATAATTGCAGTAATTACAACCCACCACAGAACTGCAGGAGGCCAAGAGAAGAATACGATGAGAGCAACAGTGCAAAGATCGACACACTAGCCGAGGTGGCCAGGGGAGCACACATGGGGGGAGCAAAGTTACTAAATTATGGGTGATTTCAATCACAAGGAATGACTGGGAAAACCTGGAGCCCCATGGGGTCCCGAAACATGGAGAGCCAAGATGAAAAGGATGTGGTACTAAGGAGAACCTCATGCATCAACATGTTAGAGACACTAACCAGAAGAGAGGAGAGGATGAAACCAGCAAGGTTGGACTTTGTATTCACCATGAGTAGTTCGGGCTCGAAAGGGGATCATGTATGAAAGGCCCCGGGAGCTAGTGATCATGTGGTTCTGTGCTTCGACTACATAGTTGAGCTCCAAGTGGAGAAGAGTAGCAGGAATAGGCTGGGAAAAACCAAACTACAAAAGGGGGAACTACTCAGGGATGAGGAACTTCCTTCAAGACAAATTTAGTGGGAGAGGGAACTGACAGGAAAACCAGTACAAGAAAAGATGGACTATGTAGCAACAAAAGCAAAGGGGGCAGAGGAGAGGTTTGTTCCCAAGGAAACAGAAAATAATGGGAAGAACAGAACGAAGTCCTTGGTTCCCCCCAAAGGTGTAGGGAGGGCAAAAAAATAGGGGTACTAGTGAATGGAGAAGGTACAGAAGACAGAGAAATCAGGAAAATAAAGAAATCAGCAGAAAAAGCCAGAAACGAATATGCACAGATAAGAAGGAGGCTCAGAGACAATATGAAAATGACATAGCATCAAAAGTAAAGTGTGACCCGAAGCTGTGTACAGCCACATCGGGAGGAAAACAACAGTCAAGGACCAGGTAATCAGACTTAGGAAGGGTGAGGGGGAAATTTCACAAGAAACGACCGAGAGGTGTCAGGAGCTAAACCCACAAGATTTAAAGAGGTATTTACAGTGGAAACCAGTAGGACTCCAAGAAATCAGAACAGGGGGCACACCAGCAAGTGCTAGATGTGGTACATATAACCAAGGGGGAGGTGAAGAAGCTGCTATGCGAACTTGACACCTCAAAGGCGGTGGGAACCAGACAACATCTCTCAATGGGTCCTAAAGAGGGAGCAGAGATATTGTGTGAGCCATTAACAAAGATCTTCAACACATCATTTGAAACTGGGCAACTCCCTGAGGTATGGAAAATGGCAAATGTAGTCCCCAAATTTTTAAAAAAGGGAGACAGACATGAGGCACTAAACTACAGACCTGTATCACTAACGTGTAAAAGTATGCAAGGTCATTGAGAAGATCATCAGGGGGAGAATGGTGGGGCAACTGGAAAGAAACAAGTGTATAATTGACAACCACACGGTTTCAGGGAAGGAAAATCCTGTGTCACAAACCTACTAGAGTTTTATGACAAGGTGACAGAAGTAAGACAAGAGAGAGAGGGGTGGATCGACTGCGTATTTTTGGACTGCAAGAAGGCCTTCGACACAGTTCCTCACAAGAGGTTACTGCAAAAGCTAGAGGACCAGGCACACATAACAGGAAAGGCACTGCAATGGATCAGAGAATATCTGACAGGGAGGCAACAACGAGTCATGGTACGCGACGAGGTGTCAGAGTGGGCGCCTGTGACAAGCGGGTTCCACGGGGGTTTTAGTCCTAGGACCTGTGCTGTTTTTGGTATACGTGAACGACATAACGGAAGGGATAGACTCAGAAGTGTCCTTGTTTGCAGATGATGTGAAATTAATGAGAAGAATCAAATCGGATGAGGATCAGGCAGGACTACAAAGAGACCTGGACAGGCTACAAGCCTGGTCCAGCAACTGGCTCCTTGAATTTAACCCTGCCAAATGCTAAGTCATGAAGATTGGGGAAGGGCAAAGAAGACCGCACACACAATATAGTTTAGATGGCCAAAGACTGCAAACCTCACTCAAGGAAAAAGATCTGGGGGTGAGTATAACACCGAACATATCTCCAGAGGCGCACATCAATCAGATAACTGCTGCAGCATACGGGCGCCTGGCAAACCTACGGATAGCGTTCCGATACCTCAGTAAGGATTCGTTTAAGACTCTGTATAACCATCTACGTCAGGCCCATACTGGAGTAGCAGCACCAGTTTGGAATCCACACCTAGTCAAGCACGTCAAGAAATTAGAGAAAGTGCAAAGGTTTGCAACAAGACTAGTTCCAGAGCTACGGGGATTGTCCTATGAAGAAAGGTTGAGGGAAATCGGCCTGACGACACTGGAGGCCAGGAGGGTCAGGGGAGACATGATAACGACACATAAAATACTGCGCGGAATAGACGAGGTGGACAAAGACGGGATGTTCCAGAGATGGGACACAGACACAAGAGGTCACAATTGGAAGTTGAAGACTCAGATGAATCAAAGGGATGTTAGGAAGTATTTCTTCAGTCGTAGAGTAGTCAGGCCGTGGAATAGCCTAGAAAGTGACGTAGTGGAGGCAGGAACCATACATAGTTTTAAGGCGAGGTATGATAGAGCTCATTGGGCAGGGAGAGAGAGGACCTAGTAGCAATCAGCGAAGAGGCGGGGCCAGGAGCTGTGACTCGACCCCTGCAACCACAAATAGGTGAGTACAAATAGGTGAGTACACACACACACAACAGGGCTAGTGTCTAATCGACATGTGCCTAGGACAAAATGGTAACTAACAGCAGCTGAGTCTCGATCCCTGCAACTACAATTAGGCGAGTACACACACATGCTGCAGCACATGGGCGCCTGGCAAACCTGAGATTAGCATTCCGATATCTAAGTAAGGAATCTTTCAAGACACTGTACACCGTGTACGTCAGGCCCATACTGGAGTATGCAGCACCGGTTTGGAACCTGCACCTGGTCAAGCACGTTAAGAAATTAGAGAAAGTACAAAGGTTTGCGACAAGGTTAGTTCCAGAACTAAGGGGAATGTCCTACGACATTGGAGGACAGGAGGGTTAGGGAAGACATGATAACGACATACAAAATACTGCGTGGAATAGACAAGGTGGACAGAGACAAGATGTTCCAGAGAAGGGACACAGAAACAAGGGGTCGCTCTTGGAAGCTGAAGACTCAGATGAGTCACAGGATTGTTAGGAAGTATTTCTTCAGTCATAGAGTGGTCAGGAAGTGGAACAGTCTGGCGAGTGATGTAGTGGAGGTAGGAGCCATACATAGCTTTAAGACCAAGTATGATATATCTCATGGAGCAGGGAGAAAGAGGACCTAGTAGTGTTCAGTGAAGAGGCGGGGCCAGGAGCTGAGTCTCGACCCCTGCAACTACAATTAGGTGAGTACACAGGTGTATGATAATGCTCACGGAGCGGAAAGAGTGACCAGGTAGCGGCCAGGTGAAGAGGAGGGGCCAGGAGCTGTGAATCGACCCCTGCAACCATAACTAGGTGAGTACACACACACTATCAACAAGCTCCTTTGACAGCTGGTAACTAACGCAACAGGCTGTAATTAGTAATGACATACTCATCTCACAGAAATTCATTTTTTTAATATTTAACCTTCCTGCTTTATTTGTTGTAGGGGTTCTAAGGAGATATGATGGATAAGGTAAACTCACTTGTTGGATGGTAACGATATATATTGTCAGACTGTGGTAAGGAAGGGATGGGCCCAGCCTGCCGTGTCACTGCCTGGATGTCTATACACTGAGTGAGGGCGAGGCAGCTCGTCCCACTTCCTCAAGCTGTACCCCGTGACGTCATAGAGTCACAGGCCTAAGGGATCTTCTATATAAACACATGGATGGTACTATGATACTCAGCTAATCTATATAACACATATAAGGGGATCAGCAGCTATGCTGACAGCTCGGTCATGTTACGTATGTAGTCTTGACATACACTACTATACTACCGGCTGAACAGGCAGGTGGTTCTGGGCTGATTCTATACAATAACAAATTCCTATATAACTTAGAACTAGTGGATGGTATCATAATGGATGTTAACATGATGAGTTTTACGTAATGGGTGTTAACGTAATCACTTAACGTAATGAGTTTCATTGTTATGCATTACGACTTATAAGAACAAATCATTGTACATTATGGATGGAATTGATCGATCGATCTGTATTCATGCACTCTACGGATTCTGAGGAAATAAATATATATATATATATATATATATATATATATATATATATATATATAATATATATATATATATATATATATACAAGGTGAAATTAACAGCAAAGGCATCTGGTGCACACTTAGATCATTACTGTCAAATTCTCAGAATACGGAGGGAACGTGAACACGAAAAAAAAAAATTCTGAAAAACTGATCAGTTAATAACAAACAGCTGACAATTTCCTTCATCTCGGACATCTAATTATACAGACTATGTACATTTAAACCCAATTCTGTGAGAGTGAGGTTTACATATGCAGAATGGATATCATCTCTGGGAGGATCGAATTCCTCTGCAATGGCTAACACATGCCTTGACTGAGGGAGATCTGAACGAGTATCTACAAAAGATACTTGTGGGTTTCTCATTACTTGTTGAGTACGCAAGGAGTAACGACATTCAGGTTGAATATCTGACTGAGTATTTGAGGTAGAGGGTGCAGAGTCAAGAGGATTTTCAGCATCTGTCACATTAGTCTGGGTAGCAATATCATCAACATCGCATACTAATTTCATATGATCTAAATGCAATTCTTTGTACTTACCAGTACTAATTTCTCTAACCTTATACTTATTGCCAGAGATATGTTTTACAACTCGATAAGGACCAACAAACTTTTGATCGAGCTTAGGCATTTCGGATGTTTTGTTGAAATTTGTCAGCATTACTCTTGAACCTACTTTAACTTTTGACGGCTTAGCACGGCTATTAGTTACTCTAGTAAATTCTGCTGTTGATTTATGAAGTGTTTCACGGATTCTTCTTGGCGGGCTGAAGATGTCATAAGCTAAACGACTATCTCTAACTCAACTTAAATATGTGTAGTAGTAATGTAGTAATTGTATGTATACTTAGCCTAGGAGTTACGAGGGTAATTCTTAGTAATTAAGTATATACAGAACTGACACCTGTCTAGGCGTCATCACCGTTTCCCTACATTACCCCACTTGGGGGGTGGGTATAAAGGTTCTGAAAAATCACGAAATTCGCCACAGGCAAATATAAATAAGGTTCTGAGAATATCCCTTCAATACAGAATTCAAAATAATAGATTCCAAATATAGGTTAGATAAATACACGAGTTAAGGGACTGGATTTGAGTGGGACTTGCACATGAGTTAATAGGATTATCAAAGATTATTTCTTGGGTAGCATTGAAAATGGGTTGGGCGAATATTTTAGTTAGTGGGTTTGAATTCGGGAAGGCCCTGCCTAGTATGGGCCATAGGCCTGCTGCAGTGTTCCTCTTTTGGTCTCCCTTCCCTTTGCGCTTCTGTGTGATTAGTTAATGGTCCAACTCGGACCGATACGTCCTCATAAATGTCGTTCTCCTATGTGCGGCTCATATGTGGCATTTTTTTTTTATATATTATATTTAAAATGCAGTATACATTATACATGGATGTCAATATACATCAAGAAAACCAATCAACATGAACAACAAATTTAATTACCACACACCTATACACAATTCATAAACGCTTCATACCCTTTAAAATCCCCCCAAAAATTTTCGTTTAAATCTACCCCAAAGCACACTTCCCCCAAATTGCGAAGTGTTATACAAAACAGCCCAAAATTTTAAAAAACCCTTTCACTCCCATTAAACCCTATTTCCCCCCCCCCCCAAAAGGGTTTTAACCTTTTTTTCCCTTCTAAATCATACTTATTTGCACAGGAAAAAAAAGGGTCCCCCCCCCTCACAAAAACCCATCCTTCAAAACCCCTACAAATCGGTGCACAAACTATAAGCCCTCCAAAACTGGGTTAAATTTTTGTAAAAAATTTTTGAAAAACTTTACCTTAAATTAAAAAAGGAAAAAGGGCCCTTTTAAAAAAAAATTTGGCCCCCAAACCAAAAACCCTTTTTTTAAACTGCCTACCATATGGGGTTGGGTAGTGATAAAAAAGACACCCCCATACTAAAAAATCATAAACAATAAACGTCAAAGAATTGTCCCTTTTTTTTGTTATCAAAAAAAACTTCCCCCAACAGAAAAATCTGTCAAAATTATGTTTTAAACACAAAAAAATTACTTTTTTTTAAAAATTCCCTTTTCGAATCACTTAAGGAAAAAATTAAAAAAAAAAATTAAAGGGAATCTTAAAAAAAGGCATGTATTAATTTAAAAAATTTTCCCCTTCACATACATTGTCGCACAACCTGTAACTAAGTCAAAAACCAGGCCTCGGGAAAACATTATATGAAAGGGCCCTTATGTACCATTTTTAAAATCTCATTTGGGGGAAATGCTGTATATTTTTTCCCAAAAAATTTCAGTATTTATATTTTAAATTTTTTGGCCATACTGTTTTTAAATAATATTTATGTCATAAAAAAAAGGGGAAAGGGCCTGCGTTTGCCAGACGAAAACTCGCCATTTTGGTTTTTTAAATTTGGAAAAAACTTTTAGTGTAAGGGGAAGGAATTTTCGTGCTCTAGGGGTTTAAAATTTGGGCTGACACCTCTCAAATAGGAGGAAAATTTTGTTGGACTTTGCATTCCTGCATAACTTAAAGATATCAAAACGCTGGAAAGAAAAGCTCCAGGAAAATCAGATAAGCTCTCTAGATTTGTGTTTTTAATTTGGCCAGTTTTTTTTTTTAAATTTTTGTTATTTGAGGTTTTTCTGAGAATGATAAATTTAAATTTTCCAGTAAAAATTGGGAGTAAATTTTAAAAGATATTTTTTCCCTTCGTTATGAATTGTGTTATTTTAATTTTAACCTTTTAAATTATTTTTAATTTACATTCCCAAAATTTTATATTTACCAGTTTTCCCTGGTGTTTGTATTTTTTCTTTTAATTAATAGGTCCAGGCAATTTTGGGGAAATTGACAGTGGTGGGTATCGAAGGGGGACTTTTTTTTGCGCCCTTGGTGCCCCAAAATTCCTACTTGTCAAACCTTATAAATAATAATTATCTTTGTTCATTTATGTTTTGTTTATAATGATAAAATTAAAACTAAATGCAAATTTTCCAATTTTAAAATTTCCCCGTTGGCCCTTTTTTAAACCCGGAGGAAATTTTATTTGAAGTCATTTTTGGGTTTTAATTTACTTAATAATTATATGTGAAATGAAGAAGGAGGTGGATGTTAAGTTCAAAAATTTTTTTTAATGTTAGGGGTTTTAAAATTTATTAAATTTTAATTTTGTTAAGTAAAAGGTCGGGCTAGTTTATTTTTTTTTTGGGTATAATTTAAATTTGATAAGAAAATTTGGGGGAAAAAGTTTTTTTATAATTGTATGTGTAATTGAAAAGCCAGGTGTTGCTAATTTTATTAATGTGTATAATTTTAAAATTTTATTTAAATTGTGTAGTGGATTATAATTTTTTCAATTTAATTTGAAAAGGGAAAATTCGGGCCCAAAAGATTTATATCAATGTATGTGAAAATTGATAAGGAAAGTGTTGCTAATTATATTAATGTGTATAAAAAAATTTTTGCTATCCCCAAAAAATTTGGAAAAATTTTTTATTAATTTGATTAATAATTTTAAAAGGCCAAGGCTGGCTGAAGGTTTGTTTTAAATTAAATTTAAAATTTATATAAAAATTTTTACATTGTAATTGTTAAGCTCAAGTGTAGCAAATTATTAAGGGAGTTTTTTAAAATTTTATATTAAAATTTTTTTTCATGTAATTGCTAAGCCCAAGAGTGAATTTTTTTTAAAGGAAATTTTGTACTTTTTTTCCTTTATAAAAGTGCAAAATTTAGTACAAAATCGGGGTTATTAATAAATTTTAAATTTTAATACATTCCCATCAGGGGCTAAAAATGAGGAAATTTTTGTAGAAGAAAATTTTTGGGGAATATAGAGCAAAGAAAGCATCACTGAAAGCTAAAAAAAGGTTTTGTAAAAAAAGCATAAATAAATTTTTTGGGGTTTTAAAAGGAATAAAAAAAACTGTGAATAGATGATTTAAAATTGATTTAAAAGTTTAGGAAATTTGTTTATGATTCATACAAATTATATTACAACAAATTGAAGGAGATTTTTTAGAAAAAATTTGTGTGGTGAGAGTAAAATTTGATCTCATGTTTAATCGTTTTTGAATTAGGGAAAAGATTTTTTCTTAAAAAAGGTAAGGCTTTGAAAAAATTTAAAATGTTTTTAAACCCGGAATTTAATCGTCGGCCCCAAAACAAAAAATGTTTTGAAAAAACCCCCAGAATTTGTTTCCCTTTGTTTTAAAATCTGGGGGAAAATTGGGAGGAATTTTGGTAAATTTTTTTTTAAAAGAAAGCTGTGCTTGACGGGTGACCTACCCTGTGTAATTTAATTTTTTTTTACCTAAAAAGGGCGGTAAGAGGAGTTGTACCTTTATCTTTCAACCCTTTTCCCAATGTAGTTGACTTTTACAAGGGCAGTTAAATTGGGGGGGAAAGGGTTCCTTTGGTAATTTTGAAAAAAGAAAGGTTGGATTTATTTAAATTTTTTTTAAATTTTTTAAAATCCCCGGTTCCCCCATTTTAAAAAGGTTTACGCTTTTTGATTTTTAAATGGAGAGCCTCAAAAAATTTTTAAAGTAATAAATTATAATTGAAGGAATCAAAATGGTTATGGTCCCATAGTACAAAAAAATTTTAAGCTGTAAAAATCTTGTGGACCCACGGGGTTTTTTGGTTGGGGGGTTTTTTAAGATTTGGTTACAGGAATTTCGGGTTCGTTAGGCCAGCCCCCTAAATCTTTTTTAAAGAGGCCCCATTTTTCTTGGGGGATTTGTTTTTTCAAAAGGGGGAAAAATTTTTTATTTTTTTTTTTGTTTTTCAAAATTCATTTTAAAAAAAATTGGGTGGTGCATTTTTAAAAACGGAATAAAAATTTTGGGTTTCCCCTGGGGTAAGGTAAGACCTTTAAGATTTTGGGGGCCCGGGTTAAATTGGGGAACCGGGGGGTCAAAAAAGGGGAGATTTTTCCTTTTTTGCGGGTTAAATTTTTTCTGAATTTAAAAGGGGGGTTACTTCCCATGGGGGGAATGTTATGGGTTGAAAGGGTTTGGGGGGGAATTGAAAATTTGGGATTTTGGGGGGGTATTTCCCTTTTTAAAAGGATTTTTTTTGGGGAAATTTTTTTTATTTAGTTTTCAATTTGTCACAAAAAAACCCCTATTTTTTTTGGGGAAAAGGGTTTTTTGGTTTTTGGGGCCTGGCCAAATTTTGGAAAATTTTAAAAATGTGTTGAAATTGGGTTTTTTTTAAAGTGGTTATTGGGGGTTTGGTTAAAATTTTTTTTTTAAAAGGCATTTTAAAAAGGGTCCCGGGAAAAAGGGGGGCCCCAAGGTTTTTAGGTTTTGCAAAAAGAAAAGGGTTGGGGGTATGAAGTAAAGTGGGGTTTTTATAATTTTGGGTTTTCTTTGGAAAAAGGGGGCTAAATTTTTGTATGACACTGTTTATTTACTGTGGGGTTGGGCAAAAAAGGGGAAAAAAGTTTTTTAATCCCTTGAAAAATTTTTAAGTTAAAATTCCCCAAAAAAAATATTACAGTAGGGCTTAGTAAAGTAAGAAAGACTTTAAACATAATGTAAATTTAGCACCTTCTGGTTAAGTGATGATTCTGTGGGGCCCAAAAAAAAATATTTTGTTTGGGTGGGGACTTTTAAAGCCCCCTTTTGGGTAAATTTTTTGGGTAAAGAAATGTGGTTTTCCCCCCTTTTGAAGACTGCGGGAAAGGGCCATGTAATGTATGGTATTTTTCCCCTCGAAATAATAATTAAAGGATAGGGGGAAACTAAAAATTACCAAAAACGTGGGTTTTCTCATGAAGTCGTCCCCCAGTATAATTTTTTTCATAAAGGTTTGGTTTGGGGCCGTGCATAATTTTGGGGAAATTAGACGAAATTGGGGGAAAAAAAAGGGTAAATAAAGAAATTTCCAGACGATTTTTTATCAAAAAACAATCCCTTTGGAGTTTGAAAAAATTTGAATCGGGGCCCAAATATGGGTACAAATTCCGTGGAGACTAAAAACCACCCAAAATTTTTCCCCCACTAATTACAGAATGGCATATGGAAAATTAAAAGGCTAAGCCCCCCGCGGGGCTGAGAAAAGACCCCAAAATTTTGCAAAAACTGCCTATAATGATATAATTGTTTGGGGTTTTAATTAAAAAATTTTATAGAAGGGGGTCCTCCTGAGCAACCCAAAAATTTATGGCCCACTTTTTCCACACCCGGGATTTGAAGAAGGTTTTAAAAGACCACCCCTTTGGAGGTTGTTTTTTAATTGTAGGCCGGGAGTAAAAAAAAATGTACTATTTTTAAAGGGACGGGTTTTTACAGGCCCGTCGTTGAGGGAAAAAATTAGGGATATCTTATTAAATTTTTAAAAAAAAAATTTTTTTTTTTTCCCAAAAAAACCCCTTTTTTGGGTTTAAAAAAATTTCCCCTTTAAAGGGAAAAAAAATTTGGGAAAAATTTTTTTTTAAAAAAAATTTTTTTTTAAAATTAAAAATTTTAAAACCAAAAAAATTCCCCAAAAATTTTTGGGGGGGGTTTAAAAAAAAAAAATTTTTTTTTTTTGGGAGGAAGGGAAAAAAAAAAAAGGGGCCCAAAAAAAAAAGGAAAAAAAAAATTAAAAAAAAACCCCCAAAAAAGGCCAAAAAAGTAAAGGATTTTAAAAGGGGCCCAAAATTTTTTTAAAAATTTTTAAAAAAAATTTTTAATTTTTAAAATTTTTAAAAGGGGTTTTTTTAAAAAGGGGGGGGCCCCCCTTTTTTCCCCCTTTTTGGGGCCCCCCAAAAGGGTTTTTTAAAAAAAAAAAAAACCCCCAAAAAACCCAATTTTTAAAAAAAATTTTTTTCCTTTTTTCCCCCTTTTTCCCCCGGGGGGGGCCTTCCGGGGGAATTTTTTTTTTTTTAATTTTTTTCCCCCCCCCTTTTTTTTTTTTGGGGGTTTTTTTTTTTTTTTTGGGGTTTTTTTTCCCCCAAAAAAATTTTTCCCCTTTTTGGGTTTTTTTTTTTTTTTGGGGAAAAAGGTTTAAAAAAAATTTGGGGGGTTTTTTTTTGGGGGGGTTTTTAAAAATTTTTAAAATTTTTTTTTTTCCCCCAAAAAAAAATTAAACCCCTTTAAAAAAAAAAAGGGGGGTTTTTTTTCCCTTTTTTGAAAATTTTTTTTCCCCTTTTTTTTTAAATTTTAAAAAAAGGGGGGTTTAAAAAAACCCCCCTTTTTTTAATTTTTTTTTTTTTTTCCCCCTTTTTTTTCCCCCAAATTTTTTCCTTTTTGGAATTTTTTAAAAAATTTTTTTTTTTTTTAAAAAAATTTTTTTGGGGAAAAATTTTTGGGGTGGGAAAAATTTTTTTTTAAAAAAAGGGGGGGGGGGAAATTTAAAAAAAAATTTTTTTGGGGAAATTTTTTGTTGGAAATTTAAAAAAAGGGGGGGTTTAAAAAATTTTTTTTTTTTTTTGGGGGGGTTTTTTTGGAAAAACCCCGTTTTTTAAAAAAATTTTTAAAAAAAATTTTCCCCCCTTTTTTTTTTGGGGGGTTTTTTTTTAAAAAAAAATTTTTTTTGGGTTTTAAAACCCAAATTTTTGGGTTTTTTGGGTTTTTTTTTTGGGTTTTTTTTTTAAAAAAGGGGGGTTTTTTTTTTCCCGGGGGGGGGGGGGGGGTTTTGGTTTTGGTTTTTTTTTTAAATTTTAAAGTTAAAAAGGGGGGGGGGTTTTTTTTTTTTTTTAAGCCCCTTTTTTGGGGGGGGGGGGGAAAAAAATTTTTTTGGGGGGGGTTTTTTTTCCCCCTTTTTGGGGGGGAAAAGGGGAAGGGGTTTTTGGGGGGGGAAAAATTTTTTGGGGCCCAATTCCCAAATTTTTTTTTGGGGAAAAGGGGGAAAAAAAATTTTTTTTAAAATTTTTTTTTTTAAAAAATTTTTTGGGGGGGAAAAAAAAATTTTTTTTAAAAAAAAATTTTTTTTTTTCCCCCTTTTTTTTTGTAATTTTTTAAACCCTTTTTTTTTTAACCCCTCCCAAATTTTTTTTTAAATTTTGGGGTTTTTTTTTTTTCCCAAAAATTTGGTTTTTTTTTTCCCCCCCCCCCCAAAAATTTTTTTTTAAAAAAATTTTTTTTCCCAATTTTTTTCCCCGGGCCCCTTTTTTTTTTTTTTTTTTCTTTTTTTTTTTGGGGGTTTTTTTTTTTTTTTTTTCCCCAAAAAAATTTTTTTTTGGGGGGGAAATTTAAAATTTTCCCCCCCCCTTTTTTGCCCTTTTTTTCCCCAAAAAGGTTAACCCTTTTTTTTCCCCCCAAAAATTTTTTTTTTAAATTTTAAAAATTTTTTTTTCTTGTTTCCCCCCCTAATTGCGCCCATAAAAAATGTTTAATTGGGGAAAAAGTATTTAAATTTTAAGGGTTTTTTCGGGATTAAAATAGATGAAAAGGTTTTTTTTGGCAATGCCTTGTGGATGCCGATCCTATATGTACCCAGGTCCTCCACCATTGTCAAATGAACAATTTGAGTCGTTTAGCAAACGAACTCCGGCGGCCGCAGTGTGAAAATACTGTATATATTTTCCAGAAATTCAGTATTTATATGTAAATAGTGGCCATACTGTATTTATAATATTTATGTCATAGAAAACGGAAATTCTGCGTTTGGCAGACGAGAACTCGCCATCTTGGTTTTGAATTGGATACAACGTTAGTGTAATGGAAGGAATTTTCGTGTCTAGAGGTTAAATTGGGCTGACACCTCTCAATAGGAGGCCAAATTGTTGGACATACATTCCTGCATAACTTTGAGATATCAGACGAATGGACAAGACAGCTCCAGGAACCCAGATAAGCTCTCTAGATTTGTGTATAATTCTGGCCAGTGTTTTCATAAATTTAGTTAGTGAGGTTTTTCTGAGTATGATACAACTTAATATCCAGTCAAATTGGTGAGTGATATTAAGATATATTTTCCTTCTGTTATGTAATTGTGTATGTATATAACCATTTATTATTTTTAATATACAGTCCACAAATTTATATATTTACAGAGCAACTTGTGGATATGACAGTGGTAGGTATCGAAGGGGGACATTTTTGCGACCTAGGTGTCCCAAATTCCTACTTGTCTAACTGATAAATAATAATTATCTTTGTTCATTTACTGTTATGTATATAATGATACATTCAGCTAAATGCAATTTTCCACACTCACAATATATAGATACATTACTGCATTGCACAATGCAACTAAATATCCTTGCCACCAACCCGATATACAAATCTTGTGCCATACAGTCTGCGTCCTACAAAAAGGTTAATCCCAGACTTTGTGTCACCACATACCAACATACATATGTCATGCCATAGTAACACCAGATTATACTTTCTTTGTATAGCACCTTTGAAGACACTCCCACAAGAACGTTCAATCATTCCCAAACACACAAATACTGTATGATGTACCCTCACACACACCTTATATACACACAATAATGTAGTGCAACAAGACACTACGTACATATTTTATCCAAAACCGTCTAAAAACAATGTGAAAAACATGTGTTATACCACCACCCACACCACACACACACCACAAATAAATCATATTTGTTTATTACAAAAACATACCTCACTCGCTAACACCCAACCACACTTCCACACTCAAGAAACTAGCCCGCCGCTACCCCTTACTTTGAATTTAAATCTCTTAAATCCTTCAATCGAAATCTACAATAACCCTCAGTAAATGCTGCCTCCCATCTTCCCCCATAAAGATCCCTATTGCGACACTTAGTTCTATATACTGTAGCCCCTAACACTTTTATCCTTTCCTCCACACCTTCCTCATGGCCCAAGATGTATAAATAAAGTTAGTAACCACATACGCAACCGCATTCACCACCATCTGACTCCCCCCACCTATATCTAAACTTAACACCCTCAACACCTGTAACCCTTCCCCACCCACTAACCTAACCACCCTACTTACCCATACCCTCACATCTTCTAAATAGTTACAAAAGTACACAGCATGAAAAATAGTTTCCGGACATCCACACGCTTTGCTCTCCCCACCCTCCCTTAGTCTCCTATTAAATAACACGACCCCAGACGGCAAAATCCCATGTAAAAACCTAAACATAACCTCCCTAACACCTGGTTTTACACGCAAATGCGTGTACATAGGGCATGCCCCCTCAATTGCCGCCACCAGACTCGCCCCCCACCCTCTCAAGAACCCTCAATTTAAGGTGATCCGGATTCCTCACAGTCAGTAAAACCCGCAACATAGCCTCTCCAAAAGTTAAATCCCTACCCCTCCACCACCATTGCATATCCTTGCACAGTCTTTCAAGCCTCCCTCGCCCCCCTCCCTCGAATAACCCCGTTTTAAAAACACACTCAACATACGCTTTTCAAGAGGTATAAGCCCCAGCCCCCCCGGCTAACGGGAAGTGACACCACCCCTCTACTTAGCCAGTCACAACCTGATCCCCATATAAATCTGAAAACTCCAAGTTGCAACCGTTGCACCTCACACCGCCTCAACGGATATATTGCCACCACGTGCCATAGCTTGCTATACAACAGGACATTTGTGACTATAACCCTCTGATGCAACATTAGCTGCGCCGCCCTCAAACCGCCCAATCTTTTCAAAACCCCATCCACGGTGTGCCTCGAATTTGCCTCTTGCGCATCCCTATCATTCCTCATGTACACTATCCCATATGTCAACAGCTGATCCACCACACTCCACCCGCCCTCTACAGTCCCACCATTATGTATGCTATCCCCTAGATCCATATACTTGGACTTTACATTATTAATTTTCATCCCCATAGCCTCACCAAAGATGTCTACCACCCTACCTACCTTATGTAAATCCCTCTCATCCCTCACCAAAACAGTCGTAGCATCCACATAACCCACTATATCCGCTCCACCCTCTCGTTCAGTATCAACCCCTCCTCCTGCTATACTCCACCTAACCGCCTCATAAAAGGGTTCCTGAAGACATGCAAAAAATATTTGTGACAGAGGGCATCCCTGTCGCAAACCCCTTCTCATATGTATGCTAACACCTAGTCCTCCATTAACCTGTACTCTCATAACTGCACCCAGATACAAAGTTTTCGCCCAAGAAATAATTTCCCTCCCGAAACCCAGCCAACGCATGAAACTCCATAATGCATCCCTCTCGACACTATCGTAAGCCGCTCTCCAATCCAATGCCAAAACACCCCTGCTGCTCTATGAAACTCCTAATAACTCCATGCCCTTCATACATTGACCTACCCGGTATTCCATATTGCCCTCTATCAATTACTTTACCTAACACCTTTTTTATTCTATTCCCCAATATCCTTGCAAATAACTTATAATCACTGCACATAACTGATATTGCACGGTAATTCTCCACTGTGGTCTGTCCACCCTTCGGAACTAATACGACAACAGCAGTCCTTTGTTGCTCACCCATTTCCCCCTCATCCTTCATTACATTGAACAACCTGACTAAAAACCTTCTCAAAACTTCCCAATTCCTAACATAGAAATCATTAGGCAACCCGTCTACACCCGGCACCTTACCTAAGCTTGCACCGGCTAAAGCTTGCCATATCTCCTCTTCTGTAATCTGTCCTTCCAATGTCTCCCTATCTGTACCATCAAGCTCACATTACACAAAACCTCCCATTTCCCGTAAAGCAGCATTTTGTATACCCACATGCTGTGTATATGACCTAAACCATGCATCTAGATATCCACTCATACCCTCAGTCGACACTAATACCTGCCCCTCCTTATACCCTTCCATCCCCACATGAACAGTTAATCCCTTCATCTCTGTAGCTGCTCTTCTCTTACGCTGTCCTCTCAACACACATGCAGAAAGCCTATCACCCCATAACACCTCATCCAGCCCAGCCAAAACTCGCGCACCATCGAATCTTTCATTTTTGCAAAATCCCTAATACTCTTCTTTTAATCCCTCAATATCTCCCCACCGGATAAACTAACACTCCCACGGCTATAGCAAGCTCTCAACTGCCCCTCATGATAAGATTGATACCCATACTTAATCTTATATACTCCCTCCACTCCGTTAACATAAAAATCCTTAATACTAGATTTCACCACCAGTCCACCAATTAAACCGGATCACCATGCCCCAGGTACCTCCACCACAACCCCTCCCAACATTGCTTAATTGACTGTCGAGGTCTTGTCTGCAACAACTGTACATTGTAATTCCAATACCCCTACACCTTCGTGGCACCCCTCCCAACCTATAATCCACCAAAACACCCCTATGATCAGAAAAATAACACGTTCCATCAACCCTCACACTATGTATTACTACTGTTCTGGGGAGTACAAAACGATCGAGCCTAGCCAGCATATCCACGCCTAATAAATGTATGTCCCACTGCCCCCCTCAACTAAATAGTGGTCAAAACCCAGATACAATTCTCCCAATATTCCATACATTTGGCCCTGCCCTCTCGTTCAACATCCTTTCGCCGTATCACTCAGTTCAATCGCCTCTATCACGGTACTCCTGGCAATTCACTCAAGTATTTACCAGTACAATCCCTCACAAATTTATCTTAAACAACATACATCACCCTCGCTGGGCATACACACCACACCAAATGTCATCTGTACCTGACCCCATAACCCATCCACACGTAATCACGCTCCCTCCCCCCCTCACAATGCCTTGATCAATGCTTTTACCGAAAGAGCCACATTCCTTTCAATCTGGAATGTATGCTCAAAACCCCATCCATATATCCATCACCTTCAACTCATAACCATGTGTTCCTGCAAGAACACGTCGTCAAACACCATGACGCACCAAAAATACTCCCTAAACCACCCCACACTTTCTCTGCGACCTCAAACCATTGTTTGTTCAATGCCCAAGCACTTAAAACCGACAAAGGGGGTTTCCCTCTTGACACTACTGATTTTGTCACCTGATCATCTCATTGCACCCCTATCCCTCCACCCCCCCCCTTTTTGTGCACTCTTACCCAACCCCTGTCCCTGAGTGCCTCTTGAACCCCCTGCTGGCATCCATCCATGTTTCTTCCCGAACGTTGTGCGTGCGTAAGCACTTCATCTGAATCATAAATACTGCTGCGAGCTTTAGTGGGCACACCCTCAACCTGCATCTTTTCATCCTGTTTCATCACCATGATGAACCTCTACCTCCACCGTTCACCCGAGGGGGGCATCCTTGTCACACACCTTAGGAGAAAATACCTTTGCCCCGCCCTCCTCTACAGCAGGAACCCAAGATCCAGGTCTGTACCATCGTCTTGACAGGCTCTTGTTGCCCAAAAATTTCCCCAAACATTTATATTATCGATTTCCTCCTTACTGTCATTCATTTCTGTGATGATCTCCTCCAGCACTTGAACAACATCCAAGGAAGGGGAGTCCCCCCCCACTCATAGCACCTGCCTCTCCTTCTCCTCCTCCCCTCAACTCCCCACTCCATGACCTGCAAAGCAGTGTCATACGCTGATCTTGATCCGCTATCCTCTCCTCGACATCTCGTATTGTTGCTGGTCCTTGTCTCCAGGCCTCTACCACATTCCCACAGCGGGTGGTCATACTACCCACACAACACAATTGCATTCGCTGCCCCGCATATGTCAAAAAAAATTTGCGTTCTAAATTCTTCCACCACCACATATGAAGTATAGGATGTCGGAGCATTCTTTCACCGAGTACTTACCCTAGTATCCCATATATGGACAGCTGCCACTTCCTGCAGTGACCAGGGTGTATTGTCCCGTATTTATCATGGCGAACCGTATGTCAGATGCATCGCCTCAAATGTAATTCCTGATCTTCACCCAAGTGAAAATGTTTTGATACATATGCATCGTCACCGTCCAGCATGATTCACAGTAGGGCCACTTCTGGAACTTATTCACCAAGCTCGTACACTCGCCGAGCTGAATTTTACAAATTTTCTTTCTACCATCTTATGCGATCCCAATCTCCTCATAAGCTATCCGTATTTTTTCTTTTTTTTTGCTGGTAGAAGACGGCCCGTTAAAGCTCCGGGTTTTAATTCAATAAAACTGTATTGATCGACCAGGCTAGCTCGCCATGTGTGTAAATATTCTGCACCAGTCAACACCAGGGGGCAGCGCAGCCCCAGTCTCTCAAATCAAGAGTTGAGAACGAATTTGGTAATTGTTACTTAACAAACACATCACCCACTATCATTCAACCACCACCCGCTACGCTTGTATAATACTTCACTCCCCCAAAACCCAAAACCCACCCCCTGCTACTCTACACTCACCACCAACCTACTCCCCCCTTTAAACCTTTAAAACCACACCACCCACCAAGCCCACCCCGACCTGCAAGACCCACGACAAAGTTTCATCCAGCCCACCTTCCTTCACTATTCAACCCCCTACAATGATGATTCCCTATACCACCACCATCACCACCCACACACTGCACAACCCATGTTTATCACATATCTTTGTCAATTTTATTCTGCAGTGTGCTTGTCAAAGTTCCTGGAAGGTCCTCCACTCTTCAACGACGAGGCGATTGGCTGCCTACCTGAGGAAGAACTATTTCTTGCCTCCCGCTGCCTCCGATTACAATCTTTCCGGCAATGACGGTGCCTCCACATTCTCGGCTTCTCTCTTGCAGTTCGTCACAGACTATTTCAAGAACAGGTTGGATTATTATTGTCAAATGAAATACGTTGGTTGGTTTGTTATTGGGTTTAAAAACCTATTGGCTGCATGAGAGTCATTAAGGCTGCACTGTCACCTGTTCATCAGCAGACAAGAATGTTTTAATCCCTAAAATAGGGATTAGAGCAAACTTTCAGGATATTCTGTATATGCTAAGAGAAATACATCTTTCAGGGTATATATCCTCTGAGATATGTTAAATATTATAACTAATATGGTCTAAGTCACATATGGTTCCAGCAAGTTTTCTTCAGTGTTCATTTAACGAACCTAACCACAGAAAATTTTCTGATACTTCATATGAAACAGAATATTTTTCATACATGATTTAATAAAATCTGTCACCCTATTCCTGGAGACTTTAGTAGTGCGATCATTTTTTTTTTTTGGGGTTAAATAGTCTGTTATTAGTTCGGTTGCTATAAACTTTTCAGCCATCAACATTGTAATTACCTCCTCTTGAGAATGACCATTTACTTCCAACAACACTGTAGTTACCTATTTATGGAAGAGGGTAAGGTACCTAGGGATTGGCAGAGAATATGCATAGTTTCTTACTATAAAGGCAAAGGGGACAAAAGAGGAATGCAAAAAATATAGTCTATTGAGAAATTCTGGTAAAGTGTATGGTAGAGTTATTATTGAAAGAATTAAGAGCAAGGACGGAAGTAGGATAGCAGATGAACAAGGGGGCTTTAGGACAGGTAGGGGTGTATAGATCAAGTGTTTACAGTGAAACATATAGGTGAACAGTAATTTAGATAAGGGTAAAGAGGTTTTTTGTGGCATTTATGGATTTGGAACCTCTTCAAGGGGGGCTCCTTGGCGTGGTGAAGAGCTCTTGGTCTGAGGAATTAGCCCTGTTGGTCTTCTTCCTCAGACCGAACCCAATTACCCCCCATTTCCCCTCCCCATCCATCCTCCCCTTCACCTCCCCTTTTTTCCCTCCTCCTCTCTCCTCACCCCCCCCTTTTGCCCTTTCCTCTTTTTGGCCCTTTTGGGGTTTCTCCCACAGGCACGCTAGTTCCTAGGTAGGGGAAAGGACACCGGGGTCCATCCCATTCCGTTGAGGTTCTTGGTGGTGGCGTAGTTTGCCGTGGAATCTGGATTGCCTGGGGATGTCCTGATCCCTCTCCGGTATCCCGGAGTAGCTTTGGGTGTCTTTCAGGCGACGGGTGTATCTCTGGAAGCCACCTTTCGGATTCCGGGGGTGGTGGCCGAAGGAGGTATGCTTTGTGGCGGATATCCGGCCGCCCTCTCTTTTGTCCACCGAGGTAGCTCGGCAGATGTGAGGTTGCTATCCTGGATTGCTGGTTTACTGGCATGAAGGGTAGGGTATGGCACGGGTTCCATGCTGCATCTGCGCTACTAGCGGTGTTGAGGTCCTCTTGGGCACGGAGGGAGATTTCCGGCCCTTTCATTCCTCCTGGGAACTATTCCTCCCCACTCCCCCCTTTTTTTATTCTTTTTTTTTATTTTTATTTTCTTTTCTTCTTTCTTTTTTTTTCTTAAAAACAAAAAGCAAAGGAGCAACCTAACCATGGCAGCCCTAGTCCATGAACCCACTACCCCCAGGCCCCTTCTTGATACCGCACCCCATTCTGACCCTGCCTTGTGTTTAGACCACTCTTCGGACACTCCTGATACCCCTGTACCTCTTGCTGGTGCTGTTTCCTCACCCGCTTCAGGAACCGGGGCTTCGACTGACTCCTTCGATTTGTCTGAACTCCACTCTCCTTTGACTATGCTTCCGGCTTCTCCCTCTATGGTACAGCAATTTTCGAATCGCCCGCCCATTTCACGCCAGACCAACTCCGGTCCTACTCCTAAACGCCAACGTCAATCTCCTGATGATGTTCCTTCGTTACCTTCCCATTCTACTCGGAAAAGACCGACACGTCAAGCACTCCCTCTCCACGCTCAGTTTTGGACCACACAATGGACTAAATTCTTTACTTTAAGACCGACTTCTTCTTCTTCCTACCTTTCTGACCATAGTATTGGCAAAGCGCTCCTGTGTCATGTTGGTAGAGATATTTCATTTCATGCTCTCAAGAGCGGTATGCGCATCATCACTGTCCAGAATGCTACCCAAGCTCATGATCTTTCTCTCCTTTCGAATATCGATACTATTCCTATCACTATTGAAAAACATCTTTCTCTCAATTCTTGTAGTGGTACTGTCATTCTGCCCCATACCATAGTCCAACAGAATTTCCAGTCATGTGGCAATGACATTTTTGAACAGCTGGAACTCCAAGATCTCCCAATCCTCAAAGTAGACACTTATGTCCTTCCTGCCCGGGGGTGGAGACGTTACCCTTGCAATGTGGCTCGTTTAACTTTTGACAGCCGAGAACTCCCGTCCTCTGTATATGTCGCGGGACATCGGTTACAAGTTCGAAAGGTGATACCTACACTGCAACAATGTAGAAATTGCTGGCGTTTTGGTCACCCAGTGAAATATTGCAGGTCTATGGCCGAATGCCCAGTCTGTGGTGCCGACGACCATTCTAATACATCTTGCAGTCAACCTCCATCTTGCCTTAATTGTAATGAAGCTCACCCTTCATACTCCCACCGTTGCCAGGTCTACTTAAATGAACGTGAAATCTGTTGCCTCAAAGAGGCAGGTCTCCCTTATGCTATGGCAGGGAGACTACCCCGTGTTTCTTATTCTCGTGTTTCCAAACATCCCCCCACTTCTGGGGTCCCATCTTCTGCAGCCTCCTCTGTTGTTACCCCTCCCATAGCCACTACAGCATCTAATCCGTTTGCTGTCCTTGGCTCTGACGTCCCGACTACAACTCAGTCTGTTCTCACATCTTCGCGTCCTTCCTCACAAGCCCCAGTATCGACAAGACCTCGTACGACACCTAATACCAATCGCCCCTCTACTCAGAAGTCCAAAAAATCCACATTGCTCAAATCTTCTTTGCCCCTTCCTTCCCTTCTTCCACCTCCACACTTTACCTTTCCAGTCTCTGTACCTAGTTCTACCCCTCTCTCTAGCTCTATTACAAGTGTGGAGATTCACCCTCCTCCTCGTACTATGCCTTCCACCCCCGTCCCCTCCCAAGTTTCTCCCTCTTCTGCCACCTCCCAGGTTTCTGCCTCTTCTGTCCCCCCCCCCCACACTTCATCTCCAGTCCCTTACACTCTTCCCTCCCCCTCTACTTTGGTACAGTCCATTACTGTCCCAATCTTTACTCACCCTCCTCCTTCTATCTCCAATATGGTCTCCCATACATCTTTGAATTCAGAAACACTTGAAACCATTTCAGAATATATTGCAGAGACTAAACCTTCAATGGACACTGATTCACTTCCTGTTCCTTCTCTTCCCTCTCCTCCATCTTCACAACCCCATTCTTCGCAACGCTCCGTTCCTTCGCTACTTGAACGTCTTCCAATGCCCCCAAACACGTTGACTTTTCTAACCCCTCTAGTCCATAGGTGCCTTTACCTACAGATTCCCTGATTTTTTCTCTTCATCGCCAATCATGCCTATTTACAGTGGAATATCCGCGGCCTCAGGGGTAATCAGGGTGAGCTTCAGATGTTGCTTTCCAGGTTTTCCCCTGTTGGTGCTTGCTTACAAGAACCAAAATTACACTCGGCTGTTTTCCAACCTATCTCAGGCTATAATTTATTGTATTCTTCGGATCCTTTCTCAGATGGGACCTTTAATGAAAGTGCCCTTCTTCTACGCAATGATATTCCATACTGTCAACTATTTGTCCATACCTCGCTGCATTACACTGCAGTCCGTATCCACTTGAATAAGTGGTGTACAATATGTTCTTTATATCTCTCTCCTTCTCGAGCATTTTCTATCCCAGACTTTGCCTTTCTTGTTTCATCCTTACCACCACCACTTCTGTTACTTGGTGATTTTAATGCCCACCATTTCCTCTGGGGGGGGTCTCATTGTGACTCACGTGGTATCCAGTTGGAGGCTTTTCTCGCCTCTCACCCCCTCCATGTTTTAAATACGGGTACTCCCACCCATTTTGATCCTCGTACTCATACTCTCTCTTGCATCGATCTCTCAGTCTGCTCTTCCTCCACTGCACTAGACTTCACCTGGTCTGTTCTACCAGACTTACATGACAGCGATCATTTTCTGATCATTCTTACTTCTCCTTCCTATTCACCACCTTTCCGTAGCCCTCGCTGGCAATTTGATCGGGCAAATTGGGATCTTTGCTCACACCTCACTGCTTTTAGTGAGGTTCCTTCTTCATCCTCCTACACATCTTCTCGACGTCAGTTTATACCGCAGCTTCTCATTCTATACCCCAAACCTCAGGCAGGCATTCTCAGAAGTGCGTGCCTTGGCGGTCTCCTGCTTGTGCTCGTGCAGTACGTTTGAAACGTGCTGCATGGGGCAGGTACCAGTACAATAGAACCGCTGAGAGACTTCTTGATTTTAAGCAGAAGCGTGCGATCGCTCGCCGTGTCATCCGTGAAGCTAAATGCACTTGTTGGCGAGACTATGTTTCCACCATCACCTCTGCTTCTTCTATGAGTGCAGTCTGGAAAAAAGTGAGGAAATTGAGTGGTAAATACTCTCCTGACCCGGCTCCTGTTCTACGGGTCGCTGGTGTTGATGTAGCAAACCCTCTCGACGTTGCCATTGAACTTGGCACACATCTGGTCCGTATTTCCCGAGGGCTCCATCTATGCCCCTCGTTTCTTTCCTCAAAGTCTGCCAGAGAGTTAGTACCCTTGGACTTTTCTTCTCTCAGAGAAGAACAGTATAATGTGCCTTTTACACTTCAAGAACTGGAGGCAACGCTCTCAGCTTGCCGATCATCGGCAGCTGGGCCTGACGACATTCATATTCGTATGTTACAACATTTACATCGGCCAGCCCTTGTAGTCCTCTTACACCTCTTCAATCTTATTTGGGCACAAGGAGTTCTTCCCCAGCTGTGGAAATCTGCCATTGTTCTCCCTTTCCGCAAACCGGGTACTACAGGACATGATGCCTCCCACTATCGCCCCATTGCTCTTACTAGTGCAGTTTTGCAAAGTGATGGAACGTCTCGTAAATCGACGTTTAATGTGGTATTTAGAGACACACAACAGTCTCTCCGCTAGTCAATATGGCTTTCGTAAGGGTCGTTCTACCATAGACCCCTTACTATGCTTGGATACGTATGTTCGTAATGCCTTTGCGAATAATCACTCAGTTATTGCCATATTTTTTAACCTTGAGAAGGCATATGACACAACTTGGAGGTATAATATTTTGGCCCAGGCCCATTCCTTAGGCCTCCGAGGCAATCTACCATCCTTCCTTAAGAACTTTTTAACTGATAGACACTTCCGTGTCAATAATGTTCTTTCCCTGGACTTCGTCCAAGCTGAAGGTGTCCCTCAGGGATGTGTTCTAAGCACAACACTGTTTCTCCTTGCTATAAAAGATTTGGCCTCTGTTCTTCCACCCAATATTTGGTCATCACTCTATGTTGATGACTTCTCCATTGCTTGTGCAGGCGCTGACTGTCATCTTATTGCAGTTTCTCTCCAGCATGCGGTCGACCGTGTTTCCACTTGGGCCACCACGCATGGGTTTAAATTTTCAAGTACCAAAACTCACCAAATTACTTTCACTAGACGCTCTGTTATCTCCGATCATCCTTTGTATCTCTATGGCTCCCGTATCCCCGAACGTGATACAGTCAGGTTTCTAGGCCTTCTCTTTGACCGTCTGTTATCCTGGAAACCTCACATTACCTCTCTGAAGGCAACTTGTCACAGCCGGCTAATCCTTCTTAAAACCCTTGCTCATCTTTCCTGGGGAGCTGATCGTCGAACTCTGCTTCGCCTACATTCAGCCCTCGTTTTATTGAAACTCGATTATGGTGACCAGATTTATTCCGCGGCCTCTCCTGCTACTCTCTCTAGCCTTAACTCTATCCATCACCAAGGATTACATTTGTGCCTTGGTGCTTTTCGCTCTTCCCCTGTTGAGAGCCTCTACACAGAAGCGAATGTTCCATCCTTGTCTGATCGCCGTCATGCCCATTGCCTTCGCTACTATGTACGCTCTCACGATCTACACAATCCTTCCATTTATAGAATGGTCACCGATATTAGTAGACATTCTTCATTCGTTCGCCGCCCCTGTTTGCTCCGTCCCTTTTCTCTTCGCCTACATTCACTCTTGTCTTCCCTTCAGTTACCACCTTTATATGTTCATGTAGCATCTCACTTTTCCCTACCCCCCTGGGAAGTTCCAGCTGTTCGGGTCTGCTCTTTCTCACTCCCTTGCTCGAAAGCTCAACTGCCTACGGTGGCTTCCCGCTCTCTTTTTCTTGATCACTTCCACTCCCATTCTCATGCCACCGCTGTGTACACAGATGGCTCTAAGTCTTCAGACGGCGTCGGATTCACAGCAGTGTTTCCGGATAGCGTCGTGCAGGGACATTTACTATCTTCAGCTAGCATTTTTACTGCTGAACTGTATGCCATTCTTACAGCACTTATTCGTAAACGCATCTATGCCTGTGTCATCATTTGTAGTAGTCTCAGACTCCCTTAGTGCTCTACAGGCTATACAAAAATTTGATACATCTCATCCCCTAGTTCTCCGTATCCAACTTTGGCTACGCCGTATCTCTACCAAACATAAAGATATTGTTTTTTGTTGGGTCCCTGGTCATGTCGACGTACAGGGCAATGAACAGGCAGACACTGCTGCGCGGTCAGCAGTACATGACCTACCAATTTCATATCGAGGTGTTCCATTTCTGGACTATTTTGCTGCAATAGCTACCCACCTTCGCACCCGTTGGCAACAACGTTGGTCAACTCTGCTCGGTAACAAACTTCATTCTATTAAACCGAGCATAGGTTATTGGCCGTCTTCTTGTCATCAGTGCCGGGGTTGGGAGACCACACTCTCCCGCCTTCGCATTGGTCACACTCGTCTTACTCATGGGTATCTCATGGAGAGGCACCCTGTTCCTCTCTGTGAGCAGTGTCAAGTTCCAGTATCGATTAGCCACATTCTGTTAGACTGCCCTCTCTATCAACGAGCATGCAGAATTTACCTCTAACGTCGTCTTCGTTCTACTACTCTCTCTTTACCTTCCCTTCTTGCTGATGGACCCTCCTTTAATCCTGACTCCCTCATTGACTTCTCGACAACGACTGATTTACTCCACAAACTCTGATGATACTTTTTGCACTCCCCTCAGCCCTTTCTAGTTCAGTCTCTTGCTGCCCTTTACCCTTTCACCATCCACTACCCTGCTGTTATCCATAACCTATTACTCATCCATCTCCCTTTTGCCACCTGATGCCCTCACTTCCTTCCTGCCCTGCAGCTCTGTATAGTCCTTGTGGCTTAGTGCTTCTTTTTGATTATAATAATAATATGGATTTGGAAAAGGCAGATGACAGGGTGGACAGGGGGGCAATGTGACAGATGTTGCAAGTGCATGGTATAGGAGGTAGGTTATTGAATGCAGTGAAAAGTGTTTACGAGGTTAATGAGGCTCAGGCTAGAGTATGTAGGAGAGAGGGAGATTATTTCTCATTAAAAGTAGGCCTTAGACAAGGATGTGTAATGTCACCATGGTTGTTCAATATATTTATAGATGGAGTTGTAGAGAAGTGAATGCTCGGGGTGATGGCAAGAATATGGGGTTAAAAGATTAAGAATCTAACGCAAAGTGGGAGTTGTCACAGTTGCTCTTTGCTGGTGACACGTGCTTCTGGAGATTCTGAAGAGAATTTGCAGAGGTTGGTGGATGAGTTTGGTAGGATATGTAAAAGAAAAAAAATTAAAAGTGAATATATTAAAGAGTAAGGTGATGAGAATAACAAAATAATAGGTAACGAAATAGTTGATATCAGATTGGAGGGAAAGAGTATGGAGGAAGTGAATGTATTCAGATATTTGGGAGTGGCCGCGTCAGCAGATGGGTCTATGAAAGATGAGGTGAATCATAGAATTGATGAGGGGATTAAGGTGAATGGTGCACTTGGGAGTCTGTGGAGACAAAGCTCGTTGTACATGGAAGCAAAGAGGGGAATGTATAAGAGTATAGATATACCAACGTTCTTATATGGGTGTGAAGCATGGGTGGTGAATGTTGCAAAAAGGAGAAGGCTGGAGACAGTGGAGATGTCATGTCTGAGGGAAATGTGTGGTGTGAATATAATGCAGAGAATTCGTAGTTTGGAAATTAGGAGGAGGTGCAGGATTACCAAAAACTATTATCCAGAGGGCCGAGGAGTGGTTGTTGAGGTGGTTCGGACATGTAGAGAGGATGGAGCAAAATAGATTGACTTCGATAGTGCATAAATCTGTAGTGGAGGGTAGGTGGGGTAGAGGTAGGCCATGGAAAGGTTGGAGGGAGGAGGTGAAGGAGGTTTTCGTGTGAGAGGGCTTGGACTTTCAGCAAGGAAGTGTGAGCGTGTTAGGAGCGAATGCAAGAAATGGATTTTAGGACCTGACGTGCTGTTGGAGTGTGAGCAAGGTAACACTTATGAAGGGATTCAGGGAAACCGACAGGCCGGACTTGATTCCTGGAGATGGAAAGTAGAGTGCCGGCACTCTGCAGTAGGGGTGTTAATTAATGTTGCAGTTTTATAACTGTGTAATCGTGCATCTGGCAAGACAGTAATGGAGTGAATGGTGGTGAAAGTTTTACTTTTGCGGGCCACCCTGCCTTGGTGGGAGACGGCCGATGTGTTAATAAAAAATAACACTTTAGTTACCTTCTCATGGGGACTATCATATACTTGCAGCACCGCTGTGGTTACCTTCTCTTAGGGTCTACCATTGACTTCTAACAACACGAGTTATCTCTACACTGCGGACTACGATCTTGAATATCATGTTACATACACATCTAGTAGATTTAGCTTATTTTTGAAATTAATCATTACTAACAAAATGAACAAACAACAAAAGGACGAAAATGTGTCAAGTTATTATGTAAAACTGATAAGATAAGATTTCGTTCGGATTTTTAATCCCTCCGGGATTACCCAGGATAACCCAAGAAAGTCAGTGCGTCATCGAGGACTGTCTAACTTATTTCCATTGGGGTCCTTAATCTTGTCCCCCAGGATGCGACCCACACCAGTCGACTAACACCCAGGTACCTATTTGCTGCTAGGTGAACAGGACAACAGGTGTAAGGAAACGTGTCGAAATGTTTCCACCCGCCGGGAATCGAACCCAGGCCCTCCGTGTGTGAAGCGGGAGCTTTAGCCGCCAGGCCACCGGGCCACCGGTTAGTAAGACGTGGCTAGTAGTTTGTTGAGCACCTGGGCACGAATGTTAATGCTGCCAGGGCACGAATGTTAATGCTGCCAGGGCACGAATGTTAATGCTGCCAGGGCACGAATATTAATGCTGCCAGGGCACGAATGTTAATGCTGCCAGGGCACGAATGGTAATGCTGCCAGGGCACGAATATTAATGCTGCCAGGGCACGAATGTTAATGCTGCCAGGGCACGAATGTTAATGCTGCCAGGGCACGAATATTAATGCTGCCAGGGCACGAATGTTAATGCTGCCAGGGCACGAATGTTAATGCTGCCAGGGTACGAATGTTAATGCTGCCAGGGCACGAATGTTAATGCTGCCAGGGCACAAATATTAATGCTGTCATGGCATGAATGTTAATGCTGCCAGGGCACGAATGTTAATGCTGCCTGGGCATGAATGTTAATGCTGCCAGGGCACAAATATTAATGCTGTCATGGCATGAATGTTAATGCTGCCAGGACATGAATGTTAATGCTGCCAGGGCGTGAATGTTAATACTGCCAGGGCATGAATATTATTAGTGCAAGAGAATAGCTGTGAGCATGCCAGGGTATAGCTGTGAGCATGCCAGAATATGACTGTGAGCATGCCAGAGTATGGCTGTGGGCATGCAAGGGCAAGGGTGTGGGCATGCCAGGGTATGACTGTGAGCATGCAAGGGTATGGCTGTGAGCATTCCAGAGTATGGCTGTGGGCATGTCAGGGTATGACTATTAGCATGCAAGGGTATGGCTGTGAGCATTCCAGAGTATGGCTGTGGGCATGTCAGGGTATGGCTGTGGGCATGTCAGGGTATGAGTGTGAGCATGCCAGAGTATGGCTGTGGGCATGTTAGAGTATGAGTGTAAGAATTCCTGCTCATGACTGATTATGCTAGGACATGACTGAGCATGCCAGAGCATGAATGAGTATACCAGAGCATGACTAAGCATGCCAGAGCATGATTGGGTATGTTAGTGCATGACTGTCTATGCCAGAACATAGCTGAATATGCCAGGACATGCCTGAGAATGCCAGGGCATGACTGAATATGCCAAGGAATGACTGACTATGTCAGGGCATGACAAGAGTATGTCAGAGCATGATTGAATATGCCTGCACATGACTGAGTATGATAAGGCATGACTGAATATGCCAGCACATGACTATGTTGGGACATAACTGAATATGCCAGTGTATGACTATGCCAGGGTATGGCTGAATATGCCAGGGCATGACCTTTAATATGCCAAGGCATGACCGTTAATATGCCAAGGTATGATTATATGCCAGATCATAACTGAGTATTCCAGGGAATGGCCGTTAAATACGCCAGATCATGACTGAGCATACTCTCAGTAGTACCAGTTACCAGTGACCAGTTACCAGTAGTGTCAATAGTAATGACTCGTACACCGACCGTTACTGATCCTCTGCTCCTGCGTGAATCACTGACTGTTATTCACTGTTACAACTGACCTGGCATAATTTGGCCTGGTGGCCTGGGGTGGCCTGGTGGCTAAAGCTCCCGCTTCACACACGGAGGGCCCGGGTTCGATTCCCGGCGGGTGGAAACATTTCGACACGTTTCCTTACACCTGTTGTCCTGTTCACCTAGCAGCAAATAGGTACCTGGGTGTTAGTCGACTGGTGTGGGTCGCATCCTGGGGGACAAGATTAAGGACCCCAATGGAAATAAGTTAGACAGTCCTCGATGACGCACTGACTTTCTTGGGTTATCCTGGGTGGCTAACCCTCCGGGGTTAAAAATCCGAACGAAATCTTATCTTATCTTATCTCTCTCACCCTCTGAGGCGCTGGGGAGTCAGTTGATGTAGAGACGTTAGACAGGCGGCGGGTCAGGCTTGGTGCTCCCCATATATTCCATCCAATATACGTATTTAACAGCCTACGTGAGTGTTTCTTACCCAATCCACGTTTCGAACCCCCACATGGCAATACAAGGGCATGACTATGAGCATGCCAGGGCATGACTGAGCATGCCAGGGCATGGCTAGCATGCCAGGGTATGACTGAGCATGTTATGGTATGAGTGATTATGCCCGGGCATGAGAGAGTATGCCAGGGCAAGACAGAGTATGCCATGGCATGACTACATCAGTGCATTACTGAGTATGTCAGAGCATGACTGAATATGGTAGGGCATGACAGAGTATGCCAGGTGATGTCTGAGTATGTTAGAGCATGAGTGATTATGCCAGGCATGATTGAATATGCCAGGGCATGACTATGTTAAGGCATGACTGAATATGCCAGGACATATGCGAATACGTCAGGACATGATTGAATATGCCAGGGCATGACCGTCAACATGCTAGAATATGATTAGACGCCAGGTCATAATTGAGTATGCCAGGGCATGGCTGAATATGCCAGAGAATGACCGTTAATATGTCAAAGCATGAACGTTAATGTGCCAGGGTGTGATTATATGCCAGATCATGACGGAGAATGACTGAACATGCCAGGGCATGACTGAGCATGCCAAGGCGTGACCGAATATGCCACCACATACTGAGTATGCCAGGGCATGACTGAGTATGCCAGGACATGACTGAGTATGCCAGGGCATGGCTGAATATGCCAGCACATGACTAAGTACAGGGAATGGCCGTCAACATGCTAGTTATGATTATATGCCAGGTCATAACTGAGTATGCCAGGGTATGACTGAATATACTGGGGCATGACCATTAATATGCCAGGGTATGATTATATGCTAGATCATAACGGAGCATGACTGATCATGCCAGGGCATGACTCAGCATGCCAGGGTATGACTAGCATGCCAGGGCATGACTGAGTATGTTAAGGCATGAGTGATTATGGCAGGGCTTGAGAGAATATGCCAGAACATGACAGAGTATGCCTTGCACGATTATGTCAGTGCATGACTATGTTAGAGCATGAGTGATTAAGCCAGAGCATGAGTGAGTATGCCAGGGCATGACTGATTATGTTAAGGCATGACTAAATATGTCTGGACATGACTGAGTATGCCAGGGCTTGACTGAATATGCTAGGGCATGACAGATTATGCCAGGGCATGACTGAACATGTCGGCACAAGACTGAGTATGCCAGATCATGACTGAGTATGCCACGGCATGACTGAGTATGCCGAGGCATAGCTGAATATGCCAAGGCATGACCGTTAATATGCCAGGGTATTATTATATGTCAGATCATGACTGAGCATGCCAGGGCATGACTGCATGTCAGGGCATGACTGTGAGAATGTTGGGTATGACTGAGCATGCCAGGGCATGACAGTGAGCATGCAGGGCGTGGCTGTGAGCATACCAGGGCATTACTGTGAGCATGCAGTTCATGAATGAACATGTCAGGGCATAACTGAGCATGTCAGGGCATAATTGAGCATGCCATGGCATAACTGAGCATGCCATGGCATAACTGAGCATGCCTTGGCATAACTGAGCATGTCAGGGCACGCAATGGTGATGGTTCTTCGTAATGGCTCAAGTAGAATGTGTTGTTAGTGTCTCAAAGTGCACAAAGACTTAACTATTCTTCTTCACTCGAAATCGAACCTGTGTCCCATCAGTTGTGAGAACAACACTAGTGCTGGGCTATATTACAGCAAAATCTTTTATCAGTTGTACCATATTTACATGATTATTTCCACAGTTGTTCTGATATTATAAACATGGACAGTGTCCCTTGTATTGTGGTAACAGCGAGGGGGAGTGTTTGTGGACATCGGTGCGGGAGACGGTGAGTACCACTCACTGACGCTGCCCCTGGAGAAGAACCTGGGCTGGACGGGTCTTCTGGTGGAACCCAACCCTCGCCTCTACAAGAAACTCCTGAAGAAGGGTCGCAGAGCACAGGTGACCAAAGCCTGTGTTTCCCCCTACTCTTATCCAGCCATGGTGAGTAGCGAGTAACTTTCTCTTATGTAAAGTAAAGGGACACAAGTGCAACTAATGTGACATTTATTGTGGCAACGTTTCGCTCTCCAGGAGCTTTATCAAGCCATTACAAACAATACATGGACACAGAGGGTATATAAAGGCTCAGAGTGAGGTGAATACTAGTGAGGTACCATTTCGATGTTCACTAGTGGTAGTAGTAGTAGTAGTAGTAGTGGTAGTGACAAAAGTAATACAATGTGGTAGAGCAATTAATTCGTACATGAGTAAAAGGATATAAAAGCTATTACTTGGGTAACATAAAAATAGGTTGGACAAATATAAACTGGAATGAGGCAGCTTTTTTCAGTGTTCACTCTCTGTGCTTTGTGTAGTATAACAGGAGAGACTATGTGATGGCAGGGTTTACTGTTTTCAGGAGGATTCTTGCTAAGACTTCGGAGATGGTGAAGCTGCCGTTGTTTTGTTTAATTGTATTCGAAACAGCGATCAGTGCTGATTCGAGGCACTTGCGTATGCGGAAATTAGTTTCTTTGATCACTAATTGGGCGTCTCTGAATTTCATGAGATGACTGGTGGAATTTCGGTGTTGTACACAGGCGTTGTTCAGGTTATCGTTCCTACATGCGTAAATGTGTTCATTGAGGCGGGTGTCGAGGTTTCTGGCTGTTTCACCTACGTAAATCTTGTCACAGCCTCCACAGGGTATAGTGTAAACTCCTGCATTGACTGGTTCGTGGTGCTTGGATTTTGTCCTGGTTATATCCTTTATTGAAGTGCTAGAAGCGATGGCGACTCTGGTGTTAGCTTGTGAAAGTGCTTTTGAGACGTTCAGTGCATCTACATACGAAAATGTTGTGCTAATGGGAGATTTCAACTATAGACAGATTGACTGGAGCAATTTGACAGGAAATTTAGAGTCAGGTGACTTTCTTGATACGATCCAGGATTGTTTTTTAAAACAGTTTGTGACAGAGCCAACTAGGGGAAATAACCTCCTTGACTTGGTTCTTGCCAGTAGGGAAACACTAATTAATAATCTTGAGGTTAATGATGAGCTTGGGGAAAGTGATCACAAATCACTCAGTTTTAATATATCATGGAATTCCCCTAATAATGGCAATCAAGTCTCTGTCCCTGACTTCCACTTGGCTGATTTCATAGGACTGAAAAATTACTTAGGTGGGCTGAACTGGAATGACCTGACTAAGGGTCAGGTAGGTGGTGATGGTTGCCAATATGATGCTTTCCAGGGCATACTTCTAGCTGCTCAGTCAAATTATGTTCCAAATAGGGAAATCAGATCAAACAAAAATGATCCTAAATGGATGAACAATAGATTAAAATATCTAATTGGTCCAAAGAGAGGCATATATAAGCAATTCAAAAGAGGAGAGGGGCAATTAAGAAATCGATATATTCAGTTAAAGAGAGAAATAAAAAAAGGAATTAGAAAAGCAAAAAGAGATTATGAGGTTAAAGTTGCAAGAGATTCGAAGACTAACCCAAAAGGATTCTTTCAGGTATACAGAAGTAAGATCAGGGACAAGATAGGCCCACTCAAAAGTTCCTCGGGTCAGCTCACTGACAGTGATAAGGAAATGTGTAGAAGTTTTAACACATACTTCCTCTCAGTTTTTACACAGGAGGATACCAGCGATATTCCAGAAATGATCAATTATGTGGAACAGGACGATAATAAACTGTGCACGATTAGGGTCACAAGTGACATGGTCCTTAGGCAAATAGATAAATTAAAACCTAAACAAATCCCAGGCCCTGATGAACTGTATGCAAGGTTCTAAAGGAATGTAAAGAGGAGCTTAGCAAACCTTTGGCTAATCGTTTCAACATATCACTACAAACTGGCATTGTGCCAGATAAGTGGAAAATGGCAAATGTGATACCTATTTTCAAAGCAGGTGACAGGTCCTTAGCTTCGAACTATAGACCAATAAGCCCAACCTCCATAGTGGGAAAATTTATGAAATCAATAATTGCCGAGGCAGTTCGTAGCCACCTTGAGAAGCATAAATTAATCAACGAATCTCAGCATGGTTTTACAAAGGGGCGTTCCTGCCTTACGAATTTATTAACTTTTTTCACTAAGGTATTTGAGGAGGTTGATCATGGTAATGAATATGATATTGTGTATATGGACTTCAGTAAGGCTTTTGACAGGGTCCCACATCAGAGACTATTGAGGAAAATTAAGGCACATGGAATAGGAGAAATTTTTTTCCTGGATAGAGGCATGGTTGACAAATAGGCAGCAGAGAGTTTGCATAAATGGGGAGAAATCAGAGTGGGGAAGTGTCACGAGCGGTGTTCCACAGGGGTCAGTGTTGGGCCCCCTGCTGTTCACAATATACATAAACGACATAGATGAGGGCATAAAGAGCGACATCAGCAAGTTTGCCGATGACATCAAAATAGGCCGTCGAATTCATTCTGAAGAGGACATTAGAGCACTCCAGGAAGATTTGAGTAGACTGATGCAGTGGTCGGAGAGGTGGGAGATGCAGTTTAATATAGACAAATGCAAAGTTGTAAATGTTGGACAGGACAATAACCATGCCACATATAAACTAAATAATGTAGATCTTAATATTACGGATTGAGAAAAAGATTTAGGAGTTCTGGTTAGCAGTAATCTGAAACCAAGACAACAGTGCATAAGTGTTCGCAATAAAGCTAATAGAATCCTTGGCTTCATATCAAGAAGCATAAATAATAGGAGTCCTCAGGTTGTTCTTCAACTCTATACATCCTTGGTTAGGCCTTATTTAGATTATGCTGCACAGTTTTGGTCACCGTATTACAGAATGGATATAAATGCTCTGGAAAATGTACAAAGGAGGATGACAAAGTTGATCCCATGTATCAGAAACCTTCCCTATGAGGACAGACTAAGAGCCCTGAATCTGCACTCTCTAGAAAGACGTAGAATTAGGGGGGATATGATTGAGGTGTATAAATGGAAGACAGGAATAAATAAAGGGGATGTAAATATTGTGCTGAAAATATCTAGCCTAGACAGGACTCGCAGCAATGGTTTTAAGTTAGAAAAATTCAGATTCGGGAAAGGGATATAGGAAAGTACTGGTTTGGTAATAGAGTTGTGGATGAGTGGAACAAACTCCCAAGTACACTCATAGAGGCCAGAACATTGTGTAGCTTTAAAAATGGGTTGGAATAATACTTGAGTGGGTGTGGGTGGGTGAGTTGGACCTGATTAGCGTGTGCTACCAGGACGTTGCCGTGTTCCTCCCTTAAGTCAGGGTGACCTGACCTGACTAGTTGGGTGCATTGGCTTAAGCCGGTAGGAGACTTGGACCTGCCTCGCATGGGCCAGTAGGCCCGCTGCAGTGTTCCTTCGTTCTTATGTTCTTATTGCGGCTGGGTTAACTCCGGCTTTTTTTCCTACAACTCAGACGTTCCTCTCCAGAGTTATTCTTCTTCTGTCTCCACTTCCCCCTCACTTCTAGTGAGTCTTACCTGTGAGTCTTCACTTATTACTACAAATAACTTTCAATCAGATAAACAAGAGCCACAGACGATGATTGGGTAAGGCTGCGTTAGACTGGGTAAGAGCCACAAAAAGCTACTATTCACCACAGATGAGTAAGATTGAGCAAGAGCCACAGGGATTTGCTATTCACCATCGATGGGTAAAGGCCAGAGAGAGAGAGAGAGAGAGAGAGAGAGAGAGAGAGAGAGAGAGAGAGAGAGAGAGAGAGAGAGAGAGAGAGCACTATTCATCATGACTGGGTAGAGTTGGATGAGGTTGAGTAAGAGAAAGTTGTAATAAAGTTGGTAGAATTACCGACAATATGTAAAGTAAAGGGACACAAGTGCAACTAATGTGACATTTATTGTGGCAACGTTTCGCTCTCCAGGAGCTTTATCAAGCCATTACAAACAATACATGGACACAGAGTGTATATAAAGGCTCAGAGTGAGGTGAATACTAGTGAGGTACCATTTCGATGTTCACTAGTGGTAGTAGTAGTAGTAGTAGTAGTGGTAGTGACAAAAGTAATACAATGTGGTAGAGCAATTAATTCGTACATGAGTAAAAGGATATAAAAGCTATTACTTGGGTAACATAAAAATAGGTTGGACAAATATAAACTGGAATGAGGCAGCTTTTTTCAGTGTTCACTCTCTGTGCTTTGTGTAGTATAACAGGAGAGACTATGTGATGGCAGGGTTTACTGTTTTCAGGAGGATTCTTGCTAAGACTTCGAGATGGTGAAGCTGCCGTTGTTTTGTTTAATTGTATTCGAAACAGCGATCAGTGCTGATTCGAGGCACTTGCGTATGCGGAAATTAGTTTCTTTGATCACTAATTGGGCGTCTCTGAATTTCATGAGATGACTGGTGGAATTTCGGTGTTGTACACAGGCGTTGTTCAGGTTATCGTTCCTACATGCGTAAATGTGTTCATTGAGGCGGGTGTCGAGGTTTCTGGCTGTTTCACCTACGTAAATCTTGTCACAGCCTCCACAGGGTATAGTGTAAACTCCTGCATTGACTGGTTCGTGGTGCTTGGATTTTGTCCTGGTTATATCCTTTATTGAAGTGCTAGAAGCGATGGCGACTCTGGTGTTAGCTTGTGAAAGTGCTTTTGAGACGTTCAGTGCAACCTGACTGTTGGGAAGAATTATAACTTTGCTGGGAGTGGTGTTGATGCGTGGAGAATTTCAACTGTTTTTCTTTCAATAACAAGCTCTACAAACAAACCTACGGCATGGGAATGGGGTCCCCCATCAGTGCCGTCCTAGCCAACTTATACATGGAACACCTAGAGTCCGAACACTTCGCCAACATCATCCCTTCAAGCGTCACTTGGTTACGTTACGTGGACGATGTCCTCGTAATAACTCCAAAACGTTTTGATGTACAGGATCTTCAGGCAAGGCTGAACGCAGTTGAACCGGCGATCCAGTTTACACTAGAAGAAGAGTCCAATGACAAGCTACCTTTCCTCGACGTCCTCATTCACAAAGTAGACAACAACCTAAGATTTCAAGTTTATCGGAAACCCACCAATAAAAATGATCTCACACACTTCTATTCCAGTCAAGATACCAAGACCAAAAGAGGCATCATCATCGGGTTTTTTCCTAAGAGCATACCGAATTTGTAGTCCTGAGTTTCTTGACGAGGAGTGTACATACATTCACCAAACATTCACAGAGTTACATTTTCCTTCTTTTTTCATCAAAGACTGCAAGAAAAGAGCTCTTCAGATCATAAATTCTCCACGCATCAACACCACTCCCAGCAAAGTTATAATTCTTCCCAACAGTCAGGTTGCACTGAACGTCTCAAAAGCACTTTCACAAGCTAACACCAGAGTCGCCATCGCTTCTAGCACTTCAATAAAGGATATAACCAGGACAAAATCCAAGCACCACGAACCAGTCAATGCAGGAGTTTACACTATACCTGTGGAGGCTGTGACAAGATTTACGTAGGTGAAACAGCCAGAAACCTCGACACCCGCCTCAATGAACACATTTACGCATGTAGGAACGATAACCTGAACAACGCCTGTGTACAACACCGAAATTCCCACCAGTCATCTCATGAAATTCAGAGACGCCCAATTAGTGATCAAAGAAACTAATTTCCGCAGACGCAAGTGCCTCGAATCAGCACTGATCGCTGTTTCGAATACAATTAAACAAAACAACGGCAGCTTCACCATCTCCGAAGTCTTAGCAAGAATCCTCCTGAAAACAGTAAACCCTGCCATCACATAGTCTCTCCTGTTATACTACACAAAGCACAGAGAGTGAACACTGAAAAAAGCTGCTCATTCCAGTTTATATTTGTCCAACCTATTTTTATGTTACCCAAGTAATAGCTTTTATATCCTTTTACTCATGTACGAATTAATTGCTCTACCACATTGTATTACTTTTGTCACTACCACTACTACTACTACTACTACTACCACTAGTGAACATCGAAATGGTACCTCACTAGTATTCACCTCACTCTGAGCCTTTATATACCCTCTGTGTCCATGTATTGTTTGTAATGGCTTGATAAAGCTCCTGGAGAGCGAAACGTTGCCACAATAAATGTCACATTAGTTGCACTTGTGTCCCTTTACTTTACATATTGTCGGTAATTCTACCAACTTTATTACAACTTTCTCTTACTCAACCTCATCCAACTCTACCCAGTCATGATGAATAGTGCTCCTCTCTCTCTCTCTCTCTCTCTCTCTCTCTCTCTCTCTCTCTCTCTCTCTCTCTCTCTCTCTCTGGCCTTTACCCATCGATGGTGAATAGCAAATCCCTGTGGCTCTTGCTCAATCTTACTCATCTGTGGTGAATAGTAGCTTTTTGTGGCTCTTACCCAGTCTAACGCAGCCTTACCCAATCATCGTCTGTGGCTCTTGTTTATCTGACTTGAAAGTTATTTGTAGTAATAAGTGAAGACTCACAGGTAAGACTCACTAGAAGTGAGGGGGAAGTGGAGACAGAAGAAGAATAACTCTGGAGAGGAACGTCTGAGTTGTAGGAAAAAAAGCCGGAGTTAACCCAGCCGCAATAAGAACATAAGAACGAAGGAACACTGCAGCAGGCCTACTGGCCCATGCGAGGCAGGTCCAAGTCTCCTACCGGCTTAAGCCAATGCACCCAACCTAGTCAGGTCAGGTCACCCTGACTTAAGGGAGGAACACGGCAACCGTCCTGGTAGCACACGCTAATCAGGTCCAACTCACCCACCCACACCCACTCAAGTATTTATCCAACCTATTTTTAAAGCTACACAATGTTCTGGCCTCTATGAGTGTACTTGGGAGTTTGTTCCACTCATCCACAACTCTATTACCAAACCAGTACTTTCCTATATCCTTCCTGAATCTGAATTTTTCTAACTTAAAACCATTGCTGCGAGTCCTGTCTAGGCTAGATATTTTCAGCACAATATTTACATCCCCTTTATTTATTCCTGTCTTCCATTTATACACCTCAATCATATCCCCCCTAATTCTACGTCTTTCTAGAGAGTGCAGATTCAGGGCTCTTAGTCTGTCCTCATAGGGAAGGTTTCTGATACATGGGATCAACTTTGTCATCCTCCTTTGTACATTTTCCAGAGCATTTATATCCATTCTGTAATACGGTGACCAAAACTGTGCAGCATAATCTAAATAAGGCCTAACCAAGGATGTATAGAGTTGAAGAACAACCTGAGGACTCCTATTATTTATGCTTCTTGATATGAAGCCAAAGGATTCTATTAGCTTTATTGCGAAAACTTATGCACTGTTGTCTTGGTTTCAGATTACTGCTAACCAGAACTCCTAAATCTTTTTCTCAATCCGTAATTTTTAAATCTACATTATTTAGTTTATATGGGGCATGGTTATTGTCCTGTCCAACATTTACAACTTTGCATTTGTCTATATTAAACTGCATCTCCCACCTCTCCGACCACTGCATCAGTCTACTCAAATCTTCCTGGTGTGCTCTAATGTCCTTTTCAGAATGAATTCGACGGCCTATTTTGATGTCATCGGCAAACTTGCTGATGTCGCTCTTTATGCCCTCATCTATGTCGTTTATGTATATTGTGAACAGCAGGGGGCCCAACACTGACCCCTGTGGAACACCGCTCGTGACACTTCCCACTCGATTTCTCCCCATTTATGCAAACTCTCTGCTGCCTATTTGTCACCATGCCTCTATCCAGAAAAAAATTTCTCCTATTCCATGTGCCTTAATTTTCCTCAATATCTCTGATGTGGGACCCTGTCAAAAGCCTTACTGAAGTCCATATACACAATATCATTTTCCCATTACCATGATAAACCTCCTCAATACCTTAGTGAAAAAAGTTAAAAAATTTCGTAAGGCAGGAACCCCCCTTTGTAAAACCATGCTGAGATTCGTTGATTAATTTATGCTTCTCAAGGTGGCTACGAACTGCCTCGGCAATTATTGATTTCATAAATTTTCCCACTATGGAGGTTGGCTTATTGGTCTATAGTTCGAAGCAAAGGGACCTGTCACCTGCTTTGAAAATAGGGATCACATTTGCCATTTTCCACTTATCTGGCACAATGCCAGTTTGTAGTGATATTTTTGAAACGATTAGCCAAAGGGTTTTCTAAGCCCCCTCTTTACATTCCTTTAGAACCCTTGCATACAGTTCATCAGGGCCTGGGGATTTGTTAGGTTTTAATTTATCTATTTGCCTAAGGACCATGTCACTTGTGACCCTAACCGTGCACAGTTTATTATCGTCCTGTTCCACATAATTGACATTTCTGGAATATCGCTGGTATCCTCCTGTGTAAAACTGAGAGGAAGTAAAGTGTTAAAACTTCTACACATTTCCTTATCACTGTCAGTGAGCTGAACCGAGGAACTTTGATGGGGCCCACTTGTCCCCGATCTTACTTCTGTATACCTGAAAGAATCCTTTTGGGTTTGTCTTCGAATCTCTTGCAACTTTAACCTCATAATCTCTTTTTGCTTTCTAATTCCTTTTTTATTTCTCTCTTTAACTGAATATATCGATTTCTTAAATTTCCCCTCTCCTCTTTTGAATTGCTTAAAATAGCCTCTCTTTTGACCAAATTTGATATTTTAATCTATTGTTCATCCATTTAGGATCATTTTTTTTTTGATCTGATTCCCTATTTGGAACATAATTTGACTGAGCAGCTAGAAGTATGCCCTGGAAAGCATCATATTGGCAACCATCACCACCTACCTGACCCTTAGTCAGTCATTCCAGTTCAGCCCACCTAAGTAATTTTTCAGTCCTAAGAAATCAGCAAGTGGAAGTCAGGGACAGAGACTTGATTGCCATTATTAGGGGAATTCCATGATATATTAAAACTGAGTGATTTGTGATCACCCTTTTCCCCCAAACTCATCATTAACTCAAGATTATTAATTTGTGTTCCCCACTGGCAAGAACCAAATCAAGGAGGTTATTTCCCCAGTTGGCTCCCGTCACAAACTGTTTTAAAAAACAATCCGGATCGTATCAAAAAAGTCACCTACTCTAAATTTCCTGTCAAATTGCTCCAGTCAATCTGTCTATAGTTGAAATCTCCCTTAGCACAACATTTTCGTATGTAGATGCCTTACGAATTTCGTCCCATAGAAGGGTTTACTGCACTCCCTATCAAGATTTGGGGCCCTGTAAATCACACCCAAAATTAGTTTTTCTCGGCCCTCAAGAAGCTGTAACCAAACAGATTCAGTTGCTGACGCTTCAAATTTTAAATATTTTGTCTAACAAAAACAATTTAATTGTCTCTGACTTACATCGCTACTCCACCACCTTTCCTGTTGACCTTGTTTAGTGTGGAATAATTTATAGCCTTGTATTGGGCATTTAGAGGGCATCTCTTATCTTTCAGATTGAGCCAGGTCTCTGTTATAGCAATAATATCTATGTTTCCTGCACTTGCAATTAATCTTAGCTCATCTATCTTATTTCTTACACTCCTGCTATTAGTATAGTAAACCTTAAAGGGAGCTAGTCCCTTGCTGCCCTCTGCTGTCCCCCTTTGTTTGCTAAACCTGATCTATTGTTTTTATTTATAACTTCATGCTGAATGCCTTTTTTTACATTTACTGTTTCCAACCCTAGTGTTGCAACCTGCTTGTTTCCCACACTCACCCATACCTCTATCTTCCATCAGGTTAAAATCATAGGCTTTTCCCACCAATGGCCTTCTCAATCGAGTCTGCAAGTGCTACCACCCCTGCCCCAGAGAGATGTACCCCATCCCTTGCATACATATCATGTTTGCCATAAAATTGTTCCAGTTGTCAATGAATGGGATTGCAAGTTCCTTGCAGAAATCTGTCTAGCCATTTAATTTACACCAATTGCCCTAGACAACCATTCATTTCCTACCCCCCTTCTAGGCAAGATGCTACATATGATTGGGATCCTCCCTTAGACTTAATGAAATCTAAGGCTGGCCTGTACTTATCTAGCAGCTCTTCTCTCCTACCCTTCCCAATAATCATTTCCACCAGCACTGAGACAGATAATGGGCTTTATTCCCCTTACCTGACATGATATTATCCAGCCTGTTGACTATGTCCCCAACACCAAGCTCCAGGAAGAAAACTCTATCTCTCATCTTCTTATTCCTATTACAGTTTTAGTTTAAAAAGAGTAATAAGGATTATTAGAAAAAGTACGTCTGGTGTTTTGGGTTATTAATTATTAGTAGCAATCATATTATTATTATTATTGCTATTGTTGTTGTTGTTGCTGTTGTTTTTTGTTATAGTATATCGTTTAATTTTGAGTGTGTAACTAGAGACAAAAAAATGCTTTTATTTACTTTTTTATTATCACACTGGCCCCATTCCCCCCAAGGCAGGGGGCCCGAAAAAGAAAACTTTCACCATCATTCACTCCATCACTGTCTTGCCAGAAGGGTGCTTTACACTACAGTTTTTAAACTGCAACATTAACACCCCTCCTTTCAGAGTGCAGGCACTGTACTTCCCATCTCCAGGCCCAAAAGTCCGGCCCTGCCGGTTTCCCTAAATCCCTTCATAAATGTTACTTTGCTCACACTCCAACAGCACGTCAAGTATTAAAAACCTTTTCCCCCTCATTTACTCCTATCAAACCACGCTCACGCATTCCCGCTGGAAGTCCAGGCAACTCGCCACAAAAACCTCCTTTATCCCCTCCCTCCAACCTTTCCTAGGCCGATCCCTACACCGCCTTCCTTCCACTACAGACTGATACACTCTTAAAGGGTCATTCTGTTCGCTCCATTCTCTCCACATGTCCGAACCACCTCAAAAAACCCTTCCTCAGCCCTCTGGACAACAGTTTTGGTATCCCACACCTCCTCCTGACTTCCAAACTAAGAATTCTCTGCATTATATTCCACACCACACATTGCCCTCAGACAAAGACATCCCACTGCCTCCAGCCTTTTCCTCGCTGCAACATTCATCACCCATGCTTTACACCCATAAGAGCGTGGTAAAACTATACTCTCATACATTCCCCTCTTTGCCTCCAAGGACAAAGTCTTTGTCTCCACAGACTCCTAAGTGCACCACTCACCCTTTTCCCCTCATCAATTCTATGATTCGCCTCATCTTTCATAGACCCATTCCGCTGACACGTCCCACTCCCAAATATCTGAATACATTCACCTCCTCTATACTCTCTCCCTCCAAATCTGATATCCAACTTTCTTCCCCAAATCTTTTTGTTATCCTAAAACCCTTTTACTCTTTCCTGTTTTCATTTTTAAATTTTCCCTTTTTTTCATACATATAAAAATTCATCCCCCAACCTCGGAAAATTCTCTTAAAGAATCTCCCAAGAGCCAGTGTAAATCAGAAAAGAGAAAACTGGGACAACCCCCATCTTCATTTTTTTTAACTCTTTCTTTTAACCCCAGCCTTTCCCAAGACCCTGAAAATTTACTTCTTTAAAACCCCCATCTAAATATTTTTAACAACCACGGGGACTTTCACACATCCTGTCTAATCCCCTATTTTAATGTAAAAATAATCCCCCCCTCTTTCCTACAACTCTAATTTGGCCTCACTATCCTCGAAAAAATCTTCACTGTTTTCAGAAAACCCTACCTCCTATCCCTTTCACTTCCCCAACATCTCCCAAAATTGCCCCCCTACCCAAACCCTTTTATTGTTTTTCCCCAAAAAACCCATAAAGTCCAAAAACCCTTTCTTACCCCTTATCAAAATACTGTTCACAAAAAACCCGACTTTAAAAGAAAAAAGCTTACGCCGCCCTTTTTCGGTCCGTTTGGGGCCCCCTTTGGGAAAAAGGTCACACAAACCCAGGGGGTGGAGTGGGGACGGTTTATATGGCAGGCGAGGTGATGGTGGGTGTATTTGTTTAGTAGTAGTGTACAAGAAGGGGATATAATACCGAAAAGAAAAAATTTAAAGGGACACATTGTCGGTATTACCTGGGTTTTAGGGGAGAGATTTTCGGGGGTCAACCCCCCCGGGGCCCCCGGTCTGTGGACCAGGCCCCCCGGGTTTGGACGCGCCTGATAAACCAGGCTGTTGCTGTGGTCCCACGCAAACCAACGTATAAAGCCACAGCCCGGTGATCGGGAAACTGATTTTTGGTGCTTGCCCATTTGCCAGCTTAAAGGGACTGCCGGGGGGGTCTGTTGGAACCCCAAATTTTTGTGTGCTGGGGGCCCGTTTGAACGTCTGGGGCCCCCTTGCCACTTTTTGTAGGGTTTCTCTTAACGTGCTAGTGGAAAACCCCGGTTTTTCTTGGGGGGGGTTGGGTTTGCATTTTCTCCCAAGTCTTTTGCTTTCGTAGTGAGTGATTTTCGTGTGCAAGTTCGGTACTATTTCCCTCTAGGATTTTCCGGGTGTATATAACCCAGGGATCTCTCCCCCGGGTTTTCCAGGGAAAAAGGGTTTTTAAAAACCCTCAAGCGCCCCCCGAAAATTGGGGGAGTTTTTTTTCCCCGGGTTTTTTTTTTTTGCGCCCGTGAAAGTTTTCTGTACTTTTTCTAGGTCGGCAATTTCCCCTCCCTTTGAAAGGGTGTTAGAGTGCGCAATTTTCCCAGCCTGATAGAAAAAGGCCTGAAGGTGTCATCATGGGTTGGGCCTCCATCTTGTTACTACTACTACTATCCCATCACCTTGCCTGCCATATTACCCGTCCACCCCACTCTGGTTAGTGTGTTTTTGTCAATGGCCCAATCGGCCCGAACGTCGTCGAAAGCTTTCTTTTTTGTGCGGGTTATTTGTGTATCTTTCCCAGTCAGGATTGTGCTTTTTTTTTTTAAATATGTTCACTTATTGTTTCACTGTTGGTTTAAAAAGACACGTAAGCAAACCTTTGACTATTTTTAAAAAACGTTTCGGTCCGGGGCCCTTTGATCACTTCTAACATATTTAAACATGTTAGAAGTGTTCAAGGCCCCGGCCCGAAACGTTTTCTAATAAAATGTCTTGTTTTTGCTTAGTGTTTTCAAAAAACCAACTTGTCGGTTTTTATTACCAGGTTTATACCTGTTTCACTGTAAAACCCCGGGTCCACCACCCCTCCCTTTTCCCTAAATTTCCTAAAGGAGGCTAGGTGTTACTATCGACTTTTTTTATTTTTCAACCGTTACGTTCATTTTTGGTGTACTATTAAAAGTTATATGGGTTTCTGTGCTAAAAGTTTCAATATTCGGCCAAAAAAAAATGAAATATGAAAAATTACGAAAAAATTGCATTTTTGCCGGAGTCCATCAGTGGGATTGGAAAAGTGGTTTTGACACTTGTGCTGATGAAAAAACCTCTAATTCCATCACTGTAAGTGTACCAATTCTAAAAATAAACCTTATCTTCATGCTAAAAAAAAAATAAGTTTCATAACTTTTTTGACATATTGGAAGATGTCGTCTTGTTGCCACATAAATCTAAAAATATTGGGTAGTTCAGAAAGGTACACTTTACCTTGTAAAGCAATCATTCTCTTATGTTCGTTGTGAAAATCAAGTCAATTCAATCATAAATAAAGATGGATTGCCCCTAAATAGGTAAATAAGTTACTTTCGAGATATAGGCGAAGCGCGCGGCACCCCAGGTGCCCGGGAAATAATTTTTTTCCCCGAAAAATTCGCTTTATTTTACACTTTTTGCGTGACTACGAGTGTTTATTATAGTTAACCATTGTAAATTCGTTTTCTCTCATCACATGTAAGAGAGAACGAACCTTCAGGGGATACACCGATAGGATTTTTTTCCTCTGGGGCATCATATTATGCTATATATTAATTTTTACGGTGTGCTTTTTATGTTTATATGCTATTATTATATTGCATTATGTCATAATAGATCAATTGTGATAGATAAATAAGCCTTATAATTGATATTAGCGTGGGTATGGAATATTTATGGAATATTTTGTTGGCTGGAGGTGTCGGCCATTTTGGGTACTATACCCAGGGTACCTGACTGATTGACTTAAGAAATCGTAATGACACGATTGCAAACAAACCATACCCCCGGCCGGGATTGAACCCGCAGTCATAGAGTCTCAAAACTCCAGCCCGTCGCGTTAGCCACTAGACCAGCTAGCCACAATAAGATTCATCCAACTAGGTATATTTCTACACCATACGGAGGTTAGCACAGGCACCTCTGTGACCACAAATGCAAGTTTTTACAGACGAATCTCCAGCTAGCGTGGCCGTGACGAACTCTAGCTCAAGTCCCTTCACTGCCGTCAACATGACTTAAGAAATCGTAATGACACTATTGCAAACAAACCATACCCCGGCCGGATTGAACCGCGGTCATAGAGTCTCAAAACTCCAGCCCGTCGCGTTAGCCACTAGAACCAGCTAGCCACAATAAGATTCATTCAACTAGGTATATTTCTACACCATAGGGAGGTTAGCACAGGCACCTCTGTGACCACAAAGCAAGTTTTTACAGACGAATCTCCAGCTAGCGTGGCCGTGACGAACTCTACTAAGTCCCTTCACTGCCGTCAACATGACTTAAGAAATCGCAATGACACGATTGCAACAAACCATACCCCGCTGGGATTGAACCCGCGGTCATAGAGTCTCAAAACTCCAGCCGTTGCGTTAGCCACTGACCAGCTAGCACAATAAGATTCATCCAACTAGGTATATTTCTACACCATAGTTGGATGAATCTTATTGTGGCTAGCTGGTCTAGTGGCTAACGTGACGGGCTGGAGTTTTGAGACTTTATGACCGCGGGTTCAATCCCGGCCGGGGGTATGGTTTGTTTGCAATCGTTTGTCATTACGATTTCTTAAGTCATGTTGACGGCAGTGAAGGGACTTGAGCTAGAGTTCGTCACGGCCACGCTAGCTGGAGATTCGTCTGTAAAAACTTGCATTTGTGGTCACAGAGGTGCCTGTGCTAACCTCCCTATGGTGTAGAAATATACCTAGTTGGATGAATCTTATTGTGGCTAGCTGGTCTAGTGGCTAACGCGACGGGCTGGAGTTTTGAGACTCTATGACCGCGGGTTCAATCCCGGCCGGGGGTATGGTTTGTTTGCAATCGTGTCATTACGATTTCTTAAGTCATGTTGACGGCAGTGAAGGGACTTGAGCTAGAGTTCATCACAGCCACGCTAGCTGGAGATTCGTCTGTAAAAACTTGCATTTGTGGTCACAGAGGTGCCTGTGCTAACCTCCCTATGGTGTAGAAATATACCTAGTTGGATGAATCTTATTGTGGCTAGCTGGTCTAGTGGCTAACGCGACGGGCTGGAGTTTTGAGACTCTATGACCGCGGGTTCAATCCCGGCTGGGGGTATGGTTTGGTTTACCTGACTGATTACTTGATCATATTAGCTCCGCCCGCTCTGGCATGATGTCAGATGGTGAATTTGCATTATATGAGACATCAAAAGATATACGAAAACGATAAAAATAACACGGGGGAAAAACGTAAACAAAGCCGCGTCAGCGCTTTTACGAAATATGACGCGTCAGCGCTGTCACCATGCCTGTTATAAATGGCTGTAATTCGTTTTAGAAACATCGTACAAGGATAATAATTATACCAGAGTGTAGCCAGAAAGTTCAGCTATTTTTTTGGTAACAATAACTCCATTTTCATATTTTTTCGAATTTTTTTTTTTTGCTCCGCGTGAGTGAACCTGACCTCACCCTAAAGCCTCCTTGTTCATCTGCTATCCTATTCTCCGTATTTCTCTTAATTCTTTCAATAATAACTCTACCATACACTTTACCAGGTATACTCAACAGACTTATTCCCCTATAATTTTTGCACTCTCTATTGTCCCCTTTGCCTTTATACAAAGGAACTATGCATGCTCTCTGCCAATCCCTAGGTACCTTACCCTCTTCCATACATTTATTAAATAATAGCACCAACCACTCCAAAACTATATCCTCACCTGCTTTTAACATTTCTATCTTTATCCCATCAATCCCGGCTGCCTTACCCTCTTTCATTTTACCTACTGCCTCACGAACTTCCTCCACACTCATAACTGACTCTTTCTCACTCCTACAAGATGTTATTCCTCCTTGCCCTATACATGAAATCACAGTGGGTCATAATAAGCATGTATGCACCTGGAGAAGAGAGGAATGTAGAGGAGAGAGAGAGATTTTGGGAGATGTTAAGTGAATGAATAGGAACCTTTGAACCAAGTGAGAGAGTAATGTGGTAGGGGACCTGAATGCTAAAGTAGGAAAAACTTTTAGGAGGGTGTGGT
>NC_069484.1:6687435-6801958 GCF_026875155.1 Cherax quadricarinatus | reverse complement strand
GGGGTAAAAAATCTTGGGAAAGAGATTAAATTGATAGGAAAGAAAAATTTGAAAGGTTCCATAATAGAAAAAATTGGGCCTGTTTTTTAGGAACAATGAAATTAGGTGCAGAGGTAGGTTACAAAATGCTAAATTTTGGGTGATTATGTTAAACACCCTGTCTTACTGCCCAAAACTCATCATCTAACAATTTAATTGCTCAAAAATGCCCATAAAAATGTAATGCATGGTGGGGTACAAGATACTTTAAATTGTATTAGGGAAACTTTCTGGGTTCCACAAGGATGGCAAAGTGTAAAAAGGGTGATTAAATCTTGTGCATATGTCGCTGTGTGGATCCATATCCTATATGTACCCAGGTCCTCCACCATTGTCAAATGAACAATTTGAGTCGTTTAGCAAACGAACTCCGGCCGGCCGCAGTGTGGAAAATACTGTATATATTTCCAGAAATTCAGTATTTAATGTAAATAGATGGCCTTTACTGTATTTAAAAATTTAGTCATAGAAAACGGAAATTCTGCGTTTGCGCGGGACGAGACTCGCCATCTTGGTTTGAATTGGATACAACGTTAGTGTAAGGGGAAAGGGAATTTTCGTGCTCTAGAGGTTAAAATTGGGCTAAACACCTCTCAAATAGGAGGCCAAATTGTTGGACATACATTCCTGCATAACTTGAGATATCAGACGACTGGACAAGACAGCTCCAGGAACCTCAGATAAGCTCTCTAGTTTTGTGTATAATTCTGGCCAGTTTTTTTCATAAATTTTAGTTGTGAGTTTTTCTGAGTATGATACAACTTAATATCCAGTCAAATTGGTGAGTAAATATAAGATATATTTTCCTTCTGTTATGTAATTGTGTATGTATATAACCATTTATTATTTTTAATATACAGTCCACAAATTTATATATTTACAGAGCAACTTGTGGATATGACAGTGGTAGGTATCGAAGGGGGACATTTTGCGACCTAGGTGTCCCAAATTCCTACTTGTCTAACTTATAATAATAATTATCTTTGTTCATTTACTGTTATGTATATAATGATACATTCAGCTAAATGCAATTTTCCACACTCACAATATATTTAAAACATTAAATGCATTGCACAATGCAACTAAATATCCTTGCCACCAACCCGATATACAAATCTTGTGCCATATAGTCTGCATCCTACAAAAAGGTTAATCTCAGACTTTGTGTCACTGCATACCAACATACATATGTCATGCCATAGTAACACCAGATTATACTTTCTTTGTATAGCATCTTTGAAGACACTCCCACAAGAACGTTCGATCATTCCCAAACACACAAATACTGTATGATGTACCCTCACACACACCTTATATACACACAATAATGTAGTGCAACAAGACACTAACGTACATATTTTATTCCAAAACCGTCTAAAAACAATGTGAAAAACATGTGTTATACCACCACCCACACCACACACACACCACAAATAAATCATATTTGTTTATTACAAAAACATACCTCACTCGCTAACACCCAACCACACTTCCACACTCAAGAAACTAGCCCGGCGCTACCCCTTACTTTGAATTTAAATCTCTTAAATCCTTCAATCGAAATCTACAATAACCCTCAGTAAATGCTGCCTCCCATCTTCCCCCATAAAGATCCCTATTGCGACACTTAGTTCTATATACTGTAGTCCCTAACACTTTTATCCTTTCCTCCACACCTCCCTCATGGCCCAAGATGTATAAATAAAGTTAGTAAACACACATATGCAACCGCATTCACCACCATCTGACTCCCCCCACCTATATCTAAACTTAACACCCTCAACACCTGTAACCCTTCCCCACCCACTAACCTAACCACCCTACTTACCCATACCCTCACATCTTCTAAACAGTTACAAAAGTACACAGCATGAAAAATAGTTTCCGGACATCCACACGCTTTGCTCTCCCCAACCTCCCTTAGTCTCCTATTAAATAACACGACCCCAGACGCAAAATCCCATGTAAAAACCTAAACATAACCTCCCTAACACCTGGTTTTACACGCAAATGCGTGTACATAGGGTATGCCCCCTCAACTGCCGCCACCAGACTCGCCCCCCACCCTCTCAAGAACCCTCAATTAAGGTGATCCGGATTCCTCACAGTCAGTAAAACCCGCAACATAGCCTCTCCAAAAGCTAAATCCCTACCCCTCCACCACCATTGCATATCCTTGCACAGTCTTTCAAGCCTCCCTCGCCCCCCTCCCTCGAATAACCCCGTTTTAAAAACACACTCAACATACGCTTTTCAAGAGGTATAAGCCCCAGCCCCCCCGGCTAACGGGAAGCGACACCACCCCTCTACTTAGCCAGTCACAACCTGATCCCCATATAAATCTGAAAACTCCAAGTTGCAACCGTTGCACCTCACACCACCTCAACGGATATATTGCCACCACGTGCCATAGCTTGCTATACAACAGGACATTTGTGACTATAACCCTCTGATGCAACATTAGCTGTGCCGCCCTCAAACCGCCCAATCTTTTCAAAACCCCATCCATGGTGTGCCTCGAATTTGCCTCTTGCGCATCCCTATCATTCCTCATGTACACTATCCCATATGTCAACAGCTGATCCACCACACTCCACCCGCCCTCTACAGTCCCACCATTATGTACGCTATCCCCTAGATCCATATACTTGGACTTTACATTATTAATTTTCATCCCTGTAGCCTCACCAAACATGTCTAACCACCCTACCTACCTTATTGTAAATCCCTCTCACCCCTCACCAAAACAGTCGTAGCACCCACATAACCCACTATATCCGCTCCACCCTCTCGTTTCATTTATCAACCCCTCCTCCTGCTATACTCCACCTAACCGCCTCATAAAAGGGTTCCTGAAGAAAATGCAAACAATATTTGTGACAGAGGGCATCCCTGTCGCAAACCCCTTCCCATATTATGCTAACACCTAGTCCTCCATTAACCTGTACTCTCATAACTGCACCAGATACAAGTTTTCGCCCAAAAATAATTTCCCTCCCGAAACCCAGCCAACGCATAAACCCATAATGCATCCCTCTCGACACTATCGTAAGCCGCTCTCCAGTCCCAATGCCAAAACACCCCTGCTGCTCTATGAAACTCCTAATAACTCCATGCCCTTCATACATTGACCTACCCGGTATTCCATATTGCCCTCTATCAATTACTTTACTAACCCCTTTTTTATTCTATTCCCCAATTCCTTGCAAATAACTTATAATCACTGCACATAACCAATATTGCACGGTAATTCTCCACTGTGGTCTGTCCACCCTTCGGAACTAATATGACAACAGCAGTCCTTTGTTGCTCACCTCCATTTCCCCCCTCCATCCTTCATTACATTGTAACAACCTGACTAAAAACCTCTCAAAATTCCCAATTCCAAACATAGAAACCATTAGGCAACCCGTCTACACCCGGCGCCTTACCTAAGCTGCACTGGCTAAAGCTTGCCATATCTCCTCTTTCCGTAATCTGTCCTTCCAATGTCCCCCTATCTGTACCATCAAGTCACATTACACAAAACCTCCCATTTCCGTAAAGCAGCATTTTGTATACCCACATGCTGTGTATATAAACCTAAACCATGCATCTAGAATCCACTCATACCCTCAGTCGACACTAATACCTGCCCCTCCTTATACCCTTCCATCCACATGAACAGTTAATCCCTTCATCTCTGTAGCTGCTCTTCCTCTTACGCTGTCCTCTCAACACACATGCAAAAGCCTATCACCCCATAACACCTCATCCAGCCCAGCCAAAACTCCGCACCATCGAATTTTTTCATTTTGCAAACCCCTAATACCTCTTTAATCCCTCAATATCTCCCACCGGATAACTAACACTCCCACGCCCATAGCAAGCTCTCAACTGCCCCTCAAGAAAGATTGATACCCATACTTTAATCTATTATACTCCCTCCCACTACGTACATAAAAATCCTAATACTTGATTTCACCCCAAGTCCCCACCAATTACCCGGATCACCATTCCCAGGTACCTCCACCAACCAACCCCTCCCAAAATTGCTTAAATAAACTGTCGAGGCTCTTCTTCCTCAACAACTTTACATTTAACTTCCAATACCCCCTACACCTTCGGGGCAACCCCTCCCAACCTATATCCACCAAAACACCCCTATGATCAGAAAATACCACGTCCATCACCCTCACACTATGTATTACTACTGTTCGGGGGACGTACAAACGATCGAGCCTAGCACATATCCACGCCTAATAAATGTAATGCCCCACCGCCCCCCCCCCACAAAAAATTGCAAAAACCCACCCAAGATAACAATTCTCCCAATATTCCCATACAATGCCCTCCCCTCTGGGTTCAACATCCTTACGCCTTATCACACAGTTCCAATCGCCTCCTATCACGGCTACTCCTGGCAATCCACACAAGTAATATACCAGAACATCCCTCACAAATTTATTCTTAACATATACATCACCCCTGCTGGGCCATACACCACACCAATGTCATCTGTACCTGACCCCATAACCCATCCACACGAATCACGCTCCCCTCCCCCCCTTCACAATGCCTGACAACCAACAGGCTAGTTTCCTTTACCAAAAGAGCCACATCTCCTTTCAATCTGACTGTATGCTCAACATACACATTATATCCATCCACCTTCAACTCATAACCATGTGTTCCTGCAAAAAACACGACGTCAAACACCATGACGCACCAAATACTCCCTAAACCACTCACACTTTCTCTGCGACCTCAAACCATTGATGTTCAATGTCAAGCACTTAAAACCGACAAAGGGGGTTTCCCTCTTGACACTACTGTTTTGTCACCTGATCGTCTCATTGCACCCCTATCCCTCCACCCCCCCCCCTTTTTGTGCACTCTTACCCAACCCCTGTCCCCGAGTGCCTCTTGAACCCCTCTGCATGGCATCCATCCATGGTTTTCTTCCCAGAACGTTGTGAGGGCGTAAGCACTTCATCTGAATCATAAATCACTGCTGCCGGGGCTTTAGCGTCACACCCTCAACCTGCATCTTGCATCCTGTTCATCACCATATGAACCTCTACCTCCACCATTCTCACAGAAGGGCATCCTTGTCACACACCTTAGGAGAATACCTTGCCCCGCCCTCCTCTACATAGACCCAAGATCCAGGGCTGTACCATCGTCTTTACAAGGGCTCTTGTTGCCCAAAATTTCCCCAAACTCGATATTATCGATTCTTCCTCCTTACTGTCATTCATTTCTGTGATGATCTCCTCCAGCGCTTGAACAACATCCAAGGAAGGGGAGTCCCCCCACTCATAGCACCTGCCTCTCCTTCTCCTCCTCCCTATCAACCTCCCCACTCCATGCACGCAAAGGCAGTGTCATATACGGTTGATCTTGACCCTGTCCTCTCCTCGACATCTCTTCATTGTTGCTGGTCCTTGTCTCCATGTCCTCTAAACCCCATTGCACAGCCAGGTGGTCATACGACCCACACAAACGACAAGTGCATCGCTGCCCCCATATGTCACAAACACAAAGAGTTCTAAATTCTTTCACACACCAACATATGAAGGTATGGATGTCGGAGCATCATCTTCACCGAGTTTCTTACCCTCAGGTATCCCCATATATGGACCAGCTGACCACCTTCCTGCAGTGACCATGTGTATCGTCCCGATTTACTCATGGCGAACCCTATGTCAATGCATCCACCTCAAATGGTACATTCCTGATCTTCACCCCAAATGTAATAGCTTGATACATCATGCATCGTCACCGTCACAGCATGATTCACAGGTATGGCCACTTCCTGGAACTTATTCACCACAGCCTCGTACACACCCCGCCGAGCTGAATTTTACAAATATTCTCTTCATACCATTCAATGCGAGTCCACAAATCTCCTCATTAGCTATGCCGTATTTCTCTGATTATTGCTGGTAGAAGACGGGGGCCCCTTACAGCTCCACTGGCTAATTCAATACAAACTGTATTGATACGACGCTGGCTAGCCCGCGCCATGTTGTGAAAATATTACTGCACCCCGTCAACACCAGGGGGCAGCAGCAGCACCCCGTCCTCTCTACTCAAGAGTTGAGAGACGAATTTTGGTAACTGTATACTATAAAAAACACTATCACTCACTATCATTCTACACCCACCCCACCACTACCTTGTTATAATACTTCACCACCCTATAACCATAACCACCCCCTGCTACTCTACACTCACCACCAACCTACTCCCACCTTAACCTTATAACCAACACCACCAACCCCCACCCCGTCACTCCGCAAGAGCCCACCACAAAGTTTCACTCGGCCCACCTTCCTTCACTATTCAACCCCCTACAATGATGATCTACCTATACCCACCACCATCACCACCCACACACTGCACAACCCACTGTTTATCACATATCTTTGTCAATTTTATTCTGCAGTGTGCTTGTCAAAGTTCCTGGAAGGTCCTCCACTCTTCAACGACGAGGCGATGGCTGCCTACCTGAGGAAGAACTATTTCTTGCCTCCCGCTGCCTCCGATTACAATCTTTCCGGCAATGACGGTGCCTCCACATTCTCGGCTTCTCTCTTGCAGTTCGTCACAGACTATTTCAAGAACAAGGTTGGATTATTATTGTCAAAATGAAATACGTTGGTTGGTTTGTTATTGGGGTTTAAAGCCTATTGACTGCATGAGAGTCATTAAGGCTGCACTGTCACCTGTTCATCAGCAGACAAGAATGTTTTAATCCCTAAAATAGGGATATTCAGGATATTCTGTATACTCTAAGAGAAATACATCTTTCAGGGTATATATCCTCTGAGATATGTTAAATATTATAACTAATATGGTCTAAGTCACATATGGTTCCAGCAAGTTTCTTCAGTGTTCATTTAACGAACCTAACCACAGAATATTTTCTGATACTTGATATGAAACAGAATATTTTTCATACATGATTTAATAAAATCTGTCACCCTATTCCTGGAGACTTTAGTAGTGCGATCATCTTTTTTTTTTTGTTTTTTTTGGTTAAATAGTCTGTTATTAGTTCGGTTGCTATAAACTTTTCAGCCATCAGCACTGTAATTACCTCCTCTTGAGAACGACCATTTACCTCCAACAACACTGTAGTTACCTATTTATGGAAGAGGGTAAGGTACCTAGGGATTGGCATAGAGCATGCATAGTTTACTATAAAGGCAAAGGAGACAAAAGAGAATGCAAAAAATATAGTCTATTGAGTATTCCTGGTAAAGTGTATTGAAAGAATTAAGAGTAAGACGGAAAGTAGGATAGCAGATGAACAAGGAGGCTTTAGGACAGGTAAGGGGTGTATAGATCAAGTGTTTACAGTGAAACATATAGGTGAACAGTATTTAGATAAGGGTAAAGAGGTTTTTGTGGCATTTATGGATTTGGAAAAGGCGGATGACAGGGTGGATAGGGGGGCAATGTGGTAGATGTTGCAAGTGTATGGTATAGGAGGTAGGTTATTGAAAAACAAAAAAAGACACAATACCGTGACTGGAACGATACACAAATAACCCACACATAAAAGAGAGAACCCTACGACGACGTTTCGGTCCGACTTGGACCATTGACAAAGTCACACTAACCAGAAGTGGAGCAGGACGGCTATATATAGGCAGGAAGAGGTGGGGGTAGTAGTAGTAGTAGTAGTACAAGAATGGTATATAATACCAACAAGGTGAAATTAAGACACATGCGCAACACCCGGGCATCCCTATCGTAGATGTTTCGCCATCCAGCTAGCCACTGGATGGCGAAACGTCCACAACAAAGACAACCAGATGCCGCACATGTGTCTTAATTTCATCAGTAGTTGTGGTAGTAGTAGTAATAGAAGAGGTAGTAGTAGTGGTAGTGGTAGAAGTGGGAAATAAGGAAAACGAGCCAGTCAAATACAAAGGAAGGGGAGCACTGCAAGAGAGCTAGGTGCCCACTGAGGGAGAGCAAGCGCACAGAGGTGCGTGAAAGGGGAAGTGGTGAAATAAATGAAGAAGGAACAGAAACACGAGACAGAAGAGAGAAAGACAACCCAGAGGTGAAAAGGAAAGAGGAAAGGGGAAGAGGGAGAAGAAGAAAAAGAAAAAGAAAAAATGAGGAGTCAGGTTAAGTCACGGGTGTTCTGAAGTTTGGAGCATTTTACAATGTAGTGGGAGAGGAAGGCATCTACAGAGACGAAGCCAGGGCTAAGATTCATACAAGGAAAGTTGTGTATTAGAGAGGATTCAACTAGACGGCGACTGTTCGAGTTGGAAGTAGGGAAGACAGTTTTAGCAGAAGACCAGTCAATAGGGTGGCTATGATCTCTGACGTGACAGAAAAGAGCATTGTTAGTGACGGCAAGCCTAAGAGATCGACCAGTTTCTCCGAAGTATTGAAGAGGACAGGAGGAGCAAGAAATAGAGTAGACACCAGAAACATCTGTAGAGGGAGGAGAGGTATGAACGAGATTAGTGCGAAGAGTGTTAGTCTGGCGAAAGGTAAGCTTGATGTCTAAGGGACTTCCCCTTTCACGCACCTCTGTGCGCTTGCTCTCCCTCAGTGGGCACCTAGCTCTCTTGCAGTGCTCACCTTCCTTTGTATTTGACTGGCTCGTCTTCCTTATTTCCCACTTCTACCACTACCACTACCACTACCTCTTCTACTACTACTACTACAACTACTGATGAAATTAAGACACATGTGTGGCGTCTGGTTGTCTTTGTTGTGGACGTTTCGCCATCCAGTGGCTAGCTGGATGGCGAAACGTCTACGATAGGGATGCCCGGGTGTTGCGCATGTGTCTTAATTTCACCTTGTCGGTATTATATACCATTCTTGTACTACTACTACTACTACTATTACCCCCACCTCTTCCTGCCTATATATAGCCGTCCTGCTAAACTTCTGGTTAGTGTGACTTTGTCAATGGTTCAAGTCGGACCGAAACGTCGTCGTAGGGTTCTCTCTTTTATGTGCGGGTTATTTGTGTAGGTTATTGAATGCAGTGAAAAGTTTTTACGAGGTTAGTGAGGCTCAGGCTAGAGTATGTAGGAGAGAGGAAGATTATTTCTCATTAAAAGTAGGCCTTAGACAAGGATGTGTAATGTCACCATGGTTGTTCAATATATTTATAGATGGAGCTGTAAGAGAAGTGAATGCTCGGGTGATGGCAAGAATATAGGGTTAAAAGGTAAAGAATCTAACACAAAGTGGGAGTTGTCACAGTTGCTCTTTGCTGATGACACGGTGTTTCTGGGAGATTCTGAAGAGAATTTGCAGAGGTTGGTGGATGAGTTTGGTAGGGTATGTAAAAGAAGAAAATTAAAAGTGAATATATTAAAGAGTAAGGTGATGAGAATGACAAAATAATAGGTAACGAAAGAGTTGATGTCAGATTGGAGGGAGAGAGTATGGAGGAAGTGAATGTATTCAGTTATCTGAGAGTGGCCGTGTCAGCAGATGGGTCCATGAAAAATTAGGTGAATCATAGAACTGATGAGGGGATTAAGGTGAATGGTGCACTTGGGAGCCTGTGGAGACAAAGCTCGTTGTACATGAAAGCAAAGAGGGGAATGTATAAGAGTATAGATATACCAACGTTCTTATATGGGTGTGAAGCATGGGTGGTGAATGTTGCAAAAAGGAGAAGGCTGGAGACAGTGGACATGTCATGTCTGAGGGCAATGTGTGGTGTGAATATACTGCAGAGAATTCGTAGTTTGGAAATTAGGAGGAGGTGCAGGATTACCAAAAACTATTATCCAGAGGGCAGAGGAGTGGTTGTTGAGGTGGCTCGGACATGCAGAGAGGCTGGAGCAAAATAGATTGACTTCGAGAGTGTATAAATCTGTAGTGGAGGGTAGGTGGGGTAGAGGTAGGCCTTGGAAAGGTTGGAGGGAGGAGGTGAAGGAGGTTTTCGTGTGAGAGGGCTTGGACTTTCAGCAAGGAAGTGTGAGCGTGTTAGGAGCGAATGCAAGAAATGGATTTTAGGACCTGACGTGCTGTTGGAGTGTGAGCAAGGTAACACTTATGAAGGGATTCAGGGAAACCGACAGGCCGGACTTGATTCCTGGAGATGGAAAGTAGAGTGCCGGCACTCTGCAGTAGGGGTGTTAATTAATGTTGCAGTTTTATAACTGTGTAATTCGTGCATCTGGCAAGACAGTAACGGAGTGAATAGTGGTGAAAGTTTTACTTTTGCGGGCCACCCTGCCTTGGTGGAGACGGCCGATGTGTTAAAAAATAACACTTTAGTTACCTTCTCATGGGGACTATCATTTACTTGGGAGCACCGCTGTGGTTACCTTCTCTTAGGGTCTACCATTGACTTCTAACAACACGAGTTATCTCTACCCCTGCGGACTACCCATCTTGAATATCATGTTACATACACATCTAGTAGATTTAGCTTATTTTTGAAATTAATCATTACTAACAAAATGAACAAACAACAAAAGGACGAAAATGTGTCAAGTTTTTATGTAAAACTGATAAGATAAGATTTGTTCGGGTTTTAATCCCGGAGGGTTAGCCACCCAGGATAACCCCAAAAAAGTCAGTCGCATCGAGGGCGTCTAACTTTTTTCCATTGGGGGGCCTTATCTTGTCCCCCAGGGTGCGACCCCACCAGTCATAACACCCAGGTACCTATTTGCTGCTAGGTAACAGGACAACGGGTTTGTAAGAAACGTGTCGAAATGTTTCCACCCGCCGGAACAAACCAGGCCCTCCGTGTGGAAGCGGAGCTTTAGCCGCCAGGCCCCCGGGCCAACCGGTAGTAAGGCTGCTAGAGTTTGTTGAGCACCTGGGCACGAATGTTAATGCTGCCAGGGCACGAATGTTAATGCTGCCAGGGCACGAAGGGTTAATGCTGCCAGGCACGAATATTTAATGCTGCCAGGGCACGAATGTTAATGCTGCCAGGGCACGAATGGTAATGCTGCCAGGGCACGAATATTAATGCTGCCAGGGCACGAATTTTAAATGCTGCCAGGCACGAATGTTAATGCTGCCGGGCACGAATATAATGCTGCCAGGGCACGAATTAATGCTGCCAGGGCACGAATGTAATGCTGCCAGGGTACGAATGTTAAATGCGCAGGGCACGAATGTTAATGCTGCCAGGGCACAAATATTAATGCTGTCATGGCATGAATGTTAATGCTGCCAGACATGAATGTTAATGCTGCCGGGGCGTGAATGTTAATACTGCCAGGGGCATGAATATTATTAGTGCAAGAGAATAGCTGTGAGCATGCCAGGGTATAGCTGTGAGCATGCCAGAATATGACTGTGAGCATGCCAAGTAGGGCTGTGGGCATGCAAGGGCAAGGGTGTGGCATGCCGGGGTATGACTGTGAGCATCCCAAGGGTAGGGCTGGGGGAGCATTCCAGAGTATGGCTGTGGGCATGTCAGGGTATGACTATTAGCATGCAAGGGTATGGCTTGAGCATTCCAGAGTATGGCGTGGGCATGTCAGGGTAGGGGCTGTGGGCATGTCGGGGTATGAGTGTGACATGCCAGAGTATGGCTGTGGGCATGTCAGAGTATGAGTGTAAGAATTCCTGCTCATGACTGATTATGCTAGGACATGACTGAGCATGCCAGAGCATGAATGAGTATACCAGAGCATGACTAAGCATGCCAGAGCATGATTGGGTATGTTAGTGCATAAACTGTCTATGCCAGAACATAGCTGAATATGCCAGGACATGCCTGAGAAATGCCAGGGCATGACTGAAATATGCCAAGGAATGACTGACTATGTCAGGGCATGACAAGAGTATGTCAGAGCATGATTGAATTGCCTGCACATGACTGAGTATGATAAGGCATGACTGAATATGCCAGCAAAATGACTATGTTGGGACATAACTGAATATGCCAGTGTATGACTAGGGCCAGGGTATGGCTGAATATGCCAGGGCATGCCCCTTTAATATGCCAAGGCATGACCGTTAATATGCCAAGGTATGATTATATGCCAGATCATAACTGAGTATTCCAGGGAATGGCCGTTAAATACGCCAGATCATGACTGAGCATACTCTCAGTAGTACCAGTTACCAGTGACCAGTTACCAGTAGTGTCAATAGTAATGACTCGTACACCGACCGTTACTGATCCTCTGCTCCTGCGTGAATCACTGACTGTTATTCACTGTTACAACTGACCTGGCATAATTTGAAGACCGCTCACCCTCTGAGGCGCTGGGGAGTCAGTTGATGTAGAGACGTTAGACAGGCGGCAGGTCAGGCTTGGTGCTCCCCATATATTCCATCCAATATACGTATTTAACAGCCTACGTGAGTGTTTCTTACCCAATCCACGTTTCGAACCCCCACATGACAATACAAGGGCATGACTGTGAGCATGCCAGGGTATGACTGAGCATGCCAGGGCATGGCTAGCATGCCAGGGTATGACTGAGCATGTTATGGTATGAGTGATTATGCCCGGGCATGAGAGAGTATGCCAGGGCAAGACAGAGTATGCCATGGCATGATTATATCACTGCATTACTTAGTATGTCAGAGCATGACTGAATATGGTAGGGCATGACAGAGTATGCCAGGTGATGTCTGAGTATGTTAGAGCATGAGTGATTATGCCAGGCATGATTGAATATGCCAGGGCATGACTATGTTAAGGCATGACTGAATATGCAAGGACATGACTGAATACGCCAGGACATGATTGAATATGCCAGGACATGACTGAATATACCAGGACATGTCTGAATATGACAGGACATGACTGAATATGCTAGGACATGACTGAATATGCCAGGACATAAGCGAATACGTCAGGACATGATTGAATATGCCAGGGCATGACCGTCAACATGCTAGAATATGATTAGACGCCAGGTCATAATTGAGTATGCCAGGGCATGGCTGAATATGCCAGAGAATGACCGTTAATATGTCAAAGCATGAACGTTAATATGCCAGGGTGTGATTATATGCCAGATCATGACGGAGAATGACTGAACATGCCAGGGCATGACTGAGCATGCCAAGGCATGACCGAATATGCCACCACATACTGAGTATGCCAGGGCATGACTGAGTATGCCAGGACATGACTGAGTATGCCAGGGCATGGCTGAATATGCCAGCACATGACTAAGTACAGGGCATGGCCGTCAACATGCTAGTTATGATTATATGCCAGGGTATGACTGAATATACTGGGGCATGACCATTAATATGCCAGGGTATGATTATATGCTAGATCATAACGGAGCATGACTGATCATGCCGGGGCATGACTCAGCATGCCAGGGTATGACTAGCATGCCAGGGCATGACTGAGTATGTTAAGGCATGAGTGATTATGGCAGGGCTTGAGAGAATATGCCAGAACATGACAGAGTATGCCTTGCACGATTATGTCAGTGCATGACTATGTTAGAGCATGAGTGATTAAGCCAGAGCATGAGTGAGTATGCCAGGGCATGACCGATTATGTTAAGGCATGACTAAATATGTCTGGACATGACTGAGTATGCCAGGGCTTGACTGAATATGCTAGGGCATGACAGATTATGCCAGGGCATGACTGAACATGTCGGCACAAGACTGAGTATGCCAGATCATGACTGATTATGCCACGGCATGACTGAGTATGCCAAGGCATAGCTGAATATGCCAAGGCATGACCGTTAATATGCCAGGGTATTATTATGTCAGATCATGACTGAGCATGCCAGGGCATGACTGCATGTCAGGGCATGACTGTGAGAATGTTGGGTATGACTGAGCATGCCAGGGCATGACAGTGAGCATGCAGGGCGTGGCTGTGAGCATACCAGGGCATTACTGTGAGCATGCAGTTCATGAATGAACATGTCAGGGCATAACTGAGCATGTCAGGGCATAACTGAGCATGCCATGGCATAACTGAGCATGCCTTGGCATAACTGAACATGCCAGGGCACGCAATGGTGATGGTTCTTTGTAATGGCTCAAGTAGAATGTGTTGTTAGTGTCTCAAAGTGCACAAAGACTTAACTATTCTTCTTCACTTGAAATCGAACCTGTGTCCCATCAGTTGTGAGAACAACACTAGTGCTGAGCTATATCACAGCAAAATCTTTTATCAGTTGTACCATATTTACATGATCATTTCCACAGTTGTTCTGATATTATAAACATGGACAGTGTCCCTTGTATTGTGGTAACAGCGAGGGGGAGTGTTTGTGGACATCGGTGCGGGAGACGGTGAGTACCACTCACTGACGCTGCCCCTGGAGAAGAACCTGGGCTGGACGGGTCTTCTGGTGGAACCCAACCCTCGCCTCTACAAGAAACTCCTGAAGAAGGGTCGCAGAGCACAGGTGACCAAAGCCTGTGTTTCCCCCTACTCTTATCCAGCCATGGTGAGTAGCGAGTAACTTTCTCTTACTCAACCTCATCCAACTCTACCCAGTCATGATGAATAGTGCTCCTCTCTCTCTCTCTCTCTCTCTCTCTGGCCTTTACCCATCGATGGTGAATAGCAAATCCCTGTGGCTCTTGCTCAATCTTACTCATCTGTGGTGAATAGTAGCTTTTTGTGGCTCTTACCCAGTCTAACGCAGCCTTACCCAATCATCGTCTGTGGCTCTTGATTACCTGACTTGAAAGAGTTATTTGTAGTAATAAGTGAAGACTCACAGGTAAGACTCACTAGAAGTGAGGGGGAAGTGGAGACAGAAGAAGAATAACTTGGAGAGGAACGTCTGAGTTGTAGGAAAAAAGCCGGAGTTAACCCAGCCGCAATAAGAACATAAGAACGAAGGAACACTGCAGCAGGCCTACTGGCCCATGCGAGGCAGGTCCAAGTCTCCTACCGGCTTAAGCCAATGCACCCAACCTAGTCAGGTCAGGTCACCCTGACTTAAGGGAGGAACACGGCAACCGTCCTGGTAGCACACGCTAATCAGGTCAACTCACCCACCCACACCCACTCAAGTATTATCCAACCTATTTTTAAAGCTACACAATGTTCTGGCCTCTATGAGTGTACTTGGGAGTTTGTTCCACTCATCCACAACTCTATTACCAAACCAGTACTTTCCTATATCCTTCCTGAATCTGAATTTTCTAACTTAAAACCATTGCTGCGAGTCCTGTCTAGGCTAGATATTTTCAGCACAATATTTACATCCCCTTTATTTATTCCTGTCTTCCATTTATACATCTCAATCATATCCCCCCTAATTCTACGTCTTTCTAGAGAGTGCAGATTCAGGGCTCTTAGTCTGTCCTCATAGGGAAGGTTTCTGATACATGGGATCAACTTTGTCATCCTCCTTTGTACATTTTCCAGAGCATTTATATCCATTCTGTAATACGGTGACCAAAACTGTGCAGCATAATCTAAATAAGGCCTAACCAAGGATGTATAGAGTTGAAGAACAACCTGAGGACTCCTATTATTTATGCTTCTTGATATGAAGCCAAGGATTCTATTAGCTTTATTGCGAACACTTATAAACTGTTGTCTTGGTTTCAGATTACTGCTAACCAGAACTCCTAAATCTTTTTCTCAATCCGTAATATTAAGATCTACATTATTTAGTTTATATGTGGCATGGTTATTGTCCTGTCCAACATTTACAACTTTGCATTTGTCTATATTAAACTGCATCTCCCACTTCTCCGACCACTGCATCAGTCTACTCAAATCTTCCTGGAGTGCTCTAATGTCCTCTTCAGAATGAATTCGACGGCCTCTTTTGATGTCATCGGCAAACTTGCTGATGTCGCTCTTTATGCCCTCATCTATGTCGTTTATGTAGATTGTGAACAGCAGGGGGCCCAACACTGACCCCTGTGGAACACCGCTCGTGACACTTCCCCACTCTGATTTCTCCCCATTTATGCAAACTCTCTGCTGCCTATTTGTCAACCATGCCTCTATCCAGGAAAAATTTCTCCTATTCCATGTGCCTTAATTTTCCTCAATAGTCTCTGATGTGGGCCCCCTGTCAAAAGCCTTACTGAAGTCCATATACACAATATCATATTCCATTACCATGATCAACCTCCTCAAATACCTTAGTGAAAAAAGTTAATAAATTCGTAAGGCAGGAACGCCCCTTTGTAAAACCATGCTGAGATTCGTTGATTAATTTATGCTACTCAAGGTGGCTACGAACTGCCTCGGCAATTATTGATTTCATAAATTTTCCCACTATGGAGGTTGGGCTTATTGGTCTATAGTTCGAAGCTAAGGACCTGTCACCTGCTTTGAAAATAGGTATCACATTTGCCATTTTCCACTTATCTGGCACAATGCCAGTTTGTAGTGATATGTTGAAAAGATTAGCCAAAGGTTTGCTAAGCTCCTCTTTACATTCCTTTAGAACCCTTGCATACAGTTCATCAGGCCTGGGGATTTGTTAGGTTTTAATTTATCTATTTGCCTAAGGACCATGTCACTTGTGACCCTAATCGTGCACAGTTTATTATCGTCCTGTTCCACATAATTGATCATTTCTGGAATATCGCTGGTATCCTCCTGTGTAAAACTGAGAGGAAGTATGGTGTTAAAACTTCTACACATTTCCTTATCACTGTCAGTGAGCTGACCCGAGGAACTTTTGAGTGGGCCTATCTTGTCCCTGATCTTACTTCTGTATACCTGAAAGAATCCTTTTGGGTTAGTCTTCGAATCTCTTGCAAATTTAACCTCATAATCTCTTTTTGCTTTTCTAATTCCTTTTTTATTTCTCTCTTTAACTGAATATATCGATTTCTTAATTGCCCCTCTCCTCTTTTGAATTGCTTATATATGCCTCTCTTTTGACCAATTAGATATTTTAATCTATTGTTCATCCATTTAGGATCATTTTTGTTTGATCTGATTTCCCTATTTGGAACATAATTTGACTGAGCAGCTAGAACTATGCCCTGGAAAGCGTCATATTGGTAACCATCACCACCTACCTGACCCTTAGTCAGGTCATTCCAGTTCAGCCCACCTAAGTAATTTTTCAGTCCTATGAAATCAGCCAAGTGGAAGTCAGGGACAGAGACTTGATTGCCATTATTAGGGGAATTCCATGATATATTAAAACTGAGTGATTTGTGATCACTTTCCCCAAGCTCATCATTAACCTCAAGATTATTAATTAGTGTTTCCCTACTGGCAAGAACCAAGTCAAGGAGGTTATTTCCCCTAGTTGGCTCTGTCACAAACTGTTTTAAAAAACAATCCTGGATCGTATCAAGAAAGTCACCTGACTCTAAATTTCCTGTTAAATTGCTCCAGTCAATCTGTCTATAGTTGAAATCTCCCATTAGCACAACATTTTCGTATGTAGATGCCTTACGAATTTCGTCCCATAGAAGTTTACTGCACTCCCTATCAAGATTTGGGGCCCTGTAAATCACACCTAAAATTAGTTTTTCTCGGCCCTCGAGAAGCTGTAACCAAACAGATTCAGTTGCTGACGCTTCTAATTTAATATTTTGTCTAACACAACAATTTAAATTGTCTCTGACATACATCGCTACTCCACCACCTTTCCTGTTGACTTTGTCAGTGTGGAATAATTTATAGCCTTGTATGTGACATTCAGAGGGCATCTCTCTATCTTTCAGATTGAGCCAGGTCTCTGTTATAGCAATAATATCTATGTTTCCTGCACTTGCAATTAATCTTAGCTCATCTATCTTATTTCTTACACTCCTGCTATTAGTATAGTAAACCTTAAAGGGAGCTAGTCCCTTGCTGCCCTCTGCTGTCCCCCTTTGTTTGCTGACCTGATCTATTGTTTTTATTTATAACTTCATGCTGAATGCCTTTTATACATTTACTGTTTCCAACCCTAGTGTTGCAACCTGCTTGTTTCCCACACTCACCCATACCTCTATCTTCCATCAGTTTAAAATCATAGGCATTTCACCAATGGCCTTCTCAATCGAGTCTGCAAATGCTACCACCCCAGCCCCAGAGAGATGTACCCCATCCCTTGCATACATATCATGTTTGCCATAAAAGTTGTTCCAGTTGTCAATGAATGGGATTGCAAGTTCCTTGCAGTATCTGTCTAGCCAGTAATTTACACCAATTGCCCTAGACAACCATTCATTTCCTACTCCCCTTCTAGGCAAGATGCTACATATGATTGGGATCCCTCCCTTAGACTTAATGAAATCTAAGGCTGGCCTGTGCTTATCTAGCAGCTCTTCTCTCCTACCCTTCCCAATATCATTTCCACCAGCACTGAGACAGATAATGGGCTTGTTCCCATTACCTGACATGATATTATCCAGCCTGTTGACTATGTCCCCAACACCAGCTCCAGGGAAGCACACTCTATCTCTCATCTTCTTATTCCTATTACAATGTAGTAATAAGAGTAATAAGGATTATTAGAAAAAGTACGTCTGGTGTTTTGGGTTATTAATTATTAGTAGCAATCATATTATTATTATTATTGCTATTGTTGTTGTTGTTGCTGTTGATGTTGTTATAGTATATCGTTAATTTTGAGTGTGTAACTAGAGACAAAATAAATGCTTTTATTTACTTTTTTATTATCACACTGGCCGATTCCCACCAAGGCAGGGTGGCCCGAAAAAGAAAAACTTTCACCATCATTCACTCCATCACTGTCTTGCCAGAAGGGTGCTTTACACTACAGTTTTTAAACTGCAACATTAACACCCCTCCTTCAGAGTGCAGGCACTGTACTTCCCATCTCCAGGACTCAAGTCCGGCCTGCCGGTTTCCCTGAATCCCTTCATAAATGTTACTTTGCTCACTCTCCAACAGCATGTCAAGTATTAAAAACCATTTGTCTCCATTTACTCCTATCAAACACGCTCACGCATTCCCGCTGGAAGTCCAGGCAACTCGCACACAAAACCTCCTTTATCCCCTCCCTCCAACCTTTCCTAGGCTGATCCGTACACCGCCTTCCTTCCACTACAGACTGATACACTCTTGAAGTCATTCTGTTTCGCTCCATTCTCTCTACATGTCCGAACCACCTCAACAACCCTTCCTCAGCCCTCTGAACAACAGTTTTGGCAATCCCACACCTCCTCCTGACTTCCAAACTAAGAATTCTCTGCATTATATTCACACCACACATTGTCCTCATACATGACATCTCCACTGCCTCCAGCCTTCTCCTCGCTGCAACATTCATCACCCACGCTTCACACCCATATAAGAGCGTTGGTAAAACTATACTCTCATACATTCCCCTCTTTGCCTCCAAGGACAAAGTTCTTTGTCTCCACAGACTCCTAAGTGCACCACTCACCCTTTCCCCCTCATCAATTCTATGATTCACCTCATCTTTCATAGACCCATCCGCTGACACGTCCACTCCCAAATATCTGAATACATTCACCTCCTCTATACTCTCTCCCTCCAATCTGATATCCAATCTTTCATCACCTAATCTTTTTGTTATCCTCATAACCTTACTCTTTCCTGTATTCACTTTTAATTTTCATCTTTTACATACACTATCAAATTCATCCACCAACCTCTGCAACTTCTCTTCAGAATCTCCCAAGAGCACAGTGTCATCAGCAAAGAGTAACTGTGACAACTCCCATCTTCATCTTTTAACTCTTTATCTTTTAACTCCACGCCTCTTGTCAAGACCCTCGCATTTACTTCTCTTACAACCCCATCTATAAATATATTAAACAACCACGGTGACATCACACATCTCTGTCTAATGCCTACTTTTAATGTGAAATAATCTCCCTCTTTCCTACATACTCTAACTTGAGCCTCACTATCCTCGTAAAAACTCTTCACTGCTTTCAGTAACCTACCTCCTACACCATACACTTGCAACATCTGCCACATTGCTCCCCTATCCACCCTGTCATATGCCTTTTCCAAATCCATAAATGTCACACAAACCTCTTTAGCCTTATCTAAATACTGTTCACAAATAACCCGCACATAAAAGAGAGAAGCTTACGACGACGTTTCGGTCCGACTTGGACCATTGACAAAGTCACACTAACCAGAGGTGGAGTAGGACGGCTATATATAGGCAGGCAGAAGTGATGGTAGTAGTAGTAGTAGTAGTAGTACAAGAATGGTATATAATACCGACAAGATGAAATTAAGACACATTGTCGGTATTATATACCATTCTTGTACTACTACTACTACTACTACTACCATCACCTCTGCCTGCCTATATATAGCCGTCCTACTCCACCTCTGGTTAGTGTGATTTTGTCAATGGTCCAAGTCGGACCGAAACGTCGTCGTAAGCTTCTCTCTTTTATGTGCGGGTTATTTGTGTATCGTTCCAGTCACGGTATTGTGCCTTTTTTGTTATTTAAATACTGTTCACTTATATGTTTCACTGTTGGTTTAGAAAGACACGTAAACAAACACTATGACATATTTATTAGAAAACGTTTCGGTCCTGGGACCTTGATCACTTCTAACATCACTTCTAACATGTTAGAAGTGATCAAGGTCCCAGGACCGAAACGTTTTCTAATAAATATGTCATAGTGTTTGCTTACGTGTCTTTCTAAACCAACTTGTCGGTATTTATTACCAAGGTTTATACCATGTTTCACTGTAAACACCTGGTCCACACACCCCCTACCTTTCCTAAATTTCCTAAAGGGAGAGCTCAGGTGTTACACATCGACTTTTTTATTTTTCAACCGATTACGTTCATTTTTGGTGTACTATTAGAAGCTTATATCGAGTATTCTGTGCTGAAGTTTCAATCATATCGGCCAAAAAGAAAATGAAATATGCAAAATTTACGAAAAATTGCATTTGGCAGCGGAGTCCTACTCAGTGGTACTTGGAAAAGTGGTTTTGACACTTCTCTGATGAAACCTCAAATTCCATCATGTAAGTGACCAATTCAAAATAAACCTTTCTTCATGCTAAAAAAAAAAAAAGTTTCATAATTTTTTTTGAATTTGGAAGAGTCGGTTTTTTGCCCCATAAATCTAAAAATATTTGGGTGTTCAAAAAGGGTACACTTTACCTTGTAAAGCAATCTTTCTCTTATTTCGTTGTGAAATCAAGTCTTCAACATAAATAAAGATGGTTTTCCCCCTAAATAGGTAAAAAATTACTTTTTCGAGAAAAGGGCCAAAGCGCGGGGCACCCCGGGTCCCCGGGAAAAAATTTTTTCCCCCCCGAAAAATTCCTTTATTTACATTTTTTGCGTGATACAGTGTTTATTTAGTTAACCATTGAAATTCTTTTTCCCCTTATCACATGTAAGGGGGAACGAACTTCGGGGATACCCGATGGATTTTTTTTCCTTTGGGGCATCAAAATTTTTCTATATATTAATTTTTACGGTGTGCTTTTTATGTTTATATCATTATTTATTGCATTATTTTAATGATCAATTGTGAAGATAATAACCCTTATAATTGAATTAGCGGGGGTAGGAATATTTTGGAAATTTTGGGGGCGGGAGGTGTGGGCCCATTTTGGGACTTACCCGGGGTACCTGACTGATTGATTTAAGAATCGTAATGACACTTTGAAACAAACCATCCCCCCGGCGGATTGAACCCCAGTCATAGAGTCTCAAACCCCCACCCGTCCGTTAGCCATAGACCGCTCCCCAAAATAAGATTCACCCAAAAAGGTATATTTCTACACCATACGGAGGTTAGCACGGGCACCTCTGGCCCACAAATGAAATTTTTTTTCAGACAATTTCCCCAAAGCTACGTGGCCGTGACAAAAACCTGCTCAAGCCCCCTTTCACTGCCGTCAACATGCTTAAGAAATCGAAATGACACATTGAAAAAAACCATACCCCGGCCCGGGAATTAAACCCGCGGTCATAGAGTTCCAAAATCCACCCTGCGTTAGCCACTAGACCAGCTAGCCACAATAAGATTCTTCAACTAGGTATTTTTAACCATAGGGGGGTTAGAAAGGCCCCTCTGTGCCACAAAGCAATTTTTTACAGACGAATCTCCAGCTAGCGTGGCCGTGACGAACTCTAGCTAAAGTCCCTTCCTCCCGTCAAATACAAAGAATCGCAATGCACGATTGCAAAAAACCATACCCCCGGCTGGGATTGAACCCCGGTCATGGGTCTAAAAACTCCAGCCTTTGCGTTACCACTAGACCAGCTGCCACAATAAGTTTCATCCAATAGGTATATTTCTACACCATAGTTGGATGAATCTTTTGTGGTAGCGGCTAGGGCTAACTGAGGGCTGGATTTTTGAGCTTTATGCCCCCGGGTTCAACCCCGGCCCCGGGGGTATGGTTTGTTGCAATCTTTTTACGTTTCTTAAGTCATGTTGACGCAGTGAAGGGGATTGGGTTTTAGAGTTGTCAGGGCCCACGCTAGTGGGATTCGTCTGAAAAAAACTTGCATTTTGGCCAAGGTGCCTGTGCAAACCCTCCCTTGGTGTAGAAATATACTATTGGGAGAATTTTATTGTGGCTAGTGTCTAGGGGGCTAACGCGACGGGCTGGATTTTTGGGGAAACTCTAGACCGGGGGTTTCAATCCGGCCCGGGGGGGTTTGGTTTGTTTGCAATCGTGTCATTACGATTTTTAAGTCATGTTACGGCAGTGAAGGACTTGAGCTAGAGTTCTCACGGCCACGCAGCTGGAGATTCGTCTGTAAAAACTTGATTTGTGGTCAAGGGGTCCCTGGCTAACCCCCCTATGGGTAGAAAACCTAGTTGGATAATTTATTGGGGCTGCTGGTCTGTGGAAAGCAGGGGGCTGGATTTTTGGGAGCCTATGACCGCGGGTTCAATCCCGGGGGGGGTATGGTTTGGTTTCCTGATGAATTCTTGATCATATTAGCTCCGCCCGCTCGGCATGATGTCAGATGGTGAATTTGCATTATATGAGACATCAAAAGATATACGAAAACGATAAAAAAAAAACGGGGGAAAATAAACAAGCCCGTCAGGCTTTTTTAAAAATTCCCTCCCTGTCACCATGCTGTTATAAATGGCTGTAATTTGTTTTTGAAACATCGTACAGGATAATAAATTTTAACCAGAGTGTGCCGAAAGTTCAGTATTTTTTTGGTAACAATAACTCCCTTTTTTTTTTTTTCGAATTTTTTTTTTTTGCTCCAGTGAGGAACCTGACCCCACCCTAAAACCCCCTTGTTCACTCATCCCTTTTTCCCATTTTTTCTTATTCTTTCAAAAATAACTTACCATACACTTTACCAGGTATACTCAACGACTTATTCCCTATAATTTTTGCACTCTTTTTATTTTCCCCTTTTCCTTTTACAAAGGAAATATCATGCTTTGCCAATCCCTAGGTACCTTACCCTCTTTCCATACATTTATTAAATAAAGCACCAACCACCCCAAAACTATATCCCCACTGCTTTTTTAAAAAAATTTTATCTTTATCCCACAATCCCCGGGTGCCTTACCCCCTTTCATTTTACCCCACTGCCTCACGAACTTCCCAATCTAACGACTCTTTCTCCCCTCCTACAAAATTTATTCCCCCTTGCCCTTAAAAATGAAATCACAGTGGGGCATAATAAGCATGTATGCACCCGGAAAGAAGGAATGTAGAGGGAGAGAGAGATTTTGGGGATGTTAAGTGAATGAATAGGAACCTTTGAACCCAAATGAGAGAGAATTGGGAGGGGGCCTGAAAATAAAATAGGAAAAACTTTTAGGGGGTGTGGAAGTAATTTTTGGGGTGCCAGGTGTAAATGATAATGGGAGTCCTTTTTGAAACTTTGTTAGAAAGGGTTTAGTTGTAGGAAAAATATTTTAAAAAAAAGAGGTAAAAAAATACAAAAATTTATTTAGGGCGAAATGACGTCTTTGTTGGGTTATTATTATTGTAAAGATGTTAGTAGACTTTTGGATGTACATGTTTTTGAGGGGCCCAGATTATGGGTCATTTTTAGTTGTGTACATGAATAAAAGGGAATGGGGAAAAAGGGAATGAAACATAGGGAAAAGGGGGAAGGTTTATAAACTAAAAAGGAGGGGAGTTTGGGTAAAAATATAAACAGTTATTGGAGGGTAGATGGGCTAATGAGAGCATAGGCAAAGGGATCGAAGAGGATGGGGTAGGTTTTAAAAAAAGTAGTGTTAGAGTGTTCACAAAGTTTTGGTTACAGGAAAGGGGTGCGGGGGGGAAGAGGAGCGATTGGTGAAAAAATGAGTAAGAAGTAGTAAAGGAGAAAAAATTAGCATAAAAAGAGGGAAGGGGTTTTTCTCGAGTTTTTTTGGGCCCAAAAGAAAGTTTGAGGGAAAGGGGGGGTTGAGGGGGGGGCTTTTCCCCCGGCCCCCCGGAAAACCCGGTATAGAATTTTTTAAAATCAAAGGTGCAAAGGGAAAGAAAGAAAAAAAATTTTTGGGGGTTCCCCTCCCCCTGGGTTTAATCTAACCAAAAAGGGTTAGCACAGACCACTGTGACACCCAAAAAAAATTTGGGGGCCCCCCAAGTTTTTTTTAAGGGGCATCTTAAAAATTGCTTTTTGGTCACGTGGTGCCTGTGCTAACCTTCCTATGGGATAAAATATTCCTAGGGAGAAACTTATTTTGGCTAGCTGGTCTAGTGGCTAACGACGGGCTGGAGTTTTGAGGCTCTATGACCGTGGGTTCAATCCCGGCCGGGGGTATGGTTTGTTTGCAATCGTGTCATTACGATTTCTTGAGTCAGAGTATTGAAGCAATGTAAAAAGAGAGCAAATGAGAGAGTGGGTGAGATGTTATCAACAAATTTTGTTGAAAATAAGAAAAAGTTTTGGAGTGAGATTAACAAGCTGAGGAAACCTTAGAGAAAAAATGGATTTATCAGTTAAAAATAGGAGAGGAGAGTTATTAAATGGAGAGTTAGAGGTATTGGGAAGATGGAGGGAATATTTTGAGGAATTGTTAAATGTTGAAATGCTTTTATACTAAGTACAAAATATTTTTGAAGAAAAAATGTTTAATTCTCAGTCTGAGTCGCAACACTTTATGTAAGTTGCAGCAGTGTGAGTGAAGAATTTCTTGTAACAAGGTAGTGTTGCCACAGATGAAGCTGACACACCCGCGGGTGGAGGCTGGGACACAGGACGCCAACCTGCTGACCACACTCGGCATGACCAAACTCTCACAACTCTGGCATAAGGATGTAAGTTATACCACCACCCACCAAATTTGATCTTTAATGAATATATACCATCACACACTCAGCTGAAATCATTATATTTCATATTACACGAACAAACCATTATATTATATTATTATTGTTATTAAAGTTATGTTCTCACTAATGGTTATAACTAACACCATAATTTTTAAAGGGGTGGATCGGTGAGCCAGCTGAAGACCTCGGTCATATGACCAAAAGTCCCAACGACGGGTTATCATGTGACTAAGACCCGCGCTTGGAAACACTTGTCCTGTTTCCTAACGAACTTTACCTAACTTAACCTATTAAAGTTATTATTATTATTATTATTATTATTATTATTATTATTATTATTATTATTATTATTATTATTATTATTACAATCGTAATTTAGCGTTAAACCTACAATTGTTATACATCATCATATTATATCAACCCGTTACCATCACATAGTACACCACAACACCATCACATAGTACACCACAACACCATCACATAGCACACCACAACACCATCACATAGTACACCACAACACCATCACATAGTACACCACAACACCATCACATAGTACACCACAACAACCATCACACAGCACACCACAACACCATCACATAGTACACCACAACACCATCACATAGTACACCACAACACCATCACATAGTACACCACAACACCATCACATAGTACACCACAACACCATCACATAGTACACCACAACACCATCACATAGTACACCACAACACCATCACATAGTACATCACAACACCACCACATAGTACACCACAACACCATCACATAGTACACCACAACACCATCACATAGCACACCACAACACCATCACATAGCACACCACAAACACCATCACATAGTACACCACAACACCATCACATAGTACACCACAACACCATCACATAGTTCACCACAACACCATCACATAGTTCACCACAACACCATCACATAGTACACCACAACACCATCACATAGTACACCAAAACACCATCACATAGTACACCACACACACCATCACTAGTACATCACAACACCACCACATAGTACACCACAACACCATCACATAGTACACCACAACACCATCACATAGTACACCAAAACACCATCACATAGTTTACCACAACACCATCACATAGTACATCACAACACCATCACATAGTACACCACAACACCATCACATAGTACACCACAACACCATCACATAGTACATAACAAACACCATCACATAGTACACCACAACACCATCACATAGTACATCACAACACCAATCACATAGTACACCACAACACCATCACATAGTACACCACAACACCATCACATAGTTTACCACAACACATCACATAGTACACCAAAACACCATCACATAGTACACACCACAACAAAATCACATCGTACACACAACACCATCACATAGTACCACAACACAATCACATAGTACACCACAACACCATCACATAGTACATCACAACATCCATCACATAGACACCTCAACACCATCACATAGTATACCACAACACCATCACATAGTACATCACACAACACCATCACATAGTACATCACAACACCATCACATAGTACATCACAACACCATCACATAGTACATCACAACACCATCACATAGTACATCACAACACCATCACATAGTATACCACACAACACCATCAATAGTACATCAACAACACCATCACATAGTACATCACAAACACCATCACATAGTACATCACAACACCATCACATAGTACACCACAACACCATCACATAGTACATCAACAACACCATCACATATGTACACCACAACACGTCAATCGTACATCACAAACACCATCACATTGTACACCACAACACCATCACATAGCACACCACAACACCATCACATAGTACACCACAACACCATCAATAGTACACCACACACCAACACAAGTACACCACAACACACCATCACACATACATCACAACACCATCACATAGTACACCACAATGCCACATAGTACACCAAACACCATCACATAGTACACCACAACACCATCACATAGTACACCACAACACCATCACATAGTACACCACAACACCATCACATAGTACACCACAACACCATCACGTAGTACATCACAACACCATCACATAGTACTCCACAACACCATCATATAGTGCAATACAACACCATCACATAGTACATAACAACATCATTACATAGCACATCACAACACCATCACATAGTACACCACAACACCATCACATAGTACATCACAACACCATCACATAGTACACCACAACACCATCATATAGTACACCACAACACCATCACAATAGTACCTACAACACCATCACATAGTACACCACAACACCACACTAGTACCCACAACACCATCATATAGTACACCGCAACACAATCACATAGTACTTCACAACACCATCACATAGCACACCCCAACACCATCACATAGTACGCCACAACACCATCACATAGTACACCACAACACCATCACATAGTACACCACAACACCATCACATAGTACATCACAACACCATCACATAGTACACCACAACACCATCACATAGTCACACCACAACACCATAACATATACACCACAACACCATCACATAGTACATCACAACACAATCACATTAGTACACCACAACACCATCACATAGTGCATCACAACACCATCACATAGCACACCACAACACCATCACATAGTAACAAACAACATACATAGCACATCACACACCATCACAAGTACACCACAACAACCATCACATAGTACACCAGAACACCAAATAAATTTACTCCACAACTCCACACATAGTACATCACAACACATCCCATAGTACACCACAACACCATCACATAGTACATCACAACACCACATAGTACACCCACAACACCATCACATAGTACAACCACAACACCATCACACTAGTAACACCACAACCATCACGTAGTAACATCACACCATCACATAGTACACCAAATCATCCATCTATGTACACCACAACACCATCACATAGTACCACAACACCATTACATAGCACATCACAACCCATCACATAGTACAAACCCCAACACCATACAAGTACATCACAACACCATCACATAGTACACCAAACACCATCATATAGTGACTCACAACACTATCACATAGTACGCCACAACACCATCCATAGTAAAACCACAACCCATCACATAGTACACCACAACACCATCACATTTGTACATCACAACCCCCATCACATAATACACCACAACACCATCATATAGTACACCACAACACCATCACATAGAAACTCACAACACCATCACATAGTACACCACAGCACCCTCACATAGACACCAAACACCATCAATAGTACCCACAACATCATCACATACAAAATCACAACACCATCACATAGTACACCACAACACCAAACTATAGATAACCAACCATAACCCCCCATCACATATACATCACAAAATCATCACATAGCACACCACAACACCCTCACATATACGCAAAACACCTCGCATAGTACACCACAACACCATCACATAGTACACCACAACACCCTCAAAATAGTACATCACAACACCATCACATAGTATATCACAAAAAACCATCACATAGTAAAACCACAACACCATTTACATAGTACAACCACAACACCATAACATATTACACCACAACTCCCATCACATAGTACATCCACAACACAATCACATAGTACCCAAAAACACCATCACATAGTAAATCACAACACCATACATAGACACCAACAACACCATCACATAGTCACCACAACACCATCACATAGTACACCACAACATCATCACATAGACATCACAGCACCACAAATATACACCACAACACCATAACACATTCACCAAGCTCCATCACATAGTACATCACAAAACCAAACATATAGTACCCCACAACAAATCACATAGTACACACAAACACCACATAGTACACCACAACACCATCACATAGTACACCACAACATCATCACATAAACACATCACAAACCCACATAGTACACCCGCAACACCATCACATAGTACACCACAACACATCACATAGTACATCACAAAACCATCACCCTTTAAAACACCCCAACACCCTCACATAGTACACCACAAACCATTACATAGTACACCCCAACACCATCATACTACACCCCAACACCATCATGCAGTACACCACTACATCACATAGTAAACAACACAATCACTAGTACACCACAAAAACCCCAATAGTAAACCAACACCATCATATGGTACACCATACACCATCACATAGTACACCACAACACCATCACATAGTACACCACAACACCATCACATAGTCACCACAACACCATCACCTAGTGCACCACAACACCATCACATAGTACGTGACAAAAACCATCACACAGTAAAACCACAACAATATCATATAGTAACCACAACACATCAATAGTACACCACAACACCTCACATAGTACACACAACACCATTACTAGTACATCAAAACACCATACATAGTACACCACAACACCATCAATAGTACATTACACACATCACATAGTACACCACAACACCATCACATAGTATACACAATTCCATCATATAGTACATACAAACACCATACACATACATCACAACCCCCATCACATATGCTCAAAAACACCATCACACAGTACACCAAACCCCCATCACAAGTCATCAATACCATGCACAGTACATCAAAAACACCAACATAGTACAACGCAACACCATCACATAGTACACACAAACCCATCAATTTGTACACCACAAACACCATCAAATACTACACCACAAAACCATCACATAGTGCACCACAACAACATCACCCTAGTACACCACAAAACCACCCATAGTACACCACAACCCATCACATAGTACACCACAACACCATCAAAATACTGCACCACAACAACCATCATATAGTACAACCAAACATCACATAGTACCAACAAACCACCATCAAAGTACACAACAAACCCCATATACACCAAACACCATATATAGTACACATAACCCCCCATCACATAGTACACCACAAGCCATCACATAGTACACCAAACACCAAACACATAAGTACACCCCAACACCACATAGTACACACAACACCATCAATAGTACATCACAACACCATAACATAGTACCTCACAACACCAATCACATAGTACACCACAACACCCACACATAGTACATCACAACATCATCAAAATAGTACAGCACAACACCATCCACATAGTACAACCACAACACCATGACATACTACACCACAACACCATCATATTGTACACCCAAACACCACATAATTCACCACACCCCCATCAATAGTACATCACAACACCATCACATAGTACACTCACAACACCATCACATAGTACACCACTACACCATCACATAGTACATCACAACACCATAATAGTACACCACAACACCTCACATAGTACACCACAACACCATCACATAGTACACCACAACACCATCATATAGTACACCATAACAAACCATCACATAGTACACCACATCACCATCACATAGTACACACAACACCATCCACATAGTACACCACAACACCACATAGTACACCACAACACATCACATAGTGCACCACAACACCATCACTAGTACACCCCAACACTATCACATAGTACACCACAACACCATCACATAGTACACCACAACACCATCACATAGTACACCAAAAACACTATCACATAGTACACCACAACACCATCACAAGTGCACCACAACACCATCACATAGTACACCACAACCCATTCACTAGTCACCCCAAACCCATCAAAGTACACCAAAACACCATACATGACACCACAACACATCACATGTAAACCAAAAACCATCACATAGGCACCCCAACACCACCCCATAGTACACCCCAACACCATCACATAGTACACCACAACACCTCACATAGAAACCACAACACCCCAAAATGTACACCACAACACCATCCCTGTAACCACAACACTATACATAGTACACCCAACACCATCAATAGTGCCCCAACACCATACAAGTACACGACAACCATCACATAGTACAAAAAACCCCTCATGTCCATATATAACCCGGTTAAAACCACATTCTGTCCCAGTAATCGAACTACACCCTCCCCACCAACTACCCCCTCTCACCACATTACACCCTCACAAAATGCTTCACCTCACCCATCATACCCCAACCTCACACCAAATATAAACCCTCACTCCCTCATTTACACCCTCCCCACCCTACTACCCCCTCACCCCTTACACCCTCACAAAATGCTTCAAACCCTCACCCATCAACCACACCTCACACCATCTTTCTAAAACCCTCACCCATCTTCACACCCCCACCCCCATACACACCCTCACACCATCATACTACACCCTCACACAAATCCACCCTCACACCATCTTACCATCCTCCTCCTCATATTACACCCTCAAAACCCTCATATTAAACCCTACACCTCTAACCCTCACACCATACTACACCCCCACACAATGCTACACCATCATACCCTACTTCCTCACACCTTCATCTACAATCACACATTCATTCACACACACTCTACACGCAATCATTTGCATTAGTCCCACCATAACTACACCACTACACCTATTAACACCATCACACCATACTACACCCTCACACCATACTACACTCGCCACAATCATCTACACCCTCACCACCATTCATACTACACCTAACACCAGTCATACCTACACCGGTCACACCAACATTTACACCCTCACACCATCATACTAACCCTAAACCAATTACACCCTCATACATCATACTACACCCTCTCATATACTACACCCCACACCATCATACTACACCCTTCCAAAACACATTACTAACCTCATACATCATCTACAACCCTCTTCACCATTTATACACCTCACACATCATACTACATCTCAAACCATTCACCATCATACCTCATACTACACCCTATACAATCTACTACACCCTCTCACCATACACACCTCACTCATTATACTGCACCCTCCTTTCCATCATACTACACCCTCACACCTTACTACACCCTTCACAGCATCATTAACCCCTCACACCATACTACAACCCACCCCAACCCCCCCCCTCACACAATCTTACTACTCCCTACACCGTACTACAACCCTACACCATACTACACCCTCACACCATACTGCACCCTCACACTGTACTTCACCTCTCACACCATACCACACTTTCACACCATCATACTAAACCCTCACACCATACTACACCTTCACACCTGTTTGGCGTTCTGGTAGTGGGGAGTAAATGATAAACTTCTTCGGAGGCTTCTTACTTTATTGTTAAGTCGTGGTGGGTACACAGGCTTTTGTGTTGTGCCCATGGCCCGGGCAGGGCCATCCCATGACTGAGAGCTAGGAGTAGATCTTGTGTCTTCCTGCTAGGCCGCTGTGTGAGTGAGAGTGAGGCAAGGGCAGGCAGGCTGAAGTGTCAATGCCTATAGGTGGCAGCACCAGCATTGCGCGAAATATGAACTAAGCTGGCAGACAGCATGGGCTGTCTGTGCAGACAGTTGCTGGCTGTTACAAAGCTCGGCACTACCTCGCGTTCGTCCCGGACGCGACAATACTGGTGGTAAAAGAAACTCGGGTCTCTCTCTCGTAGGAAACAGGCACAGAATAAAAATAAAAAAACATATATATACATATGGAATGGGAAAAAATAACCTTCCTACAGGGAGGGAGAAAAAAAACATGTGAGTGTGCTAAAACATCATGGTCATGCAGTGAGAGTCGAAGGGCATCACTGCACAGACTTCCTGCATCTGGACAGATACTGTAACACGGGAGACATCGCTGCGGCTGTGCTGTGACGTAAACAGGGTACAGTCTCTCTGGAACGGTGAAGCAGACATCGTAGGAGTCGCTTAAGGTTTCACTCAAACCTGGGGCAAGACATGCTGGTGCCTCGAGTTAGGCTTCACAAAAATCGGGCAACTGGGCAGAAATTCTGGCAAGCGTAAGGAGGACACTTCTCGACTGGTACTGTCGCTGGGCTGTCACTGCCGGCGAGCGTGGGAGCGAGTTGTGGAGCGAGTCGTGGCAGAGATGCTGGGCAAACATCTGGGAGTCTTCAAAAAAAACATCATACACCAGACTGCAGTGAGCGAGCTAGCAGTCAAAGTGATTCATCTTTGTGCTGGCTGCTCACTGAAGCGTGTGAGACGAGGCGACACAGCGCCTGCTGACAGGGCTAAACTGCGGCTTGATGTGTGTCTTTCTCTCGGCAGTTGGAGTTACTGCAGAGGATAGTCTAGCATCACCAGACTTGTTTCTCATACATATAAACTGCACTCTGAAGGTCTGGAGGTGAGTGAAACAAATCTCGATGGGAATTGTAGCAGGTACGATTCTGCAGAACCTTCACGAGCAAACGAGCATAAAAAGCTTTTGTACAAGGGGGCTCATACGGCTCAGGGCTGAGTAATCAGCTGTCAAACACACTGGTCACATGGGTGACTTAGCACAGTGGTGCTAGTCGTCTGGTCAGACCTCAATGGGACACACGGAAACTTTACACCACCGCGGTACTGCGGTACTACGTGGCTTAAACTAACAAATGATGCTGTTCTGTGCATACTCTAACATGTGAGAACACTATCTGAGAGGAATTATTTAACACCACGACTTTAGCTTCTCCCAATCTTCTCGACAATACTGAATAATTACTATGAACACTCGATGTGACATGTGATGTTCAGGTGTGATGTCGCAAGGTGAACGTCAGCAGCACTGTGACGTCAGCAGACATCTTGAGGTGACGTCAGGCGACATCGTGAAGTCATGAAGTCGGGAAGCAATCGTCGGTGACGTCATGTGATGTGGGCAGCAGCCACAGCATGGGCCTGGGACATCTGGTAACTCAGTGACTTGTAGATACATGTGACATCGCCACATCCCCTACGTGGCGTCGTGATCCATGTGGCATCGTGATCTATGTGGCATGCTGATCTACGTGGCTTGATGATCTACTGGCATTGCTGATCTAATGGTTGTGATCTACGTGGCTTGCTGATCTACGTGGCATGCTGTCACCATAGCTTGAGAAGGGAAAGGGGAACAGCGGAAAAATTGGGCCTTGTGCACTCGCATACACATGCTCTGGCAATGATATTCACCATGGGTAAAACAACAGAAAACACAAGCGAGGGAGTGGAGTAGTGGTGAGTGGTGGTATCTGGTAGGCTGGTGAGGTGTGAGAGTACAGCAGGGCAAGGCAAGGAGTGGCCACTTCCTCCTCACCTAACACATGGAGAACTCACACTGGACGCAGGAAATCAACAACGAAATAACCTCTGGCTTGCTGAAACAGCTGTGCTGAGCTGAACAACAACAGCAATATCAAGTGATGCTGAACACGTGACTTGAGAAAACAGCGTGGGTCACTGTAGCGTGGGGTCACTTACAACTTCTCGAGAAATTCGGTAAATTTTCGGCTGGATCCTGCTTGTACCGGTGTCTGGATGTTCAAATGTGCAGACACGACATCAGGATAACCGTTGAGAGACGGATGCTTCTTGCATGGGTTGATGAAGTGAAGATGACCTTCATTCCTCATTCCTCTATCCGGGCAAACAACTGCTGCGACCACAGCTTCCCACCATTTATTAACCCATTTGTTGGCGTTTTTGTAGCGGGGAGTATTGATAAACTTTTCGGGCTTCTTACTTTATTGTTAAGTCGTGCTGGGTACACAGGCTTGTGTGTTGTGCCATGGCCAGGGCAGGGCCATCCCATGAGAGGGGTGAGAGCTACTAGGCCTACTGTCTTGACTGCTTGATGAGGGAGCCAGAGTGAGTGGTGGCAAGGGCAGAAGGATGGGTGGCCCACAGACAGGCGGGCTTCAGAGAGCTAATCTCTTGAGTGGCGCAAATATAACTTGTCTAAGATGGCAGACATGCATGGGGCTGCTCGGATGCAGGTCGTTCAGGCGGTCGTATTAGTATAAAGACTTTCAGGGTAGTCTACACCGCTTTCATGACTGTAGTCTACATAGCTCATGTAGTCTACACGATCCTCATGCTGTAGTCTACGACTTTCCTTTCACCATCATACCATCAGACTACACCTTCTCACTTTCATACTACATCTTCACACCCAACTTATACACCTTCACACTATCATACTAAATATTCACAACCTTCTTATACACCTGCACACTATCATAATTCACACTGCTAAATTATCATTCTACAATTCACACTTTCTGATACACCTTCAATATTCATACTACTTCTTCACATATTCTTACTACACCTTCACTCCTTCATGTTCTACATCTTCACACTATCATTATACTCCTTTTACAATATTCATTTACTAAGCTTCATCACTTTCATTATACATCTTCACATCTTTCCTACTTCTTCTGCACAATATCATACTACACCTTCACACTATACTTAATACTTCTTCACACTTTTCATAATTACACCTTAATCACTAGTCATATGCTATCCTGCAACCACCATATTTCTACAACTGCTCTACTATCATTCTACACCTGCACAACTATCATACTACCTATTCACACTATCATACTTACTCCTTCAACACTATGCTTACTACATCGTCCCTACTTATCATACTACACCGTGCACACCATCTACTACATCTGCTCACTATCATACTACTCCGTGCACTCTATCTTATCGATCCTTCACTAAGTTCTTACTACATATTCACGCTCTATAATACTACATCCTCACACTAGCATTTATACATCGGCTCACTTATTTTCTTTACTTATTCTTCAACTCTATATTAATACTACCGTTCTCACTATCTTTCTACATCGTCTCACTGTCATACACTTAAGCTTATACTCTAGCTTACTTCACCTGCACTTTTCAGTCTACATCGCGCTCACTATTCATTCTTCATCTGACACATCTATCATATATTTCTCGGAACATATTTTCATACTACTTCTTCACACTATCATACTACACATTAACACTTGATTAATTCTTCTTAACAATTTCATATCTAGGCTTCACCTCTTTCTTACTTCTTTTACTCAACTGTCATATCTTCTGCTTCACAATAGCATTCTACACATTCACACTGATCATTCGACACCTTCACTCTATCATACTAACCTTCACACTTTGCTTACTACATCCTTCACATCTGTCATACTACACCTTCTCACTTATCTGTCTACATATTCTACCCTCTGTGCTTACGAACACCTTCACTCTTTCATACTACACCATTCACGACTTTAATACTTCAGCTTCTCACTATCATTCTTCATCTTCACACTATCTTGCTACTCCCTTCACACTATTACTACACCCTCTCACCATCTTACTACACCTCACACCGTACTACACCCATCAAACATCATACCTACACCCTCCACACCATACTACCCTACACCAACATACTACTTCTCACCACCATCATCTTTACCCTCACAACAAATCATACTTCACCATTCACACTATACTACACCTCACACCATCATACTACACCTCACACCATCATCCTACACCTAACATGATCATCCTATACCTCTGACTTCATACTACAACCCTCATATTATTACACCTCAACACAATCATGCTACTCCTTCACACCATCATTCTACCACACTCTCACAATCGTCATACACCCTCACATGATCATGCTACTCCACCTCATACATCATACTACACCTCTCACATCTTTCTGACACCCTCATACCACCATTTACACCCACACCATCATTTTACCTCTCCGCACCATATACTACACACCTCCAATATCCTACACCATCAACCATTACTACACCCTCAACCTTCATCCTACAACCCTCATACGGGATCATCCTACACCTACACCATCATATACCCCTCACATCATTTTACACCCTCACATCATTCATACTACACCCTGAACCATACCTACACCCCTCACGTAATCACTTATAACCCTCACGCAATAATACTTCACTTCACACCATCCTTCACCCTCACACATACTACACCCTTACCAATCATGGACTACCACCCTCACCACCTCATAATATACACCCTCACACCCCCCCATCATAACTACATCCTACATCATTCTACACCAACTCATACCATCATACTACAAACCTACACCTATTTTACACTCTACACCATATTACTACACCTTCCAATATCCTTACTCTTCACACATACTACACCCTCACACCATCATCTACCCTGATACGATCATCCTAACACCCTCACACAATCATACTACACCCTCACTTCATTCTACACCCCTCACACCATCATACTACACCCTGACACCATACTACACCCTCCTCCGCAATCAACTACACCCTCACACCATCTACTACACCCGCACCCCCCCATCCTACACACCTCACACCATACTACACCCTCATAAATCATGCTACACCTCCACACCTTCATATACACACCTCACAAAATCTACACCCTCACACCATACTACAACTCATACAATCATGCTACACCCTCACACCTATCATAAACACCCTCACACCATCCTACACCCTCACACATACTACACCACTAATATCCATCATGCTACACCATCACTCCATACTACACCCTCTTACATCAGCTACACCCGCACACCATCATACTACACCCTCTTACATCATACTACACCCTCACACCATCATACTACACCCTCACACCATCATACTACACCCTCACTCCATCATACTACACCCTCACTCCATCATACTATATAGAATTCAGGGTGTATGTGTTAGTGTATAATTAGCTGATCAAGTCAAGCCAATGTAGATTTCAGGCCAAGAAACCTGCCTTTCCATTTCTAGATAACTGAATTCTTATCTCTAGTTGTACACTATGGTAACGTTGGAAACTAGTTGCAGATACAGTTGTATCTGGTGAACTGGAGGCTGGTAGAAGACCCTTTACACTGGCCAGTTCAATAACATACCAAATATGCACATTCATTGATACTGTTTATTGGTTCTTACTGTTGGGAAGTGTAGGGAAGGGGGTCAATGTTGCTCCATCAATGGCACCTGAGATGTCTGTATGACTTACAGTTCTGCGACCGTCTTTATCCACAAGGGAAGCTATTAATTAGTTTCTTACGTAACAGTGAAGGGGTCTTATCCGCGTTGTAACTTGTTATCCAATGTTAGACTAATTGATGCACAAAAAGCCTGTTGTAGGATAAGTGGTCCTCACTAACTAGCTTAAACTGCACAAATAGGTCGAGTCTGGCCACCCGCCTCGTCGCGAACAGATTTTTGTGACTGAAGCTGTGGTGCCCAGTGTGGGCAAGTGTGTCCTCGTAGGTGCCTTGTCAAATACCCACTGTTGTCAGTTTGTGTAGGCTGTGAAAGGTGATTGTAGATACTTAGCTAAATTACTCTATGTCTAAATCTAACTTTGCTTAAATACTTATAAGTAGTAGAAATTTTAGCTTACAGAGGGTTCATTACTAAGTTAGTCTTATAAATTAAGAGTAAATAAGGAAATGTGGCACCATCGGACGTAGGCATATGTGGGTCCACCGCTTATCCTCTACTTCCCTCCCCTTTTCCCCCAGTTTAGGGGGTCTAATGGTTCGGGAAATCAGCCAGTTTCTTTGATTTCCCATGCTGGGAGAAGGGCATAGGTTTGACTTTGTCAAACAAGGTCATGTTTTGTGGCACCCATGACACGTTGTTGAGTTATCTTGGCAGTCTTGCGGTACCGCAAGGTGACTGCTGGGGTCTCTGTAGGGAGCACAGCTCTCTGTGGACAGTTCAGTATAAGTGGCACTAAACTGTCGGTGGTCCTGGCACACACTGTGCCAGTGGCATTGGTCACACGGCAATATTTCCCACATGACGTGGAGTAATGTGTATGGAGTGCTTCAAAGGAGCCGACATTCCTTCTGTGTCTGGGTGAATGCGCCAGTGTGTCAGGGTTATACCAAAGAAGTCGGTGAGAATACCGTCATGGAAATCATGCACTGTTTTGACGTTCTAGGTGCCGAGAATTTTGTGTAGAATCTCAGGGACTTCCATCTTGTGACACTCGAAGGCGTGAAACGTCATTAAGTTTATAATCAGTTTTGTCAGCCATCGGTACTGAGTACTAAGCAGAGATGTAGAACTGTGCTTCCTGGTGAGGAGGATTTCTGCAATCCTCGGCACTCAGTATGTTAAAGAACATAAAAGAAATAAAGAACGAAGGAACACTGCAGAAGGCTATGGGCACAATGCGAGCGCAGTCAAGTCTCCTACGGCTTAAGCCAATGCACTACCAACCTAGTCAGGTCAGGTCACATTGGGACTTAAGGGAGGAAGACACGCAAACCCGACCTGTAGCACAAGCTATCCAGGTCTTAACTCAACCCACCCACATCTTACTCATGTATTTATCCAAACCTTTTTTTAAAGCTACACAACGTTCTGGCCTCTATAACGGTACTTGGGAGTTTGTTCCACTCATCCAAAACTCTATTACCCAACCAGTACTTTCCTATACCCTCTGAATCTGAATTTTTCCAACTTAAAAACCATGCTGCGAGTCCTGTCTAGGCTAGATATTTTCAGCACACTATTTACAATCCCTAAAGTGGTAGTAGGTGGTAGGACAGCAACCACCCAGGGGAAAGTACTACCGTCCTGCCAGATGACTGTGAAACAATAACCTGTACTGTTTTGCATGATGGTAGGATTGCTGGTTTCTTTTTCTGTCTCATAAAACACGCTAAGATAAAGGGGATATCTTGCTTATCCTACTTACACTTTGGTCACACTTCCAGACACGGCACATGCATACTTTTTATTTTACATTCATCTAGGTTTTTCTCCTTTTTTCTTAAATATAGTCTTGTCTTTTTTTATTTCTTCTATGTCCATGGGGAAGTGGAAAGAATCTTTCCTCCTAAGCCATGCGTGTCGTATGAGGCGACTTAATGCCGGGAGCAATGGGATAGTACCATTCTCCTGTATACAATTCTAAAAAGGAGAGAAGAAAAACTTTATAAAATTGGGTTGCTTAATGTGCGTGGATGCAGTGGGATTGACAAGAAACAGATGATTGCTGATGGTTATGAATGAAAAGAAGTTGGATGTCATGGCCTAGCCGAAAACAAAGCTGAAGGGGGTAGGAGAGGTTTCAGTGGGGGGGAAATAAATGGGATTAAATCTGGAGTAATCTGAGAGAGTTAGAGCAAAGGAAGGGGTAGCAGTAAATGTTAAATGATCGTTATGGAAGGAGAAAAAAAAAAAAAAAGGGAGGGAATATGAATGTGTAAATTCAAGGATTATGTGGATTAAGGTAAAGGTTGGATGCGAGAGTGGGTCATAATAAGCGTGTTTGCACGGGAGAGAGTGGAAATGGCGGGGAGTGAGAGAGATTTTGGGAGAGTTAAGTGAATGTTATAGGGAGCCTTTGAACCAAGTGAGAGAGTACTTGGGGTAGGGGACTTGAATGCTAAAGTAGTGAGAAACTTATAGAGAGGGTGTGGTAGGGTAAGTTTGGGGTGCCAGGTGTAAATGATTAATGGGAGCGCCTTTGGATTTGAACTTTGTATTAGAAAGGGGTTTTAGTATAGAATACATATTTTAAGAATAAAGAGGTTAAATAAGTATACACGATATGATGTAGGGCGAAATGACATAGTTTGTTGGATTATGTATGGTAGAAAAGGACTGTTGAGTAGGACTTCAGGTGTACATGTTTATAGAGGGCACAGATTATATTCAGAGCACTTTCTAGTTGTTGCTACACTGAGAGTAAAAGGTAGATGGGATACAAGGAGAATGAAGCATCAGGGAAGGAGAGGTGAAGTTTATAAACTAAAAGAGGAGGCAGTTAGGGTAAGATATAAACAGATATTGGAGGATAAGATGGGCTAATGAGAGCATAGGCAATGGGGGTCGATGAGGTATGGGGTAGGTTTAAAAATGTAGTGTTAGAGTGTTCAGCAGAAGTTGTGGTTACAGGAAAGTGGGTGAGGAGGGAAGAGAGCGAATGGTGGAATGATGATGTAAGAGAGTTAGTAAGGGGAGAAAAAGGTAGCATATGAGAAGTTTTTACAAAGTTGAAGTGATGCAAGAGGAAGAGTATATGAGGAAAAAGAGAGAAGTAAAGAGAGTGGTGAAGCAATGTAAAAAGAGAGCAATGAGAGAGTGGGTTGAGATGTTATCAACAAATTTTGTTGAAAATAGGAAAAGTTTTGGAGTGAGATTAACATAGGGTAAGAGTGCCTAGAGAACAAATGGATTTGTCAGTTTAAAAATAGGGAGGAGAGTTATTAAATGGAGAGTTAGAGGTATTGGGAGATGGAAGGAATATTTGAGGATTGTTTAAATGTTGATGAAGAAGGGAAGCTGTGATTTCGTGTATAGGGCAAGGAGGAATAACATCTTGTAGGAGTAGGAGGAGATAGTTGTGAGTGTGGGGAAAGTTGTGAGGAGTAGGTAAAAGAAAAGGGAAGTAAGGCAGCCGGGAGTGATGGGATAAAGAATGAAATGTTAAAAGCAGGTGGGGATATAGTTTTGGGATTGGTTGGTGCAAATTATTGAATAATATGTATGTAGAGGGTAAGGTACTAGGGTTTGGCAAGAGCATGCATACGTTCCTTTGTATAAAGGCAAAGGGGATAAAAGATGAGTGCAAAAATTTTAGGGGGATAAGGTCTGTTGAGTGTACCTGGTAAAGTGTATTGCGGAGTTATAATTGAAAGAATTAAGAGTAAGTCGGAGATAGGATTAGCAGATGAACAGGAGGGCTTTAGGAAAGGTAGGGGGTGTAGTGGACAGGTGTTTACAGTGAAACATATAACGTGAACAGTATTTAGAATAAGGCTAAAGAGGGTCTTGTGGCTTTATGGATTTGAAAGGCGTAAGACGGCGTGGATAGGGGGCAATGTGGCAGTGTTGCAAGTGTATGGTGTAGGAGGTAGGTTACTGAACAGCAGTGAAGAGTATTTTACGAGGATAGTGAGGCTCAAGTTAGAGTATGTAGGAAGAGGGAAATTTTTTCCCAGTAAAAGTAGGCCTTAGCAAAGGATGTGTGAAGTCACCGCACCCATGGTATGTTTAATATTTTATAGATGGGGTTGTAAGAGAAGGTAAATGCGCGGGTTTGGGCAAGAGGCGTGGAGTTAAAAGATAAAGAATCACACACCAAAGTGGGAGGTTGGTCACAGCTGCTCTTTGCTGATGACTCTGTTGCATCCCCACTTGGGGATTCTGATGAGAAGTTGAAGAGATTGGTGAGATGATTTGGTTAGGGTGTGCATAAAGAAGAAAATTAAAGGTGAAACAGGAAAGAGTAAGGTTATGAGGATACAAAAAGATTAGGTGATGAAAAAATTGCTCTCAGATTGGAGGAGAGAGTATGGATGGGAGGTGACGTAGTCAGTATTTTGGGAGTGGACGTGTCTGCGGATGGGTTATGAAAGATGAGGTGAATCATAGAAATTGTTGAGGGAAAAGGTGGTGGAGCACCTTAGGGAGTCTGTGGAGGACAAAGAATCTTTGTCCTTGGAGGCAAATAAGAGGGGAAATGTATGAGAGTTCTAGTTTTACAACGCTCTTATATGGGTGTGAAGCGTGGGTGATGAAGGTGCTGCGTGGAGAAGGGCTGGAGGCAGTGGAGATGTCATGTCTGAGAGCAATTTGTGGTGTTGAATATAATGCAGAGAATTCGTAGTTTGGAAGTTAGGAGGAGGTGCGGGATTACCAAAAACGGTTGTCCCATGAGGGCTGAGGAAGGGTTGTTGAGGTGGTTCGGTCATGTTGAGAGGATGGAGCGAAACTGAAGACTTCAAGAGGTATATCAGTCTGTTGTGGACGGAAGGCGCGGTAGGGGTCGGCCTGGATGGGTTGGGTGGGAGGGGGGGTTTGTTTTTTTTGTTTTATATTTTTTTTTTTTTTAAAAAAAAAAAAAAAAAAATAAAACTAAAAAAATAAAAAAGGAGGTTTTGTGTGCGAGGGGCTTGGACTTCAGCAGGATGCGGAGCGTGTTTGATAGGAGTTTGGGGGATAACACTCCTATTGTAGACAAATGGTTTTTAATAATTGACGTGCTGTTGGAGTGTGAGCAAGTAAACATTTATGAAGGGATTCAGGGAAAACCGGCAGGCCGGACTTGAGTAAGCCTGGGAGATGGGAAGTACAGTGCCTGCAATCTGAAGGAGGGGTGTTAATGTTGCGGTTTTAAAAAACTGTATGTAAAGCACCCTTCTGGCAGACAGTGATTGAGTGAATGATGTGAAAGTTTTTCTTTTCGGCCACCCTGCTGGTGGGAAGCGGCCGGTGGGATAATAAATAAAAAAAAAATTAAAAATTATTTTAATCCCTTTTTTATTCCTGTCTTACATTTTACACCTCAATCTATCCCCCCTAATTCTACGTCTTTCTGAGGAGTGCAGATTCTGGGCCCTTAGTCATCCTCATAGGGGAAGGTTTCTGATACATGGTGATCATCTTTGTATCCTCCTTTGTACATTTCCAGGAATTTTTAATCCATTCTGTAATCGGTGACCAAAAATGTGCCAGCATGATCTAAATGAGCCTGTAACCAAGGAAGGTATAGAGTTAAGACAACCTGAGGAACTCTATATTTATGCTTCTTGATATGAAGCCAAGGATTCTATTAGCATTATTGCGAACACTTATACACTGTTGTTCTTGGTTTCAGATTACTGCTAACCAGAACTCCTAAATCTTTTTCGCAATCGCTGTAATATAAGATCTACATTATTTTAGTTTATATTGTGGCTTGGTTATTGTCCTGTCCAACTATTTAGAACTTTGCATTTGTCTATATTAAAACTGCATCTGCCACTTCTCCGACACTGCATCAGTCTATTTCAAATCTTCCTGGAGTGCTCGAATGTCCTCGTCAGAATGAATTCGACGGCCTATTTTGGTGTCATCGGCCAACTTGCGAACTGTCGCTTCTTTATGCCCTCATCTATGTCGTTTATGTAGATTGTGAACAGCAGGGGGACCAACCTCTGACCCTGTGGAACACGCTCGTGACGCTTCCCCACTCTGATTTCTCCCATTTATGCAAAATCTCTGCTGCCTATTTGTCATCCATGCCTCTATCCAGGAAAAAATTTCTCCTCCTATTCCATCGTGCTTAATTTTCCTCAATAGTCCTGATGTGGGACCCTGTCAAAAAGCCTTACTGAAGTCCATATACACAATAATCATATTCATTACCGTGATCTACCTCCCAAATTCACTTAGTGAAAAAAGTTATAAATCGTAGGCAGGAACGCCCCTTTGTTAAAACCTGCTGTGATTCGTTGGTATACTTTATGCTTTTTTCAACGGGGGCTACGACCTGCCTCGGCAATATTGATTCATATTTCCCACTATGGAGGTTAGGCTTATGGTATATAGTTCGATGCTAAGGACCTGTCACTGTTTTGAAATTAGGTATCACATTTTTGCACATTTTTCCACTTATCTGGCACCATGAACAGTTTTGTAGTGTTATGTTGAAAAGATTAGCCAAAAGGTGTGCTAAGCTACCTCTTTACATTCCTTTGGAACCCTTGCATACAGTTCTATCAGGGACTGGGATTTGTTAGGTTTTAACTTTTTCTATTTGCCTAAGGACACTGTCACCTTGTGGACCCTAATAGTGAGCAGTTTATTATCGTCCTGTTCTACATAATGTTCATACTGGAATATAGATGGTATACTCCTGTGTAAAAACTGAGAGGAAGTATGTGTTATAAATTTTACACATTTTCCTTATCTCTGTCAGTGAGCTGACCCGAGAATTTTGAGTGGGCCTTCTTGTCCTGATCTTTTCTCTGTATACCTGAAAGAATCATTTTGGGTTAGTCTTCGAGTCTATTGCAAATTTAAACCTATAATCTCTATTTGCTTTTCTAATTCCCTTTTTTTATTTCTCTCTTAACTGATATATCGATTTCTTAATTGCTCCCTATCCCTCTTTTGTTTTGCCTTATATATGCCTCTCTTTTGGACCAATCAGATATTTTAAATCTATTTTCCTCCATTTAGGATCATTTTTTGTTTGAATCTGATTTCCCTGTTTGGAACATAATTTGACTGAGCCGCTAAGACTATGCCCTGGAAAGCATCTATTATCGTCAAACATCACCACCTACACTGACCCCTAGTAAGGTCATTTCAGTTCAGCCCACCTAAGTTAATTTTTCAGTCCTATGATATTAGCCAAGCGAAAGTCAGGACGGAGACTGATTGCCATTATTAGGGGAATTCCATGATATGTTAAACTGTCGTGATTTGTGATCACCTCTACCCAAGCTCATCATTAACCTCAAGGATTATTAATTAGTGTTTCCCTACTGGCCATGGAACCAAGTCAAGGAGGGTATTTCCACCTTGTTGGCCCCCTCCCCCCCCCTCCCCCACCCCTTCTCACAAACTGTTTTAAAAAACAATCCTGGGATCGTATCAAGAATTCACCGACTCTAAATTTACTGTCAAATTGCTCAGTCATCTGTCTAATAGTTGAAATCTTCCCATTTGAACAACATTTTGTTTGTAGATGCCTTACGATTTTCGTCCCATAGAAGTTACTGGCCCTACATATCAAATTTTGGGAGCCCTGTTATAATCTCACCCAAATTTGTTTCTGTGTCCAGGCAGAGTCCCAGTGTCCAAATTAAATCCGGTTTCTTTACTGGTTGATTCCCGTTCTTCAGGAAATCATGGTCATCTGAAAGCGTTTCTTGTATTTGTTTTACCCAATATTTCATGGGTTTAGAGAATTCACGCTTTCCCTGTACTTGCAGGGATGTGTAGACACGAAAAGTGGCTGTCAAGACTTTGTCTAGTGAGGAGTATTTAGACCCATCAATTGGTAACTCAGACTCGTAGCTGTGTTCAAGCAGATTGTGTCTGCTGGCTTGAGGTTGGGTTTCTGTGATGGTCGTTCGCCCTCAGGCAGTAACCCGACACTGTACTGACAAGCTAGGTGTGCGGTAGTGGCAGGACAGTGGAGGGCAGTAATTCCCATCACTAGGACACTTTCGACAGTGTCATTGTCTTCATGGTCACTTCCCTCACCCTTGGGAGTGGCCCTAATATCATATGACCGCAAGCTGCGCTCAGCAGGGAGAGGTCATTCACTCTTGTCAGTCCCCGTACAAAGTTACTGTAATGGTCGCCGCCAATTAATAGGTCTACTGGCCCAACCTTGTCAGACTGAAAGTTAAGGTCAGCAAGTTCTATATATTCTTCTTTTAATGTAGCAACGGCATCCTGCAAGCCTCTCATTCACATACTATCAAGAAGCTGGTCTGCTACTGCTGCACTGACCGTTTATAACTACCCAGAGCAACTGTGACACTGGCTAGATCGTACGATTGTTCGCCAGGACCCGGAAAAAATCCAGTGAGGTCTAAGGATATATTGTCATATGGTGTCACACCAAGTTTATGTAATGTACTTCGGCGGACAAAAGATCTCTGTGCTCCTTGATCAAACAACGCAATCACTTCTGTGCCCAGAAGCTTACTCAGTAACGTATGTCGTGTTACTGGTAATGCTACTTGACAGAGGGTAGTCAGCGCGGTCATTGCCAGTAAGGTGGTCGGAGAGGGAGGGGTGTCACCCCCATCAGTTTGACAGTTCTCGGCTGTGACTTGCTTCTCGCTTTCTATGCAAGTTATGGTTACCCCTACATTTCCAGCATGTTAAATGTCGGGGATCACATTCCCCTCCTTGGTGGTCACCCAAGCACTTGTGTCAAAGTCTTAGCTCATAGACAGTCCGTTCCCTGGAGGATATTGTCGTGAACTTATCACAGGATGGAGCCCAGTGTGTGCCACAACATAGGAGACATTTCGGAGTACATGTAGTCGTGATAGGTGGAGTGGACTTCCTCCACTTCCCTTATCCCTAATTTTCCCTTTGTCACTGTGTGGCAACCGAGAACACATACACTGCCATATTGTCATTAGCGTAGTACCTGCAGACAGGTGGTGTCATAAGTGGTGACACTTTGGGTGAGGCCCTGTCAGGTGCTCGCTTGACTTGGCTAGTATTAGTTTGCATGTTAGTTTGCATACAGGCCACAATATGTTGTGGTCCTTCACTTATCTCACCAAAGGTGAACCTTCATTTAGCGAATCATAGAACCAGGTGTTATAGCGTCTTCTCTGGCAATTTTCTCTGTATGATGGGCTTGAATACCCAGTCATTCCCCGTTATGTTTTCATAAGAGGCCAGAGAACGAAGACAGTTATCCAGAAAGATTCTGAATGCTTGTAACTCTGATGAGCAGTGTAAGAGAGAGGTGTGATCAATCAGCCTATAGAGGTGTGTGGCTATGATCCGATCCTTATCACAGCAATTAAGTTTTTGAACGTAGCGTGCTGGTAATTAGCACAAGTGATCTGAAAGCCTTTTATAAGATCATAATCTTCTCCCTTCAATTGAGTTTTCAAGTAATTTAACTTAGATCGTCAATGTTGGACCGACTGTCAATTAGCGACTCATAGAGAGATAATCACTATCACTTCTCTAAAAGAGATACCCATTCTCACTCCTCTTAAAGGTATCGTCACCCTTTCTCCTTGTAGAGAGATCATCATCTTCACTCCTCTTAGAGAGATCATCAGTCTTTTTCTTATGAAGAACATCAAGCTCATTGTATAATAGGATTTCCCCCGATAAGGCAGGATTTTTTTCGGAATGGCAGGATTTTTCCAGGATATTCGCCGGTATAAAAGTTCTGGTGTGCTCAGCTCAGCTCAACTCAAAACCTTCCCACAGCAAGAAACTCTAAAAGTTGTCGGGCCATTTTTCACCACCTATTTGTGTACAATGGCTTTTCCAAAACATCTGCACATAACAGCAAAGGCTGGAAACTGTCTGGATGCAAGTAACAATAAGCTTGTGGTTGTTTCCTAACATCATTACAGTAAGAAACGTCATTAACAAAAGAGCAGTTAAGAAAATTTTCTTTTTTTCTTTTTGTGAATAAATGCATAAAAGTTCTTATGCAAAAGTGTTTCATTGATCTACTTCATCTATATATTTCTTTTAGCTATAAAAAAAAATCTAAAAAATGTCAAAGTTAATTAATCGGTTATGGGTTGCATCCTGGGGTGGAGGAGGAGGAGGGTAGTTTACCTGAGACAAAAGTGACCGTATTATTATTATAATCAAGGGGGAAGCGCTAAACCCGGAGGATTATACAGCGCCTGGGGGGGGGATGTGGAAGGCATTCAGGCTTAATTCGGGGAACTGGAGCTCAGATCCAATTCCCTAAATCAAGAGCCCCTCACCAACATCAAGGAACCTTCCTTGAGGGGAAAAGTGACCGTAGAAATTAGGTGAGGCTCTCAGTCTTTTCTATAGTACTAATAATCCATACGGTTTTAGCATTCTTTGTGTGTGAATATAATCATATTCTTCCATTTCTATCTGTAGAATAACACACAATACGAGGAGTTCGACTCTCAGTGTGTACCTCTGGAGAACCTGGTCTACGCTGCTGGCATCACCTCCACCATCGACCTCCTGGTGCTCGACATGAGCGGCACGGACCTCGATGTTCTAATGAACACCAAGTTCGACGTCATCCCAGCTCTTGAGGTCAGATTTTCCTGCCCAGTCAATCTAGTTATTGTTTTCACTTGGGGTTCTTGTTTTGGAGGAGAGTTTATTGAGAAAAAACATGTTAGGTGTCCTAATATGTTTGAAAAATGTAGAAAAATGCTTCTTAAAACAAAGTGAAAGCAATGTTTTTCACTAACATGAAATTCTGAGATTAAGGGATTATTTTCCCCTCAAAATGCATTGCTGAAAAATAATGTTATTTGGAATAACATGCATTAGTTTCATATATATATATATATATATAAATATATATATATATATATATATATATATATATATATATATATATATAATATATAAATATATATAATATATATATATATATATATATATATATTATATATAATATATATATATATATAAATATATATATAATATATATATATGCCGTGCATACTAAGTAAAACTTGCGATTTTGGCTTAAATAGCAATACTCTTCTTGCCGAATAAGGCAAGTGAAAATTTGTGTATGCAATTTCGCTAAAATCATTCCTAGCCTAATGAAAAAAATATATTTCGTCGTATTTGTTTATTAAATTATTGTAAACTTATCTAAAATATATTTAGTTGGATTAGGCTAAATTAAATTGCGCTTGTTATAATAAGGTTAGGTAAGTTTTCTAAGGTTCTTTTGATATAAAATTATTATTTTTTACATTAACATAAATGAAAAAATATAACTTTAAACGTATAAGAGAAAATTTTAGAAAGGACTTAATTTTAAATGAGTTCTTGCTAATGGACTAATTTTACCTATTCGGCACGACATATATATAATGTTAGGGTATTCAGGAGAAGTTTATGATCGTAGGAAAGTGGGTTTAGGAGGAAAGAAGACCTATTGGTGGAATGATGAGCTGAAGAGAGTGGAAAGTGAGGAAAAAAATAGCATGAGTTTTTTTTTTTTTTTTACAAAACAGAAGTGATACAAAGCAGGAGGAGTATATTCAGATAAAAAGAGAGGTTAAGAAAGTGGTGAAGGAATGTGAAAGGAGAACAAATGAGGGAGTGAGTGAGAGGCTATCAACAAATTTTGCTAAGAATAAGAAAAAGTTTTGGAGTGAGATTAATGAATGGATTTGAGAGAAAAAAAAAACAGGAGAGGAGAGTTATTAAATGGAGAGTTAGAGATATCAGGAAGATGGAGGGAATATTTTAAGGAACTGTTAAATGTTGGTGAAAATAGGGAAGCTGTGATATCGTGTATTGGGCAGGGAGGTATAACATATTGTAGGAGTGAGGAAGAGCCAGTTGTGAGTGTGGGGGAAGTGTGTGAGGCAGTGGGTAGAGTGAAAGGGGGTAAAGCAGCTGAGATTGATGGGATAAAGACAGAAATGTTAAAAGCACGCGGGGTTATAGTGCTTTTATTTAATGAATATATGGAAGAGGGTAAGTTATAAGAAGTATTGGGGAATAAGCCTGTTGAGTATACCTGGTAAAGTTAATCAGTGAAAAAAATAAGAGTATGATGGAGACCATGATCGCAGAGGAATAAGGAAGCTTTAGGAAAGGTAGGGAGTGTGTAGACCACGTGTTTACTGTGAAACATATAAATGAACAGTATTTAGATAAAGGTAAAGAGGTTTCTGTGGCATTTATGGATTTGGAAAAGTTGTATGATAGGGTAGTTAGGGAGGAGGAGGCAATGTGGGAGATGTTGCAAATGTGTGAAATAGGAGGTAGGCTACAGAAAGCAGTGAAGAGATAGTAGGATAGTAGGAGAGAGAGGGAGTTTATTTTCCAGTAAAAGCAGGCCTTATACAGGGATGCGTGACGTCACCATGGTTGTTCAGTGTATATATAGAAGGGGTTGTAAGAGAAGTGAATGCTCGGGTGTTGGCAAGAGGTGCGGGGTTAAAAGATAAAGAATCTAACATAAACTGGGAGTTGTCACAGTTGCTCTTTGCTGATGACACTGTGCTTTTGGGAGATTCTGAAGAGAAGTTGCAGAGGTTAGTGGAAAAGCTTTGTAGGTATGGAAAAGAAGAAAATTTAAAGTGAACTTAGGATAACAAAAAAAATTAGGTAATGAACGATTCGATATCAGATTGGAGGGACAGAGGGAGGGAGTATGTAATTGAATGCATTCAGACATTTGGGAGTGGACTTGTGAGCAGATGGGTCTATGAAAGACGAGGTGAAACACAGAATTGATCAGGGGAAAAAGGGTGAGTGGCGCATTGGGGAGTCTGTGGAGACAAAGAACGTTTTGCATGGAAGCAAAAAGGGGGATGAATGAGAGTATAGTCATACCAATGCTCTTATATGGGTGTGAAGCATGGGTGGTAAGTGTTGCAACAAGAGAAGGCTGGAGGCAGTGAAGATGTCATGTCTGAGGGCATTGTGTGGTGTGAATATAATGTACAGAATCCATAGTTTGGAAAACAGGGGATGTGCAGGGTTATTAAAAGTATTATCCAGAGGGCTGAGGAGGGGTTCTTGAGATGGTACGGAAATTTAGAGAGAATGGAACGAAATAGAATGACCTGGAGAGCCTATAAATCTGTAGTGATGGAAGGCGGGGTAGGGGTCGGGCTAGGAAAGGTTGGAGGGGAGTAAAGGAGGTTTTGTGTGCGAGGGGTTTTGACTTCCAGCAAGCATTCGTGAATGTTTTAGCTAGCAGCGAGTGGAGACAAGTGGTTTTTAGGATTTGCAATTTAATTTAGCCTAATCCAACTAAATAAATTTTAGATATGTTTAGAATAATTTAATAAACAAACACAATAAAATATACTTTTTTTGGTTAGGTTCATAATGATTTTTGCGAAATTATTGCATACAGAAATTTTTCTTTGCCTTATTCGGCAAGAAGAGCGTTGCTATGTAATCCAAAATCAGTGAGATTAAGGGAATATAATGTTTCTCGGGAGATGTACCGTGAAACAATGAGAAGACAGAGTATAAAAGATGGGTAGACTATGTGGAGACTGTGAACTTTGAGTGAGACATTGAGGGTGCTTAGTGACCATGAGACTAAGAGAGACAGTGAGACCAGGAGACAAAGACAATATGACACCCGTCATCACAATGATATTGCCTGATCTTATTGATGTTACCATCTGCAGATGATCTCATTCTTTTCCCACGGCCCCCAACATCACTGATGATGTGAGGCTCTTCAGGGGAACAGAATAGGTAGCCAAGAGAGTCTTCGGTGAAAACACCAGGAAGAACGCTGCCTTCGTCCTAGTCAAGTTTGACGCTGAGAAGGACAATTAATAAAACAACTTCCGTTCTTTACATGATATATTCACACACAACACACACACACAACACACACACCACAAAACACACACACACACCACACAACAAAACACACACACACCCACCACACACCAACACACACACACATATAATGCAACTTGCCAAAAACGGCGAACCCCCTTAAAAAATTTGATACGAGTTTATTTAAAAGGAAAAGAAACTTACTTAAAGTTCTTTACTATTTATTAAAAAGCTCGAAATTAATATTATATATTTTTGAAAAAAAAGATTTGTTTTAAAAGGGTTATTAAAAAATAATACTGTGAATTTTTCGTATTTTGCGGAAAATTTCTGTCAAAACTGTATTAAAATTTAACTTTCAATTTTTGTCGACTTAACCATAGTAAAGGATGAAAAAATTTAATTTTGAAAAAAATAGAATAGCTTCTTTTTGCTAAAATTTTAGGCAATAAAAAAAATTGTCGGGAAAAAAGGACAAAGGAATCTAGTGTAAAATTTTTACTTGGGGGCAACGTTTCGCTCTTAAACAAAATCATTTTAAAAATCACAATAATATGTCACAACAGTTGCATTTGTTCCTTTTACCTAAAATTTTCCCATAATTCTAACAACGTTTTTATAATAAAAAATATACGTTGTATTTCCCCTTAAAAAAACCTTTCAGATTTTACCTTGTATTATCCAGAATTGTAGTGAATGGTTCAGAGAACCGACATGTTGATAAATTAGACACATGTGCAACTCTTGGGTATCTTTATTGAGGAAACGTTTCGCCACACAGTGGCTTCATCAGTCCAAGATTGAGGGACTGAACACTCGACTAAAGGTTGAGGGGTATTACCCATATTTTTTCCAAATTTTTGGGGCCAACTTGCATGAAACTGTTGTTTAAACAAACACCGCTAGATGTCAGTAGCGGTGTTTTCATGCAGAAATTTTCTGACCTCATCAAGTATTGCCAGTTCAGGCTAAATTATTATTCAGTTTTAAATTTTACTTAATATTAGTAATTATAAAATATGGATAATTGTAAATCAGTGTAACAAAAAGGGGAATAACGAAAGGGGACAGTCTGGGCAGTAACCTGTAAGGTGCATGTGACAAAAAACACTCACTGTCAAGGTGCAGTGTGACAGTAACACTCACTGTCAAGGTGCAGTGTGACAGTAACACTCACTGTCAAGGTGCAGTGTGACAGTAACACTCACTATCAAGGAGCAGTGTGAGTAACACTCACTGTCAATGTGCAGTGTGACAGTAACACTCACTGTCAAGGTGCAGTGTGACAGTAACATCACTTCAAGGAGCGTGTGATAACACTCATGTCAAGTGCAGTGTGACGGGTAACACCACGCAAGGTGCAGTGTGACAGTAACACTCACTGTCAATGTGCAGTGTGACAGTAACATTCACTGTCAATGTGCAGTGTGACAGTAACACTCACTGTCAATGTGCAGTGTGACAGTAACACTCACTATCAAGGAGCAGTGTGAGTAACACTCACTGTCAATGTGCAGTGTGACAGTAACACTCACTATAAAGGAGCATTTAAAACACTCACTGTCAATTCCCGTGACAGTCCCCTCATTCAAGGTGCGTTGACAGTAACCTCACTGTCAAGGTGCAGTGTGGCGGTAAGATCATTGTCAATGTGCAGTGTGACAGTAACACTCACTGCCCAAAAGGCAGTGTGGCGGTAAACTTTGTCAATGTGCTGGGACAGTAACACCCTGTCAAGGTCAGCGTGGCAGAAACACTCATCCCAAAGGGTACAGGTTGACGGTAGCACTCACTATCAAGGTGCGGGCTGGAGTAACACTCATATTAAAGGGTGCAGCGTGGCAGAACACTCACTGTCAAGGGCAATGGGGCAGTAAACTCAATCAAGGTTTTACGGGCAAAAACTATCAAGGGCAGCGAGACAGAAAAAAACTACTACTAAGGTGCAATGTGACGGAACACTACTGTCAAGTTGCGTGTGGGGTAAAACCAATGTCAAGTGCATGTAGGGGTAACACTCACTATAAAGGTGAGTCGACAGTAACACCATTTTCAAGGGCAGGGGACAGTAACCCTCACTATAAAGGGGGGAAGTTTTTGCAGTAACACATCAAGGCGCAGTCTCAAAAAACTCACGTCAAAGTGCAGTGGGCAAAAACCTCACTATCAAGGGTGCAGTGGACAGTAACACCACTATCAAGGGCTGGGGACAAAAAACATCACTATCAACGTGCAGTGTGGCAGTAACACTCACTATCAAGGTTCTGTGGACACTAACACTATAAAGTGCAGTAGACAATAACACTCACTATCAAGGTGCACTGGGGAAAAAAAACACCATTGTCAAAGCGCAGTGTAACATAACACACACTATCAAGGTACAGTTGACGGTAACACTCATGTCAAGGTCAGTGTGAAAGAAACACTCACTGTCAATGCATCTGGCAGTAAGACCACTCCCCAAGGGGGCAGTGTACAGTAACACTCCTATAAACGTGTTTGTGATAGTAACCCCCCTGCAAGGTGCAAGTAACTAACACCACTGTAAAGGGTGCGTGTGACAGTAACTCTCACTGTCGGGACAGCGTGCAGTAACACTCAGTTACAAAAAACGCGATTCTAAAAGCTTAGAGATCTCCAGTGAATATAAAAGGACTGCCCTTCTGCATCCAGCCTTTACGGGTTTTCTAAAAATTATCAGTACCCCTGGCCAGTATCCCTTAGAATTCAAAAAGAAAAAATAGTCTTCAGGTTACAAAAGGTGGCTATAACTAAAAAATTAAAATTTAATAAATTTATTAATAATTTAAATTTTCTAGGCTATTCAAATTAAATTAAATCAATACACAAAATAAGAAAAATCACTTCTCTCGTGTACAGTATTATTTTTGCTAAGCACATACACATTTATAATTCTTTAAATACCCTCTGGTACATTAACATTTAACAAAGCACCCCCAATCAAATATCGTCACCATACTCCGCTACCCCCTACGTTGAACTTCCCCTCAACTCCCCCAACGAAGACTTATAGTCAAGGAGATAAGAAAATAGGCGAGGAAAAAGTTCAACACGGAAGTCGCGAAGGCAAAAAATCTTCTATGACTGTCAAGACTTAACCAGAGAAATAATTGGATAACCATTGATATACCAATATGGGGGAAATTTAAAAACTTGGAGACCAAAGTCCCTCAAGAGGCGACTGTTTGGTTCCCTTAAAAGTTTCAAAGGGATATCAAAGGTTTTTCCGTTTCTAAAATGAAATTTTTTTCCCGTAAATAAATTTAAACTTGAGGCACCCCACACAAGGGGGCCAAACATTCCCTTTTCTTTGGGGGAGTATCTCGTTTTGCAGGAAGGGGTTTCCGGCTTAGGGAAATACAGGGAAGGGATACCTATGGTATTGTAACGCCCCAAAACCCAAGCCAGTATTTAGGCATCAGTTCTTAACAAAATGTTTTATTAATATCTGGAATCTTAAGTATAGGGGTTTTTTAGAATATATTTTTTTAATCTCATTAAACTTTTCTCGAGCTCGTCGGGAAAGTTCAAGAGGTTCCTTCACAACTTTTTTAAGGGGTCGGATAAGATGCCTGTAAATCAATAAATTCGGGGTAAACCGTGCATAAAAAATTTTCAGAACCCAAAAAAGCTATGAGACCTTCTTGGGTTTTTGGGGGAAATTTTAAAATCTAATAAAGCTTGATCTTACTGGGGAGAGGCTGCAAAGAGTTTATTAGAAAAAATCAGTCCGAGATATTAATTTTTTTTTACCCAAGGAAACATTTTTTAGCTTGGCAGGGCCCTGTAGCTTTTAAACCCACGTAAAACTATGTTAATGTTTGGATATGCTTGCCCCAGTGGACTCATTACTAAATGTTTCAAAAAACTGAAGCTTTGGTAATTACCCAAGACCCCTTTTTCCCTCTTTTACGTAGGTAGCACAGGCATTACCAAATGAAGGGGAAGTTCTAATTGCATCAGTCCTTGGGGGTGTAGAAAGCGGTGTACGCTTAGAGAAAAATCTAAATTACGATGATAGCTTGGCAATTTAATCTCTGAAAAGAAGGAAGAGTTATAAAATTTGTGTGATCACATCTATTTAAAGGCATAGGCTCAGATCCCACCGAGTTTTAGCATTAAGGCCTTGAAGTCAAGAGCACGTCATAAAATTATCCCCCTTTCTTAAAAACCTGACTACTGGTGAGGGAATTGCAGATACTGAAGGTTCAATGATCTTTGTTTTAATAATTTGCTACCTCTCGGTCAAAGCATCCCTAAGGGGAAATGGAACGGGGATAATTTCCCTTTGATAGATTGTCCGTCAAGTCAAACTTTGGGCCCGTGGAGGTACACCTGAAACATAAAAAACGTCTGAAAGTACTCACACATTGAAGTAGTTTATGTTTCTTTTTGGTCTCCAAAGACTCATTTAAAATTATGTTTGTTGCACCTGAGTGGTCAGAGTCACCAAGTCATGTATTCTCTTCATAGTTCGTTAGGGTGTCATTACGCACACCTTACACCCCCATTGCTCAAACGTTTATGTGGAAAAACTAAAATCAAAGTTATTCAGGCGGTTAACCGAATTTCTTCGGTAATATTTCTTAAAGGGTGTTATATATAAAGCTTGGTTTCCCCTTGACTTTTATGAATAATCAACTTTTCCCCACAAATTTTTAACACCTTATACGGGCGTTTCCATGCTACTAATAATTTATTTTTTTTAAAGGTAAAAGTACCAAAAATTTATCCCCTACTTTAAAAGTTCCCTCTGACTTTTAACAAATAGGGGTTTTTACTGGGCCATTGTAACTTAAGTTTCTCGAAACTATGTCAGAGGGGTTTCCTCAAGTTTGGATTAAGGTCAAGGAAAACTGGAAGAAAAATGAACCCCAGCACTCACCCCCCTCATTTGTCCACAAGTCATAAAAGGGTGGACAATGGGGCCTTGGCCTTCTACCCTAGAAAGTTTTAAAAGTGAAAAACCCAAAGAGTCACTGGGGCTTCCCTCATGGCAAACAAAGCACGGGTAGGTAAAGATCCCCCAAGGGTTTTAAGGGGGGCAAAATTTCCTTAAAATGGATTTGAGAAGAATGCTGGGGGGTTTATCCTCCATTAAGCTGGGATATAGGGTGGGTGAAGAGAGGCTCACTCCCAAAGTTAGTAGAGATTTGCATTAAGTCGGATGTGAATTGGTTCCCACGGGCAACAAAATCCTCTAGGGATCCACCCTCTGGAGAAATGGCAAAAAGGGGTTTAGCCACCTCTGTATTTGTTATGGGCTTTTGGTACAGCTTCAGGAAACTCGAAGCAAAACAAAAATTTAATATATACTATGTCCCCCAGATAAAGTGGGGGATAAAGGGCCAACAAAGTCAATAGCTACTCATTCAAAGGTACCGTAAAAATTGGCATTTGACCATAGGTACTCGCCGGGGACGTGGGGGATAAGTTGGCAAATTTTACACGATCTGCAATAGGTAGTGATATCTGAGGACATTTTGGGCCAAAAATAGGTTTCCCTAATTTTATTCAAGGTTTTACGATGCGAGAAATGTCCAGCCACTGGTAGGTCATGAGCCATTTTAAGAACAGTCTCTCTGCATTGACTTGGAACAACTAAGATGGAATAGTCTGTCTCATCTGAATTTAATTTGAATACTGATTTATACAGGATACCTTTTATATATTCAAATTTATATGAAAAGTTTTTCCTTTGGATAACTTGATTTTGTCTAGCTGCATTATGGCAATTCTGAAGAGAAGGGCAATTACGTTGTAAATTGACAAAGGAGTCCTTCGACATATCTAAAGGCTTAAAGTCGGGGAAAATCAAAGGGGGCCCCAATTTTAGGAAAACCCGGGGCTTTGGCTGAACCCCTAGTAAAAGGACTTTTAAATAGTATCGGAGGATTTTCCTAAATTTTCTTTCAAAAACAAGTAAACCGGTGACCCTTACAACCCCCCGTTTTTCGGAGTAGTATCACTTTTTTTTTAACCCCACATGAATTCACGAGACATTGTTTTCTCTGAACTTTCGGGGGGGTTCTCCGATCTCAGGAAGAGGATTTTGGAAACCCCATGTCCATTTTTTGGGGTGATAAAAGGGGGTTTCAACCCCCCCAAAAAAGGATAGAAGGGGCACCTTTTACATTCCTTTTATTTACGGAGGGGGAGCTAGAAACACTTAAGCCCCCAACCTTAAACCCAATTGGACCTAATGTAACAACGGATTGTGGGAAAAAAGTGTCTTAGGGGGGGCCCCCAAGTATCTCGAAAGAACAGCAGAAGGAAGGGTTTTTTTTAAAGGGTTTAAAGGGAAACCAGCTTATCAAAAGGGGAACTAAACTGTGGAAATCCTGTCTCGTAAAATGGTAGTTTACTTAAATCCTTTAAACCCTTTTTCCGGGAACAAAAGGGGGTGCTTGGCCCATTACAGTCTTTAAAACATCTTTCCAACTTTTTGGACCTTCTTAGAAGCCCAACTGGACTTTTAAATGCCCCTTTAAAACACCCCTAAATACAAACCGGAATAAAAGAAGTCAGTTTACCTCTCCACTAAGGCTTTGATTTCTTAAGATCTGGTAAACCCCTTTCCCCTTTAAAGGGTTTCGACCCCTTTTAAGGTTTTTTTATAGGAATTGTGGGGCTTCAGCATAAAGGGTTCACGCCTCAGAAATTTCCCCTAAACTTTAAATCAGGTTACTTTTCTCAAATGAATGTTCTTATTGGTGGGGAAGATTTGTCAGGAAAATGGTTGGGAAAACCTTTAAAAGAAATCTAAAGATTCAAAACGTGACCCAATTCCGAAAAAGTTTTTACTTTAACGGGGCGAAAAGGTTTTGGCCAGGCGGGGAAAGGGTTGCAAAAACCTAAAAACCCCCCTTTCCTGTAAAAATTTTTTGGTTTTTTGATATGTTTTAAAAAGGGCTGAAAAACCCACCCCAAATTTGTTATTTTCCCTTTGGGGAGATTTCAATTTTCCCACATGAAAATGGGAGGTGACTCAAACAAACTTTTATGCCAGAAATAGTCTTGGAAGCACCCCTGGACAATGGAAAATTACCGGGGAAAACTAATGAGGTTTTTGTAAAAAGGGTTTTCCCCCTTGAACCAAGGGTTAACTGATCCTAGTAGAAATAAAAAAAAAAGGGCCAGTATTTAAACTTCTCAAAAAAACCGAAGCCCCTAAAGTCAAAAAAACAATTAACTCTGACCAATAAACATAAAAAGGAAAAAAGGAGTATAAATCAGTTTAATTTAACGAAAGGGGTTATTCCAGTAAGTTTTAATTCCAACACCATAGTTTGACCGTAACCCCCCCAAAAATAATCAAAAAATATAAAGACTTATGGGGAGACACGAGCAACCAAAAACCCTAAACCAGTACCTGGAGAAGCTGAATATATAAATAAGCATACAAGGCTAAAATTTTAAATTTTGTACCATTTAGGAAAAACCTTTGAAAATTTAGTAAGAAAAAGGACGTGCGAGTTTGTACAAAAGAAGGGAAAAAAAGGTTTCCGAATTTTCTTAAAACAAGATAAACTAGCTTAAAATTCACAGATTTAGAGGGAAAAAAAATGAGGATGTTTATACCACACAGAAGAAGCAAAAGGGAAACAAAAGGCCCCCTTTCCCGGATACTGCAAAAAAAAAAAAACTATTCATTTTTTCAAATTTAAGCCAAAACTACCTGTAAAAATGGACCCTTCTTTAGGGACAATTTAAAACTAAAATAAAAAGGGGAAAAGGGGCGAAATTTTTTTAAAAAAACAATTTTGACGGTGTTCAGCCCAAAAATTAAATGACAACAAAAGCAATTTCGGAAAAGTTTTTTTTGTCCAGCCCGACCAAGTAATCCCGTAGAATTCAAAAAAGAATTTTTTAAACATACTCACTCACCAGCACTCGGACCAAAATTTGGGAAAATTCCCTATTTTAAAAAAGTTCCCAATCTAAAACAAAAATACCGGAGGAAACCCTTTTAGAGTGCATATATAATTTTTCCCTTTTCCCTAAGGGGCCTATTTCAGCACTAGCTTTAAAAAAAAAAAAAAACAGAAACCCGAAAGGGTAAACTTCCCCATAAAAAACCTTTTAAAGAGTGATGAATGACAAAACACAAACTTCATGAAACAATTTCCAAACGGTTATAAAACCCCGACCAGCAGGGTGATCATGCCTCTCCACAACTGCTGAAAAAAATATGACAAAAAATTTCGGGGGGCGTTGGGAAAAAGAAACGAAAAATTTTCAAGAAGAAAATAAGCAGTGTTTTCCCGTGGGCAGCGGAGAACAACATGACTTTTTAAGGGAAAAATTTCCCGCCCAGTATGGAAACAATTTTAAAAAACTAAAAGGGCTATTGTATACAAACTCAAGAAGGTCGTCAAATTGAACCAAAAGCAAAAACTGAAAGACTGGGAATAATTATGTCAAAAATGACCTTTCAGCTTTACCCTAATTTTCAAAGCAAGAAAAATAATCCCAATGGTGAAATTTTTTTAAATCCCTTTTTTTGGAATATTGCTCAGTGCTGACGGCCCAGTTCAGGGCAGGAGAAATATCAGAGCTTGAACAAATACAGTGAGAGTTTAGAGCTCGCACAGAGCCTGTAAAACATTTAAATTACTAAGAACGCCTTAAAGTTTTAAATATGCACTTAATGGAGCGGAGGAGAGAGAGGATGCATGGTAATGTACACCTGAGCCTTGTTCCAAATCTACAACACTGCTATAACAACATGCTAGAGTGAGAGACATGGGAGGAAGTGCAGAATAAACCCAGTAAACAGCAGGGGTGCAGTGGGCACAATAAGGGAAACTTCATCAACATCCGTGGCCCCAGACTATTCAACATCTTACCAGGAAATATCAGACACACTACTGAAATAAGTTAGAGTCTTCAAGAGAAAACTAGAGAAGCATATTCACCAGGTACCAGATGAACCAGGTTGTTGTGCTGCAGGAAGCCGGTAGCAACAACATGGTTAACCAGGCCAAGCACCTGACATACCTGGCCCATTGCCGTGTTCCAAGAGTAGAAAAACTCGTAAATCTTCATAGGTATATTATCATTCTCTCATACGCACTTTCAATCAAAAAAATCAAAGCTTCTGACAATTTAACAAAATTGTGATGAACAAGTTTCCCTCCTCAACCCAACCGTCTCATCACTTTACATCTCCTGAACATTACAAATCACTACAAATATTGCGTTCTAAAAGGACGCCATTGTAAAATATCAGTAATAAATTTTGATACTGATTTAGGCTCATATTGTGTTTCAGAGGCCAAATCAATTAGCAGTCATAACACATAATCCTCATGAAGAGGTTTGCATGTAGAAATTTTAAGAATATTTACAGTGAAAAATTAATAGCTGGTTTCACAGTTTAGGGGCCTTGATAGATACTGGGAATCATAAATTAAATATCTGTTGAATTTTAACTGTTGAACAAACTTCCGAGAGAAAAACATATATGCTCGTTAAACTTCGGGGATTCAACTTTTATTAACCACTAAGTTAAACTTCGGCGCCCCTGACGCTTGCCATTCTTGCTGAATATCTCTCTCTGAGCAGCTGGTGAGCCTGAGCCAGGGGCACCTTCTTGTGAACCCAGGCCATCACGGTTTTGTTTCCATGTCCTCGGATTTTGACTATCCTCTTATGCAGAAGCTCTTAGCGTGGGTGGAGCGAGCGATCTCACCAGCCGTACAAAACTATTGTATCCCACAGCTGCTCAGCCAAGGGTAGGATGTCCTGGGAGGAGGCTAAAACTGTCTTTTGGGAGCTCAATAGTGTATGCAAAGGGAACTCCAAGGCTGTACATATAGTCATCTGCTGTGCCTGAGGCCAAGTACATCATGTGGGAGCTCTGACCATACTGCAGGAGAGGAAAAGAGTGAAAGTTAGCAGTATAGAACGTGATATGTACAAGTTTTATTCAGGATGTTACTTTTATATTACGGATGAATTGAGTGTACTTATAAGTACTGCTCAGCAAAGACATATACAATACCTATTATATAATATACTGGTATAAAGGGACCAGCATATATGCATATATCTAAGGGGGTTTTTTTATGATCTTACATGCTGTTGAGGAGTAAAAAGGTAACATTGCATTTAAGGATTCATACAAAGTGATTAGTAACTTGAGTCCTGAAGGTTTGTGTAAAACATGTCTTACTACAGTGTCTTTAGTACAGTGTCGTAGGTATATTTGCGATTTGGAGGGTCGTCTCAAACTGTGATTAATGAATGGCAGGACTGTTATTTAATGAATGACATTCATTCAATCGTATATATTATATATATAAAATATTTTAATATATTAATTATATATATAATTTTATATATTATATATATATATATATATATATATATATATATATATATATATGCAATAAAATCACAGTAAATAGGTGATTTTAAAATATGCAAAACAACCATTGTAAAAGAGTAGTGAAATTCCAAGCCCTTTCGTGACTCCTCACATTGTCAAGGAACTATGAAAGTAATACATCAAAGGAAGGCAATTAAAGGGCTAAGACCACACCTCACAGTCAACCCCCACAACAAAGAAACACCTGACGCGCGACAATACCGGACTCATAAGAAAAGATGAACATTGCAGTAGGTCCGCTGGCCCAACTAGACAGGTCCTCACGACATCCCACTAACAAATAAGGTTTATTATTTGTCCAATGTATTATTAAATTCTTCCCAAATTTTATTAATTATAAATGAATCTAATTTATATAAACCAAAGGAAATATTCATATTATTTTCAAAACTGCTTTTTATGAAACAAGATTCAATTATATTCCTGTCGACCATGGACTTGCTTGATACAACTTTCTCAACTTTTTGAAAATCAATTGGATGGTTAAAATCTCTTACATGAATAAATAGAGCATTGGAATCTTGTCCAGTTCTAATGCTATATTTATGTTGTTTTAATCTAAGTTCGAGATTTTTACCAGTTTGACCGTAATAAACTTTATCGCAAATTTTACAAGGAATCTTATAGACACATCCGTCAGCATTTTGGGGGGAATTCTTTATCAAAAGTTTTTTTTACTGTATCAAGATTTTTAAATACAACTTTAATATTAAAAGTCTTAAGAAGAGAAGGCATATCAACCAAGTTTTCATGGTAAGGGAGAATCAACATATTTTTAGTTGAATAAGGTTGGTTGTCCCTTTTTGGATTGTAAAAAGTATTTCTAACAAATTTCTCGGGTATTTCAGATCAATGGCTATTTCATAAATTGTGGATATTTCTTCATCTATGAACTCTGGACTACAAATACGTAAAGCTCTCAAAAACATTGATGAGATAACAGACAGTTTAACTCTATCTTGATGGGAAGAATAATAGTGTAGAAAGGAACAGTTATTTGTAGGTTTTCTCTAAATTTTAAAATTTACAGAAAACCTACAAAGATTGTACATAGATGCCTGAATTGTACCTGCTATGACTCCCTATTGAGACTTGTTTCACACCACCTCCTGACGGTGAGAATGCAGTTATATGTAGAAATCCAGTCTGGGGATGCTTAGACCAACCTCTGCTATGACTTGTAGATGAATGGTTCAAAGAACCGACACGTTGTTAAGTTAGACACATGTGCAACTCTTGGGTATCTTTATTGAGTCGATGTGGTCAGTCCATCAATCAAGATTGATGGACTGACCACATCGACTCAAGGTTGAGGGACTGATTACCTCATTCTCCTCCTGTTCTTCAAGTTTATCCTTTGTATGGACTGATGAAGCCACTGTGTGGCGAAACGTTTCCTCAATAAAGATACCCAAGAGTTGTACATGTGTCTAACTTAACCACTCTGCTATGGCTCCAACTCTGTGGAGAGAATGACACCATCAAGCCACAGTAGCCCTGTTGGCAGGCAACTGACTCGTGTCACAGCTTCAGTGAGCAGCTTGCACAAAGTATGATGTCACTTTGACTGCAAGTCCGCTCACTCCAGTTATAGTGTATGCTGTTACGACTCCCAGAGGTTTCACGTGAGTCGTCTCTGCTACGACTCACTCCACTCTCCCTGGCAGTGATTGCCCAGTGATAGTACCAGTCGAGAAATGTCCTCCTGAGTTGCTTGCCAGAAGAAGTCCTGCTCAGTTGCCAAGTATTGATGACCCCTCACTTGAGGGCACCAACAGGTTGTGTCCCAGGTTGAGTAAACCCTGCAGTGACTACTACGATGACTGCTTCACCGTTCCAGAGGAAACCATGCCCATTACATCACAGCTCAGCTGAGCAATGTCTCCTATGTTGCAGTATATGTCCAAATGCAGGAAGGCATGCAGTAATGCCCATCGATGCTCACTGCCTTGGACCACAATGTTTTAGCCCACCCCATCTCTTTTCCTTCCCTCCCTGTAGGAAGTTTTTTTTTTCTGTCCATGTCCACATGAATATATATTATTCTATGTTCTGTACCTCGTTCCTGAGAGAGAGAGAGACCAAGAGTTTTTTTCAATCAATCATGGTCGAGGACGACCATGGGTACATGGCCGAGCGATGTATGCCCAGCTGGGTTCATATTTCGTGGCACAATGGTGCTGACACCTAGTAACTTACCAATTTCAGCCAGTACCACCCTTACTCGGCCTCAGTGAGACAGCCGACGTCTCTCAGGAAACAAGGTTCACTCCGTCACTCTCTCCTGGGCATGGCCCTCCGGGCCTGGGCAACTTATTAACACACTGCCTGTGTACCAAGATCCCAAATAAAGTAAGGAGCCCCCGCAGTCTTATCATTGATCCCCGCCTGGATACACACACAGAACCCATGATTATAATGCTTATGGTAACTTATGATGAATTGTGAATACTTATGGTGACTTATGATGACTTGTGAATGTTTATGGTGGCTTGTAAATCCTTTTGGTGGCTTGTGAATGTTTGCAATGACTTGCGAATGCATATGGTGACTTGTGAATGCTTATGGTGACTTGTAAATGCTTATGGAGACTTGCGGTGACTTGTGAATTTTTACGGTGACTTATGGTGACTTGTGAAGGCTTATGATGACCTGTGAATGCTTATGGTGACTTCTGAGTGCCTATCGTCACTTATGGTGACTTGTGAATTTCTGTGGTGACTTGTGAATGCTTATGGTGACTTATGAATGTTATGGTGACTTGTGAATGCTTATAGTGACTTGCGAATGTTTCTACTGATTTCCTTCAAATCTTCAACGATAATATTTATGCTTATTAAAAACTTATGGTGCACCACTGAACAATTGTGTACTCACCAGCACTGAGGTCCAGGGACTGGGTTATGGTGCACCCTGAACAAGTGTACTCACCAGCACTGAGGTCCAGGGACTGGGTTATGATGCACCCTGAACAAGTGTACTCGCCTGCACTGAGGTCCAGGGACTAGGTTATGGTGCACCCTGAACAAGTGTACTCGCCTGCACTGAGGTCCAGGGACTGGGTTATGGTGCACCCTGAACAAGTGTACTCGCCTGCACTGAGGTCCAGGGACTGGGTTATAGTGCACCCTGAACAACTGTACTCACCTGCACTGAGGTCCAGGGACTAAATTATGGTGTACCCTGGACAACTGTACTCACCTGCACTGAAGCCCAGGGACTGGATTATGGTGCACCCTGAACAGCTGTACTCACCTGCTCTGAGGCCAAGGGACTGTGTTATGGTGCACCCTGAACAACTGTACTCACTTGCACTGTGGCCCAGGGACTGGGTTATGGTGCACCCAGAACAAGTGTACTCGCCTGCACTGAGGAACAGGGACTGGGTTTTAGAGCACCCTGAACAAGTGTACTCGCCTGCACTGAGGCCCAGGGACTGGGTAATGGTGTACCCTGAACAAGGATCAGTTTTAGGCCCTCTCTTGTTCATAATTTACATTAATGACCTTGATGAAGGGATTACGAGTGACATGAGTAAATTTCTGATGATACAAAGATAGGCCGTATAATTCACTCTGAGGAGGATATCAATGAACTCCAGGACGATTTGGACAAATTAATGTCTTGGTCTGAAAAATGGCAGATGAAGTTCAATGTGGATAAGTGTAAGGTACTTGCCCTTGGTAATGAAAATAACCCTCGAAGCTATAATCTAGGTGAAGTAGAGCTTGATCATACAGAATGTGAAAAAGACTTGGGAGTCATGGTAAGCAGAAATCTAAAGCCAAGACAGCAGTGCCTTAGTGTGCGCAACAAGGCCAACAGATTACTTGGATTTATCTCAAGAAGTATAAGTAACAGAAGTCCAAAAGTTATTTTACAGCTCTATACATCACTAGTGAGGCCTCATTTAGATTATGCTGCTCAGTTTTGGTCCCCTTACTACAGGATGGTTATAGACTCATTAGAGAACATACAGAGAAGAATGACTAAAATGATTTACTGTGTAAGGAACCTCCCGTATGAAGATAGACTCAAAGCCTTAAATCTCCACTCTCTGGAGAGGCGTAGAATGAGGGGAGGTATCATTGAAGTGTATAAGTGGATGACGGGCATAAACAAGGGAGATATTAATAAAGTACTGAGGGTGTCGAACCAGGTAAGAACCAGGAATAATGGATTTAAGTTGGATAAATTTAGATTTAGAAAGGACGTAGGTGAGTACTGGTTTTCTAACAGAGTTGTAGATGTGTGGAACAGTCTTCCAGTGGGGATAGAGCTAGGACCTTGTGTAGCTTTAAGAAGAGACTGGACAAATTATGAGTGGGAGGGGCTGGGTTTGATTGGTGTCACTGGTACGGGAGTTATTTCTGGGGAAGCTTTAGGTGTAGTCGTTTGATAAGGACCTCCCTCGCATGGGCCAGTAGGCCCTTCTGCAGTGTTCCCCTTTTCTATGTTCTTATGACTTCCATCAGAGCTTATTTCTTGGGTAGCATTGAAGTTGGGTTGGTGTGGGGGAAAAGTTCAATAGATAGGAGTAGCGAGGGAGTATATAGTAACAATAGTTTCATTGCCGGCTACTTTTAAGGTAGGGTAAGTCAAGCCCCCGGCTTTTCCCCGCCTTTTTTTTCCCCTCCCCGAAAGTGATAGTTTCATTGCCGGCTACTTGTTTAAGGTAGGGTAAGTCAAGCTCCCACTATTCCCGCCTTTTCCCCCACCCCGAAAGTGATAGTTTGACTGCTGGCTGCTTGTTAAGGTGGGGTCATCTAGCTCCCGCTATCCCTTCCCCTCCTTCTTCCCCCCCCCCGAAAGGTACATGTGGGGCTCGGTCCAAACAGTAATCACTAGACTCACAGCTCCCAGCACTACTGTAAGTACATTCCTGCCTTGTATTCTAGTGGTTTTATTGGTTGAAAGCTTCACTTTTGACCAAAAAAAAACTTAGTCCTTCAGTTTTGCTCTAAGTTGACTTTTTGTAATAATCACCACATTTTTTAGGTATTGTACTTATCATGAGAGTGATTTCTTAAGCAGGGGGTAACCTGTCTATTTTTCCAGCTTGGATGACAGAAAAGGGTCACCTCCCAAAATCAACGAGCAGAACGATGGAATGGACTAACGTCCAGACTTCCCCTTTTTGGATTTAATTACCTGTGCACCTGTAGGGAAATTGCGGGACGAATCCTTCATCATTGCAGTGGTAAAGAACCTGCTTTCCTGTCATCGGGATATAATACTCACAGTTATACTGTGAAGAACGAACCAGGGGGTTGTAACCAACACCTGCGACCCCCCCCCCCTATCATCAGCAAGGGCTACAATTTCAACAACACAGTGTCACCAAAACCAGACACCCAATTTTTTAAAAAATTAGTGTTGAATTCAGTTATCATTTATATTTTTCATTTTCATTTTTTTTGTAGTTTAATATTTCATATTTAAGTGTTTTATATTTATATTTTCTATATAATAAAGTGTTTATGTTTCTCAGTTATTATTTCTTTTTCTATTCTTTAAATTTTCCTGAGGAGGAGCCAGCCTGGGTAATACTGTCTGAAGTTTTTTACAGGGCTGAGTAAGCCTTCACAAGGGGCGACCCTCCCAGGATCAACCTACTGAATCAAAAATTCAACTCCATCCGAATCTACCATTGGAACTTCAACGCCGCATACCACAGATGGTTACCACCAGCCATGAGTAATCATTCTCTATGGTAGGACTACAGTTCAGGTATTTAAAAGATTTGGTGATTGATAGTCCCCAATTTTTGTAAGTCAAGTCAAGGCAGGAATACTATTTAATTCTGCCATCTTTTTTTTTGTGTGAGCTTGAAACACTTTGGAGGTTTAGACTCTAGGGACCCGAGTTTTTCCAGTGACAATTTGTTTCATTGAGCTTTTTATTAAAATCAAGGAACTGTCATAGGGCACCTTTGATTTGTTGGTGAAAGATTGGATGGTCAAGTGCCCCCAAATTCTATTTACTGTTTGCTGGGAGCCAGCATAGAACCCTTCGTTTTAATTAATACATATTGTTTAATTGAAGTAGGGATTGAGCCCTCTGGTTTATTTACAGTTTGAGCGGAGCAGGAATTGAACCCTCCGTTTTTTTTAAATACCCGTTTCATTTACCCTGATAGTTTAAGTTATTCTTGGAAGTATGGATGAATACCAGTTTTGGATGAATGCTAAAAGTAATTAGGAATAACGGGGAAAAAATTTTAGAATCTTCATTAGTGCTAAGACCCAGGAAAGACTTGAAAGAGAGAGAATTGAAGAGAAGAAAGAGATTTTAGAAAGGGAAAAAAGAAGAAGAAAAGGAGAGAGAGAGAATAGAAAGAGAAGAAGAAAAGGAGAGAGAGAGAATCAAAAGAGAAGAGAAAAAGGAGAGAGAGAGAATTGAGAGAGAAATCCAAGAAAGACAGCTTTTCTAGAAAGAGAGAGAGAAGACAAAAAGGAGCGTGATAGACTTGATCGTGAGGAGAGAGCTAGAGTACGTGAAGAACAAGTTAAATTAAGAGAACTTGAGGAAAGAGCAAAGGATAGAGAAGTTGAGGAAAAAGCTAGAGAACGTGAGGAAAAAAACTAGAGAACGTGAGGAAAAAGCTAGAGAACTTGAGTTAATAGAGAGAGAAAAGGATTGCGAGCTCGAAAAATCTTGCCTTGAATTAGAGAATAGAAAGTTAACTCTTACACAACAACAATTAGAGGAAGGAGAAATTGAACATCATGCAGCCAGTGCACATATTCCAACACCTAATTTACCTCCCTTCACAGGGGGGAAGACATAACTTCATATATTATCAGGTTTGAAAATACCGCTACCCTCTGTGAATGGCCTGCTGACACCTGGGCTACCGGGTTTTAGGAATGTTATTTTCCGGTACAGCTTTGGAATATCTATGCAACTTTGTCGCGGGATATTATATGTAATTAATAGCCTACTGAAGAAGCAACCCTTTAAAAGCATACCAAAAAACCACTTTTTTCTTACGGGAAAGATTTCAGGTATGCCACCTTACAGCCGGGCCAGAACTTTCAGCAGTTACAGGTAACACTCTTTCGTTTGTTCGACTTTTGGATAGAGAGTTCAGGAATTGATCACAGTTATGAATCTCTTAGAGACTTCATGGTTGCTGACCAGTTCCTGACAGCTCTTCCTCATCAGATACGAATATTCATTAGAGAACGTAACCTGATTAAAGCTGAGGAAGTTGCTGAGGCTGCTGACCTGTATGCTGAAGCTCACAAATCCTATAAAGACCTAAAGGGATCGAACCCTAAGGGCAAGGGTTCATCAGACCTTAAGAAATCAAAGCCTCTAGTGGAAAGTAAAATGACTTCTTTTATTCCTGTTTGTCATTTGTGTGGTGTTACGGAACATAAACGTCCAGATTGTCCTTCTAAGAACGTCCAAAAAGTTGGAAGATGTTTTAAAGACTGTAATGACCAAGCACCCTTCTGTTCAGGAACAGTTAATGGACTTAATGTATCTACCATTTTACGTGACACTGGATGCACATGTATAGTCATTTCTGATAAGCTGTTCCCTAACCTTAAAGAAACTCATTCCTCTGCTATACTTCTAGACTACTTGGGCCGTACGGACACTTTTCCTACCATCCGTTGTTACATTAGATCTAAATGGTTCACAGGTTGGTCTGAAGCCGTACTAGCCCCCAATCACTTCTTGCTCCGTTCTAATAGGTAATGTAAAAGGTGCCATTCTTCCTTCTGAGGTTGACCTTTAAACCCCAAGGTGGACATAAGTGTTTCAGCCCCTCTTCCTGTAGAGTCAGAGAACCCCCTCGAAAGTTCAGATGAGACAATTCTCGTGAGATTCATGTGGGATTAAAAACCAGTGATGCTACTCTCGAAAGCGAGGCAGTAGGATCACCGGTTCACTTATTAGATGAAAGTGAAGATATCACCTCCGATACTATAAATGTCTTGACTAGGGCTCAAACCAAAGCCCGGGCTTCTCCTACTGCCCCATCCTTTGATTTTCCCCTGACTTTAAAGCCTTTAGACATATCGAAGGACTCCTTTGTCAATTTAACAACGTAATTGCCCTTCTCTTCAAATTGCCATAATGCCGCTAAACAAAATCAATTTATCCAAAGGAAAAACTTTTCATATAAATTTGAATATAAAAAGGTATCTTGTACAAGTCGGGATTCAAATTTAAAAATTCAGATGAGACAGACTATTCCATCTTAGTTGTTCCAAGTCAATGCAGAGAGACTTTTTCTTAAAATGGCCATGACCTGCCAGTGGCTGGACATTTCTCGCATCGTAAAACCTTAAATAAAATTAGGGAAACCTATTTTTGGGCCAAAAATGTCCTCAGATATCACTACCTATTGTAGATCGTGTAAAGTTTGCCAACTGTCATCCTCCCGGGGTACCAGGCGAGTACCTAGGGTTTAAAAATGCCAGTCTTTACGGTCCCGTTTGAAAGAGTAGCTATTGACATCGTTGGTCCTTTATCTCCACTGTCATCTGGGGACATAGATATATATTAACATTTGTTGATTATGCTTCGAGTTTCCCTGAAGCCATACCTTAAAGACCTAACTACTACAGAGGTGGGTGAAGCCCTTTGTCCATCTTCTCCAGAGTGGGCATCCCTAGAGAAATTTTGTCTGACCGTGGGACACAATCACATCTGACTTAATGCAACATCTATACCAACTTCTGGGAGTGAAGCCCCTCTTCACCACACCCTATCATCCCAGCTGTAATGGGAGGATGAGCACCAGCATTTGATTCTCAAGTCCATTTTAAGGAAACTTTGCTCCCTTAAACCGAGGGTGGCATCGTTACCTACCCTGTGCTTTACACAAATAACCCACACATAAAACCTATGCCCCAGTGGCATGTACATTCACTACTTTTCCTATCATGCTTCCCCTGTCAAGAAAGTTTCTTATCTCCCTCTTTCTCCGTGCCCTCCGCAAACTGTGATCCTCAGTTCCTTCCAGCAGAAATTTCCACTCTTCATAATTCGTTCTCCCGTCTTGGCTACCGTTCCCATTTCATAGACTCTGCCCTCTCACGTTCTAAACGCAATTTCTTCTCTCCCAAACTCTCTACTCATGAGAACTCTTCTATCCTCTGCCTTCCCTACATTCCGGTCTTTCTAATCTCAACAATTCTCTCCGTCCCTTAGACATCAAGCTTACCTTCCGCCCGACTAACACTCTTCGCACTAATCTCTTCATACCTCTCCTCCCTCTACAGATGTTCCTGGTGTCTACTCTATTTCTGCTCCTCCTGTCCTCTTCAATACTTTGGAGAAACTGGTCGATCTCTTTCTGACGACTTAGGGAGCACAAAAATAGTGTTAGGGTTGCCGACACTAACAATGCTCTTTTCTGTCACGCAGAAAATCATAGCCATCCTATTGACTGGTCTTCTACTAAAACTGTCTTCCCTACTTCCAACTCGAACATCGCCGTCTAGTTGAAACTCTTTTAATACACAACTTTCCTTGATGAATCTTAGCCCTGGCTTCGTCTCTGTAGATGCCTTCCTCTCCCACTACATTGTTAAAATGCTCCAAACTTCAGAACACCCGTGACTTAACTGAAATCCTCATTTTTTCTTTCTTTTTCTTCTTCCTCCCTTTCCCCCTTTCCTCTTCCTTTTCTCCTCTGGGTTGTCTTTCTCTCTCCTGTCTCGTGTTTCTGTTCCTTCTTCATTTATTTTATTTCATCACTTCCCCTTTCACGCACCTCTGTGCGCTTGCTCTCCCTCTGTGGGGATCTAGCTCTCTTGCAGTGCTACCCTTCCTTTGTTTTTGACTGCTCGTCATCCCTTTTTTCCCACTTCTACCACTACCACTACTACTACCTCTTCTTCTTCTACTACTACTAAACTACTGATGAAAATTTAAGACACATGTGGGGGCGTCCCGGTTGTCTTTGTTGTGGACGTTTCGCCATCCATGGCTGGGTGGATGGCGAAACGTCTACGATGGTGATGCCCGGGTGTTGTGCATGTGTCTTAATTTATCTTGTCGGTATTAATACAATTCTTGTACTACTACTACTAAATACTACTCTACTACTACTACTACTACTACTACTACTACTACTAAATTCTACTACCTCCACCTCTTCCTGCCTATATATAGCCGCCTGCTCCACCTCTGTTAGTGTGACTTTGTCAAGGTCCAAGTCGGACCGAAACGTCGTCGTAAGCTTCTCTCTTTTATGTGCGGGTTATTTGTGTATCGTTTCCAGTCACGGTATTTTGCCTTTTTGTTATTTATATACCCCGTGCTTTGTTTTCCATGAGGGGAAATTCCCCGTGACTCTTTGGGTTTTCACCTTTTGAACTTCTCTATGGTAGACGGGCCAGAGGCCCATTGTCCATCCTTTATGACTTATGGACTAATGACGAGGTGAGTGCTGAGGTTATCTTCTTACCAGTTTCTCCTTGACCTTAGATCCAAACTTGGAAGACCTCTGATATAGTTTCGAAAAACCTAAGCGTGTCAATGGACCATACAAAACCTATTTTTATTCCAAAAGTCAGAGGAGAAGTTTTAAAGTAGGAGATAAAGTTCTTGTACTTTTTCCTATCAAGTCAAATAATTATTAGTAGCATGGAAGGCCCCTATAAAGTAATTTAAAAAATTTTTGGGAAAGTTGACTACCTCATAGAAGTCAAGGGGAAACCTAAGCTTTATCAATCAACATCCTTAAGAAATATTACCGATGAAATTCGGTTAACTGCCTTAATAACTTTGACTTAGTTTTTCCACACGAACTTGATACGACAACTGAAGAATGTAAGGTGTGCGTAATTGACACCTCTAACTTTGACTATGATGAAGAACTACATGACTTGGTGACTTTGACCACTCGGACGCAACCAACATTAATACTAATGAATCTTTGGATGACCAAAGAGACATGAACCTACTTCAATGGGGTGAGTAACTTTTCAGACGTCTTTACTGATATTCCAGTGTTACCTCCACAGTAGTCCATAAATTTACTTAGTGACGGACAATCCTATCAAACGAAAAAATTTTACCCATTCCATTCACCTTAGGGATGCACTTTACCGAGAGGTAGACAAATTATTAAAACTAAAGATCATTGAACCTTCATATCTTCATATTGTTCACCAGAAGTCATGGGTTAAAAGGAGGGGTAATTCAATAGACTTGCTATTGACTTCAGAGGCCTTAATGCTAAACTCGGTGGGATGCTGAGCCTATTTCCCTTAATAGATAGCGATCTACACCAAAATTTTTTGACTCTTCCCTTCTTTTCAGAGATTGATATTGCGCAGGCATATCATCAAGTAATGTTAGATCCTTCTTCTAAGCAGTACAACCGCTTTCCTACACACCAAGGACTGATGCAATATAGAACTATGCCCCTTTGGTTTGGTAACTGCCTGTGCTACCTACGTGAGGGCTGAGAGAAAGGTCTTGGTAATAGCCAAATTTTTCAGTTTTTTTTTGATAACATTTACGTAATGACATCCACGTGGGGCGAACATATCCAAACATTAACATCAGTTTTGCGTAGGGTTTCGCTCACATGGCCTCACTGCCAAGCCGAAGAAATGCTTCCTTGGGTATAACAAGATTAGATATCTTGGACTGATACTTCTAATAACTCTCTGCAGCCTCTCCCCAGTAAGATCAAAGCTTTATTAGAATTTAAATTCCCCAAAACCAAGAAACTCATGGTACTTCTTGGTTCTGTAAATTTTAAAGCACGGTTTATCCCCAACCTTACTGATCTTACAGGCATCTTATCCGACTTCCTTAAAAAGTCTGTGAAGGAACCTCTTGAACTTTTCCAATGTAGCTCGGAAAAGTTAATGAAATTAAAAGTATCTTTTCGAAAGACCCATACTTAAGATTCCAGATATTAATAAAACATTTTGTTTAAACTGATGCCTCCAATACTGGCTTAGGTGCAGTGTTACTACAATACCATGATGAAAACTCCTTTTCCCCGTATGCTTCCTAAGCCGGAAACTCCTTCCCACAGAAAAGAATACTCCACCATAGAAAAGGAATTTTGCCCTTGTGCGGGGAATCTCCAAACTTAAATTTTATTTGCTGGGAAAAGAATTCATTTAAGAAACAGACCACAAAACCCTTTGGGTATACCTAGAAACTTTAAGGGAACCAAAAGTCGCCTCTTAGGGGGACCCTTGGCACTCCAGGCTTTTAAAATTCCATATTGTGTATATCAATGGTTCATCCAATTTTTTCTTTGACTGGTTAAGTCCCTGACAGTCAGTAGAAGATTTTTTGCCTTACGCGACTTCCATTTTTGTAGAACTTTTCCTCGCCATTCTTCCTATACTCCTTGACTATAAGTCTTGGGATGGGGGAGTGTGTAGGGAAAAGTTCAATAGATAGGAGTAGCAAAGGAGTATATAGAAACAATAGTTTCATTACTGGGCCCCTTGTTAAAGGTAGGGGAAGTCAAGCTCCCGCTATTCCCCTTCCCCGAAAGGATAGTTTCATTGCCACTACTTGTTAAGGTAGGTAAGTCAACTTTTCCCCCCTTTTTCCCCCACCCTGAAAGTGATAGTTTGACTGCCGGGTGCTTGGTTAAGGTAGGGTTAGTCTAGCTTCCACTATCTCTTCCCCTCATTTTTTCCCCCCCCCCCAAAAAGGTGACGTTTTGGGCCGGCCAAACAGTAACCACTAGACTCACAGCTCCCAGCACTACTGTAAGTACATTCCTGCCTTGTATTCTAGTGATTTATTGGTTGAAAGCTTTACTTTTGACCAAGAATAAAAATTAGTCCTTTCAGTTTTGCTCTAAGTTGACTGTTGAAAAATCACCACATCTTTTAGGTATTGTACTTATGATGGAGAGTGATTTCTTAAGCAGTGGGTAACCTGTCTATCTTTCCAGCTTGGATGACAGAGAGGGTCACCTGCCATCAACGAGCAGAACTGATGGAGATGGCCGAAGTCCTGAGACTTCCCCTTTTTTGGATTTAAAAATCTGTGCACCTGTATGAAATTGTAGAAGTAACACCTCATCATGCCGTGGTAATGAACCTGCTTTCCTGTCCATCGGATAAAATACTCACAGTTATACTGTGAAGAACGAAACCGTGGGTTGTACCAACACCTGCGACCCCCCCCCCCCTATCATCAGCACGCTACAATTTCAACAACACAGTGTCACCAACCCAAGACACCCAAGTTTTAAATTAGCGTTGAATTCTTTATCATTTATAGTTTTTCATTTTTCATTTCTTTAATGTAAGATTAATATTTCACATTTAAGTGGTTGATCATTTTAAATTTCTATGTAATAAAGTGTTTATGTTTGTCTATTATTTCTTTTCCTATTCATTAATTTATCTCAGGAGGAGCCAGCCAGGGTAATACTGTCTGAAGTTGTTACAGGGCTGAGTAAGCCTTCACAGTTGGGCAAATGTTTTGTTAGTGGGATGAATTGTGAAGGACCTGCATAGTATGGGCCAACATACCTGCTGCAGTGTTCCTCCTTTCTTATGTTCTTATGTTCTTATGTTAACTGTACTCGCCTGCACTAAGGCTCAGAGACTTGGTTATGGTGCACCCTGAACAAGTGCACTCGCCTGTACTGAGGCCCATGGACTGGGTTATGGTGCACCCTCAACAAGTGTACTCGCCTGCACTGAGGTCCAAGAACTGGGTTATGGTGCACCCTGAACAAGCGTATTCACCTGCACTGAGACCCAGGGACTAGGTTATGGTGCACCCTGAACAAGTGTACTCGCCTACACTGAGGTCCAGGGACTGGGTTATGGTGCACCCTGAACAACTGTACTCACCTGCACTGAGGTCCAGGGACTAAGTTATGGTGTACCCTGGACAACTGTACTCACCTGCACTGAAGCCCAGGGACTGGATTATGGTGCACCCTGAACAGCTGCACTCACCTGCTCTGAGGCCAAGGGACTGTGTTATGGTGCACCCTGAACAACTGTACTCACCTGCACTGTGGCTCAGGGACTGGGTTATGGTGCACTCTGAACAAGCGTACTCGCCTCCACTGAGGTCTAGGGACTGGGTTATGGTGCACCATGAACAAGCATACTCGCCTGCACGGAGGTCCAGGGACTGGTCTGTGGTGCACCCTGAACAAGTGTCCTCACCTGCACTGAGGTCCAGGGACTGGACTGTGGTGTACCCTGAACAAGTGTACTGGCCTGCACTAAGGTCCAGGGACTGGACTTTGGTGCACCTTGAACAAGTGTACTCGCCTGCATTGAGGTCCAGGGACTGGATCATGGTGCACCCTGAACAAGTGTACTCGCATGCACTGAGGTCCAGGGACTGGGTTTTGGTGCACGCTCAACAAGTGTACTCGACTGCACTGAGGTAGAGGGACTGGTCTGTGGTGCACCCTGAACAAGTGTACTCGCCTGCACTGAGGTCCAAGGACTGGGTTATGGTGCACGCTGAACAAGCGTACTTGCCTGCGCAGAGGTCCAAGGTCTGGGTTACGGTGCACCCTGAACAAGTGTACTCACTTGCACTGAGGTCCAGGGACTGGGTTGAGCTGCACCCTGAATAAGCGTACTCGCCTGCACTGAGGCCCAGGGACTGGGTTATGGTGCACCCTGAACAAGTGTACTCGCTTGCACTGAGGCTCACAGACTGGGTTATAGTGCACCCTGAACAAGTGTACTCGCCTGTACTGAGGCCCAGGGACTGGGTTATGGTGCACACTGAACAAGTGTACTCGCCTGCACTGAGGTGCAGGGACTAGGTTGTGGTGCACCCTGAACAAGTGTACTCACCTGCACTGAGGTCCAAGAACTGGGTGATGGTGCACCCTGAACAAGCGTATTCACTTGCACTGAGGCCCAGATACTGGATTATGGTGCACCCTGAATAAGCGTACTCGCCTGCACTGAGGCCCAGGGACTTGATTATGGTGCACCCTGAACAAGTATACTCACCTGCACTGATGCCCAGGGACTAGGTTATGGTGCACCCTGAACAAGTGTACTCGCCTGCACTGAGGTCCAGGGACTAGGTTATGGTGCACCCTGAACAAGTGTACTCGCCTACACTGAGGTCCAAGGACTGGGTTATGGTGCACTCTGAACAAGTGTACTCGCCTGCACTGAGGTCCAGGGACTAGGTTATGGTGCACCCTGAACAAGTGTACTCGCCTGCACTGAGGTCCACGGACTAGGTTATGGTGCACCCTGAACAAGTGTACTCGCTTGCACTGAGGCTCACAGACTGGGTTATAGTTCACCCTGAACAAGTGTACTCGCCTACACTGAGTCCCAGGGACTGGGTTATGGTGCACACTGAACAAGTGTACTCGCCTGCACTGAGGTGCAGGGACTAGGTTGTGGTGCACCCTGAACAAGTGTACTCACCTGCACTGAGGTCCAAGAACTGGGTTATGGTGCACCCTGAACAAGCGTATTCACTTGCACTGAGGCCCAGATACTGGATTATGGTGCACCCTGAACAAGTATACTCACCTGCACTGAGGCCCAGGGACTAGGTTATGGTGCACCCTGAACAAGTGTACTCGCCTACACTGAGGTCCAAGGACTGGGTTATGGTGCACTCTGAACAAGTGTACGCTGCCTGAGTCCAGGACTAGTTATGGGACCTAACAGTGTCTCGCCTGCACTGAGGTCCACGGACTAGGTTATGGTGCACCCTGAACAAGTGTACTCGCTTGCACTGAGGCTCACAGACTGGGTTATAGTTTATCCTGAACAAGTGTACTCGCCTACACTGAGTCCCAGGGACTGGGTTATGGTGCACACTGAACAAGTGTACTCGCCTGCACTGAGGTGCAGGGACTAGGTTGTGGTGCACCCTGAACAAGTGTACTCACCTGCACTGAGGTCCAAGAACTGGGTTATGGTGCACCCTGAACAAGCGTATTCACTTGCACTGAGGCCCAGATACTGGATTATGGTGCACCCTGAACAGGTATACTCACCTGCACTGAGGCCCAGGGACTAGGTTATGGTGCACCCTGAACAATTGTACTCGCCTACACTGAGGACCAGGGACTGGGCTATGGTGCACCCTGAACAACTGTACTCACCTGCACTGAGGCCCAGGGACTAGGTTATGGTGCACCCTGAACAAGTGTACTCGCCTGCACTGAGGTCCAGGGACTAGGTTATGGTGCACCCTGAACAAGTGCACTCGCCTACACTGAGGTCCAGGGACTGGGTTATGGTGCACCCTGAACAAGTGTACACGCCTGCACTGAGGTCCAGGGACTAGGTTTATGGTGCACCCTGAACAAGTGTACTCGCCTGCACTGAGGTCCAGGGACTGGGTTATGGTGCACCCTGAACAAGTGTACTCGCCTGCACTGAGGTCCAGGGACTGGGTTATGGTGCACCCTGAACAAGTGTACTCGGCTGCTCTGAGGTCCAGGGACTGGGTTATAGTGCACCCTGAACAACTGTACTCACATGCACTGAGGTCCAGTGACTAAGTTATGGTGTGCCCTGGACAACTGTACTCACCTGCACTGAGGCCAAGGGACTGTGTTATAGTGCACCCTGAACAACTGTACTCACCCACATGGTGCTAAGCCAGACCCATCCCCCAGTCACAGCACTAATACCCACAGTGCTGGTGCTTGCCCAGGCGCCCCCAGTCATAGCACTAATACCCACAGTGCTGGTGCTGGCCCAGGCTCCCCCAGCCATAGCACTAATACCCACAGTGCTGGTGCTGGCCCAGGCCCAGCCACCGACCCAGACCCAGCCCCAGCCCCCAGCCCCCAGCCCCAGTGGTGACCCAGACCCAGCCCCCAGCCTTACTGCCAGCCCAGACTCTCCTAGGGACACTACCAAAACCACCACAAAAACAGTAAATATACAACCATCTAAAACCGTAAATATACAACCATCATTGCACAAGACCGTGGCCCACAGTACAGATGTTGGAGAGGAGTCTCCTCCTTCTTCCTCTACTGGGGAAAGTAGATGGAATCCAGGACTGGGTGGCCCTGGCTTGGATACTGAGGATTATAGTGCAGTCCCAGAACCTGCAGAAATTGACAACACACCTCCCAACAATTCTCAACCAAAGGTGAATTTGTGCTTACAGATGCTTGGGGCATCTGTAAGCATGGAATAACAGGGGAAAAAATGGGACATGCAACTTTGACCATCCCAAAAAATGTAGCGACCTTCTGTCTAAAGGAGTGTGTCGTTCTTCTTCCTGTACTTTCTTTCACCCAAAAATGTGCCACTCCTCGGTCCTCCTGAAGCAGTGTTACAACACTGTGTGGCGAAACGTTTCCTCAATAAAGATACCCAAGAGTTGCACATGTGTCTAATTTATCAACATGTCGGTTCTATGAACCATTCATCTACGAACCATTCATCTACAACATCGAGTGCCCTGCATACCATCTAAAAGGGACCAGGAGGCACAGACCCCACAAGACAAACAATAGTAGCTACGACAACCCAACTCCAGGTGATTTTTTAGTGGCAGGAAACGAAAAAAGAAAATGGAAGGAAATAAAAATAGTCCACCACCTTGGAGCCTTGTTGGACTGGAGGCGCAGCCAGTGGCCACCCATGGCCCTCCAGAATTACAACTACTTATGCCAATAACAAAATCCCCCCAACAAACACAGAATACAACCTCGTTTATATTTGCTAATATACAGGGCCTTAAGCCATCCACCAACAACAAAATACCTTTTATCAGTGGACTTCTAGAGGAGTCTAATGCAATGTTTGCAGCCTTCACAGAGACTCACACAAAAGATCACTTTGACAGTGAAATATGGATTAGTGGTTACACCCTTTTTAGATGCGACAGAAAGAACAGGCAACAAGGGGGGGTTGGCCTGTATGTCAAAGAGTCCCTTATCTGCACGGAGTTGCTGAACACCACAAATGAGGTAGTTGAAGTTCTATTAATAAAGATCGAGAATCAAAACCTAGTCATTGTGGTTGTATACAAGCCACCAGATGCAACCTCACAACAGTTCAAGGAACAGCTACTGAAAATTGATTACTGTTTGGAAAACCTTCCAGCTCCATCCCCAAACATCTTACTGCTTGGTGATTTCAACCTAAGGCATACAAAATGGAAGAATGTAGCAAATAATGTTATAGCTGAAACAATCCCCGGAGGTAGCCAGATGAAAGGTCACACACACATGAGCTACTAAGTCTCTGCGAAAAACACACCTTAAGCCAGCAGATAGTGGAGCCAACAAGACTAGAAAACACACTTGACCTTATCTTCACAAATAATGAGGACCTGATAAGAGACATAAGAATATCAAAAACAACTAATTCCGATCACAACCTAATCGAAGTCCAGACGTACATGCATAGGGGTCCTGATCAGCAGAATGCATGTACCTGTGAAGGTGTCTTCACAAAATACAACAACAACTGGGACCAGGTAAACCATGTCCTAAACGAAACATGTTCGGAAGATGTCTTAAATGACATGGATCCAAACCAGTGCCTTGAAAGGATCAACTTCCTGTAGCCGAAGCATGTTCTAGGCATATTCCCCTAAGAAAGAAGAAGAGCAGGAGTAAACTGGAGAGAAAAAGACGCTCCCTCTACAGAAGACGACGAAGAGTCACTGAGCTCCTCAGGAGTGCTAGAACATCTGATACACGAAAGGAGGCGCTGACCAGGGAAGTGGAAACTATCGAACTTAAGCTAAATGACTCTTACAGGAACCAGGAGAGGCAGGAGGAGCTTAAAGCTATTAGTGAAATTGAAAGAAATTCAAAATATTTCTTTTCATATGCCAAAAACAAGGCAAATACCACATCTAGTATCGGGCCCTTACTCAGACAGGATGGGACTTACACAGATGACAACAAGGAAATGAGTGAAATATTGAAATCCAAGTACGACTCTGTGTTTAGTGAACCACTAATCGGTCTGAGGATCGACGACCCAAATGATTTCTTCATGAATGAGCCTCAAAACTCCAAAAATGTATGCCAGATTTAAGACATTACCCTAACTCCGATAGATTTCGAAAAAGCCATTGACAACATGCCCATGCACTCAGCCCCTGGCCCAGACTCGTGGAACTCTGTTTTCATTAAGAACTGCAAGAAACCCCTCTCGCATGCCCTAAGTACACTATGGAGGAGGAGCTTGGACATGGGTGAAATTCCACAGTCACTTAAAACAACGGATATAGCCCCACTCCATAAAGGTGGCAGCAAAGCATTAGCTAAGAACTATAGACCAATAGCTCTGACGTCCCACATCATAAAAATCTTTGAAAGAGTGCTAAGAAGCAGGATTGCAAATCACCTGGATTCCCAAAATCTGCACAATCCAGGGCAACATGGGTTCATGGCAGGTCGCTCCTGCCTCTCACAACTACTGGATCACTATGACATGGCCTTGGATGCACTGGAAGAAAATCAGAATGCAGATGTAATATACACAGACTTTGCAAAAGCATTTGACAAATGCGATCATGGCGTAATAGCCCATAAAATACGTGCTAAAGGAATAACTGGGAAAGTGGGGAGATGGATCTTCAACTTCCGAACAAATCGAACACAAAGAGTAGTGGTCAACAGAGTTAAATCGGAGGCTGCCATAGTGAGAGCTCTGTTCCACAAGGCACAGTACTCGCCCCCATCTTATTCCTTATCCTCATATCAGACATAAACAGATATACACCACAGCACCGTATCATCCTTTGCGGATGATACTAGGATCTGCATGAGGCTGTCATCTGCTGAGGACGCGGTTAATCTCCAAGAAGATATAAACAAAGTTTTCCAATGGGCAACGGTAATCAATATGATGTTCAATGAGGACAAATTCCAACTACTCCGTTATGGAAAACTGGAGGAGATAATAACTAGAACAGAGTATACTACTGACTCCGGCCATACAATAGAGCAGAAAACTAATGTAAGGGACCTGGGAGTAGTAATGTCTGAGTATCTCACTTTCAATGATCACAACAGTGCCACGATCGCACGTGCAAAGAAAATAATAGGATGGATAATGAGAACTTTCAAAACGAGAGATGCCAAGCCCATGATGATCCTTTTCAAATCACTTGTTCTCTCTAGGCTGGAATACTGCTGTACATTAACATCTCCATTCAAAGCAGGTGAAATCACAGATCTAGAGAGTGTACAGAGATCCTTTACTGCACGTATAAGTTCTGTCAAGCACCTTAACTACTGGGAACGCTTGGAAGCACTTGACTTGTACTCGTTGGAACGCAGGAGGGAGAGATATATCATAATCTACACTTGGAAAATCTTGGAAGGAATGGTCCCAAATCTGCACACAGAAATCACTCCCTACGAAAGTAAAAGACTGGGCAGGCGATGCAAAATGCCCCCAATAAAAAGTAGGGGCGCCATTAGTACACTAAGGGAAAACACCATAAGTGTCCGAGGCCCAAAACTGTTTAACAGCCTCCCATCAAGCATTAGGGGAATTGCCAATAAACCCCTGGCTGCCTTCAAGAGAGAGCTGGACAGATACCTAAAGTCAGTGCCGGATCAGCCGGGCTGTGGCTCGTACGTTGGACTGCGTGCGGCCAGCAGTAACAGCCTAGTTGATCAGGCCCTGATCCATCAGGAGGCCTGGTCATGGACCGGGCCGCGGGGGCGTTGATCCCCGGAATAACCTCCAGGTAACCACCAGGTAACCTGCACTGAGGCCCAGGGACTGGGTTATGGTGCACCCTGAACAAGTGTACTCGCCTACACTGAGGTCCAGGGACTTGGCTATGGTGCACCCTGAACAACTGTACACACGTGCACTGAGGTCCAGGGACTGGGTTATGGTGAACCCTGAACAACTGTACTCACCTGCACTGAGGCCAAGGGATTAGGTTATGGTGCACACTGAACAACTCTACTCACCTGCACTGTGGCCCAGGGACTGGGCTATGGTGCACCCTTAACAAGTGTACTCGCCTGCACTGAGGTCCAGGGACTGGGTTATGGTGCACCCTGAACAAGCATGCTCGCCTGCACTGAGGTCCAGGGACTGGGTTATGGTGCACTCTGAACAAGTGGACTCGCCTGCACTGAGGTCCAGGGACTGAGTTATGGTGCACCCTGAACAAGTGTTCTCACTTGCACTGAGGTCCAGGGACTGGGTTGAGCTGCACCCTGAACAAGCGTACTCGCCTGCACTGAGGCCCAGGGACTGGGTTATGGTGCACCCTGAACAAGCATACACGCCTGCACTGAGGCCCAGGGACTGGGCTGTGGTGCACCCTGAACAAGTGTACTCGCCTGTGAGGCCCAGGGACTGGGTTATGGTGCACACTGAACAAGTTTACTCGCCCACACTGAGGCCCAGGGACTGGGTTATGGTGCACCGTGAACAAGCATACACGCGTGTACTGAGGCCCAGGGACTGGGTTATGGTGTACCCTGAACAAGTGTACTCGCTTGCACTGAGGCTCAGAGACTGGGTTATGGTGCACCCTGAACAAGTGTACTCGCCTGTACTGAGGCCCAGGGACTGGGTTATGGTGCACACTGAACAAGTGTACTAGCCTGCAATGAGGAACAAGTGTACTCACCTGCACTGAGGTCCAAGAACTGGGTTGTGGTGCACCCTGAACAACCGTATTGACTTGCACTGAGGCCCAGATACTGGATTATGGTGCACCCTGAACAAGCATACTCGCCTGCACTGAAGCCCAGTGACTTGGTTATGGTGCACCCTGAGCAAGTATACTCACCTGCACTGAGGCCCAGGGACTAGGTTATGGTGCACCCTGAACAAGTGTACTCGCCTGTACTGAGGCCCAGGGACTGGGTTATGGTGCACACTGAACAAGTGTACTCGCCTGCACTGAGGTGCAGGGACTAGGTTGTGGTGCACCCTGAACAAGTGTACTCACCTGCACTGAGGTCCAAGAACTGGGTTATGGTGCAACCTGAACAAGCGTATTCACTTGCACTGAGGCCCAGATACTGGATTATGGTGCACCCTGAACACGAGTACTCGCCTGCACTGAGGCTCAGGGACTTGGTTATGGTGCACCCTGAACAATTAACTCACCTGCATTGAGGCCCAGGGACTAGGTTATGGTGCACCCTGAACAAGTGTACTCGCCTACACTGAGGTCCAGGGACTTGGCTATGGTGCACCCTGGACAACTGTACTCACGTGCACTGAGGTCCAGGGACTGGGTTATGGTGTACCATGAACAACTGTACTCACCTGCACTGAGGCCAAGGGATTGAGTTATGGTGCACCCTGAACAACTGTACTCACCTGCACTGTGGCCCAGGGACTGGGTTATGGTGCACCCTGAACCAGCGTACTCGCCTGCACTGAGGTCCAGGGACTGGGTTATAGTGCACCCTGAACAAGCATACTCGCCTGCACTGAGGTCCAAGGACTGGGTTATGGTGCACCCTGAACAAGCGTACTCGCCTGCACTGAGGCCCCGGGACTGGGTTATGGTGCACCCTGAACAAGCATACTCGCCTGCACTGAGGTCCAAGGACTGGGTTATGGTGCACTCTGAACAAGTGTAATCGCCTGCACTGAGGTCCAGGGACTGGGTTATGGTGCACCCTGAACAAGTGTACTCACTTGCACTGAGGTCCTGGGACTGGGTTGAGCTGCACCCTGAACAAGCGTACACGCCTGCACTGAGGCCCAGGGACTGTGTTATGGTGCACCCTGAACAAGTGTACTCGCCTGTACTGAGGCCCAGGGACTGGGTTATGGTGCACACTGAACAAGTGTACTCGCCTGCACTGAGGCCCAGGGACTGGGTTATGGTGCACCCTGAACGAGCGTACACGCGTGCACTGAGGCCCAGGGACTGGGTTATGGTGTACCCTGAACAAGTGTACTTGCTTGCACTGAGGCTCAGAGACTGGGTTATGGTGCACCCTGAACAAGTGTACTCGCCTGTACTGAGGCCCAGGGACTAGGTTACGGTGCACAATGAATAAGTGTACTCGCCTGCACTGAGGTGCAGGGACTAGGTTGTGGTGCACCCTGAACAAGTGTACTCACCTGCACTGAGGTCCAAGAACTGGGTTGTGGTGCACCCTGAACAAGCGTATTTACTTGCACTGAGGCCCAGATACTGGATTATGGTGCACCCTGAACAAGCGTACTCGCCTGCACTGAGGCCCAGGGACTTGGTTATGGTGCACCCTAAACAAGTATACTCACCTGCACTGAGGCCCAGGGACTAGGTTATGGTGCACCCTGAACAAGTGTACTCGCCTACACTGAGCTCCAGGGACTTGGCTATGGTGCACCCTGAACAACTGTACTCATGTGCATTGAGGTCCAGGGACTGGATTATGGTGTACCCTGAACAACTGTACTCACCTGCACTGTGGCCCAGGGACTGGCTTATGGTGCACCCTGAACAAGTGTACTCGCCTGCACTGAGGTCCAGGGACTGGGTTATGGTGCACCCTGAACAAGCATACTCGCCTGCACTGAGGTCCAGGGACTGGGTTATCGTGCACTCTGAACAAGTATAATCGCCTGCACTGAGGTCCAGGGACTGGGTTATGGTGCACTCTGAATAAGTGGACTCGCCTGCACTGAGGTCCAGGTACTGGGTTATGGTGCACCCTGAACAAGTGTACTCACTTGCACTGAGGTCCAGGGACTGGGATGAGCTGCACCCTGAACAAGCGTACTCGCCTGCACTGAGGCCCAGGGGCTGGGTTATGGTGCACCCTGAACAAGCGTACACGCCTACACTGAGGCTTAGGGACTGGGTTATGGTGCACCCTGAACAAGTGTACTCGCCTCTACTGAGGCCCAAAGACTGGGTTATGGTGCACCCTGAACAAGCATACACGCGTGCACTGAGGCCCAGGGACTGGGTTATGGTGTACCCTGAACAAGTGTACTCGCTTGCACTGAGGCTCAGAGACTGAGTTATGGTGCACCCTGAACAAGTGTACTCGCCTGTACTGAGGGCCTGGGACTGGTTTATGGTGCACCCTGAACAAGCATACTCGCCTGCACTGAGGTCCAGGGACTGGGGGTTATGGTGCACTCTGAACAAGTGTAATCGCCTGCACTGAGGTCCAGGTACTGGGTTATGGTGCACTCTGAACAAGTGGACTCGCCTGCACTGAGGTCCAGGGACTGGGTTTTGGTGCACCCTGAACAAGTGTACTCGACTGCACTGAGATCCAGGGACTGGTCTGTGGTGCACCCTGAACAAGTGTACTCGCCTGCACTGAGATCCAGGGACTGGTCTGTGGTGCACCCTGAACAAGTGTACTCGCCTGCACTGAGATCCAGGGACTGGTCTGTGGTGCACCCTGAACAAGTGTACTCGCCTGCTCTGAGGTCCGGGGACTGAACTGTGGTGCACCCTGTACTAGTGTACTTGCCTGCACTGAGGCTCAGGGACTGGACTGTGGTGCACCCTGAACAAGTGTACTCGCCTGCACTGAGGCCCAGGGACTGGGTTATGTAATACAGTGAAACTGTCATCAGATCGCACAGCAATTGAAACACATCTAGTTTATTCGTGTTTTCCTAATTATGCGAGTTAACGATAATTGCCCTGATAATCCCTTGCATTGAGACCAACCTATTTTTACCATGCTGGAAGCTGGTTTGAGTTTTACCTATAAACACAACGCTTAGGAAATAAGTCACTCTGTCTGAGTTTTTTGGGTTATCCCAGGTTCTCTACACATATGCTGCTATGTATGATAATCTATGTAACTGTATTTGTGTGTACTTGAATAAACTTACTTATTTTCTTACTAACAACGAATATTTGTTGACTAAAAATGTTCCTACAACTTGTTGTTTTCAACTATTATGTTAGGAACAAAGACCACACAGGTCACCATAGCTGAGCTAATCTGAACATTCTGAAGGAAAATCAGGACTATAAACAATATTTTCTCAGAAAACTGAACAGTTTAGACACCGATAACTGTATTAACCTGCCTTGAGCATTGTTGCAGTCAGTTATCCACGGGAAGCAGTCAGCGCTTAGATTGTGTACAAAATTCTATATAATGTCCTTATATGTGATGTACCTGTAGTATATTTTTTAGACTTCCTGGAAGAAGTATTAGATGAATATGCTGTCATTTCAATCTGAAGTGATCAGTCAGCTGGTCAAAGTGTTTGTTATCATAAATATGGCATGGTAATGGGAAACCCCTTTAGTCCTGTGTTTAGTAAACTGTTGTTGGTTAGTAATGTACATGGATGATGACCTATATTTGTGACCAGCCAATGAAAACATTGACATTATCCTAAGTAAATGAAATAACCTGGATCCCGTTTATTACTGTGACTACTGAATATGAAGTTGATGAGAGTCCGCTCTTCATAGAAGTCTTAATTCATATGAAAGATTAGAAATTTAAACAGTCCTTAATGACGAACGTATCTCATCGGGTTATCCTGGGTTACTAACTCTCCGGTACTCCTTGGTTACTTAATCCTCTGGGTTATCCTGGGTTGTAACCCTCTGGGTTAATAATTAGAAAAAAATATTCCCTTCTCGTATAGAACATAATCAAAGGTGGCACAGTCATTGTAAAATATTTTAGTACTACTATAGTGTACAACCCTCACTCTATTATGTTACGCAGTTAAGGATTATAATATAAGAGCAGCGTTTACAACAGTGCTAGAGTGAAGCATAAAGAATTCGCCTGCACTGGTAGAAGGTGGTGAGTACTATGTCTCTCATTAAGAATACGACAGATTATGTCTTAGGCAGATGGGTGAAGGATCAGTATCCCAAATATCAACACACATTGCTATTCAAAAGAAGGTGAACAAGAGTCTAACATCATTTTGAACATTTGAAACCTGATCGACCGGGTTAAGGTTAAATTCATCGTCCCAAATTGAGCTGCAATCTCAGTTAACAACAATGAATCTTAACAATGCAAGACAATCCACGGGAAAGGGGGAATCTTAAGCTCTAGTACTTTCACACTTCTCAGTGCGTCATCAGGAGCTATGCAAAGTTTCAATGCAACAACTAAAGGAGAGAGGGGAAATTCTCTCAGAGTAGCGCAGTGCTGAGGCTGCGGCAGGTGACCCGCACTGCGGTACTCTGGGAAAACTTCCCCTCGCTCCTTCAGTTGTTGCCTTGCAACTTTGCACAGCTCCTGATGACGCACTGAGAAGTGTGAAAGTACTTGAGCTAAAGATTTCCAACTACCCCCCCCCCCACCACCGTGGCTTGTCTTGGACAGTTAATATCGCCTGTCTGCGATTGTTTGAACAATGGATCTGTGTTAATTCACCATGAAATAAAATTTTTAATGTACCTAAACCTTGTTTTGTACCACCTCGATAATTTACATAAGACAGATTAGTGAACATAGCGTATAAGCTGGTTTCTTCGCGACTGATACCACTGACTACAGTCATTGTCTGAGACAACTATTACAGTCACTGGTGTGACTGTTGTTTACGCGAACGATGATTATTTGCGTTTTATAGAAGAAATGTTTTATTTTTCAATTGAAATGTTAATGCCAGCTCATTTTAGCTATTAAAACATTTGAATGACTGGGAGACTTGTATCCTAAAACTGCAGAAGAATGTTAAGAGCTGTGAGAACCATTCTGTCAATATAAGTATGTAGTGAATGTTGGATGTTTATATATTTTCTAACAGCTTTGTTTATATAGAATAACCGAGCAATGCATCTAGCATCTGATTATAAATTTTAAACACAGAATATATACAGTGAGAGATGTGTCTGGGCGTATATACGGGGTAGTAAGACACATCTGTAACAGACAGGATATATACACTGAGAGATCTATATACATTGTTTTATGTACATGTCCGAGAAGTGTATATATGATTAAAGTTTACTTTAATACCTACTCTAGGCATTAAGGTTTTCTTGTCTGGCGGTGAAAAACGTTATTGTGCAGTTGATAGGCTTTAAGCCCCATTAATTAACCATTCATGTTCAACAGTTGGATAACTTTATTGTCGAAAAGTTTCGCCTACACAGTAGGCTTCTTCAGTTGAATACAAAGGAGACAGCAGAAGCAGTGGTGAGGTAAGATGATGGGATCAACCCATACTAAGGAAGAATATAACGCTCAAGCATGACTGATTCTTCAGGAGCTGCGTCCTGACACGGATCTTAATCCTAAGGTGACCCGTAAGGTGCTTTCAAAGGAGAAATCTTTGCGAATCAGTTCTTGATAGCTACGGCGTCTTTCATAAGAACATAAGAACATAAGAACGAAGGAACACTGCAGAAGGCCTACTGGCCCATGCGAGGCAGGTCCAAGTCTCCTACCGGCTTAAGCCAATGCACCCAACCTAGTCAGGTCAGGTCACATTGACTTAAGGGAGGAACACGCCAACCGACCTGGTAGCACAAGCTATCAGGTCTAACTCACACCCACCCACATCCACTCATGTATTTATCCAACCTATTTTTAAAGCTACACAACGTTCTGGCCTCTATAACTGTACTCGGGAGTCTGTTCCACTCATCCACAACTCTATTACCAAACCAGTACTTTCCTATATCCTTCCTGAATTTGAATTTTTCCAACTTAAAACCATTGCTGCGAGTCCTGTCTAGGCTAGATATTTTCAGCACACTATTTACATCCCCTTTATTTATTCCTGTCTTCCATTTATACACCTCAATCATATCCCCCCTAATTCTACGTCTTTCTAGAGGAGTGTAGATTCAGGGCCCTTAGTCTATCCTCATAGGGAAGGTTTCTGATACATGGGATCAACTTTGTCATCCTCCTTTGTACATGTTCCAGAGAATTTATATCCATTCTGTAATACGGTGACCAAAACTGTGCAGCATAATCTAAATGAGGCCTAACCAAGGATGTATAGAGTTGAAGAACAACCTGAGGGACTCCTATTATTTGTGCTTCTGATATGAAGCCAAGGATTCTATTAGCTTTATTGCGAACACTTATGCACTGTTGTCTTGGTTCAGATTACTGCTAACCAGAACTCCTAAATCTTTTTCGCAATCCGTAATATTAAGATCTACATTATTTAGTTTATATGTGGCATGGTTATTGTCCTGTCCAACATTTACAACTTTGCATTTGTCTATATTAAACTGCATCTGCCACTTCTCCGACCACTGCATCAGTCTACTCAAATCTTCCTGGAGTGCTCTAATGTCCTCGTCAGAAAGAATTCGACGGCCTATTTTGGTGTCTTCGGCAAACTTGCCGATGTCGCTCTTTATGCCCTCATCTATGTCGTTTATGTAGATTGTGAACAGCAGGGGGCCCAACACTGACCCCTGTGGAACACCGCTCGTGACGCTTCCCCTCTCTGATTTCTCCCCATTTATGCAAACTCTCTGCTGCCTATTTGTCAACCATGCCTCTATCCAGGAAAAAAATTCTCCTATTCCATGTGCCTTAATTTTCCTCAATAGTCTCTGATGTGGGACCCTGTCAAAAGCCTTACTGAAGTCCATATACACAATATCATATTCATTACCATGATCTACCTCCTCAAATACCTTAGTGAAAAAAGTTAATAAATTCGTAAGGCAGGAACGCCCCTTTGTATAACCATGCTGAGATTCGTTGATTAATTTATGCTTTTCAAGGTGGGTACGAACTGCCTCGGCAATTATTGATTCCATAAATTTTCCCATATGGAGGTTAGGCTTATTGGTCTATAGTTCGAAGCTAAGGACCTGTCACCTGTTTTGAAAATAGGTATCGCATTTGCCATTTTCCACTTATTTGGCACCATGCCAGTTTGTAGTGATATGTTGAAAAGATTAGCCAAAGGTGTGCTAAGCTCCTCTTACATTCCTTTAGAACCCTTGCATACAGTTCATCAGGGCTGGGGATTTGTTAGGTTTTAATTTATCTATTTGCCTAAAGACCATGTCACTTGTGACCCTAATCGTGCACAAGTTTATTATCGTCTGTTCTACATAATTTATCATTGCTGGAATATCGCTGGTACCTCCTTTTTAAAAAACTGAGGGAAGTTTGTTTTTTAAAAAATTTAACTTTTTTCCCTTTCACTGTCGTGATGCCCGGGTTTGATGGGCATTTGCCCGACTTCTTTTGTATATTGAAAGATCCTTTTTGGGTTAGTTTACGCAATTTCCCTAAATTTTTTTGGTTTTAAAACCCTTTTTATTTCTCTCTTTTGAAATTCATTTTTAATTGTCTTCTTTTGATTTGTTACATGTTTTTGAAACGTTACCCTTTTAACATAAAATTGCTGAACAGCTAGCTATGCCCCGGGGAAAACATCATATCGGCAACCACACCACCCACCTGACCCCTTTTTAGGTTTCCCCCTCAGCCCCCTTAAATAATTTTCGCCAGAAAACAGCCAGCGAAAGTCAGGGACGGAGACTTTATTTCCTTATTAGGGGAATTCCATGATATATTAAAAATGAGTGATTTGTGATCACTTTCCCCAAGCCATCATTAACCTCAAGATTTTAAATTGTGTTTCCTACTGGCAAAAACCAAATCCCAAAGGGGTTATTTCCTCTAGTTGGCTCTATCACAAACTGTTTAAAAAAAAAATCCCGGGGGTCGTATTAAAAAAAAGCACCCGACTCTAAATTTCCTGTCAAATTGCTCAGTCAATCTTCTATAGTTGAAATTTCCCCCTTACCACAAAATTTTGTATGTAATGCTTACGAATTTCGTCCCATAGGTTTACTGCCTCCCTTTCAAGATTTGGGGCCCTGTAAATCACACCCAAAATTAGTTTTTCTCGGGCCCCGAGAAGCTGTAACCAAACAGTTTAGTGGCTGCGCTTCTATTTTATTTCTTGTTAACCAACAATTTAATTTTCTCTGACAACATCGCTATCCCCCCTTCCTGAGCCCCTGTCAGTGTGGAATAATTTTACCCTTTTAGGTGACTTTCGGGGGCTTCTCTATTTTTTCAGTTTGGGGCCAGGTCCTGTTAAGAATAATATCTATGTTTCCTGCACTTGAAATTAAATTTTTGCTCATCTATTTATTTCTTACACCTTATTGTATAGTAAAACTTAAGGGGCAGCCCCTTTTGCTGTCCTCTGCTGTCCCCCTTTGTTTGCTGACCTGATCTATTGTCTTTATTTATAACTTCATGCTGAATGCTTTTTATACATTTACTGATTCCAAACCCTAGTGTTGCAACCTGCTAGTTTCCCACACACCATACCCGATACCTCTATCTTCTATCAGTTTAAAAAATCATAAGCGTGAATCACCAATGGCCTTCTCAATTGAGTTTGCAATGCTACACCCCAGCCCCAGAGAGATGTACCCCATCGCCTTGCATACATATCATGTTTGCCTAAAAGAAGTTCAGTTGTCCATGAAAAGATTGGCAAGTTCCTTGCAGAATCGAGTCTACCACAAATTACAACCAATAGCTCCTAGACAACCATCATTTCCTACTCCCCTTCTAGCAAGAATGCTACATATGATTGGACCCCTCCCTTAGACTTAATGGAGAAATCTATAGCTGACCTGATCTTACCTAGCAGGCTCTTCTCACCTACCCTCCCAATATCATTTTTCCACCAGCACTGAGACAATAATTGGCCTTGTTCCATTACCACATGATATTATCCAGCCTGTTAACTATGTCCCCAACACGCGTCAAAGCTCCAGGGTAAGCACACTCTATGTTTCCTCTCATCTTCTTATTATCCTATTACAAAAAGCACGTCCCAATATATCTTCCTGAGAGTCACCAACCACAGAATGCGCTTACCTCCTGTTAGCAGGCCAGTAGTACCCTTACCTTCCACTCTGGCCACTGAAGTACATTCATCCTGAAGAACTGAGAAGCGATTCCTACCTTTCAGATTCTTCACTCTTAACATTCCTATTCTAATCTCCTCCCATTACTGTTTACCACTCGCACTTGAAGCAGTGCTGGACTGCACCCACTGCTGGTAGCCGTTGCTACCTCCCCACCTACACCTCCTCACAGCGAGAGAGAGACTGCAGCAACCTCACTGCTAGAAGCCACGTTCCCCCACAACTCCACCACCTCACACTCTCTTCCCAGACCCATTGAGGTAGACCTTCATCCTCCTAATCTCCTCCTGGAGAAGCAAGAACCTCCTCCTTCAACTCTCCAACCCTCAATTATTAGAACACTGCAGAAGCAAGCCATGCTTAGTAACCGCCACGCTAATCCAAAGCAGCTCAGGGTATGTGACCTCACGTGACCGACGACTGGACCACTGAAACACTGATAATAAGCATGACTCTTGTTTTGTCCTTCATGCATATATTCATGATCTCCACAATGGTTCATGACACATGATGGCTCAGGAGTTACACAGGCGAAAGGTGTTCTTTACTGATAACAGTTATGGTGCTGAGGTAGAACTTCTTGGCGATCCATTGTCCCCCTGCAGATGACGGGGCGTGCCTGGTAGCTATTGTGGGATTGAATTTGGATTACAAGTTCGGAAGCCAGCTGAACAAGGACGTCACATTATCGCTGATTTTTTCCTCGCTACCTGCGTTGCTACGGCAGGGAAGAGGCTCTTGGGAGCCGTGAAACTGTAGCTCCTCTGGACGAGGCTGCTCCTTGAGTGAGGATTTTCTGCCAATGTTGGAGGCTGGACAAACCTTATTTTCTATGTTGTCTTGACCCGTCGGAGCCTCTCTGGGTAGTTCAGATCCAGGCATAATAGCTCTTGATGCAGGTCGCGACACCTAGGTTCCGTAGTCTCATACCGCTTTATTTTGTCCAAGCATCCTGGTAGGATGAGACCCGCTGCAGACGGCCCACTTTTCCCTCCCCGAGAAATTGATATCGTAGCCGAGTTGATTGTACCTCTGGCACCTGAAGTACCTCAGAGGTTCTAGGTGTACGTCCAAAGCATGGTAGTTTCCGCCAGGATCCAAGTTATAGGTGACTCGTGACCTAGTATAGGAAAAGTTCTCGCTTACACGCTGAGGGTCCGAGTTTGATTCCCGGCGAAGAGGTTGGAAACATTGGGCGTTTTTCTACACCGTGCTGTCCCTGTCACCGCATCGTAAAATGAAACCTGGATGTTAGCCGACTGGTGTGGGTCGCATCCTGGATAAAATTGACCTAATATGCCCGTAGGAAATGGCTCCTGCATAACAAGTGGCTTTCTATATAGATAGTAATATCATTTGATGTAAGGCTTGTAGAACTAAAGATCTTAATATTATTATTATTATTATTATTATTATTATTATTATGTATTATTAATATTAATTTTAATTTTTTTAAAATTTATCCACCTGATGATTGGATTAGGAACCTGCATGTTTGTTTACGTCGCCATTCCATCTAGAAATTTCAGAGCCGCTCAGTCTTTCAGAATGGTTTTACATCGAGCGGCATATCTAGCGGATAGCGCATTTCTGCTTAGTCCTCATGGGACTATGTTTCGGGGAATGAAAATAATTTTCTTTTCAGATTTGGAACAGTGATATCGTCAGCCGTGTTTCCTCCCAAGGTTAATTATAACAGTCATAGTGGGTGTCGGGGTCCATTGTTAGTCCAGCCAATTTGATTTGTAAACGAACACGTCATCCTACCTATTGGGTTATTGGAGGCTAGTACTTTGGTAGTTTCAAATTAGGTTGGATAAGTACATTATGGGTGGGTTCGATTATGAGTTGGACATGCACGACCGGAACTTGTTTCTTGGTGCATTGAAAGTTGGGTTGGACAAAAGTTTGTTAGTGGGATGAATTGTAAAGGACCTGCCTATATGGCCAACAGGCCGGCTACAGTGTTGCCTCTTTCTTATGTTCTTATTTTTATGAATCTAGCCTAACAACGCTCATTTTAAATGAGGCTCTAATAAAATGCTGTAGCATTCCATATACCTTCCCAGAAAGCCGGGACTTTCATCTTGACTGATTTTTCGGCAAGACATAGGTCGTGCAAGGTGACGACAAAAGCGAGATATGGTAGATATCTATACTGAGGCAATATCTAATGGCACTAGTTTGCTTCACATTTGTGATGTAAGAAAGTTGTGTGATAAAAGGCTGAGCTATTCGTCGATAATGGTGGCTCTGTTTTCCCTGATTGACTGATTTTGTGGATTGCTAAATATGTAGAGAGGAGATGGATGAGTCGTTATCATGAGTTCGTGTATAGGAACCAGTGGAATATGTGTATTTTTCGTAAGAGTGGAAACAAAATCTCACCAGAATCACATATAGCAAGTTTGATTGCACGTCTTTCCTGAACTCCTAGCATGTTCATACTCAAAAGTTGTGCGTAAGTTCACATCCGTTGAGACTCTACGAGTGATTCAGGTGTCTACCATGGAATACTACTTCTTTTGTGGAACCACAGAGGTCTTTAGGAATAGCTAACTAAGCATCCTTCTTAATTGATAATGTTTTGGCTATTCAAGGTCTGCCACTCTGAGAATAGCACCTGTGTGCTTTCTTGATCGTTATGGGTGTTTACTGTAAAGAGGCAAAGGTGTCCGCAGATCGAAAAGTGATGTAGACGTCCCAGGTTATGTAAAATACTATGTTCGAGAAGACCAAAATTAAAATCTACAGTTGAAATATTCACATTCCGATCATCTAAACCAGTTTTCCACCTCTGTGGTTTAGAAGAATTAAATTTGAATTAAAAATTATTTCGCAAATGTATTTCCTCTATCATTTTTCTAGGTCATGTCTCATTAATGATCTGGGTGTTGAAACCTACCTTTAAATATCCTGGTAGACCATTATGATCAAATTACAGTGAAGCCCCCAACAACATCTAGTATATCCGATTTAAGACAATAATGCTGTACAAACAGTCATTTTACGAATTATAGAACATAAATTTCATACGACGTGTTGAGAGCTGAACTCAACACTAGTTCAGTAAAAACAAGGTAAACTTACTGAGAATATAGGCAGGCAACTGGCAACACAAGACCTACAGCTGTATTGATAAAACTTTCTCTTATAGACAAACGAACGATAATCCTGTAAAGTCCGTAGCATCATCGGCAATTGCACTTGTCCAGTCCTTAAGACCATAACAATTCCACTGTAGAATAAAACACTGTATAGTTTAAGAAGTGTCGATTTATTTTCAGGGCGAATATAGTGAAGATTTTTTGTTCTTTCACTTGAATTTTATCCTGCGGTATAAGTTCATCCAAACAAAGTTGGTCGTCGGCGGGCACTAACGGAAGATGATTGGGCTGTTAGACATGTCTCCTGTTATATATCTTGTACCAACAGTGGATATACCATAATTAATGTGATATATGTCAGTCTACCTACACCGTGATATTTTTGTACTGGGAAGTCCTTCTGCAACTGTTTTAAGCATGACGTTTCCGTAGTGGGACCACGTTCACCAAGTGAACCACATTCAGACCTGTGGGCCACGTTCGCCAGTGGCACGGTTCACCTGGGGCTTACTTTCACCAGTGGGCCACGTTCCACTGTGGGGCACGTTCACCATGGGTCCACGTTCACCAGTGTAGCAAACGTACACCTGTTGGGCAACGTTCACCTGTTACTTCAACTCTGCAGCACACCTCACTTCTGTTGCAGTAAATTAGAACCTGGCACATGTTGTCTGCTTAGAAGACTCAAGACTCGCCACCGTCTTTGAAACTAAGTCATCAACAGAAAATTAATGTACTCTTCCCAGTGCAATATATGCCCAGTATCCACTGAGGGAAAGCTTGTAAGCGAAACTTATTGCGACAAAAAAGATATCAGAATGTTGCAGATGAATGTTTTATTAATCATCAACATGCCGCAAAAGTGCACATTTAGTAATGTAAGTAGAGAATGTTTTTTCCATAAATCCTCAACAAAGTTAGTCATGAAATATGTATGACGATCCTGAGTCTTGGGTTGGTGCCATCTAGTCCTAAAAGCATCAGCCATTAAATATTATAAGTCTTTTACAAGAGGTAAACTGAAAATAAACTAACGATATTAACGGAAGAAAATTTCCCCACTATTTTTAACAAAAAAAAACTACAAAACTGCTTACACACTTCAATTTTCACTCTACAGCATCGTGAGAGAGATACATTATGTTGAAGATTGAGACACTTATCAGCAAATGGGAATCTTTTTCAGGAAACGTTTCGCCACACAGTGGCTTCATCAGTCCAAGTACAAAGAGGAAAGGCGTAAGGAGAGGAGGAGTATGATGTAATCAGTCCCCTCAGCCTGGAGTCGATGTGCCAGTCCATCAATCTTGTAGAACAGATGGACATTCCTACAAGATTGATGACTGGAGCACATCGACTCCCAGGCTGAGGGACTGATTACATCTTACTCCTCCTCTCCTTTCGCCTTCCTCTTTGTATTGGACTGATGAAGCCACTGTGGGGCGAAACGTTTCCTGAATAAAGATTCCCATATGCTGCATAAGTGTCTCAATCTTCAACTTGTCGGTTTTTCAAGCCATTCATCACACACAGATACATTTTGTAAACTTCTGTGGCTAAGACACAGGATTTTTGGAAGTTACGGAGCCATTTCATGATGCTCAGTGAGTTTAAAGACTCTGATCAGAGGACACCTCAAGAGCCTTGATTGGGTTCCGAAGAAATGATCATTGCTCATTCCGAACTCAAAATGTTAAAGGCCAATTGGGTTAATGTATTTAATTGTGTAATAAGCACAAAACTGAAAACACGATAAAAGTTAAGGTGGGAAGTGTGTAAAAAAAGAAAATGAAAAAAAAAGAATCAATCAACCACTTTCAATTCCTCCTTCAGGGAGACCGAATTATAAGATGTCTTCTCTAAGCCTAAATAATTATTGTCAGGTAGGCCTACTGCAAGGTTCCTTCTTTGAGAACAGTAAGACGACGCTGAGGGCAATAGCCAATTGATAGTATCATTTATTTAACGCAAAAGTTACTTAAAAAAAAAATCCATTGTAACTGATCTTCAGAATTAAATATTTCTTAAAATTCACTTAAGATAAAACATATTACTCTAACCTTTAAATATGATAATGATTTTACAAAGTATGAGAATGAAACCTTTAAAAAAAAAAAACAGGTAGATAATGTAAAACACGAGGATTAACTTTTAAAAAACAGATTAAGCCTTTTAAAGAGAATGATAACAATCAACGGGATAAACTTCAATATTAAGTATTGACTTTACAAGTAAGAGTATTATGAAACATTAATAAACATTCCACTTCATATAATAAGGAAATTTGGTGTAATATAAACATAATAATAATAAAGTGTAAATAAAATATAAAAAAACATATGAAAAGGTGAACGAAATCTTTTTAGATTTTTGATCCCACTGACCGAAAAATGCGCTGTATTCCTTCTCATTTTAAGAAAGCCTACGTGGGTGATTTCCTTGGCCAAGCCTTAAAGAAAGCTAATGGCCTTGCTGGTACTGTTCTTGTGAAGCTCCAAGTTACCAACACGTACCTCGCCGTAGCTGTGCAGGCTTAATAAAAAATTTCAGCCTTTTCTGAAATGTCCTGGCGAGTCAGCTAGACTTCGAAAGTCTCCACCACGGAGAAAGCAACTGGGCCACGGGTACAGGTATGAGCAAGGTCGTCGCTGGGCGGCCCAGCTCCGGTAACCCCAAGCATCTTCTCCCATTCTGGTTGGGGAATCAGACGCCAACCGCAGCACCGTGGTTGCAAGAAAAAAAAATAGTACAAGAATATTCAAAGAGTCCCAAAAAATCTAAATATTTCATTAGCAAAGATTTTTTTTTTTAAAAACCTCATCGGCCGATTTTTTCCCACCACGGCGAATGGTGCCCAAAAAAGAAAAACTTTCATCCTTTCAACATCCATCACTGTTCTTGCCAGAGGTGGTATTATTAAACACTACAGTTATAAAACTGCAACATTATTTAACACCCCTCTTATCTTTCTTGAGTGTATACACTGTTTACTCCCCATCTACAGTAGGACTAAAGTTTTCGGCCTGCCGGTTCCCTGATCCCTTAATAAACGTTACTTTTACATTGCTCACACTCGAACAATCACGTTCGAAGTATAAAAAGCCATTTGTCCCCCACCAAACACTCTCACTCCTATCAAATATGCTCAGGGGGCACGCTTCTAGAAGCCCGATCCCCTCCACACAACCACACAAATCCTCCTTAAAAAATTAAAAAAAAATTAAACCCCCCCTCCTCCCCCTCCACCCTTTCTAGCCGACTCCCTACCCCCCACCTCCCGCCTTCTCCCTCCACCAACAGATTTATTAGACACTCTCGAAGTCTTCTGTTTTGTTTCCACACATTCTCTCTACATGGCTGAGCCACCCTCAACAACCCCTCCCCAAGAAGCACACTCGATAAATTAGTTTTGTTGGGCAATCCCAACAAAACCTTCTCCTAATTTCCAAACTATGAATTCTCTGCATTATAATTCCCACAAACCACAGACACATTGCCCTTCAACACGACAAATCTCTCCACCTGCCTCCCACCTTCTCTCTCGTTGCAAAACATTCATATCACAACCCATTCTCACAAACCAACAAGAGTGTATGGTGCAACTATACTCCATTATAACTCCAGTATATTACATTCCCCCTCTTTGATTCCACAGACAAAAAGTTCTTTGTCTCCACAGACAATCCTAAGTGCAAACCGCTCACCGAACCAACACAACCAAATATCCTTTTCCCCTCATCAGATTCTGATTCAATCTCACCATCATAGACCCATCTGCTGACAACATCCGCATCCTAATATCTGAATACATACCACCTCCTCCATACTCTCTCTCTCCCTCTCATCTGATATCCAATTATTTCGTCACCTAATCTTTTTGTTATCCTAATAACCTTACAACCTTGCTTTTCCAATATTTACTTTTTATTTTCCTTCCTCCTTAACATACTCTAACCAAATTCATGAATCATTATACCACTAACCACTGCAACTTCTCCTACAGAATCTCCCTAAAAGCACAGGTGTCATCCCAGCAAAGAGCAAACCTGTACAAACTCCACGTTTGTGTTTGAGATATTCCATAATCTCTAACTCCACACTTCTTTGCCAAGAGGAGACCCTCGCAGCCATTTACATTCTCTACAACCCCATCCCAATAAAAATATTTGAACTAGCCATGTGTGCATCACATATCTTTGTCTAAGGCCTACTTTTACTGGGAAATAACACCCTCTCCCTCCTACACTACTCATAACTTGAGGTAGGCCTCACTATCCACGTAAAAACTCTTCACTGCTTATCAGTACACCTACCTTCCTATAACATACACCTGCAACAACTGCCACAATTGCTCCCCTATCCACCCTGTCATAATCCTACTCCCAATCCATAAATGCCACGAAAAAACCTCTTTAATTAAACTAATAAAACATAAAAAACAAAACATTAACATATATTTAATAACAACCCTTATCCAATACCTGCTTACCTATTATGTTTCAACCAACACTGCAAACACTTTGGTCACCAAAAAAAAAAACACACCCCCAACCTTTCGCTAAAGCCTTCCTGTCATCTGCTAACCTACTCTTCTTCCGTCCTTTACACGTTAAAATTTCTTTCAATAATACTCTACCATAACACTTTAATACTAAAAAATAACCCAGGTAATGCTCAACAGACAATCTATCCCCCCTATAATTTTTTGCACTCTCTTTTGTCCCCTTTGCCATTATTACAAAGGAAGTATGCATGCTCTCTGCCAATCCCTAGGTACTTTACCCTCTTCCATACATTTAGTTAAATAATAGCACCAAACCACTCCAAAACTATTATCCCCACCATGCCTTTTTTTTATATATAAATAAACATTTTCAATCTTTATTAATATTTCCCCCATCAAATCAAGCTGGTCCTTACCAAATACCCCCTTTCTTTTCTACCCACTTCACTTTGCCTCGGGCGAAACTTCTCCCCACCTCACAACTGGGCCTCTTCCTCCACTCCTAACAAGGATGTTATTCCCTCACCTTGGTGCCCTAACACGAAATCACAGCTTTCCCCTATCTCATCAACATTTAAAACAATCCTCAAAATTATACCCTCCAATCTCCATCTTCCCAATAAACTCTAACTCTCTTCTCCATTTAATAACTCTCCTCTCCTATTTTAAAAAAAAAAAAAAAACTGTCAAAATCCATTTGTTCTTTTTCCCTAGGCTTCTGAACATATAATGCTCTCTCCCAAAAACTTTTTTCTTATTTTCAACAAAATTTGTTGATATTCTCTCTCACTTCTCTCATATGCTTGGCTCCTCTTTTTTATATACATTGCTTCATCACCAAACCACACTCATTTAATCTCTCTTTTTTCTCTTCCATATACACTTCCCTCCTTGCATCACTTCTACTCTGTAAAAACCTCTCATATGCTAACTTTTTTCTCTTCTCTTTTTCTTCTTCGCCTTACCTAACTCCTCTTACCATAACAATCATTCCACCAATCGCTCTTCTTCCCATCCCCCCCGCACCCACTTTATCCTGTAACCACCACGAACTTCTGGTTGAACACACTAACACTACATTTAAACCTAACCCCATACATCTTCGGCCCTATTTGGCCTATACTGCTAACTAGCCATCTATAACTCCAATATTTATATATCTTACACTAACTGCCTCCCTCTTTTAGTTTTATATAACACCTTCACCATCACCACTTTCTTACCTTGCGCTTCTATTTTCCCTTCTCTCCTTTTTATATCACAAAATCCCATCTACCTTTTTATATTACAAACCCTCACTGTAGCTACAACTAGAAAGTGATCTGATATAATCTGTGACCCCCTCCTATAAACATGTACATCCTGAAGTCCTACTCAACATTCCCTGTTTACTAAACCAATACATAGTCCAACAAAACTACTGTCACTATGCCCCACAATCATATCTTGTAATATTTATTTATCCTCTTTTTTCTTAAATAACCATATTACCTATAACTAACCCCATTCTATAAAAAAGTTCGAATCAAAGGGGCCTCCATATCCACTTACACTTGGCACCGACCGCCCCAAACTTGCCTGCAACACAACCGCCTCTCTAAATGTTCTCCTACTTTAGCATTTAGGTCTTCTACCTTCTACCCCACAATTACTCTCCCTCGAATTGGTATCAAAGGTTCCTATAACATACGCTTAACCATCTCCTCCCAAATCTCTCTCTCTCTCCTCCTCTAACACTCCTCTCTTCATCCAGGTACAATACCGCTTATTATGACCCACTTTTCACATCCGAACCCTTTATTTTAAAAAATCCACATAATCCTTGAATTTTTTTACACATTTTATATATTCCCCCTCTTTCCTCTCCTTCCATAACTGTCCTATCACATTATCTGCTTACTTCTCCATCATTAGGCTCCTAACTTCCATCTAACTTTCCTAACTTCCCTCAGATACTCTTGACTTAATTCCCTCCAATTATTTTCTCCACCCACGGGAAGCTAACCTATTCCCCTCAGCTTTGTTACACACTCCATAACATCAGCAATCGTCTCTATCTTATCACCACAACTACGATCCCATGCACATCCAAGCATCCAGTTTTATAAAGTTTTTTCTTCCCTTCGTTTTTTAGTAAATGGTGTACAGAGAAGGGGTTCTTTACTTTTCAATGCTCCCGGCATTTTTAGAGTCGCCTCAATTATGACACGCATGGCTTACGGGGGGAAAGAATCTTTATCCACTTTTATTTCCCTTCCCCAAGACAATAGAGAAAAAATCGAGAATAAAGATTTATTAAGAAAAAAAAGAAAAAACTCTTAGAATGTGTCATGTATATTTATACATCATGCGTGCCTTGTATGTGACCTAAATGTAAGTAGAAGTACAAGATAATACCTGTTATCCAGCTTAGTTTATGAGACAGGAATAAGACAACCATCAAATCCTAAAACCTACCATAATAAAAAAACAGTTATCATTTTTTCTGTTACATCACAGTCATACCCTGGCAGAACGGTAGTAACCTCCAGGGTGGTTGCTGTCTACCAACCTACTACCTCAATAAGGCAAAGTATTTTTTAACACAAAAAATCTAAATAAAAGCAGATAAAACTTGATATAAATAGTTAGTTCATAACGACTGTCTTCACCACCTCCTTTCATTGTTAATATTTTTTAAACTAAATTCACTGTGAAGGGAATTTCCCTTGCTACTCTTACTAAATCCATATTTTTTTTTTCTGTAGGTTTCTTGTGCTATGATACCTTACTTAGCTAACAGAATGATAGGACCCCAGGCACTGGACCCAATAAGGTGCCCCTGTTAACCATATGATGTTTGTGCCCAGATAGTGGTATAGGATGACCTTCCGCACGAAGGTTTAGGTATGGGGTAATTACTGTTCGTTGAAGATTCGTTTCGCTGGTATAATCGCCCGTCCGGCCCGGTGTTTTCCAAGAGGGTGACCCGGCCCTTTGGGCTCCCTGTCGCGGGAGTGTCCAGACCAATTGTCTTCATAGGAGGATGGGACGAATAACCATCCTCGTCCTTCTGGGACCAGCTATTCCCAGCTAAGCCCCATTCTCCGCTCCCATCCACCCACGGGTCTCGGAGGGAGAAGCTAGGCACCTTGGGCTGGGCTGGCCACAAACCAAACGCCGTTCCGCACAGGGCTCGAATGGTGAGACAGCCGCATAAAAACAGCAGGACGATGTCAGGAGGAGCAAATAACAGCAGCACTACAGATCCTTTAGGAGTCACAACCCCCCCAAAAGCTAGGGCAGTGGTCACCTGCGGTCATAAATAACCCTGTCCTTTAAGCTCTCAGGAGTTTAGCGTGGGGTGTTTACCAAGGCACCATGGCCATGGTTGTAGTGTTTTAAAAATCTCAGGTTTCAGGTGTTGAAGAGGAGGTTCTACATCTTCAGGAGAAAAAGGAGGCGAAGCTCAACCTAGATAGTTTGGTTGGTGAAGTGAGTGTGAGAAGGATTTAGGCTGGTAGGAGGAAAATGGCACTAGCAGTGATAGGGCAAGGAGACCGCTTTAAAAATTAAAAAAAAGTGGCAAGTGGTTCACAGGACGAGTTGCATTTCCAGTGGTTAGTGAAGTTGAAGGTATCCACTGAATTCCCCTACTAATCAAGGTAATGAATATTTTTGAATAGTATGAGAATTACTCAGGTAAGATATATATAGGGTCGATGTTTTTTTGTAACAGAGACAGAAGGATCAGAGAGAGAGTGTGCTTTTCCCTGGAAGCTGGTGTTTGGTGACATAATCAGCAGCAGGCTGTGGATAATGTTCTGTCCACGTAATGGGGAACAACCCATTATCTGTCTATGCTGGGGTAGTGACATTGGGGAAAGGGCAGAATTTAGCTCTGCTGGATAAGTAACAGGACATCCATAGAAGTAGTTTAGGTTCCCCCCCACCCCCCACTAAGGAGGGTTCCCAGTCATATGTAGCAAACTTGCCTTAGAAAGGGGAGTGACAATGAATGTATGTCCCTAGGGCAATTGGTATAAATTGCTGCTATACATGTACTGCTAAGTAACTTGCAATCCCAATTCATTGATAACTGGTGACATATTCCTTGGCAGCTGTGATATGAATGCAAGAGGATGGCTTCATTCTCTCCTGGGGCATGGGGTGGTTGCATTAGAGAGTTTAGCCATTCAATTGAGAGGTAACTGATGACCTTGTCTAGGAATGTTAAACTGAACAGATTTATAAGGGTATGTGTGATGGAAAAGTTCAACAGATAGGAGTAATGAGGCGAGTATGGGTGACGATAGTTTGAAAGGTGACGTGTGGGGGCCCCGGCAAACATGTAAATCAACTCGACTTCACAGCTCCCAGACACAACTGAAATTAAAGCCTCTGCTCCTAATCTTAGTGGATAATGGTGTTGAAGCTTACACATGAGACTTTTAGACAGTCCACCCGCACCACCCATTTTTTAAGTATCTTAAATCACTTATCATGGAGAGTGATATCTAAGAGCATTGGTAAACCTGTTTTCTCTTCCAGCTGGAATGACAGCTCGGTCACCGTGCCAAACAACGAGAAATGTGAAAGAGCCGGACTAAACCGGTCTTGTTTGGGACCGTACACCTTTATAATCTACCTAACCCCTGATTAATTGTACAGGGGACACTACCACTCCTACCCCTCCATCTTTGGTAGTGTAAAGAACTGCGTTCCTTAATCCTGGACTGACTATAAACAAGGCTATAGAGTTCTGTGAAGGAACTATTCGTTGGGGTTGTCACTCAACACCTGTGAGACCCCCCCTCCCCACAGGTCATCAGCAACGGCTAACAATTTCTACAAATACAGTGTGTCCAACCCTCACCAGACACCTCCAGTAATACAATGGGCATATTAGGCGTTGAATTTCAATGGTCATATTTCTTTTTCCAATAATTTTTAATTTCTCTTTCAAGTATGATACACAATTTCATGTTTCAATGTTTTTATATCTTTGCATTCACAAAAAATAATAAAGTGTTTTATTCTTTTGTGAACTTATTATTACTATTTTCTATTCATAAATTTTTCTGAGGAGGAGCCAGCCTTTGTAATACTGTCTGAAGTTGTTACAAGGGCTGAGTAATCCTTCTCACAGTAAAGGGGGTGTATTGTGGGAAACACAAATCGCTGCATGAATTAGGGTTAAAAACAGCAGTTATTTACCGTGTACCTCAGGGGATATGTTTAAAAAGACATTAATCAAAATAAAGTTGCTAGTAATGGCAAATTTTTCCGCAATTGAATCAACAAACAAAGAGAGATAATAGAGGGCACAGAGGTGACTAACTCCCTTAAGGGGATACTATATACAAATAGTAGGAGTCTAAGAAATAAAGATAGAATTAGCAAAAATAACTTGCAAGTGTAAGGAAATAATAGAATAATATTGGTATAAACATAGACCTGGTTTCAACCTGAAAGATAGAGAAATTCCTTTCTCTTGTGAATGCAACATACAAGGGTATAAACTCTTTGCAACGACTGATGGGTCAACATGAAGGGTGGTGGAGTGGCGCCTATATGTCAGAGAAAATCTAAATTGTTGTCCTTAAACAATGAAATATAAGAACTAGAAACATATCGGATACAAAATCTGTTTGGGCTTACAGATACTTCTCGAGGGACGTGATTTAATAGGCCCCCAAACACCTTTAGATAGGGAGTGCAGTAAGCTGTTTAACGGGACGAAATTTTCATAAGGCCAACTAATATGAAAAAGATTGTTGTGATAATGGGAGATTTTAAACGTAGCAAGACAAATTGATTGGAACAATATGACAGGAAAATCTTGAGTCTAGTGACTTTTCTTGATACGGTTCAAGGAATGTTTTTTTAGAACAGTTGTGACAGAACCCAACTAGAGGAAACCATCTGCTTGACTTGGTTCTTGCCCAACAAAAATTCCACATAATTAATAATCTTGAGGTTAATGATGAATGAGCTTGGGTGAAAGTGTCAAAAATCATTTAGTTTCAAATTTCAACTAATAATCATAGAATTAACTCCAGATAACTGCAATCAAAATTCCCATGTCCCATATTATTTTTCGCTTGGCCGACTTCATGGGACTGAAAAATAACCTGCTATGGGGTCAGGTAGGTGATCTTAGTCTGCCATATGAACGTTTTTTTTTTTCAGAGCATAGGTACTAGCTGCCCAGACAACCTTTTGTTTACCGAGTAGGAAATTAAGAAGATCTAAAACAAAATGATGAAACAATAGATTAAAACATCTCACTCTGGTCAAAAAAGAAGGCAATTTTATAGATAGGCGTATCAAAAGAGTGGGATGGTCAGTTAAGAAATCAATATAACAATTAAAGAGAAATAAAAAAAAAATAAAAAAGCAAAAAAGGATGAGGCTAAGGTCACAAGGGAATACCAAAGACTAAAACAAAACCCCAAAAGGTTCTTTTCCAGGTACACAGAATGTAAGATTAAGATAAGACAAGGCCCACTTAAGAGTAACACTCGGGTCAGGATCCAATTGACAGTTGAAAAGGATATGTGTTAAAACTCAATAACCATACTTCCTTCCCCTCCAGTTTTTTTCTAACCGCAGGAAAATACTAGCGAAATTATTTCCTGGAATAATAGATTATGTAGAACAGCTATTAAACTATGCACTATTTGCGGTAACTAGTGACCATGGTCCTCAGACCAATAAGAAAGCCTAAAACCTAACAAAATCCCCAGGTCCAGATGAACTGTTTTGCAAGGGTGTTAAAAGGAATGTAAAGAAAGGAGGATACTTTTTAGCATAAACCTTTTTTTCTTTCGCTAATCTTTTTATAATTTTAAAACCATACCTCTCTTAACAACTGGGCATAGTGCCTGGTAAGTGAAAATGGCAAATGTAATTAACCTATTTACAAGAATGCAGGTGACAGGTCCTTAGCTTCGAACTATAGACCAATAACCTTTCCTCCCAAATGGGAAAAAACTTATTGGAATCACAAAAATTGCCACCGCAATTCGTAGCTATCCTTGATTAGGCAACAGATTGATTATGAATCTCACACACGGTTTTAACAAGGGGGCGTTCCCTGTCTTAATTTACGATTTTTACTAACTTTTTTCACATAAGGTGTTATGAGGGAGTAATCATGGAATGAATAATGATATTTGTGTATATGGACATCAGTAAGACTTTCGATAGAGTTCCACATCAAGAGGCTATTGAAGGAAACTTCAGGCACAAAAACGGAAATAGGAGGAGAATATTTTTTTCCCTGGGTAGAGGCATGGCTGGATAATAGGCAGCAAAGAGTTTGCATAATGGGGGAGAAATCAGAATGGGTGTCACATCACAAGCGGGTTCCGCAAGGGTCAGTGTGGGCCCGTTGTTGTTTCACAATTTACATAAACGACATAGATGAGAGAATAAATAGCGAACCAGTACCTAGGGGTCAAAACGATGGTCCCCATCCGTTCGAATCAGTAACCCAGGTATCCAAAGAGCCAATGAGAAAGATGGTTTGGAAATCACAAGGTGTTGTGGGTACAGTCCGGCCTGTCTGCCTGCCTTGTCTAGAGCCTGGTTTGAAGCACGGTCGTCTGGTGTCCCTCTCTAGTGGCATTTCTTTATTTCTGCCTTGCTTACCGTTGGAGGGTGCACTAATACCCTATTGTTGTACATAGTGTATATAGTAAAACATCTTCTGTTCTTACCATGGTGTGAAGGATAATATAAGTTCAAAAGTTTCTGTTGTGTTTATTTGCTCTCTTTAACAACCCCATTATAACAGGGGCCTTGATTCTTGGGTTGTAATAATAATATGATAATAATAATAATAATAATAATAATAATAATAATACATTCAGGCCAAGCTGACATCAATGACATGCAACTATATAGAAAGCCCCTTTGATTATGGCCAGAGCAATTTTTTTTCCGGGCAAATTTGGTCTGTTTTGTCCCAGGATGCGACCCCCACAACCAGTCGACAAACTCCCCCAGTACTCATTTTATTGGAAAGAATAAACATAAGAATGAGAACACACTGGCAGAAGGTTCTACTGGCCCATAAAAAGGCAGAGGTCCTTATCAAAAAACGACCTCTACAACTAAACCCAAAGCCTCCCCCAAGAAATTGGGTATATTAATTGATGGGTAACACAGACAAACCGGTGTAAAGAAACACGCGGCCCAATGTATTCTACCCTCGCTGGGATCGAGCCTAGAACCCTCGCCCGTGGTGAAGCGAGAGTTTTAAGGGCCACCAGAACCACGGGGCAACCAGCACCCATCAGGTAAATTATGGAATATCCGTCACCACATGGGGCTAGTATGGGACGACTTCCACACACTGAATATTGTGGGTGCTTCCCTTCCCTCATATTAAATGGGTATAGGGTGACTTCACCCCAAAATAAGTACCAACTATTTGATCAAGGCCCTGATCCATCCGGTGGTAGGCCTGTTCATGGACCGGGCCGCGGGGCGTTGATCCCTACGGAGAACCTCCAGGTAAACCAGTTGACTGCCGTCCACAAGATAGTTATGGTATGACAATATTGCTCACAAGCGAATAGGGGTGACTAAAACCACAGCATTAGGTATGAGGGAGGAGACTACTGCCACAGACATGCAAAGAGGTATGATAAAAATCCAAATCCACTACAACTACAACTAACCTATACGATGCGGCGGTTCTTGCGCCATGAGTGGGTCGCTGGTGGAAGAGTTACTCATAGCCGTCAGGGTTGGTGGCCGGGGCCAATGATGAAAGTGGACGTGTTTTTAGGGAGAAGCATTCCTGTGCTGCCAACTGCATCGCCAGGTCATGTTGCTAGCTGTGTCAGACGACGTCCCACTACCCGTGCATGTGCACCTGTGGTGTGTGGGCTGATGGTACTTTAATAATGTGAAAAACATGGAAGATGGACCCTAACAGTGGAAGTGAATGGGAGATGTTACCTGCACGTTGACCTGCACGGGAAAAAGTATGACCCATAACCAAAGGAAGTGACCTACAATGTGATCACATACAAGAGAAAGTGTGATCTTAAAAAAACAAAAAAAGAAAGGTTGACCTGGCAAGGATAGAGTGGCCTTTCAGGGAAGATGGGGATGTACTGCACGACGCGACCTTGATATAACAAAGATGTGATCATGCGAGATAGGTGTGACAATGCAAAGGAAGTTGTGGGTAATGGGTCTGCCTTACATACTGATAGAAACAGTAAATTTAAGAGTGGTTGATTCCATGACAAACAGATGCCACTGAGACAAGTACTAATAAGAAGCAACATCATTCTCGTCCCTGCTCATAACAGTCAGAGAGGCACATCCGAGGATAACGCGTGGAATGTGTCAGGAAAGCTTTTAAAAAAAAATTAAATTTTTAAAATATGAAAGATTATAAAAATAAAACAAAAAACTACGGGCCACCAAGGAACTTAGGGGTCACTGATTTTCCTAGTGACTATTCATGACACGTTCAGGATTGCTTTTTAGAATAGTTTTTGAGACAACAAAACCCAACTAGAGGAAACAATCTGCTTGACCCTTAGTTCTTGACTTGCCAAACAAAGAGTCACTAATAAATAATCTTTGAGGTTAATGGAGATGACTTGAGGAAAAGTGATCACAAATCATGATTATAACCCCAGATAACGCAATCAAATCTGTCCTCAGACTTTCTTTGGGGGGGTGCCGATATTCCATCATGGGACGAGAATTACCTGGGTGGGCTAAAATGGATGTCCTGACTAATGGGTCAGGTAGGTGATCGTGTTGCCAATCATAACGTTTTTTATTTTTTCAGAGCATAGTTCTAACTGGCCCCAGACAACTTTGGTTTCCGAGTAGGGAAATTAGATCCAAAACAAAAAAAAAATGATCCACAAATGGATGCACAATAGATTAAAACAAACATCACATTTGGTCAGAAGAGAGCATATATCGGCATATCACAATAGAGGGGAAGAGCAGTTTAAGAAATCAATATATTCGATTAAAAGAGAGAGATAAAAATAAAGGAATAAGAAAAAGTAGAGATGAATTATGAAGGCTAAGGGCGCAAGGGATTCAAAGGACTACACCCAAAAGGGGATCTTCAGAAGTAAGTTAGGACAAGTACAGGCCCACCTTAAAGTAGTAACTTTTGGGTCAGATCATTGCCAGTGATAAGGATATGTTGAAATGTGGCTCCATACTTCCCCCTCAGTTTTTTAACCTGAGAAACTACAAATGCGAAAATTCCTGAAATAATAGATTAGGTAGAAACGAGGACTAAATATATATTATACTATGCACGATTGCTGTAACAAGTTACATTGTCCTCAAGACAAATATAAAAAATTAAAAAACGTCACAAATCCCCAGGGGCTCTGATGAACTGTTTGAAGGCGTTAAAGGATTGAAACAGGAAACTTAGCCATAAGAACCTTGGCTAATCTTTTTTTTTCAACCTGTCAACTACAAAACTTCAATAGTACCTGATAAGAGTGGAAAATGGGGAATGTAATATACCCATTTAAAAAAGGCAGGTGGAACAGGGTCCTTAGCTTTCGAACTATAGACCAATAAGCCCTTACCTCCCATAGTGGGCAAATCTAGGAAATCAACAATTGCCGAAAACAAGTTGAGCCATCTTTGATAGGCATAAGTGATTATTAGGAATCTCCAATCCGTTTTAATAACAAAGGGCGTTCCTGTCTACTTAAACATAATAAATACGGTAATTTACTTAACTTTATTCACTAAGGTGTTTATTTTTATTGAGGAGGGTAGAAAACAAGGTTAATTAATGTGATATTGTTATATGGACTTCAGTAAGGCTTTTTGGACAGAGTTCCACATCAGAGGCTATTGGAAGGAAACTAAAGCACACGGAATAGAGGAGAAATTTTTCCTGTGTAGAAGCATGGCTGGAACCAATAGGCAGCAGAGAGTTTTTGCATGAAATGGGAGTAAAACAGAAAATGTTGGGGGGCACGTCACAAGCAGGTGTTCCCTCAGGGTATTCAGGTGATGGGGGGCCTGGGTTGTTGTTCACAATTACATGAAACGACATTAGATGAGGTAATAAAATAGCTGAACATAAGCTTAGCCTCACTATCCATATTTCATAGACTATCCCTACTATTTTTTATAGTATAAACCTTAAGGGAGCTATCACTCGTTGCCCACTACTATTATCTATCTCTCATTGTTTTTGTTTGATCAATTGATTTGCCATTTACTTAGCAAGCAACTTATTTTGAAAATAATGTCCTTTTAAAAAAACATATATCCCTGAGGTATCCCGTAAAAACTGCTGTTTTTAATAACCCCTAATACTGCAGCCTGATTGTTTTGGTTCCCGCATTTTGCTTTTTTAAATAATATTATTTATTAATTTATAATTAATTTTTTTAATAATTATTAACCTTAAATTTCACTTGTTTAGTTAAGCTTTCTCAAACCTTATTATCACAAGGGACTAATAAACTTTCCCTATATTCTAAAACAAGAATTTTGTTTTTTTTTATAAAAACCTTTTTCCCAAATCCATTAACTTTTCTTTTGCACACCTCTCCACTCTTTTACCTCTCTTTTATTCTCCATGTATATACTCCGCCCTCCGTATATCACTTCTACTTTGTGGAAATCTTTCGTAGACCAATTTTCTCTCCTTTTCCACTTTCTTTGCCTCGTCATTCCACCAATCACTCCTCGTTCCTCCCACACCCACTCTCCTAGACTCGCAAACTTCCTGCTGCACACTCTAACAGCGCAGCATCTACCTCATACCTCCTCCACTCCCTCCTCATAACCTACGCTCTCTTAAGCCTATATCTTTCCCAAACTATCTTCTTTAACACACTACCTCACGATTGTGAGAGTTACTCATACACTCACACACATAATACACACAAACACACTCACACACAAACAGGAGAGTACACAGGCACACACACATGCACAGACACTACACACAAGTGCCTCTGACAACCAGTAACACGCCAAATAATGAGTAATGACATTATCACCTCAAATAAATTAAATTACACAATATTTAAGTTTTCTCTGTTATATAAAACCCACTGTCCAATATACTAAACATAATCATTACATTACAAAAAAATTTAGGAAAAGTATCGGTATAGAACTTAAGAAATTGTCTAGATAAATCTTATCAAAGGTCTCCTGCACTTGTCAGTTGTTCCACAAGCCTTCCCAGGGTTGAGAAATTTGAAGCCCATCGATTAAAACATTCTGAAGATATACACGATAAACTTGGAGGAAGTAGATAAGAATATTATAGGTAACAATGTGGCAGCTCTGCCACAGAGTTTTTAAGGTACCAATCTCAGTAAAATTAAAAATATTTTTAATATTTTTCAGTTTTCCTTCTCGCATTTATTTTCTTTTTAACATATTCTGCAACCCTAAAAGTCTTATTTAATGAAAAAAAATCAATAAAATTTGACACTAAAACGTCCAAGTGCGGTCAAAAATATTTCCGCTCAAGATACACTAACGCTTAAGTTTGAAGCCAACCAGACAAAACATTCTCAATAAATTAATAGAAGTCAATTCATTTAATAAATTGGGCAATTTGAAATTTACAAAACTCAAAGTGAAGGCAAAATTTTCTTTCTATAAAAGTCGTCAACATTGAAAGTTTGAAACCTATCAGAAAGGACATTCTCCAGTACTTGCTCTGAATCTGATGATTCCAAGTACTGTGTTTTTTTAACAATTTCTTTAAAATTTTGAAGTTGCCCATAAATATTGCTAAGTTATATGGAGTTTTCTTTCTTGTGGAATGTATCTAAGTAAATATTTTGAAGCTGATAAGACGAGGTTTTCTTCAAGCACTGAGTGGAGATCAATAACATTATTTATTTAATAAAATTGGCAAATTGGGACTAATGCAGCACAATAATAATACAAACTTTACTTCCAGGAAAATACAACCAGGATGAAATTTTGAAGCTAATCAGGAGGCAAACTTCAGTTATCACATTCATTCCACTTTTTTTTTTTTAAAAATATATTATATAAATATATATATAAATATATAAATTTTTAAATAAATATTAATTTTATAAAAATTTTTATAAAAAATCTTAAAATAATATATTAATAAATTTAAAAAATATAATTTAAAAAATATATATATAAAATATATATAATAAGTGAACAATTTTAAAAACTAAAAGGTCTTTTTTGGCATTAAGGGTTTGGGAAAAGGGGTATGACAGGGGGGATAGGGGGGGAAGTGGCAGATGTTGCAAGGGATGGGTAGGGGGTAGGTTACGAAAGCAGGGAAGAGTTTTTTTTTAAAAAAAGAGGATAGTGAGGGCCCAAATTAGAGTATTAGGAAAGGGGAAAAATTTTTTCCCGTAAAAGTAGGGCCCTTTAACAAGATTTGTGTGTCACCGTGGTTGTTTAATATAATATAAGGGGTTGAAAAAGAATAAATGCAGGGCTTGGGAAAGGCTGGAGTTAAAAAAAAAGAATCACACAAAAGTGGAGTTGCAAAAGTTTCTCTTTGCTGATGACCTGTGCTCTTGGGGATTCTAAGAGAATTCAAGATTTGGGGAGAATTTGGTAGGGTGTGCAAAAGAAGAAAATTAAAATGAATACAGGAAAAGTAAGGTTTTTAAGAGGTAACAAAAAAATTAGGTGAAAAAATGGAATCAATTGAGGAGGAGTATGGGGGGGTGAAGTATCAATATTTGGGAGTGGACTTCAGCTGATGGCATGAAAAATGAGTAATCAAAAAATTTGA
>NC_069484.1:6611107-6686935 GCF_026875155.1 Cherax quadricarinatus | reverse complement strand
ACGATTGGAAAATTTAATGTTTGGTCTGAAAAAAATGGCAGTAAAGTTCAATGTGGATAAGTGAAAGGTACTTCCCCTTTGGGTAATGAAAATAACCCTCGAAGCTATAATCTAGGTGAAGTAGAGCTTATCATACAGAATGTGAAAAGACTTGGGAGCCCATGGTAAGCAAAAATCTAAACCCAAAGACGCGGGCCCCTTATTGCGCAAAAAGGGGCCAACAAAAATTTTGGATTTATCTAAAGAAGTATAAGAAACAGAAGCCCAAAAAGTTTTTTTACAGCCATCATCACTGGGAGGCCTATTTAGATTATGCTGTTTCGTTTTGGTCCCCTTACTCCAGGATGGTTATAGATCATTAGGAACAAACAGAGAAAAATGACAAAAATGATTTACGTGTAAGGAACCCTCCCGTATGAAGATAGACTAAAAGCTTAAATCTCCACTCTCTGGAGAGGCGTAGAATGGGGGGAGGTATCTTTGAAGTGTATAAGTGGATGACGGGCATAAAAAAGGGGAGAATTTAATAAAGTACTGGGGGGTGTCGAACCGGGGTAAAACCAGGAATAATGGATTTAAGTTGGTAAATTTAGATTTGAAAGACGAGGTGAGTATTTTGGTTTTCTAACAGAGTTGAGATGTGGGGAACAGTCTTCCCAGTGGGGGATAGAGGCTAGGCCTTGTGTAGCTTTTAAGAAGAGAGGGGAAAAATATATGAGGGGAGGGGCTGGGTTTGATTGGGTCACTGGGTACGGGAGTTATTTTGGGGAAAGCTTTAGGTAGAGTCGTTTGATAAGGACCTGCCTCGCATGGGCCAGTAGGCCCCGCAGTTCCCCATTCCATGTTCTTATGATTTGCACAAGAAACTTTTTCTTGGGTAGCATTGAAGTTGGGTTTTGGGGTGAGGGAAAAGTTCAATAGATAGGAGAGGAGGGAGATTAGTAACAATAGTTTCATTGCCGGCTATTGTTAAGGGAGGGTAAGTCAAGTCCGGCTATTCCCCCCTTTTTTTTTCCCCCTCCCCCCCCAAAAAGATAGTTTCATTGCCGGGTACTTGTTAAGGTAGGGTAAGTCAAGCTCCCCCTTTTCCCGCCTTTTTTTCCCCCCCCCCGAAAAATGATATTTGACTGTGGTGCTTGTTAAGGTGGGTCAGTTACTCCCGCTATCCCCCTTCCCCCCCTTCTTCCCCCCCCCCCCAAAAGGTACAGTGGGGGGTCGGGCCCAAAAAGTAATCACTAGACTCACAGCTCCCAGCACTACTGTAAGTACATTCCTGCCTTGTATTCTAGTGGATTTTTTGGTTAAAGCTTCACTTTTGACCAAGAAAAACTTAGTCCTTTCAGTTTTGCCTAAGTTGACTGTTGTAATAATCACCACATCTTTTAGGTATTGTACTTATCATGGAGAGTGATTTCTTAAGCAGTGGGTAACCTGTCTATCTTTCCAGCTTGGATGACAGAGAGGGTCACCTGCCAATCAACGAGCAGAACTGATGGAGATGGACTAACGTCCTGAGACTTCCCCTTTTTGGATTTAATTACCTGTGCACCTGTATGAAATTGCAGGACGTAATCCTTCATCATTGCAGTGGTAAAGAACCTGCTTTCCTGTCATCGGGATATAATACTCACAGTTATACTGTGAAGAACGAACCAGTGGGTTGTAACCAACACCTGCGACCCCCCCCCCCCCTATCATCAGCAACGGCTACAATTTCAACAACACAGTGTCACCAACACCAGACACCCAAGTTTTAAATTAGTGTTGAATTCAGTTATCATTTATATTTTTCATTTTTCATTTTCTTTGTAGTTTAATATTTCATATTTAAGTGTTTTATATTTTATATTTTCTATATAATAAAGTGTTTATGTTTCTCAGTTATTATTTCTTTTTCTATTCATTAATTTTCCTGAGGAGGAGCCAGCCTGGGTAATACTGTCTGAAGTTGTTACAGGGCTGAGTAAGCCTTCACAAGTGGCGACCCTGCCAGGATCAACTCTACTGAATCAAGATTCAACTCCATCTCGAATCTACCATTGGAACTTCAACGCCGCATACCACAGATGGTTACCACCAGCCATGAGTAATCATTCTCTATGGTAGGACTACAGTTCAGGTATTTAAAAGATTTGGTGATTGATAGTCTCAATTTATTGTAAGTCAAGTCAAGGCAGGAATACTAGTTAATTCTGCCATCTATTTTTGTGTGAGCTTGAAACACTTTGGAGGATTAGACTCTAGGGACCCGAGATTTTCCAGTGACAATTTGTTTCATTGAGCTCTTTATTATATCAAGGGAACTGTCATAGGGCACTCTTTGATTTGTTGGTGAGAAGATTGGATGGTCAAGTGACCCCATTCTACTTACTGTTTGCTCGGAGCCAGCATAGAACCCTTCGTTTTAATTAATACATATTGTTTAATTGAAGTAGGGATTGAGCCCTTGGTTTATTTACCAGTTTGAGCGGAGCGGATTGAACCTCCGTTTTCTTTATTACCGTTTCATTTACCCTGAAGTTTAAGTTATTCTTGGAAGTATGGTGAATACCAGTTTTTGGATGAATGCCTAAAAAGTAATTAGGATAACAGGGAAAAATTTAGAATCTTTCATTAGTGCTAAGTTTCCAGGAAGACTTGAAAAGAGAGAATTGAGAGAGAAGAAAGAGAGTTAGAAAGGGAAAGAGAAGAAGAAAAGGAGAGAGAGGAGATAGAAAGAGAAGAAGAAAAGGAGAGAGAGAGATATCAAAAGAGAGAGAAAAGGATGAGGAGAGAGAGAATTGAGAGGAAATCCAAGAAAGACAGGCTTTTCTAGAAAGAGAGAGGAGAAGACAAAAAGGAGCGTGATAGACTTGATCGTGAGGAGCAGAGCTAGGTACGTGAAGAACAAGTTAAAATTAAGAGAACTTGAGGAACAAGAGCAAAGGATAGAGAAGTTGATGGAAAAAAGCAGAGACGTGAGGAAAAAAACTAGAGAAGTGAGGAAAAAGCTATGAGAACTTGAGTTAATAGAGAGAGAAAAGGATTGCGAGCTCGAAAAATATTGAGCCTTGAATTAGAGAATAGAAAGTTACTCTTACACAACAAACAATTAGAGGAAGGAGAAATTGTTTTTAACATCATGAGCCAGTGCACTTATTCCAACACCTAATTTTACCTCCCTTCACAGGGGGGGGAAAGACATAACTTCATATATTATCCGGTTTGGAAAAAATACCGCTTACCCTCTGTGAATGGCCCCTGCTGACACCTGGGCACCAGGTTAGGAATGTTATTTTCCGGTACAGCTTTGAATATTATGCAACTTTGTCGCAGGGTATTATATGTAATTATAGGGCCTACTGAAGAAGGCAATCCTTTAAAAGGCATACCCAAAAACCACTATTTCTTACGGAAAGATTTCAGGTATTGCCACCTTACAAGGCCGGGCCAGAACTTTCAGCAAGTTAAGGTAAACTCTTTCGTTTGTTTCGCCTTTTGGATTTATAGAGAGATTCAGGATTCCATAACAGTATGAATTCCTTAGAGACTTCATGGTTGCTGACCAGTTCTGACAGCTCTTCCTCCATCAGATACGGAATATTCTTAGAGAACGTAACCTGATAAAGCTGAGGAATGTTGTGAGGCTGCTGACCTGTATGTACTGAAGCACCAAATCCTATAAATGACCTAAAGGGATCGAAACCTAAGGGCAAGGGTCATCAGACCTTAAGAAATCAAAGCCTCTAGTGGAAAGTAAAATGACTTCTTTTATTCCTGTTTGTCATTTTGTGTGGTTGTTAACGGAACATAAACGTCCAGATTGTCTTCTAAAGGAACGTCCAAAAAGTTGGAAGATGTTTTAAAGACTGTAATGACCAAGACCCTTCTGTTACAGGAAACGTTAATAGGACTTAATGTATCTACCATTTTACGTGGACACTGGATTGCCATGTATAGTCATTTCGCTTTAAGCTGTCCCCCCTCCAACCCTTCAAAGAAAATTCCCATAATCCATATTTAAGTGAAAAAATATAAAAATAGAAATCAGTTATTATTTTTTTTTGTTGTGTGTACTACTTGGGCCGACCGGACACTTTTCCTACATCCCGTTGGTTACATTAGATCTAAATGGTTCACAGGTTGGTCTGAAGCCGTACTAGCCCCATCACTTCTTGCTCCGTTTCTAATAGGTTAATGTAAAAGGTTGCCATTCTTCCTTCTGAGGTTGAACTCCCCCTTCATCGCCAAAGGTGGACATACAGTGTTTCAGATCCTCTTCCTGTAGAGTCAGAAGATGCCCTCCGAAAGTTCAGATGAGAACAATGTTCTCGTGGATTCATGTGGGATTTAAAAACCAGTGATGCTACTCTCGAAGCGAGGCAGTAGGATCACCGGTTCACTTATTAGATGTGAAAGTGAAGATATCACCTCCGATACTATAAATGTTTGACTAGGGCCTCAGACCAAAGCCCAGGCTTTCCTACTGTCCATCCTTTGATTTTCCCTGACCTTTAAGCTTTAGACATATCGAAGGACTCTTTGTCAATTTACAAGTAATTGCCCTTCTCTTCAGAATCCATATGCCGCTAAACAAAATCAAGTTATCAAAGAAAAAACTTTTCATTATAAATTGAATATATAAAAGGTATCTTGTACAAGTCAGGATTCAATTAAATTCAGATGAGGACAGACTATTCATCTTGTTGTTTCCAAGTCATGCAGAGAGGAATGTTCTTAAAATGGCTCATGACTTCCAGTGGCTGGGACATTTCTCGCATCGTAAAACCTTAAAATAAAATTAGGCGGAAAACTATTTTTGGCCAAAAATGTCCTCAGATATCACTACCTATTGTAGATCGTGTAAAGTTTGCCAACTGTCATCCTCCCGAGGTACCAGGCGAGTACCTATGGTCAAAATGCCAGTCTTTACGGTACCGTTTGAAAGAGTAGCTATTGACATCGTTGGTCCTTTATCTCCACTGTCATCTGGGGGACATAGATATATATTAACATTTGTTGATTATGCTTCGAGTTTCCCTGAAGCCATACCTTTAAAGACCATAACTACTACAGAGGTGGCTGAAGCCCTTTTGTCCATCTTCTCCAGAGTGGGCATCCCTAGAGAAATTTTGTCTGACCGTGGGACACAATTCACATCTGACTTAATGCAACATCTATACCAACTTCTGGGAGTGAAGCCTCTCTTCACCACACCCTATCATCCCAGCTGTAATGGGAGGATTGAGCACCAGCATTCGATTCTCAAGTCCATTTTAAGGAAACTTTGCTCCCTTAAACCTGAGGGGTGGCATCGTTACCTACCCTGTGCTTTACACAAATAACCCACACATAAAACCTATGCACAGTGGCATGTACATTCACTACTTTTCCTATCATGCTTCCCCTGTCAAGAAAAGTGTTCTTATCTCCCTCTTTCTCCGTGCCCTCCGCATCTGTGATCCTCAGTTCCTTCCAGCAGAAATTTCCACTCTTCATAATTCGTTCTCCCGTCTTGGCTACCGTTCCCATTTCATAGACTCTGCCCTCTCACGTGCTAAACGCAATTTCTTCTCTCCCAAACTCTCTACTCATGAGAACTCTTCTATCCTCTGCCTTCCCTACATTTCCGGTCTTTCTAATCTCAACAATTCTCTCCGTCCCTTAGACATCAAGCTTACCTTCCGCCAGACTAACACTCTTCGCACTAATCTCGTTCATACCTCTCCTCCCTCTACAGATGTTCCTGGTGTCTACTCTATTTCTTGCTCCTCCTGTCCTCTTCAATACTTTGGAGAAACTGGTCGATCTCTTTCTGACAGACTTAGGGAGCACAAAAATAGTGTTAGGCTTGCCGACACTAACAATGCTCTTTTCTGTCACGTCAGAGATCATAGCCATCCTATTGACTGGTCTTCTACTAAAACTGTCTTCCCTACTTCCAACTCGAACAGTCGCCGTCTAGTTGAATCCTCTCTAATACACAACTTTCCTTGTATGAATCTTAGCCCTGGCTTCGTCTCTGTAGATGCCTTCCTCTCCCACTACATTGTAAAATGCTCCAAACTTCAGAACACCCGTGACTTAACCTGAATCCTCATTTTTTCTTTCTTTTTCTTCTTCCTCTTCCCCTTTCCTCTTTCCTTTTCTCCTCTGGGTTGTCTTTCTCTCTCCTGTCTCGTGTTTCTGTTCCTTCTTCATTTATTTTATTTCATCACTTCCCCTTTCACGCACCTCTGTGCGCTTGCTCTCCCTCTGTGGGCATCTAGCTCTCTTGCAGTGCTACCCTTCCTTTGTTTTTGACTGGCTCGTCATCCTTATTTCCCACTTCTACCACTACCACTACTACTACCTCTTCTTCTTCTACTACTACTACAACTACTGATGAAATTAAGACACATGTGCGGCGTCTGGTTGTCTTTGTTGTGGACGTTTCGCCATCCAGTGGCTGGCTGGATGGCGAAACGTCTACGATGGTGATGCCCGGGTGTTGTGCATGTGTCTTAATTTCATCTTGTCGGTATTATATACAATTCTTGTACTACTACTACTACTACTACTACTACTACTACTACTACTACTACTACTACTACTACTACTACTTCTACTACCTCCACCTCTTCCTGCCTATATATAGCCGTCCTGCTCCACCTCTGTTAGTGTGACTTTGTCAATGGTCCAAGTCGGACCGAAACGTCGTCGTAAGCTTCTCTCTTTTATGTGCGGGTTATTTGTGTATCGTTCCAGTCACGGTATTGTGCCTTTTTGTTATTTATATACCCTGTGCTTTGTTTGCCATGAGGGAAGTTCCCAGTGACTCTTTGGGGTTTTCACCTTTTGAACTTCTCTATGGTAGACGGGCCAGAGGCCCATTGTCCATCCTTTATGACTTATGGACTAATGACGAGGTGAGTGCTGAGGTTTAGTCTTCTTACCAGTTTCTCCTTGACCTTAGATCCAAACTTGAGAAGACCTCTGATATAGTTTCGAAAAACCTAAGCGTGTCAATGGACCAGTACAAAACCTATTTTGATTCCAAAAGTCAGAGGAGAAGTTTTAAAGTAGGAGATAAAGTTCTTGTACTTTTGCCTATCAAGTCAAATAAATTATTAGTAGCATGGAAAGGTCCATATAAAGTATTAAAAATTTGTGGGAAAGTGCTTCCTATAGAAGTCAAGGGGAAACCTAAGCTCTTTATCATTTCAACATCCTTAAGAAATATTACGAAGAAATTCGGTTAACTGCCTTAATAACTTTGACTTAAGTTTTTCCACAAGAACTTTGATACGACAACTGGACGAATGTAAGGTGTGCGTTAATTGACTCCTTAACTAGGACTAGATGAAGAAAACTACATGACTTGGTGTACTTTTGACCACTCGGTACGCATCCAACATTAATACTAATGAATCTTTTGGGATAATGACCATAAAGAGACATGACTACTTCAATGTGTGAGTAACTTCAGGACGTCTTTACTGATATTCAGGTGTTACACTCCACAGTAGTCCATTAAGATTGATTAGTGACGGACAATCCTTATCAAACGAACAATTATACCCAGTCCAGTTCACTTAGGGATGCACTTGTCCGAGAGGTAGACAAATTATTAAACTAAAGAATTCATTGAACCTTACAGTATCTTCCTTTTGTTCACCAGAAGTCTTGGTTAAGAAGGGTGAGGGATAATTCATATAGACTTGCTATTGACTCAGAGGCCTAATGCTATAAACTCGGTGGGGATGCTGAGCCTATGCCCTTAATAGATAGCGATCTAACAAATTTTATGACTCCTTCCTTCTTTTCAGAGATTTGATATTGCGCAGGCATATCATCATGTAATGTTAGGATCCTTTCTTCTAAGCAGTACACCGCTTTTCCTAACACCAAGGAACTGATGCAATATAGAACTATGCCTTCGGTTTGGTAACTGCCTGTGGCTACCTACGTGAGACTGATGAGAAAGGTCTTGGGTAATATGCCAAAGTGTCAGTTTATTTTTGATTAACATTTACGTAATGACATCCACGTGGGAGCGAACTATCAAACATTACATCAAGTTTTGCGTAGGTTACGATCTACATGGCCTCACTGCAAGCCGAAGAAATGCTTCCTTGGGTATATCAAGATTAGGGATATTCTTGACTTGATACGTTCTAATAAACCTCTGTGCCTCTTTTTCCCCAGTAAGATCAAGTTTATTAGAATTTAAATTTCCCCAAAACAAGAAAAAACTCATGGTAGCTCTCTTGGTTCTGTAAAATTTTTATGCACGGTTTATCCGAACCTTACTGATCTTACAGCATCTTATCGACTTCCTTAAAAAAGTTCTGTGAAGGAATCCTCTGGTACTTTCATTGTTGTCGGGAAAAGTTTAATGAAATTAAAAGTATCTTTTCGAAAGCCTATACTTAAGATTCCAGATATTAATAAAACTTTTGTTTAAGAACTGATGCCTCCAATACTGCTTAGGTGCAGTGTTACTACAATACCATGATGATACTCATTTCCTGTATGCTTCTAAGCCGGAAACTCCTTCCCACAGATAAAGTGATACTCACCATAGGAAAAGGAATGTTTGGCCCTTGTGCGGGGAATCTCCATACTTAAAGTTTATTTCTGGGGAAAAGAATTCATTTCAAGAACACAAACCACATACCTTTGATATACCTAGAATTTTAGGAACCAACAGTCGCCTCTTGAGGTGGACATTGCACTCCAGGCTTTTAAGTTCCAAAAAAATTTGTTATCAATGGTTCATCCTAATATTTTCTTTGAGTGGTTAAGTCGGGACAGTCAGTAGAGATTTTTTGCTTACGCGGACTTCCTATGTTAGTACTTTTTCCTCGCGCTATTTTTCCCTCTACTCCTTGACTATAAGGTCTTGGTATGGGGGTGGGTGTGAGGGAAAAGTTCATAGATAGGTAGTAGAAAGGGAGTATCCTTCACATGCAAGTTGTAGTATATAGAAGAACTATAGTTTCTTACTGGCCACTTGTTAAATAGGTAAGGGTAAGCCAAGCTCCCGCTATCTATTCACCCTCCCTGAAGTGATAGTTTTCTATTGCCAGCTACTTGTTACAGTAGGGTAAGTTCAATCCGCTCCCGCTATTCCCCCACCCTGAAAGTGATTAGTTGACTGCCGGCTGCTTGTTAGGTAGGGTTATCTAGCATTCCCAACTTATCTCTTCCCCTATTTCTTCCCCCCCCCCACCCAAAAAGGTGACGTGTGGTGGGGGCTCCGGTCCAAACGTTAACCACTAAGATAACAGCTCCCAGGCACTATGTAAGTAATTCCTGCCTTTGTATTCTAGTGGATTTATTGGTTGAATTGAATGCTTTACTTTTGACCAAGAATACAACTTAGTCCTTTCAGTTTTGCTCTAGGTTGACTGTTGAAATTGTAATAAATCACCACATCTTTTAGGTATTTACTTATGATTGGAGAGAGGATTCTTAAGCAGGAGTGGGTAACTGTCTATCTTTCCAGCTTGGATGACCAGAGGGAGGGTCAACCTGCCAAATCAACGAGCAGAACCTGATGGAGATGGACTAACGTCCTGAGACTTCCCCTTTTTTGGATTTAGTTTTCTGTGCACCTGTATGAAAATTGTAGGACCGTCCGCGTAAACCACTCTCTTTGCAGTGGTTGTTTAAAGAACCTGCTTTCCTGTCATCGGTGGATATAATATCACAGTCTATACTGTGAAGAACGAACGGTAGGTTGTAACCACACCTGCGACCCCCCCCCCCCCTATCATCGCAACGGCTACAATTTCAACAACACAGTGTCACCAACACAGACACCCCCATGTTTTTAAATTAGCGTTGAATTCAGTTATATTTATATTTTTCATTTTTCATTTTCTTTAATGTAAGATTAATATTTTCACATTTAAGTGTTTGATATTTTATATTTTCTATGTAATAATAAGTGTTTATGTTTGTTTATTATTCTTTTTCTAATCATTAAATTTTTCTGAGGAGTGAGCCAGCCTGGGGTTAAATACTGTCTGAATTGTTACGGGCTGAGTAAGCCTCACAGTTGGGCAAATGTTTTTGTTAGTGGGATGAATTGTGCTGAAGGAACTGCATTGTTACGGGCCAACATACTGCTGCAGTGTTCCTCCATTTCTTATGTTTCTTTTGTTCTCTATGTTAACTGTACTCGCTGCAATAAGTCAGAGGACTTGAGTTATGGTGCATACCCTGAAACAAGTGCACCGCCTGTACCTGAGGCCCATGGAACTGGGTTATGGTGCACCCTCAACAAGTGTACTCGCCTGCACTGAGGTCCAAGAACTGGGTTATGGTGCACCCTGAACAAGCGTATTCACTGCACTTCTTTTAAAAAGTCGTGAAAGGAACCTCTTGAACTTTCGAATGTCAAGCTCGGGAAAGTTTAATGAAATTAAATGTATCTTTTCGAAAATGACCCTATACTTAGATTCCAGAGATTAATAAACCATTTTGTTTAAGACTGATGCTCCAATACTGGCTTAGGGTGCAGTGTTACTACAATACATGATGATCTCCTTTCCACTGGATGCTTCCACAGCCGGAAACTCCTTCCCACAGAAAAGAGATACCCCACTCCATAGAAAAGAATGTTTGGCCCCTTGTGCGGGAGAATCTCAAACTTAATTTTAGTTGCTGGGAAAAGATTCATTTAAGAAACAGACCTCAAACCTTAGATATATACGAGACTTTTAAGGGAATCCAACAGTCGCCTTGAGGTGGACATTGGCACTCCAGGGCTTTTAAGTTCCATATTGTGTAATATCAATGGTTCATCCGTTTTTTTCTTTGATGGTTTAAGTCGTGACAGTTCAGTAGATAGATTTTTTTTGCCTTCGCGTCCTTCCATATTAGTTAGTACTTTTTCCTAGCTATTTTCCTATACTTATGACTATAAGTCTTGGGTATGGGGGAGTGTGAGGAAAAGTTTCAATAGATAGGGAGTAGCAAGGGCGTATATAGTTACAATTGTTTCATTCTGGCACTTGTTAAGGTAGGGTTAAGTCAAGCTCCCGCTTTCCCCTCATCCCTGAAAAGTGATAGTTTCATGCCAGCTACTTGTTAAGGTAGGGTAAGTCAAGCTCCCGCTATTCCCCACCCTGAAAGTGATAGTTTGGGACTGCCGGCTGCTATGTTAAGGTAGGAGTTAGTCTAGCTTCCACTATTCTCTTCCCCTCATTCTTCCCCCCCCCCCAAAAGGTGGCGTGTGGGGCTCACGGTCAAACAGTAACCACTGACTCCAGCTCCCCAGCATACTGTAAGTACATTCCTGCCTTGTATTCTAGTGGATTTATTGGTTGAAAGCTTTCTTTTTTGGGACCAAGAATAAACTTAGTCCTTTCAGTTTTTGTATAAGTTGAATGTTGAAAATAATCACACATCTTTTAGGTATTGTACTTATGATGATGAGTGATTTCTTGAAGCAGTGGACGGTAACCTGTCTATTTCTTTCCAGCTTGGATGACAGAGAGGGTCACCTGCATTCAACGAGCAGAAACTGATGGAGATGACTAACGTCCTGAGACTTCCCCTTTTTGGATTTTTAAATATCGGTGCACTGTATGGAAGTGTAGTTGTAACCCTCATCATTGCAGTTGGTAAAGAACCTGCTTTCTGTCATCGGGATATAATTCTCACAGGTATACTGTGAAGAACGATCCGGTGGTTGTAACCAACTCCTGCGACCCCCCCCCCCCTATCATCAGCAACGGCTCCAATTTCAAACAACACAGTGTCACCAACACAAGATCACCAAATTTTAAATAGCGTTGAATTCAGTTATCATTTATATTTTTCATTTTTCATTTTCTTTAATGTAAGATTAATATTTCACATTTAAGTGTTTGATATTTTATATTTTAAATGTATAAATGTGTTTATGTTTGTCTATTATTTCTTTTTCTATTCTTTAATTTTTCTGAGGAGGAGCCATCCTGGGTAATACTGTCTGTAAGTTGTTACAGCGGCTGGTAAGCCTTCACAGTTGGGCAAATGGTTTGTTAGATGGGATGAATGTGAAGGGAACCTGCATAAGTAAGGGCCAACATACCTGATGCAGGGTTCCTCCTTTCTTAGGGTTCTTATTGTTCTATGTTAACTGTACTCGCCTGCACTAAAGGCCTCAGAGAACTTGGTTATGGTGCACCTGAAACAAGTGCAATCGCCTGTACTGAGGCGCCCCTGGGACTGGGTTATGGTGCACCTCAACAAGTGTACTCGCCGCACTGAGGTCGAATGAAAACTGGGGTTATGGTTGCACCCTGAACAAGCGTTTCACACTGCACTGAGACCCAGGGACTAGTGTATGGTGCACCCTGAAACAAGTGTACTCGCCTACACTGAGGTACAGGGACTGGGTTTATGGTGCACCCTGAAAAACTGTACTCACTGCATGAGGGTTCCAGGGACTACGTTATTATGGTTGTACCCTGGACAACTGTACTCACCTGCATGAAGCCCAGGGACTGGATTTAGGGTGCACCCTGAACTGCTGCACTCACCTGCTCTGAGGCCAAGGACTGTGTTATGGTGCGCCCTGAACAACTGTATCACCTGCACGTGGCTCAGGGACTGGGTTATGGTGCACTACTGAACACGCGTACTCGCCTCCACTGAGGGTCCTAGGACTGGGTTAGGGTGCACCATGACACAAAGCATACTCGCCTGCACGGAGGCTTCCAGGGACTGGTCTCTGTGGTGCACCCGAACAAGTTGTCCTCACCTGCAATGAGGTCAGGGCTGGACTGTGGTGTACCCTGAACAAGTGTTACTGGCCTGCACAAGTCAGGGGATGGACTTTGGTGCACACCTTGAACAAGTGTACTCGCCCCTGCATTGAGGTCCAGGAACTGGATCAATGGTTGCACCAATGAACAAGTGTACTCGCATGCCGGAGGTCCAGGGAATGGGTTTTGGTGCCGCTCAACATGTGTACTTCGACTGCACTGAGGTAGAGGGACTGGTCTGTGGTGCAACCTGAACAATAAGTGTACTCGCCTGCACTGAGGTCCAAGGACTGGGTATGGTGCACGCTGAACAAGCGTACTTGCCGCGCAGAGGTCCAAGGTCTGGGTTTACGGATGCACCTGCAACAGTGTACTCACTTGCACTGTGGTCCAGGGATGGGTTGAGCTGCACCCTGATAAAGCGTACTCGCCGGCAACTGAGGCCCAGGTATGGGTTATGGTGCACCCTGAACAATGTGTACTCGCTTTGCACTGGGGCTCACAGACTGGGTTATAGTTGCACCCTGAACAAGTGTACTCGCCTGTAACTGAGGGCACCTGGGGACTGGGTTATGGTGCACACTGAACAAGTGTACTCGCCTGCACTGTGGTGCAGGGGACATAGTTGTGGTGCACCTGAACAAGTGTACTTCACCAGCCCTGAGGTCCAAGAACTGCGGTGATGGTGCACCTGAACAAGCGTATTCACTTGCACTGAGGCCCAGATACTGGATTATGGTTTGCACCCCTGAATAAGCGTACTCGCTCTGCACTGAGGCCCTGGGACTTGATTATGGTGCACCTGAAACAAGTATACTCACCGGCACTGATGCCCAGGGACTGGTTATGGTGCACCCTGACTTAGAATACTCGCCTGCATGAGTCCAGGGACTAGGTTATGGTTTGCACCCTGGACACAAGTGTACTCGCCTACTTGTGGTCCAGGACTGGGTTATGATATGGTGCACTCTGAAACAAGTGTCTCGCCTGCCACTGAGGTCCAGGGACTTGGTTATGGTGCACACCCTGAAACAAGTGTACTCGCCGGCACTGAGGTCACGGCTAGGTTATGGTGCACCATGAACAAGTGTACTCGCTTGCACTGAGGTCACAGACTGGGTTATAGTTCACCCTGAACAAGTGTACTGCCTACACTGATCCCAGGGACTGGGTTATGGTGCACACTGAAACAAGTGTACTCGCCTGCACTGAGGTGAGGGGACTAGGTTGGTGGTGCACCTGAAAAGTGTACCTCACCTGCACTGGAGTCCAAGAACTGGGTTATGGTGCACCGCTGAACAAGGCGTATTCACTTGCACGAGGCCCAGATACTGGATTATGGTGCACCCTGAACAAGTTATACTCACCTGCTACTGAGGCCCAGGGGGAATAGGTTATGGTGCACCCTGAACCAAAAAAAAAAAGTGTACTCGACTACACTGAGGTCCAAGGACTGGGTTATGGTGCACTCTGAACAAGTGTTATTCGCCTGCCTGAGGTCCAGGGACTAGGTTATGGTGACCCTGAACAGTGGTATCGGGCCTGCACTGAGGTCCACGGGACTAGTTATGGTTGCACCCATTGAACAAGTGTACTCGCTTGCACTGAGGCTCAACAGACTGGGTTATAGTTTTTCCTGAAACAAGTTGTACTCGCCTACACTGAGTCCCAGGGACTGGGTTATGTGCACACGAACAAGGGTACTCGCCTGTGCATGAGGTGCAGGGACACTGTGGGCGGGTGGGGCTTATCGGGGTCACCTGCTACCTAGTTCCCTACGCTATTCGAACAAGTGTTTACTCACCTGCACTTGTGGTCCAAGTGAACTGGGGTTATGGTGCACCTGAACAAGCGTATCCACTTGCACTGAGGCCCAGATATGGATCTATGGTGCACCCTGAACAGGTATTACTCACCTGCACGGAGGCAGGGACTAGGTTATGGTGGCTCCTGAACAATTGTACTCGCCTACACTGAGGACCCTGGGCACTGGCTATGGTGCACCCTGAACAACTGTACTCCCTGCACTGAGGCCCAGGGAATAGGTTATGTGCACCCTGATACAAGTGTACTCGCCTGCACTGAGGTCCAGGGACTAGGTTATGGTGCTACCCTGTTACAAGTGCACTCGCCTACCACTGAGGTCAGGGACTAGGGTTATGGTGCACCCTGAACAAGTGGTACTCGCCTGCACTGAGGTCCAGGGACTAGGGTTTGGTGCACCCTGAACAGTGTATATCTCGCCTGCACAGAGGTCCAGGGACTGGGTTATGGTGCATCCCTGTGAACAAGGTTGTACTCGCCTTGCACTGAGGTCCAGGGACTGGGTTATGGTGCACCCTGAACATGTACTCGGCTGCTCTGATGCCAGGGACTGGGTTATTGTGCACCTGAACAACTGTACTCAACATGCTCTGAGGTCCAGTGACTAAGTTATGGTGTGCCCTGGACAAATGTACTCACCTGCACTGAGGCCATGGGACTGTGTTATAGTTGCACCCTGAAACAAAACCCTGTACCTCACCCATTGGTGCTATGCCGGACCCATCCCCCAGTCACAGCAATAATAACCCACAGTGCTGGTGCTGGCCAGGCGCCCCCAGTCATAGCACTAATACCACAGTTGTGCGATGGAATGCGTTTGAAAAAACCGACAAGGTTGGAAGATATTAAGACACGTATGCAGCATATGCTGCATAAGTGTCTTAATCTTCAATACCACAGTGTGGTGTGGCCAGTCCCGCCATAGCACTAATACCCTCAGTGCTGGTGCTGGCCCAGGCCCAGCCCAACGACCCAGACCCAGCCCCAGCCCCAGCCCAGCCCCAGTGGTGACAGGACCCAGACCCCAGCCTTACTGCCAGCCCAGACTCTCCCTAGGGACATACAAAACCACCACAAAAACAGTTAAATATAAACCATCTAAAACCGTAAATATTACAACCATTATTGCACAAGACCGTGCGCCCTCAGTACAGATGTTGGAGAGGAGTCTCCTCCTTCTTCCTCTACTGGGAAAGTAGATGGAATCCAGGAACTGGGTGGCCCTGGCTTGGATACTTGAGGATTATAGTTGCGTCCAGAACCTGCAGAATTTGACAAACACACTCCCAACATGTCTCAACCAAAGGTGAATTTGTGCTTACAGTTGCTTGGGGCATCTGTAAGCATGGAATTAAACAGGGGGAATAAATGGGACATGCACTTTGACCATCCCAAAAATGTTTTGCGACCTTCTGTCCTTAAGGAAGTGTGTCGTTTCTTCTTCCAGGTACTTTCTTTCACCCAAAAATGTGCACTCCTCGGTCCTCCTGAAGCAGTGTTACAACACTGTGTGGCCGGAAACGTTTCCTCAATAAAGATACCCAAGAGTTGCACATGTGTTCTAATGTATCAACATGTCGGGTTCTATGAACCATTCATCTACGAACCATTCATCTACAAATCGGAGCCCTGCATACCACTAAAAGGGACCAGGAGGCACAGACCCCACAAGACAACAATAGTAGCTACGGTAAACCCAATCCAGGTGATTTTTAGTGGCGGGATAACGAAAAAAGAATATGGAAGGAAATAAAATATCCACCACCTTGGGTGCACTTGTTGGACTGGAGGCGCAGGCCGTGGCCACCTTGGCCTCCAGAATTCAACTACTTATGCCAATAACAATAAATCTCCCCCCATCAAACACAGAATACAACCTCGTTTATATTTGTAATATACAGGGCCTTAAGCCATCACTCAACAACCAAAATACTTTTATCAGTGGATTCTTGTGGAGTCTAAGGCAATGTTTGCAGCTTCACAGAGGACTCACACAATAGATCACTTCTGACAGTGAAAATGGATTAGTGGTTACACCCTTTTTAGATGCGACGAAAAGAACAGGCAAACAAGGGGGGGGTTGGCCTGTATGTTCAAAGAGTCCCTTATCTGCACGGAGTTGCTGAACACCACAAACTGAGGTAGTTGAAGTTCTATTAATAAAGATCGAGAATCAAAACCTAGTCATTGTGGTTGTGTACAAGCCACCAGATGCAACCTCACAACAGTTCCCAAGGACAGCTACTGGAAATTTGATTATGTTGGAAAAACATTCCAGCTCATCCCAAACATCTTACTGCTTGGTGATTTCAACTAAGGCATACAAAATGGAGAATGTAGCAAATAATGGATAGCTGAAACAATCCCCGGAGGTAGCGAGATGAATAGGTCACACAACACATGAGCTACTAAGTCTCTGCGAAAAACACACCTTAAAAAAAAGCCAGCAAGATAGTGGAGCCAAAAAGGGACTAGAAAACACACTTGAACCTTTCTTCACAAATAATGAGGACCTGATACGGACATAAGAATAACAAAAAACAACTAATTCCGATCACCAACCTAATCGAAGGTCCAGACGTACATGCATAGGGGTCCTGAATCAGGCAGAATGCCATGTACCTGTGAGGTGCTCTTCACAAAATACAACCTCAACAACAAGGAACCATCAACTGGGACCAGGTAAACATGTCCTAAACGAAACATGTTCGGAAGATGTCTTTAAATGGACATGGATCCAAACCAAGTGCCTTGAAAGGATCAACTTCCTGGTAGCCGAAGCAGTTCTTGGCATATTCCCCTAAGATAAGAAGAAGAGCAGGAGTAAACTGGGAGAGAAAAAGACGCTCCCTCGAACTAGAAGACGACGCGAAGAGTCATGGAGCTCCTCAGAGAGTGCTAGAACATCTGATACCGAAAGGAGGCGCTGGACCAGGGAAGTGGAAACTATCGAACTTTAAGCTAAATGACTCTTCAGAACCAGGAGAGGCAGGAGGAGCTTATAGCTATTAGTGAAATTGAAGAAATTCAAAATATTTCTTTTCATATGCCAAAACAAGGGCAAATACCAAGTTAGTTTCGGGGCCTTACTCAGCGGATGGGACTTACCACAGATGGACAACAAGGAAAATGAGTGAAATATTGAACATCCCAGCTACGACTTCTGCTGTTTAGTGAAAACACTAATCGGTCTGAGGGATCGACGACCCAAATGATGTCTTCATGAATGAGCTCAAAACTCCAAAAATGTATGCCAGATTTCCCGGACATTACCCCTAACTCGTAGATTTCGAAAAAGGCCATTACAACATGCCCATGCACTCAGCCCCTGGCACAGATCGTGGAACTCTGTTTTCATTAAGACTGCAAGTAACCCCTCTTCGCATGCCTAAGTTCACTATGGAGGAGGAGCTTGGACATGGTGAATTCCACAGTCACTTAAAAACAACGGTAGATGCACCCACTCCATAAAGGTCGGCAGCCAAAGCATTAGATAAGAACTATAGGACCAATAGCTCTGACGTCCCACATCATAAAAATCCTTTGAAAGAGTGCTAAGAAGCAGGATTGCAAATCACCTGGATTCCAAAATCTGCAATATCCAGGGCAACATGGGTTCATGGGCAGGTCGCTCCTGCCTCTCACAACTATGATCACTATGACATGGCTTGGATGCCACTGGAAGAAAATCAGAATGCAGTGTTTAATTTACACAGACTTTGCCAAAAGCATTTGACAAATGCGATCATGGCGTCGTAATAGCCCATAAAATACGTGCTAAAGGAATAACTGGAAGTGGGGAGATGGATCTTCAAATTCCGAACAAATCGAACACAAAGGTAGTGGGCAACAGAGTTAAATCGGAGGCTTCCATTAGTGAGAGCTCTGCTTCCACTAGGCACTGTACTCGCCCCATCTTATGCCTTATCATCATATTAGACATAAAAACAGATATACACCACAGCACGTATCATCCTTTGCGGATGATTACTAGGTTCTGCATGAGGCAGTCATCTGTGAGGACGCGGTTAATCTCAAGAAGATATAAACAATGTTTTCCAAAATGGGAACGTAATCAATATGATGGTCAATGAGGACAAATTCCAATACTCCGTTTGGAAAAAAATCTGGAGGAGATAAATAAACTAGAACAGGTATAACTACTGACTCCGGCCATTTACAATAGAGCAGAAAACTAATGTAGGACCGGGAGTAGTAATGTATGAGTATCTCACTTTCAAATGATCACAACAGTGCCACGATCGCACGTGCCAAAGAAAAATAATAGGATGGATTAATGAGAATCTTTCAAAACGAGAGATGGCCAAGCCCTATGATGATCCTTTCAAATCACTTGTTCTCTCTTGGGCTTGGAAATATGCTGTACATTACATCTTCCATTCAAAGCAGGTAAATCACAGATCTAGAGGAGTGTACAGAGATCCTTTACTGCACGTATAAAGTTCTGCCAAAGCACCTTAACTAATGGGAACGCTTGGAAGCACTGACTTGTACTCGTTGGAACGCAGGTGGGAGAGATTATCATAATACACTTGGAAAATTCCCCTGGAAGGAATGGTCCCAAATTGCACAACAGAAAATCACTCCCTACGAAAGTAAAAGACTGGGCAGCGATGCAAAATGCCCCCAATAACAAAGTCTGGGGCGCCATTAGTCACTAAGGGAAAACACATAAAGTGTCCGGCCCCAAAACTGTTTTAACAGCCTCCCATCAAGCATTAGGGGGATTGACAATATAAACCATGGCTGCTTCAAGAGAGAGCTGGACAGATAACTAATGTCAGTGCGGATCAGCCGAGGCTGTGGCTCGTACGTTGGACTGCGTGCGGCCAGCAGTAACAGCCTAGTTGATAGGCCCTGATCCATCAGGGGCCTGGTCACAGGACGGGCCGCGGGGGGCGTTGATCCCCGGAATAACCTCCAGGTAACCACCAGGTAACTGCACTGAGGCCCAGGACTGGGTTATGGTGCCCCTGAACAAGTGTACTCGCCTGCACTAAGGCCAGGGGACTGGGTTATGTGTGTAGCATGAAACACGTGTACTCGCCTGCACTAAGGCTCAGAGACTGGGTTATGTGTGCACCCTACACAAGTGCACTCGCCTGAATACTGAGGCCCAGGGACTGGGTTATGATGCACCCTGAACAAGTGCACTCGCTGGCACTGAGGTCCAAGATGGGTTATGGGGCACCCTGAACAAGAGTTTTCACCTGCACTGATACCCAGGGACTAGGTTATGGTGCACCCTGAACAAGTGTACTCGCCCTACACTGAGTCCAGGGACTGGGTTATGGTGCACCCTGTACAACTGTACTCACATGACTGAGGTCAGGGACTAAGTTTATGGTGTACCCTGCCAACGTCTCACTGCACTGAGGCCCATGGGGACTGGATTATGGTGCACCCTGAACTAGCTGCACTCACCTGTATGAGGCCAAGGGACTGTGTTTATGGTGCACCCTGAACAACGGTACTCACCTGCGCAGTGGCCCAGGGGGACTGGGTTTGGTGCACACTGAACAAGCGTACTCGCCTCCATGAGGTCTAGGACTGGGTTATGGTGCACCATAAAACAATGTACTCGCCTGTACTGATGAGCCCAGGGACTGGGTTATGGTGCCACCCTGAACAAGCGTCCAAGCCTGCACTGAGGCCCAGGGACTGGGTTATGGTGCACCCTGAACAAGTGTAACTCGCCTGTACGGAGGCCCAGGGACTGGGTTATGGTGCACACTGAACAAGTGTACTCGCCTGCACTGAGGCCCAGGACTGAGGTTATGGTGCACCCTGAACAAGTGTACTCGCCTACACTGAGGGTCCAGGGACTTGGCATGGTGCACCCTGAACAACTGTACTCACGTTGCACTGAGGGTCCAGGACTGGGTTTGGTGAACACTGAACAACTGTACTCTCTGCATGAGGCCAAGGGATTAGGTTTATGGGTGCACACTGAATCTATCTCTACTCACCTGCACTGTGGCCCAGGACTGGGGCTATGGTGCACCCTTACGAGTGTACTGCCTACACTGAGGTCCTTGGGACTGGGTTATGGTGCACCTTGAACAACATTACTCGCTGCACTGAGGTACAGGGACTGGGTTAAGGTGCACTCTGAAACAAGTGTAATCGCCTGCACTGAGGTCCAGGGACTGGGGTTTGGTGTGCACTATGTATACAAGTGGACCTCGCCTGCATGAGGTCCAGGGGACTGAGTTTTGGTGCACCCTGAACAAGTGTTCTCATTGCACAGAGGTCCAGGGACATGGGTTGAGCTGCACCCTGACACAAGCGTACTCGGCTGCATGAGGCCAGGGACTGGGTTATGGTGCACCTGAACAAGCGTACAGGCTGCTCTGAGGCCAGGGACTGGGACTGTGGTTGCACCCATGAACAAGTTAGTACTTCGCCTGTGAGGCCCAGGGATGGTTTATGGTTGCTCATCCTGAACAACGTTTACTCGCCCGCACTTGAGGCCCAGGGACTGGGTTTATGGTGCACCGTTGAACTAGCTACACGACGTGCACTGAGCCCTGGGATGGGTTATGGTGTACCCTGAAACAAGTGTACTCGCTTGCACTGAGGTCAGAGACGGGTTTGGTGCACCCTGAACAAGTGTACTCGCCTGTACTGAGGCCCCAGGGATGGGTTATGGTGCACCTGTACAAGTATACTATCGCCTGCTATCAGGAACAAGTGTACTCCCCGCACTGGGTCCAAGAATGGGTTGTGGTGCCCCTGGAAACAACCGTATTGACTTGCACTGAGGCCCAGATACTGGGATTATGGTGCACCCTGAACAAGCATACTCGCCTGCACTGAAGACCAGTGACTTGGTTATGGTGCACCCTGAGCAAGTATACTCACTGCATGATGGCCCTGGGACTAGGTTATGGTTCACCTCTGAACAAGTGATACTCGCCTGTACTGAGGCCCAGGGACTGGGATATGGTGCACATGAACAAGTGTACTCGCCTGCTACTGAGGTGCAGGGACTAGGTTGTGGTGCACCCTGAACTAAGTGTATCACCTGCATGAGGTCGCCAAGAACTGGGTTATGGTGCACCGAAACAAGCGTATTCACTTTGCACTGAGGCCCAGATTAGGATATGGTGCACCCTGAACACGAGTACTCGCCTGCGCTGGGCCTCAGGGACTTGGTTATGGTGCACCCTGAACAAGTAAACTCACTGATTGAGGCCCAGGGACTTGGTTTGGTTGCACCCTGAACAAGTGTTATTACTCGCCCATACATGAGGTCAGGGACTTGGCTTTGGTGCACCTGGACAACTGTACTCACGTGGCAATGAGGTCCAGGGACTGGTTATGGTGTACCATGGGACAATGTACTCACCTGCATGAGGCCAAGGGACTTGGTTATGGTGCACCCCTGAACAACTATACTCACCTGCACTGTGGCCAGGGACTGGGTTATGGTGCACCCTGAACCAGCGTACTCGCCGGCACTGAGGTCCAGGTGACTGGGTTATGGTGCAACCCTGGAACAAGCATACTCGCTGCACTGAGGGCAAGGACTGGGTTATGGTGCACTCGAACATAGTGCTAATCGGCTTGCACTGAGGTCCAGGGAACTGGGTTATGTGTGCACCTGAACAAGTGTACTCACTTGCACTGAGGTCCTGGGACTGGGTTGAGCTGCACCCTGAACAAGCGTACTCGCCTGATGAGGCCCGGGACTGGGGTTATGGTGCACACCTGGCAAGCGTACACGCCTGCATGAGGCCCAGGGGTCTGTGTTATGGTGCACCCTTGGACAAGTGACTAGCCTGTACTTGAGGCCCAGGGACGGGTTATGGTGCACACTGAACAAGGTACTCGCCTGCACTAGGGCCCAGGGACTGGGTTATGGTGCACCCTGAACGATGCGTTCACGGATGCACTGAGGCCCAGAGGATGGGTTATGGTTGTACCCTGACAAGTGTACTTGCTTGTACTGAGGGGCTTCAGAGACTGGGTTATGGTGCACCTGAACAAGTGTAACCTCGCCTGTACTGGGCCCAGGGACTAGGGTTACGGTGCACATTGAATAAGTGTTACTCGCCGGCACTGGGTGCTAGGGGGACTAGGTTGTGGTGCAACTGAACAAGTGTTACCTCCCTGCACTGAGGTCAAGAACTGGGGTTGTGGTGCAACCTGAACAAGTTGTACTTGCTTGCACTGAGGCCAGAGATGGTTTTGGTGCACCCTGAACAATGTACTCGCCTGTACTGAGCCCAGGGATAGGTTTACGTGTTGCACAAAAATAAGTGTACTCGCCTGCATGAGGGCCCAGGGACTTGGTTATGGTGGCACCCTAAAAGTTTAATTAAATGCTATACTACTACTACTACTACTACTACTTTTTTTTTTTTTACTATCTTCTACTACCTCCACCTTCTTCCTGCTATATATAGCCGTCCTGCTCCACCTATGTTAGTGTGACTTTGTACCCCCAAAAAATTGTGGGTTTCCAAGTCGGACCGAAAACGTCGTCGTAAGCTTCTCGCTTTTATGGGCGGGTTTATTTGTGTATCGTTCCAGTACGGTTATTGTGCCTTTGTGTTTATTATATACCCTGTGCTTAGTTTAGCCATGAGGGAAGTTCCCAGTGACTCTTTGGGGTTTTCACCTTTTGAAACTTCTCTATGGTAGACGGGGCAGAGGGCCATTGTCCTTCCTTTTTTGACTTATGGGAACTATGGACGAGGGTGAGTGCTGAGGTTTAGTCCTCTTACCTGTTTCCCGTGACCCTTAGAATCAAACTAGGAAGACCTTGAGTATAGTTTCGAAAAACGAAGCGTTGTCAATGGACCAGTACAAAACCTATTTTATTCCAAAAGTCAGAGGAGAAGTTTAAAGTAGGAGATAAGTTCTTGTAACTTTTGCCTATCAAGTCAATAAATTATTAGAAGCATGGCAAGGTCCATATAAAGTATTAAAAATTTGTGGGAAAGTGCTTCCTATAGAAGTCAAGGGGAAACCTAAGCTCTTTATCATTTCAACATCCTTAAGAAATATTACGAAGAAATTCGGTTAACTGCCTTAATAACTTTGACTTAAGTTTTTCCACAAGAACTTTGATACGACAACTGGACGAATGTAAGGTGTGCGTTAATTGACTCCTTAACTAGGACTAGATGAAGAAAACTACATGACTTGGTGTACTTTTGACCACTCGGTACGCATCCAACATTAATACTAATGAATCTTTTGGGATAATGACCATAAAGAGACATGACTACTTCAATGTGTGAGTAACTTCAGGACGTCTTTACTGATATTCAGGTGTTACACTCCACAGTAGTCCATTAAGATTGATTAGTGACGGACAATCCTTATCAAACGAACAATTATACCCAGTCCAGTTCACTTAGGGATGCACTTGTCCGAGAGGTAGACAAATTATTAAACTAAAGAATTCATTGAACCTTACAGTATCTTCCTTTTGTTCACCAGAAGTCTTGGTTAAGAAGGGTGAGGGATAATTCATATAGACTTGCTATTGACTCAGAGGCCTAATGCTATAAACTCGGTGGGGATGCTGAGCCTATGCCCTTAATAGATAGCGATCTAACAAATTTTATGACTCCTTCCTTCTTTTCAGAGATTTGATATTGCGCAGGCATATCATCATGTAATGTTAGGATCCTTTCTTCTAAGCAGTACACCGCTTTTCCTAACACCAAGGAACTGATGCAATATAGAACTATGCCTTCGGTTTGGTAACTGCCTGTGGCTACCTACGTGAGACTGATGAGAAAGGTCTTGGGTAATATGCCAAAGTGTCAGTTTATTTTTGATTAACATTTACGTAATGACATCCACGTGGGAGCGAACTATCAAACATTACATCAAGTTTTGCGTAGGTTACGATCTACATGGCCTCACTGCAAGCCGAAGAAATGCTTCCTTGGGTATATCAAGATTAGGGATATTCTTGACTTGATACGTTCTAATAAACCTCTGTGCCTCTTTTTCCCCAGTAAGATCAAGTTTATTAGAATTTAAATTTCCCCAAAACAAGAAAAAACTCATGGTAGCTCTCTTGGTTCTGTAAAATTTTTATGCACGGTTTATCCGAACCTTACTGATCTTACAGCATCTTATCGACTTCCTTAAAAAAGTTCTGTGAAGGAATCCTCTGGTACTTTCATTGTTGTCGGGAAAAGTTTAATGAAATTAAAAGTATCTTTTCGAAAGCCTATACTTAAGATTCCAGATATTAATAAAACTTTTGTTTAAGAACTGATGCCTCCAATACTGCTTAGGTGCAGTGTTACTACAATACCATGATGATACTCATTTCCTGTATGCTTCTAAGCCGGAAACTCCTTCCCACAGATAAAGTGATACTCACCATAGGAAAAGGAATGTTAATCGCCTGACTGAGGTCCGGGCTGGGTGTGGTGACCCTGAAAAAGTGTACTCACCTGCACTGGGTCCGGGGAAACTGGGTTTTGGTGCACCCTGAACAAGTGTACTCGACTGCACTGGATCCAGGGACGGGTCTGTGGTGCACCCTGAACAAGTGTACTCGCCTGCACTGAGATCCAGGGACTGGCCCTGTGGTGCACCCTGAACAAGTGTACTCGCCTGCTCTGAGGTCCGGGGACTGAACTGTGGTGCACCCTGTACAAGTGTACTTGCCTGCACTGAGGCTCAGGGACTGGACTCTGGTGCACCCTGAACAAGTGTACTTGCCTGCACTGAGGCCCAGGGACTGGGTTATATAATACAGTGAAACTGTGATCAGATCGCTCAGCAATTGAAACACATCTAGTTTATTCGTGTTTTCCTAATTATGCGAGTTAACGATAATTGCCCTGATAATCCCTTGCATTGAGACCAACCTATTTTTACCATGCTGGAAGCTTGTTTGAGTTTTACCTATGAACACAACGCTTAGGAAATAAGTCACTCTGTCTTAGTTTTTTGGGTTATCCCATGTTCTCTACACATATGCTGCTATGTATGATAATCTATGTAACTGTATTTGTGTGTACGTGAATAAACTTACTTATTTTCTTACTAATAACGAATATTTGTTGACTAAAAATGTTCCTACAACTTGTTGTTAGGTAAGACACATATGCAACAGTTAGACAACTTTATTCCGAAACGTTTCGCCTACACAGTAGGCTTCTTCAGTCGAATACAGAAAATAGGCAGGAACAGTAGAGATGTGAAGACGATGTAATCGGTCCATCACCCTTGTAGTCGTAGAATTTGAGGTTGTCAGTCCCTCGGCCTGGAGAAGTTCAGTTCCATAGTCAGGAACTATCTGAAGATCAAGCGACAGTGCGGAGACTTAAATAATGTCAGAAGGAGAGGTGCAGAGTAGTAGTAGTAGTAGTAGTAGTGATAATGTAACCACTGAGAGGTCATGTCCCTCTCAGATCCAACACTTCTTATTTGAAAAGCTTGTCCAAGGTGTTTTCTGTACCAAGAGCCATGTGTTGCAGTGTCTGACAGATGAACATCAAAATGGTATACAATACCGACAGGGTTTTTAGGTAAGACACATATGCAACAGTTAGACAACTTTCATCTTGTCAGACACTGCAACACATGGCATCTTGGTACAGAAAACACCTTGGACAAGCTTTTCAAGTGAGAAGTGTTGGTCTGAGAGGGGGCAACCTCTCAGGGGGTTTCTTATCACTACTATATACTACTATTGCACCTCTCCTTCTGACATATTTAATTCCGCACTGTCGCTTTATCTTCAGAAAGTTCCTGACTAGGAACTGAAAAATTCTCCCCCGAGGGGCTGACAACCCCAAATTTTCACTACAGGGTGATGGACTGATTCATCGTCTTACATCCACTGTCCTCCTATTTTTTGTTTGATGAAGAAGCCTATGTGTGGGGAAACGTTTTGGAATAAAGTTTTCTAACGTTTCATATGTGTTACCAACAACGTCGGTATTGTAACCTTTTTTTGGTTTTCTTGTCAGACACTGCAAACATGGCATCTTGGTACAGAAAAAAACCCCTTGGCAAGCTTTCAAGGGAGAAGTGTTGGATTGAGGGGAATGACCTCTAGGGTTACTTATTACTCTCTTCTACTACTACACTACTACTCTATACTACTATACTACTACTACTAAAAAACTTGCACCTCTCCTTCACAGTATTTAAGTTCCGCACTGTCGCTTTATCTTTTAGAAGTTCCTGACTAGGAACTGAACTTTCCAGGGCCCAGGGGGTGACAACCTCAAATTCTACGTCTACAAGGGTGTGGACGTTTTCATGTCTTACATCTCTACTGTTCCCTATTTTTTGTATTGACTGAAGAAGGGCCCACTGTGTAGGCGAAACGTTTTTGGAATAAAGTTGTCTAACTGTTGCATTGTGTTTACCTAACAAACTTTGGGATTGTATACCATTTTGATGTTATCTTGTTTAAAACTGCAAAAATGGCATCTTTGGGAAGAAAAAACCTTGGACAAGCTTTTCAAGTGAGAATGTTTGATCTGAAGGGACATGACCTCTCAGTGGTTTTAAATTTTCACTACTAACTACACTACTACTCTGCACCTCCCTGACGTTTTAGTCTCCGCACTGTCGCTTTACTTCGATAGTTCCTGACTATGGAACTGAATTTCCCGGCCCAGGGCTGCAACCTCAAATTCTACCTAAAGGGTATGGACTGATTACCGTCTTCACCCCTTTCTGTTCCTGCCTATTTTTTTGTATTCGACCCGAAAAAGCCTACTGGTTTTGGCGAAACGTTTCGGAATAAAAATTGTCTAACGTTGCATATGTTCTTACCAACAACCTTCGGTATTTTTTAAACCCTTTTGCGTTCCTCAACTTGTTTTTTTTAAATATTATGTTAGGGAACAAAGACCGCAAGTCACACACAGGTCACCATAGCTGAGCTAATCTGAACATTCTGAAGGAAAATCAGGACTATAAACAATATTTTCTCAGAAAACTGAACAGGTTAGACACCGATAACTGTATTAACCTCCCTTGAGCATTGTTGCAGTCAGTTATCACGGGAAGCAGTCAGCGCTTAGATTGTGTACAAAATTCTATATAATTTCCTTAATGTTGTTTGTACCTGTAGTAAAATTTTTAGATTTCCCTGAAGAAGTATTAGATGAATATGCTGTCATTTCAATTTTGAAGTGATCAGTCAGCTGGTCAAAGTGTTTGTTATATAAATATGGCATGGCAATGGGAAACCCCCTTTTGTCCTGTGTTTTGTAACTGTTGTTGGTTAGTAATGTACATGGATGATGACCTATATTTGTGCCAGCCAATGAAAACATTGACATTATCCTAAGTAAATGAAATAACCTGGATCCCCTTTATTACTGTGACTATTGAATATGAAGTTGATGAGAGTTCCGCTCTTCAAAAGAAGTCTTAATTCATTTGAAAGATTAGAAATTTAAACAGTCCTTTAAATGACAACGTTCTTTTCCCGGGTTATCCTGGGGTACAACATCCGGAAAACCGGGGTTACTTAACCCCTCGGGGTTATCCGGGGGTTGTAACCCTCTGGGTTAATAATTAAAAAAAAATTATTCCCTTTTCCTTCGAATAGAAAACATTAAAATTTCAAAGGTGGCAAGTATTGCAAAATATTTTAGTACTACTTTGTTTCAACGCTCCTCTATTATTTACGCAGTTAAGGTTTTTAAAATAAAAAGAAAAAAGGGCCCGTTTAAAAAGTGTTTGGTGAAGCAAAAAGGGAATTCGCCTTTGCACTGGTAAAAAGGTGGTGAGAAACTTTGTCCCTTTAAAAATTTACGACAGTTTAATGTCTTAGGCAGATGGGGTAAAGGGTCAGTACCCCAAAAATATCAACACAAAATTGCTTTTTCAAAAAAAAAGGTTGAACAAGAGTCTAACATCTTTTTGAACTTTTAAAAACCTGATGGGCCCGGGGTTTTAAGGTTTAAATTCATGCCCCCAAATTTGAGCTGAAATCTCAGTTAACAAAAATGAATTTTTAACAAAGAAAGACAATCCAGGGGAAAAGGGGGAAATCTTAAGCTCTAGTATTTTCCCCCACTTCTCAGTGCGTCATCATGCTAAAAAAGTTTCAATCCCAAAAAATTTAAAAAAGGAGAGGGGGGAAATTCTCTCAATTTCGCAGGGGCGGGAGGCTGGGGCCCAGGTGACCCGCACTGGGGGTTTTCTCGGGAAAAACTTCCCCCGCTCCTTCAGTTGTTCCCTTTGCAACTTTCCCACAGCTCCTGATGACCCCACTGGGGAATTTGTGAAAGTACTTGAGCTAAAGTTTTTCCAAACCCCCCCCCCCCCCCAAAAACCGTGGCTTGTTTTGGGACAGTTAATACCCCCCCTGTCTGGTTTGTTTGAAAAAAAGGATCTGTTTTAATTTCCCCAAAGAAAAAAAAATTTTTAATTTTACCAAAAAAACCTTTTTTTGTCCCACCTCGATAATTTACATAAGCAGATTGGGAAACATAGCGTAAAAAGTGGGTTTTCTTCGCGACTGATACCCCCTAAAAACCCCAGTCATTGTCTGAGAAAAACTAATACATTCATTTGGTGTACTGTTGTTTGCGGAAACGATGATTATTTGGGGTTTTATAGAAAAAATGTTTTTTTTTTAAATTTAAAAAAATGTTAATGCCGGGCTCATTTTAGCTTTTTAAAAAAATTTGAATGAGGGGAGCCCTTCTACCCAAAAATGCAAGAAGATTTTTAAGAGCTTTTGAGAACCTTTCCCGTCAATATAAGTATGTAGTAAATTTTTGGGAATGTTTTATTTTTTCTAACAGCTTTGTTTATATAGAAAAAACCGGAAATGCATCTAGCATCTGATTTAAAAATTTTTTAAACCGGGGATATATTCAGGAGAGATTTGTCTGGGCGTATAAAACGGGGTGGGAAAGGACCTCTGTAAAAAGACAGGATATTACACTGAAGATCTTATGCATTTTTTTATGTACATTCCGAGAAGTGTAAATATGTTTAAAAATTTTACTTTAAAAACCTTTCTCTAGGCTTTTAAGGTTTTCTTTGTCTGGCGGTAAAAAAAAACGTTATTTTGCAGTTGATAGGTTTTTAACCCCCATTAATTAACCTTTTCATTCCAACAGTTGGAAAACCTTTATTGTCGAAACGTTTCGCCTACACATTTTAGGCTTCTTCTTTTTGAATACGGGAGGAGACAGCAGAAGCGGGGTTTAGGTAAGATGGGGGGATCAACCCTTTACAAAGGGAAAAATATAAGGGGCTCAAGCATGACTGATTTTTCCCAGGGTTGCGTCCTGACACGGATTTTAAATCCTAAGGTGAGGGGGGAAGGCCGCGGTTTTCAAGGAGAAATCTTTGCGAATCAGTTCTTGATAGCTAGGGCGCCCTTTCAAAAGAACATAAGAACGGGGAAAAACTGCAAAAGGGGCCTACGGGCCCCAAAGGCGGGCGGCCCAAGTCCCAAACCGGGCCCTTAACCCAACCCCCAAAACCTGGGTGGGTCAGGTCACATTGATTTTAAGGGGGGAAAAACACGGCAACCGCCCGGGACACAAGCTATCAGGCCCCAACTCCCCCACCCACACCCCCCCAAATGTCTTTATAAAACCTTTTTTTAAAAGCTACAAAAACGTTCGGGGCCTCTAAAAACGGTATTTGGGGAGTTTGTTCCCCCATCCACAACTCTATTACCAAACCATTTATTTTTTCCTTTTTCCCCTTCCTGAATCTGAATTTTTCCCAACTTAAAACCTTTGCTGGGGAGCCCTGTCTGGGCCCTAAATTTTTTCCCCAGCCCCAACTATTTACATCCCCTTTATTTTTTCCTGTCTTCCTTTTAAAACCCCAACCTCAATCATACCCCCCCCCCCCCTTAATTTTTACGCTTTTAGGAGTGCAGATTCGGGGGCCCTTATTATCCTCATAGGGGGGGTTTTTCTGATACAGGGGATCAACTTTGTCATTTTCCTTTGACTTTTTCCCAAAGAATTTTTACCCCATTCTGTAATACGGTACCAAAACTGTGCACCTAATCAAAAAAGGAGGCCTCAACCAAGGATGTATAATTTGAAGAAAAAACCTTGGGGATCCATTTTGGGTGCTTCTTGGGGGGGAACCCAAGGATTCTATTAGCTTTTTTGCGAACACTTAGCACTGTTGTCTTGGTTTCAAAATTATGCAAAACCAGAATCCTAAATTTTTTTTCGCAATCCGTAATTTTTAAGATCTACATTATTTAGTTTATTGGGGGCCAGGGTTTTATTGCCCTGTCCAAATTTAGAACTTTACTTTTTGGTCTAATTAAACGGCATCGCCCTTCTCCGACCACTGCATCGTTTTTTCCCAAATCCCCGGGAGTGCTCAAATTCCCCCGTCAAAATTGATTCGAGGGCCCTTTTTTTGGGTTGTCATCGGCCAAACTTCCCGTTTGTTTTCGTTTAGGGCCCCTATTATGTCTTTTTATGTATTTTGTAAAACAGGGGGGGGCCCCAAAACACTGACCCCTGTGGAACAACCGCTCGTGACGCCCCCCCTTTCTTTTTCCCCCCAAATTTATGAAAAAACTCTGTCCCTTTTGTCAACCATCCCTCTCCCAAAAAAAAATTTTCCCTTTTCCCATGTGCCTTTTAATTTTCCTCAATAGTCCTGTTTGTGGGCCCCCTGCCCAAAAGTTTTTACTGAAGCCCTTTATACCCCAATTTTTCATTTTTCTTACCATGATCTCCCCTCAAATCCCTTTAAAGGGGAAAAAAATTTAATAAATTGTAAGGCGGGAAACGCCCCTTTGAAAAACCAGGGCGGGATTCGTTGTTTAATTTATGTTTTTTAAATTTGGGGGGCTACGAACCCCTCGCAATTATTGATTCCAAAAATTTTTCCCCACTATGGGGGTTAGGTTTATTGGTCTATATTCGAAGCAAGGCCCCGTCACCTTTTTTTAAAAATAGGTATCATTTTCCCTTTTTCCCCACTTATTTGGCACCATGCCAGTTTGAAAGTGAAAAATGTTGAAAAAAATTTAACCAAAAGGGGTTGTGCTAAGCTCCTCTTTACTTTCCTTTAAAGGAACCCTTGCATACAGTTCATCGGGGCCCGGGGGATTTTTTTTGGGTTTTTAATTTATCTATTTCCAAAGGGGAACCATGTCACTTGTGACCCAAATTCGGAACAATTTATTATGTCCTTTTTCTACAAAAATTTTTATCATTACTGGAAAATCGCGGGGAATCCCCTGTGAAAAAATGGGGGAAAGTATGTTTTTAAAAAATTCTACCCCATTCCTTATCACTTTCAGTGAGCTGCCCCGAGGAACTTTTGAGGGGGCCTTTTCTTGCCCCCTAAAATCTTCCCTTCTGTATCCCTAAAAGAACCCTTTTTGGGGTTTAGTCTTCGATTCTTTTTTGCAACAAAAACCCTTTTCTTAATCTTTTTTTTGCGTTTCAAATTTCCCCTTTTTTTTATTTCTCTCTTTAACTGAAAATATCGATTTTTTAATTGGCCCCCCTTTCCCCTTTTGATTTGCCTATTTTTTGCCCCTCTTTTGACCAAACGGTATTTTTAATTTTAAATTTTTCTCCATTTTAAAGGAAACCCTTTTTTTTGAAATTTTATTTCCCTATTTGGAACATAATTTTTACTGGAAAAAGCTAGAACTATGGCCCCGGGAAACAACAAAATCGGGACCCCTCACCACCTACCTGACCCTTGTCAGGGCATTTCCAGTTCACCCCCTAAGTAATTTTTTTAGTTCCCCATGAAATCACCCCAAACGAAAATCACGGACGGAGACTTGATTGCCATTATTAGGGAATTCCATGATATATTAAAAAGAGTGATTTGTGATCACTTTTCCCCCAAACCCTCTTAACCCCAAGATTATTAATTAGTGTTTCCCCATGGCAAAAAAACCAAGGCCAGGGGGTTATTTCCTCTTTGTTTTGGGTCGTACAAAATTTTTTTTTAAAAAAAAAAAAATCCTGGGTTTTTACAAGAAAGCACCCGAAATCTAAATTTCTTTTCAAAATTTCTCCAGTCAATCTGTCTATTTGTTTAAAACTCCCATTAGCACAAAATTTTTTATGTAGATGCCCTTTCGAATTTTTGTCCCCTAGAATTTACTGCCTCCCTTCAAGGGTTTGGGGGCCCCGTAAAATTTTCCCCCCAAAATTTTGTTTTTTTCTCGGGGCCCCCGAGAAGCTTTAAACCCAAACCCAAATTTAGTTGCTGGAGCTTCTAATTTTTTATTTTTCTAACAAACAATTTTAAAAATTTTCTTGACATAAAATCCACTCCACCACCCTTCCCCGTTGACCCCCCCCCCCCCGTCAGTGTGGAATAATTTTTTTAAAAACCTTTTTAGGTGGGCATTCAGGGGGGTTTTTTTTTCTATCTTTCAGATTTGGGAAAGGTCTCCCCCGTTTTTAGCAATAATATCTGTGTTTCCCTTTCACTTTTCCCAATTTAAACTTAGTCATTTTATTTATTTCTTACCCCTCCTCTTTTTAGTATTTGTTTAAAAAATTTTTGGAGCTAGTCCCCTTGCTGTCCTCTGCGGGCCCCCCCTTTTTTGCTGACCCCGATCTATTGTCTTTATTTTCTTCATGCTGAATGCCTTTTTTTTACATTTTTTGATTCCAACCCTAGGGGTTGCAACCCCTTTTTTCCCCCCCAACCCATACCTCTTTTTTTCTAAATTTCCTGAACCCGGGGTTTACCTGGAGAGATTCCGGGGGTCAACGGCCCCCGCGGGCCCCGGGCTTTAGACCAGGGCCCCCTGGGGGGATCAAAAAATGTTAACCAGGCTGTTGCTGCTGGGGCACGCAAAAACCCAAAATACGGCCCCAGCCCGGGCTGAACCGGAACCCGACTTTAGGGGGTTGTCCCCCGCCAGCTTGAAAACTGCCCCGGGGTTGTTGGTAAAACCCCCTTATGTGTGCTGGGGGGCATTTGAACAGTCTCGGGCCCCCGACACTAATTTTATGGTTTTCTTAACGTGCTAGGACACCCCCGCTTTTCATTGGGGGGTTTTTGCATCGTTTTGCCCAAAATTTTGCTTTCGTGTTTGGGTTATTTTTGTGTGCAAGTTTGGGATAGTCCCCCCTAGGATTTTCCCGGTGTAAATAAATTGTATTCTCCCCCTGCGTTCCAGGGAATCGGTTTAGGAACCCCAAGCGCCCCAATTAAATTTAGGTGTTTTTTCTCCGTTAAGCGCGGCCCCTGGGAAATTTTTTGTACATTTTCTAGGTCGGGGAAATTTCCCCCCTGCCCCTTTAAAATTTTCGTTAGTTTTGCAGCAATTTCCCGGGCCCAGGGTAGAAAAAAGTACCTGAAGATGTCCTCCCTGGGGTTGGCCCCCTAGTTTTTGGGAAAGGTTTTCCCTTATCCATCCCTTTTTTTTTCTAGCAATTCGATTGATACAATGTTATTGGGCCTTTTAAAGGGGATCCCCCGACATGATCACTCCAGGGCTTTTTCTTTTGGGTTTCCCCCTCTATTTGGTTTTTTTTTCCCGAATTTTTTTTTGTAAACCCGATGAAGATTTTAAATTTTCCCCAAAGTTTACCATATCTGAGGGAAAGAAATTTCTCATCGTTTTAACTTTATAAATTTTTTCTGCAGCCCACTGAAAAAAATTTGGTTGATGTCGCCCCGGAGCTTTGCATTTTCTTTCAATGGAAAACACTGCATGCAGTTTTGGGGGGTCATCTGGGAAAGGGAAACACGGGGCTGTGGTGAATCCTTGTCTATGTCGGAAAAAGGATGAGGAACCCGATGGGAGCGGGGTATGTGCCTTTTGGAACAGAGCTTTTCCCCCTACTGCCTGGAAATTTACTTGTTGACGATAAATCTCTGGGGTTCTGTTAGTGAGGAAAAATTTTAAATCCAACGAACCGACTTTTCCCGTTTTTCCTTTTTGCACGCTTTTTTGCGTAAATTTCGCCATGGTCCCCACTTGTCGAAGGCTTTTTCAAAAATCTTTATATATTTCATCCCATTTTTTTTGGGCTTCTAGTGCATTTAGGACCCTTTTCGTAATTTGGGCCCAAAAGTTGAGACGACAGGAGCAACCCGTTCTAAAAAACCCTGTTGGGCCCTGGGGGTTTTGTAAAATGAAGGGTTTTTGATGGTGGGGATCTTGCTTTTTAGGACCCTTTTAAAGATTTTTATGAATGGGATGTTTGTGCTATTGGGCTGTAGTTCTTTGCTGTTGCTTTACTTCCCCCCTTTTTTGGGTGGGGTAGGGCCCGTTTTTTTTTAGTAACTTGGGACGACCCCCGTGTCCATCTCCCCCCTCCTTTGGATGGAAAAAATTTGTGATAGGGGGTTTTTTTCAGTTCTTTTAAAGAACACAGGTTTTCCCTGAGTCTGGCCCTGGGGCAAGTGATGGGGATGTCCCTTTATCGCCTGTTCGAATCATTTTGGGGGTCAGGATAACAAAAAGGGGTAGGCTTGTGGTAAAACCAAAATTTTGGCTTCTTCATAAAAATTTATTTTTGATCTTCGACTCTTTAGTCTGGTTAGCGGCTTGCCCAAAAAAAATGAGTATAAATTGGGGGGCTTTTAGTAGCCCCACTCATTTCCCCCTTGTCATTTTGTGTAGGGCCCATTTGTTTAAGAGGGGCCCCAAAACTGGACGTTGTTCTCGATTTTGATTTTGGGATAGGAGAAGAAAATTTTTTTGGGGGGTTTTTTCGATTTAATTTTTGGGGTTTTTTGTTCTTCCCGCGATTCCTGACTTTCCCAAAGGGTTTTTTTAGCTTTAAATTTCCCAAGCTTGCATTTCCTGGCCGTGGGTTTCCCCACGCATTTCAGATATATTGGGCCTCTTTTAGCCCTCTGTTTTTTCTTTTCCGTTTGCCTGTTTAAAAAAGCGCCTGTCTCTTTCTGTTTTTTCATCTACCCCTCCCTTTTTTTTAGAGGAATAAGCCTTGTGCATACATCGAGTGCTACCGATTTTAAACTGTTTTTTAGGCAAAATTGGGGTCTGTGTTGCTTATTTTATCTTCCCAGTTATATCGGTTTTGGACTTGGTTTTTTTTTGGGCCCACTTTTTTGTTTTTGTTTTTTGAAGTTGAAAATTTTTTTAATGTCCCTCGTGACTAATCCCCATTATGTCGGGCTGGGGCTCCCGCGCCCTACATGACTTTAACCCCCAATTTTTGTTTTATCTTTTATATTTTTTTTTGATATGGTGATATTCTTATCAGATTTATATTGGTTTGTGAAGATGAGGGCTTTTTTTTATTTTTCCAGTCTTGGGAGGCCCCTATTATTTGCTGGTTTTAAAAAAGAATTTTTTTGGGGGAGATTTTAAAAACTCGCCTGATTTTGATTTTTCCCTCAGAGCGCCTCTTGGTTTAACTCAACAATATTTATTGCTATATTCCCCCATTTTAGGGGCCTTAAGTTGAAATCCCCCCGGAAAGATGGGTTTGGGGGCAGGAGCTGGAAAGGTTTTTCCCCGCCCCGGGCAATTTTTAAAAGCTGTTTCCCGGAATTGCTGGGGGTGTTGCATCCGGAAAGGGTTTTAACTTTCACAATGACTTGGTTTTTTGGGTTTTCCACCTTTACTGCCCAAAACTTTCCCCTACATCTTTTTAGGCATTTTTGCAGTTCTGTGGGAAAAAGTGGGCTCCCGCAAAAGTACAGGCCAACCCCCCCCCCCTTTTTTCCCGCACTCTGTCACATCTGTTAGGTTGTAAAACCCGGGGGTCCCTTTTTCGTTGTCTAAGTATCCTTTTTTTGTGGGTCCAGGAAAGCCGCGAACATTGCCTTTTCCTCTGGAAACAGTCCACGGATGAAGGTATTTTTTTTGTTTGTTGCTGGCTTTAGAACCCCGTATATTTGCAAAAAAAGAATTTTTAAAGGGCTGGTTGGGATTTTTTGGAAATGGGGGGGGGTTTTTTTTCCGGCTTTTGTTTCTGTATGGTTGGTTTTAAAATGGAGGCCAAACGGGCTGTTGGGGCCCCGGCCCGGGAAAGACTGGATTTTGGTGTAGATTTCTGCCATTTCCTGCCCGTTTTTTTTCCCCTTTGGCACTAAAAAAAACCTTTTTCCCCCCTTGGGGTGGCTGTGGCTACCCGGTTTTCCCAAAGGCCTGGATGTTTTGTATCTTTTTGTCCCCTTTAGATGGAATTTCCTGGCAATTTAAGTTTTTGCCCGTCTTTCCCGTACGAAGGGGGTACAAGTTCCCCGGGTTTAAAAAATTAAAAGGAAAAGGGGGTTTTTTCATTTTTCCCGTTGTCTTTTGGGCCCTGGCATTTCCTAGGGTGGTCATAAATTTTGGGCCCCCCCCCTGGCCCCCCCTCTGTTTTTTTCCGATTTCCCCCTGCCAGGGAGATAAACCCAGTGGGATAGGGTTTTTTGCACAGGGTTGGTTTTCCTTTGCCTTTTGGGGTTTCTTTTGACTGTATCCCCGTTGGTGCTTTTTTCCCTGTCTTACTTCTATCCTCCCTAGCACCAACAAATTTAGCTCCCCCCCATTTGTTTTTGGATATAACCTTTACTATTGGGTAGTGGGTCCCTTTTTGTTTGCTATTTCCGCGGTATTTCTAGTTTTTCAATATTTTTTTTTATTTTAAACTTTTTTTACAAAACTTGTTTCCCTACTTGGGTTTCCCGTCCCCCAAAGCGGTCATTTTATAAGTATTCCCTTTCCCGCTTTTAGGTTTTTCCCGGGTAAACCCGGGGGCCCAAAAACTCCAGTTCCCATTTTCTGTCTCCCAGGACAGCATCTCCCCCTTCCCCATTACTGTCCCCCCGGACAGCCCTCTCCACTTCACCATTACGCCCCAGGACAAAAACCTCCAGCTTCACCCTTACTGTCTCCCAACAGCACCTCCAGCTTCCCATTACTGTCTCCCCGGGCAGCACTATCAGCCCCCCCTTTACTGACTACCCGGACAACTCCCCCAGCCCCTTTCAGTTTCTGACTACATGGCCCGTAAAAAAAAGGGCAGTTTCCTTCAGGGGGGGACTTTTTTTTTCCCAAACCCGTTGTAGAAAGCTTTCCCGGTTTTTATGAAAGCAAACTTTGATGTTGACCTCTTTTAAAAATTTCCCTTGTGATTTTTGTCCCCGTTTTTTCTCCCTTTGGGGGATTTCCCAAAAAAACTTCCCCGTTTTTAAAACTGTTTAGTATTTTTTGTTTTTTGCACCCGGGGGGGTGACACCAATTTCCCACAGAATTTACAATTTTTGCCCTGTGGGAAACCCGTTTGTTTGACTGACCCCCGACTACACACCCCGCTTCATTTAAAGAAATTTTAATGGTTTATTTTTTCTGCAATTTTCCCCAGCAAAACCCCTTGAATTTTTCTATTAATAAATGCTAGGTGGTGGGACCAAAGGGAAACCCTTTTGGGAAACCAGTCCAGGGGTTTGGAAAGTCAAGGGTTCGGACCATCAAAGGGGTTTGGGCCAGTCTTCTGATTTTGATCAAAGGGTCAAAATTATTTAAACCATTCTGGTCGTGATTTTTAGCTTTTCCCCAAAAGAAGGATCTACTGGGAAATTTTTCTACCCCAGTAATATGTTTATTTGAATTTTATACCCAAAAATATACTTGCGTGTTGAAGGCCCGGGGAAGCTGGCACTCCTACAATGCCCAAAAGGTTTGAGCCCCCACCCTTTTTTTATCATCGCTGTATCTAGCTTCTCTATTTTTTTTTTTTTTTTTTTTTTCCCTCTCCCACCCCAATAAATGCCCATTTATCACTAAGTTGCTGGTGGGAAATTTTGGGGGAAGGGGGGCTTTTTCGTAGTAATAATTGCTTCTCGTTTTTGTAATTTTCGACCCCTGGGGAACCCACCGGTTTTTATGAAATTTACAGTAACGTCTGGTAATTTTAAGAAAAAAAAACTAATGAAAGTCATTTCCCCTTTTACAAGTAAAAATTATAAACTGGTTAGTTGCTAGGCCCTTTCACCAATGGCCTTCCAATTGAGTTTTTCAAGTGTAAACCCCCCCAGCCCCCGAGAGATTTTACCCATCCCTTGCATACATATCAAGTTTGCCATAAAAAATTTTCCAGTTGTCAATGAATGAGATTGCAAGTTCCTTGCAGTATCTGTCTAGCCAGCAATTTACACCAATTGCCCTAGACATTTCATTTCCTACTCCCCTTCTAGGCAAGATGCTACATATAATTGGGACCCCTCCCTTAGACTTAATGAAATCTATAGCTGACCTGTACTTACCTAGCAGCTCTTCTCTCCTACCCTTCCCAATATCATTTCCACCAGCACTGAGACAAATAATGGGCTTGTTCCCATTACCTGACATGATATTATCCAGCCTGTTAACTATGTCCCCAACACCAGCTCCAGGGAAGCACACTCTATCTCTCATCTTCTTATTCCTATTACAAAAAGCACGGTCAATATATCTTACCTGAGAGTCACCAACCACAAGAATGCGCTTACCTCTGTTAGCAGGGGCAGTAGTACCCTTACCTTCACTGGCCACTGAAGTACATTCATCCTGAAGAACAGAGAAGCGATTTCCTACCTTCAGATCTTCACTCTTAACTTTCCTTATTCTGATTCTCCTCCCATTACTGGTTACCACTCGCCACTTGTAGCAGGTGCTGGACTGCACCTCACTGCTGGTAGCCGTTGCTACCTCCCCACCTACAGCCTCCTCACAGCGAGAGAGAGAGACTGCACCTCACTGCTAGAAGCCTCGTTCCCCACAACTCCAGCCACCTCACACTCTCTCCCAGACCCATTGAGGTGGACCTTCAGCCTCCTAATCTCCTCCTGGAGAAGCAAGACCTCCTCCTTCAACTCTCCAACCTCAATTTTTAAAACACTGCAGAAGCAAGCCATGCTTTGTAACCGTCCACGCTAATCCCCAAAGCAGCTCAGGGTCTGTGACCTCACGTGACGACTGACCACTGAACACTGATAATAAAGCATGGACTCTTGTTTTGTCCATCATGCATATATGCATGATCTTCACAATGGTTCAAGACACATGATGGCTCAGGAGTAACAAGGCAAAGGTGTTCTTTACTGATAACTGTTATGGTGCTGAGGTAGACTCTTTGGCGATCCATTGTCCCTGCAGCACGGGGCGTGCTGGTAGCTATTGTGGGATGTGAATTTGAGTACAAGTGTCAGAAGCCAGCTGAACAAGGACGTCACATTATCGCTGATGTTTTCTCGGCTACCTGCGTTGCTACGGCAGGGAAGATGGCTCTGGGATCCGTGATACTGTAGCCTCCTCTGGACGAGGCTGCTCCTGAGTGATGAGTTTTCTGCTCAATGTTGGAGGCTGGACAACCCTTATTTTCCATGTTGTCTTGACCCGGCGGAGCCTCTCTGGGTAGTTCAGGATCCAGGCATAATAGCTCTTGATGCAGTCCGGACACCTAGGTTCCGTAGTCTCATACCGCTTTATTTTGTCCAAGCAGTCCTGGTAGGATGAGACCCGCTGCAGACGGCACACTTTTCCCGAAATTGATATCGGGAGCCGAATTCATTGTACCTCTGGCACCTGAAGTACCTCAGAGGTTCTAGGTGTACGTCCAAGCAGGGTATTTTCCCCAGGATCCAAGTTATAGGTGACTCGTGACCTAGTAGGAAAAGTTCTCGCTTCACACGCTGAGGGTCCGAGTTTGATTCCCGGCAAGGGTGGAAACATTGGGCGTGTTTTCTTACACCTGCTGTCCCTGGTCACCCATCAGTAAAATGGATACCTGGATGTTAGCCGACTGGTGTGGGTCGCATCCTGGGATAAAATTGACCTAATATGCCCGAAATGCTCTGCATAACAAGTGGCTTTCTATGTAGTAGTATATCATTGATGTCAGCTTGTAGAAATAAAGATATTATTATTATTATTATTATTATTATTATTATTATTATTATTATTATTATTATTATTATTATTATTATTATTATTATCCACCTGTATGTTGGATTAGGACCTGCCTTGTTGTTACGTCGCCATTCCATCTAGATTCAGAGCCGCTCAGCTTTCAGAATGGTTACATCGAGAGGCATGTCTAGCGGATAGCGCATTCTGCTTAGCCTCATGGGACTATGTTTCGGGGAGTGAAAATAAATTTTCTTTTCAGATTTGGGAACAGTGATATCGTCAGGCCGTGTTTCCTCTCAAGGTGAATTATATCAGCATAGGGGTGTCGGGGTCCTTTGTTAGTCAGCCTGAATTTGAGTTTGGAAACGAACACGTCAGAATCTAGCCTAACAACGCTAGCATTTTAATGAGGCTCCAATAAAATGCTGTAGCATTCCATACCTTCCCAGAAAGCCTGGGACTTTCATCTTGACTGATTTTCGGCAAGACATAGGTCGTGCAAGGTGAAGACAAAGCGATATATGGTAGAGTTTCTTACTGAGGCAATATCTATTGGCACGAGCTTGGCGTCAACTTTGTGATGTAAGAAAGTTGGGTGATAAATGGCTGAGCTATCGTCGATAATGGTGGCTCTGTTCCCTGAGGTGTCTGTTGTGGTATTGCTAAATGTGAGAGAGGAGATGGGGAGTCGAGCATGTTGTTCGGTGTATAGTGAACCAGTGGATATTTGTGTATTTTTCGTAAGAGTGGAAACAAAATCTCACCAGGAATCACATATAGCTAGTTTGAGTGCACGTCATTCCTGAACCCGAGCATGTTCATACTCTAAGAGTTGTGCGGTAAGTTCATCGTTGAGAACTCTACGAGTGAGTGCCTCGCGGATTCAGGTGTCTTCCAGGGAATCTTCTGCTTTTGTGGAACCACAGAGGTCTTAGGAATAGCTAACTAAGCATCCTTAGTAATTGATAATGTGGATATATCAAGGTCTGCCACTCTTGAGAATAGCACCTGTTTGCTTTCTTGACGTTATGGGTATTTACTGTAGAAGAGGCAAAGGTGTCGCAGATCGAAAAGTGGTGTAGACGTCCCAGGTAATGTAAAGTATTATGTTCGGAAAAGACAAAATTAAATCTACAGTTGAAATATTCACATTCCGATCATCTACACCAGTTCCACCACTGTGGTTTAGAAGAATAAAGTTTGAATTAAAAATTATTTCGGCAAATAGTTTTCCTAGTCATTTTTCTAAGGCATGTCTCATTAATGATGCTGGGTGTTGAAACCTACCTTTAATTTTCTGGTAGACCAGTTGATCAAATTACAGGTGAAGCCCCATCAACATCTAGTATCTCCGAGTTAAGACAATAAGCTGTACAAACAGTCATTTACGAATTATTGAACTTAAATTCATACGATCGTGTTGAGAGCTGAACTCAACCACAGTTCAGTCAAGGGAAACGTAATGTGAATATAGCTGGCAACTGGCAACAGCAAAGTCTACAGCTGTATTGATTAAACCTTTCTCTTATAGACAAACGACGGATAATCTGTAAAGTCGTAGCATCATCGGCAATTGCACTTGTCAGTCCTTAAGACCATAACAATTCCACTGTAGTATAACACGTTATAGTTTAAGAGTGTCGATTTATTTCAGGGCAATATAGTGAAGATTTTTTGTTCTTCACTTGGATTTTATCCTGCGGTATAAGTTCATCCATACAAAGTTGGTCGTCGCGGGACACTACGGAGATGGTTGGGCTGTTAGACTGTCTCCTGTTATATTATCTTGTATCCAACAGTGGATATACCATAATTAATGTGATATTTGTCTGTCATACCTACACCGTGATATTTTGGTACTGGGGAAGTCTTCTGCAACTGTTTAGCATGACGGTTCCGTAGTGAGCCACGTTCACCAGTGAACCACGTTCACCTGTGGGCCACGTTCACCAGTGAGCCACGTTCACCTGTGGGCCACGTTCACCAGTGAGCCACGTTCACCTGTGGGCCACGTTCGCCAGTGGGCCACGTTCACCTGTGGGCTACGTTCACCAGTGGGCCACGTTCACCTGTGGACCGCGTTCACCTATGGGGCACGTTCACATGTGGACCACGTTCACCTGTGGGCTACGTTCACCAGTGGGCCACATTCACCTGTGGACCACGTTCACCTGTGGGCTACGTTCACCTGTGGGCCACATTCACCTGTGGACCACGTTCACCTGTGAGCTACGTTCACCAGTGGGCCACGTTCACCTGTGGACCACGTTCACCTGTGGGGCACGTTCACCTGTTACGTCAACTCTAGCTGCCACACCTCACTTCTGGTGCAGTAAATAAGACCTGGCCACATGTGTCTGCTTAAAGACTCAGAGACTCGCCACCGTCTTTGAAACTTAAGGTAGTCATCACCAGAAAATTAATGTTACTCTTCCCAGTGCTATATTTGCCAGTATTTCACTGAGGGAATGCTGTGTAAGCGAAACTTTTTCGACAAAAAAGATATCAGAATGTTGCAAATGATGTTTTTTATCATCAACTTGCCGCAAAAGGGCACATTTAGTAATGTAAGAAGAGAATTGTTTTTTCCTTAAATCCTCAACAAAGTTGGTCATGAATGTTAGTGACATCCTGAGTCTTAGTGGATGCCATCTTGTCCGTAAAAAGCATCAGCCATTAAATATTAAAGTCTTTTACAAGAGGTAAACTGAAATTAATCTAACGGTAATTAACGGGAAGAAAATTTCCCACTATTTTACACATAAAATCTACAAATCTGCTTTTACACACTTCAATTTCACTCTACAGCATCGTGAGAGAGATACATTTTGTTGAAGATTGAGACACTTATGCAGCATATGGGAATCTTTATTCAGGAAACGTTTCGCCACACAGTGGCTTCATCAGTCCAATACAAAGAGGAAGGCGTAAGGAGAGGAGGAGTATGAGGTAATCAGTCCCTCAACCTGGAGTCGATGTGCTCAGTCCATCAATCTTGTAGAATTGATGGACATTCTACAAGATTGATGGACTGAACACATCGACTCCAGGCTGAGGGACTGATTACATCATACTCCTCCTCTCCTTACGCCTTCCTCTTTGTATTGGACTGATGAAGCCACTGTGTGACGAAACGTTTCCTGAATAAAGATTCCCATATGCTGCATAAGTGTCTCAATCTTCAACTTGTCGGTTTTTCAAGCCATTCATCACACACAGATACATTTTGTAAACTTCTGTGGCTAAGACACAGGATTTTTGGAAGTTATCGGAGCCATTTCATGATGCTCAGTGAGTTTAAAGACTCTGATCAGAGGACAGGTACACAAGCCAATTGTTCCAAGAAACTGACCCTCATTACTCTACACTGACACTCAAAATTTAAAGCCAATTGGGTAATGTCTTTTTGTGTAATAAGCAAAATAAAAACGAAAAGTTGGTGGAAGTAAAAAAGAGAAAATGAAAAACAAATCAATCAACCACTTTCAATTCCTCCTTCAGGGAGACCGAATTATAAGATGTCTTCTCTAAGCCTAAATAATTATTGTCAGGTAGGCCTACTGCAAGGTTCCTTCTTTGAGAACAGTAAGACGACGCTGAGGGCAATAGCCAATTGATGTATCATTTATTTAAAGCTAAAGTTACTTAAATCATTGTACTGATCTTCAGAATTAAATATTTCTTAAAATTCACTTAAGATAAATCATATTTACTCTAACTTTAAATATGATAATGATTTACAAGTATGAGAATGAACTTTAAACAGGAGGATTAACTGTAAACACGAGGATTAACTTTAAACAGGATTAGCTTTAAAGAGAATGAATAACATTCAACGGGATAAACTTCATATATGAGTATTGACTTTACAAGTAAGAGTTATTATGAAACATTAACATTCACTTCATATATAAGGAAATTTGGTGTTAATATAAACATAATAATAATAAAGTGTAAATAAAATATAAAAAACATATGAAAAGGTGACGAAATCTTTTAGATTTTTGATCCACTGACCGTAAAATGCGCTGTATTCTTCTCATTAAGCCTACTGGTGATTTTCTTGGCCATGCTCTTAAGCCTATTGGCCTTGGCGGTACTGTTCTTGGTGAAGCTCCAAGGGTACAACACGTACTCGCCGTAGCTGTGCAGGCTTATAAAAAATTTCAGCCTTTTCCTGAATGTCCTGGCGAGGTCAGCTAGACTTCGAGTCTCCACCTCGGAGAAAGCACTGGGGCCACGGTACAGGTATGAGCAAGGTTCGTCGCTGGCGCCAGCTCCGGTAACCCAAGCAGTCTCCCAGTTCCTGTTGAGATCGACGCCAACGCAGCCCGTGTTGCTAGAAAAAAAAATAGTACAAGAATATTCAAAGAGTCCCAAAAAATCTAAATATTTCATTAGCAAAGATTTTTTTTTTAACTCAATCGGCCGATTCCCACCACGGCAGGGTGGCCCAAAAAAGAAAAACTTTCATCATTCACTCCATCACTGTCTTGCCAGAGGGGTATTTTACACTACAGTTATAAAACTGCAACATTAACACCCCTCTTTCTGAGTGTAGACACTGTACTCCCCATCTACAGGACTTAAGTTCGGCCTGCCGGTTTCCCTGAATCCCTTAATAAACGTTACTTTGCTCACACTCTAACAGCACGTCAAGTATTAAAAGCCATTTGTCTCCATTCACTCCTATCAAATATGCTCAGGCACGCTTGCTAGAAGTCCGATCCCCTCACACACAAATCCTCCTTTACCCCCTCCCTCCAACCCTTTCTAGGCCGACTCCTACCCCGCCTTCCCTCCACCACAGATTTATACACTCTCGAAGTCATTCTGTTTTGTTCCATTCTCTCTACATGTCTGAGCCACCTCAACAACCCCTCCCCAGCACTCTCGATAATAGTTTTGGCAATCCCACACCTTCTCCTAATTTCCAAACAATGAATTCTCTGCATTATATTCACACCACACATTGCCTTCAGACACGACATCTCCACTGCCTCCAGCCTTCTCCTCGTTGCAACATTCATCACCCATGCTTCACACCCATACAAGAGTGTTGGTGCAACTATACTCTTATACTCCAGTATATACATTCCCCTCTTTGATTCCACAGACAAAGTTCTTTGTCTCCACAGACTCCTAAGTGCACCGCTCACCCTTTTCCCCTCATCAATTCTGATTCATCTCATCCTTCATAGACCCATCTGCTGACACATCCGCTCCTAAATATCTGAATACATTCACCTCCTCCATACTCTCTCCCTCCAATCTGATATCCAATATTTCGTCACCTAATCTTTTTGTTATCCTCATAACCTTACTCTTTCCAATATTTACTTTTAATTTTCTTCTCTTACATACTCTACCAAATTCATCCACTAACCTCTGCAACTTCTCTTCAGAATCTCCCAAAAGCACAGTGTCATCAGCAAAGAGCAACTGTGACAACTCCCACTTTGTGTTTGATTCTTTATCTTCTAACTCCACACTTCTTGCCAAGACCCTCGCATTTACTTCTCTTACAACCCCATCCATAAAAATATTGAACAGCCATGGTGGCATCACATATCTTTGTCTAAGGCCTACTTTTACTGGGAAATAATCTCCCTCTCTCCTACATACTCTAACTTGAGCCTCACTATCCTCGTAAAAACTCTTCACTGCTTTCAGTAACCTACCTCCTATACCATACACCTGCAACATCTGCCACATTGCTCCCCTATCCACCCTGTCATATCCCATATCCCAATCCATAAATGCCACGAAAACCTCTTTACCCTTATCCAAATACTGCTTACCTATATGTTTCACTGCAAACACTTGGTCCACACACCCCCTACCTTTCCTAAAGCCTCCTTGTTCATCTGCTATCCTACTCTCCGTCTTACACTTAATTCTTTCAATAATAACTCTACCATACACTTTACCAGGTATGCTCAACAGACTTATCCCCCTATAATTTTTGCACTCTCTTTTGTCCCCTTTGCCTTTATACAAAGGAAGTATGCATGCTCTCTGCCAATCCCTAGGTACCTTACCCTCTTCCATACATTTATTAAATAATAGCACCAACCACTCCAAAACTATATCCCCACCTGCTTTTAACATTTCTATCTTTATACCCATCAATCTCAGCTGCCTTACCCCTTTCTTTCTACCCACTGCCTCGCGAACTTCTCCACCACTCACAACTGCTCTTCCTCATCTCTACAAATGTTATCCTCCTTGCCCTTACACGAAATCACAGCTTCCCTATCTCATACAACATTTAACAATTCCTCAAAATATTCCTCCATCTTATCCAATACCTCTAACTTTCCCTTTCCATTAAAATGCCTACTCCTATTTTAAACTGTCCAAATCCCTTGTTCCCTAGCTTCCTGACTTATAATTACTACAAAACTTTTCTACTTATTTCAACAAAATCTTGTTGATTCTCTCAACTTTCTCATTTTGTGATGAATGGTTTGAAAACCGACAAGTTGAAATTGAGACACTTAGCAGCATTTGGAATCTTTACTCAGGAAACGTTTCATGGGGTCTTGTACAAAAATGCCTTCAACACTCTGTTCAACTTTTCGCGATGACCTACTTCGACAATGACAGGTACCACTATGACCCGCCTCCATCTGCTTCACGTCACCTCATACAGTTATAAGCCACGTCACGGCCCAATCTGTACATTCTACAAATTGATGAATGAACTCTCGACTCCAGTTTGAGGGACTGATACCTCATTCTCCTCCTAGCCTTACGCCCCTCTTTATTGGACTGATAGAAGCCACTGTGTGGCGAAACGTTTCCTGATAAAATTCCTAGCTGCATCATGTCTCACTCTCTCATTTGCTCTCTTTTTACATTGCTTCACCACTCTCTTATGCTCTCTTTTTCTCTCCATATACACTTCCCTCCTTGCATCACTTCTACTCTGTAAAAACCTCTCATATGCTAACTTTTTCTCCCTTACTACTCTCTTTACATCATTCCACCAATCGCTCTTCTTCCCTCCCGCACCCACTTTCCTGTAACCACAAACTTCTGTTGAACACTCTAACACTACATTTTTAAACCTACCCCATACATCTTCGAGCCCATTGCCTATACTCTAACTAGCCCATCTATACTCCAATAGTTGTTTATATCTTACACTAACTGCCTCCTCTTTTAGTTTATACACCTTCACCTCTCTTTTACTTGCTGCTTCTATTTTCCTTTTATCCCATCTACCTTTTACCCTCACTGTAGCTACAACTAGAAAGTGATCTGATATATCTGTGACCCCTCTATAAACATGTACATCCTGAAGTCTACTCAACATTCTTTTATTTACCAATACATAGTCCAACAAACTACTGTCACTATGCCCTACATCATATCTTGTATATTTATTTATCCTCTTTTTCTTAAAATACATATTACCTATAACTAAACCCCTTTCTATAAAAAGTTCGATCAAAGGGCTCCCATTATCACTTACACTTGGCACCCCAAACTTGCCTGCCACACCCTCTCTAAATGTTTCTCCTACTTTAGCATTTAGGTCTTCTACCACAATTACTCTCTCACTTGGTTCAAAGGTTCCTATACATTCGCTTAACATCTCCCAAAATCTCTCTCTCTCTCCTCTACACTCCTCTCTTCTCCAGGTACATACCCGCTTATTATGACCCACTTTTCACATCCGACCCTTATTTTAATCCACATAATCCTTGAATTTACACATTTATATTCCCTCTTCTCCTTCCATAACTGGTCCTTCAACATTATTGCTACTCCTTCTTTAGCTCTAACTTTCTCAGATACTCTTGACTTAATTCCATTTATTTCTCCCCACTGAAGCTAACCTATTCCCTTCAGCTTTGTTTCACTCATAACATCAGCAATCGTCTCTATCTTATCATCCACACTACGTCCATGCACATCCAAGCATCCCAGTTTTATAAAGTTTTTCTTCTCGTTTTTAGTAAATGTGTACAGGCGAAGGGGTTACTACTTCAATGCTCCCGGCATTTTAGTCGCCTCATATGACACGCATGGCTTACGGGGGAAAGATTCTTTTCCACTTCCCCATGGACAATAGAGAAAAAAACGAGAATAAGAGTTATTAAGAAAAAAGAAGAAAAACTCTAGATGTGTGCATGTATATTTATACATATGCGTGCCTGTGTAGTGTGACCTAAATGTAAGTAGAAGTAGCAAGATATACCTGTTATCCAGCGTGTTTATGAGACAGAAAAAGACACCAGCAATCCTACCATCATGTAAAACAGTTACAGGTTTCTGTTTCACAGTCACCTGGCAGGACGGTAGTACCTCCTGGGTGGTTGCTGTCTACCAACCTACTACCTCAATTAGCAAAGATTTAAACAAAAAAATCTAAATAAAAGCAGTAACTTGATATAAATAGTTAGTTCATAACGACTGTCTTCCCACCTCTTCATTGTAATATTTTTTACTAAATTCACTGTGTAGTGAATCCCTTGCTACTCTTACTAAATCCATTATTTTTTCTGTAGGTTTCTTGCTATGATACCTTACTTAGCTAACAGAATGATAGGACCCAGGCATTGGACCCAATAAGTGCCCCTGTAACCATATGATTGTTGTGCCCAGATAGTGGTATAGGATGACTTCCGCACGAAGGTAGGTATGGGGTAATTACTGTTCCGTTGTAGATTCGCTGGTATAATCGCCCGTCCCGGGCCTTTTCCAAGAGGTGACCCGGCCTTGGCTCCCTGTCGAGGGAGTGTCTCAGACCAATGTCTGCCATAGGAGGAGGGACGAATACCTCCTCGTCTTCTGGGACCAGCTATTCCCAGGCCTAGCCCCATTCCCCATCCCCACGGGGCTCGGAGGGAGAAGCTAGGCACCTTGGGCTGCCACAAACCCGTTCCGCACAGGGCTCGAAGGGTGTGACAGCCGCATAACAGCAGACGATGTCAGGAGGTGCAAAGGCAGCAGCACTACAGGATCCTTTAGGAGTCACACCCCAGCTTTGGGCAGTGGTCACCTGCGGTCATACTGTCCTAAGCTCTCTGGGAGTTAGCGTGGGGTGTTACCAAGTACCATGCCTGGTTGTAGTGTTTTAAAATCTCAGGTTCAGGTGTTGAAGAAGGAGGTTCTACATCTTCAGGAGGAAAATAGGAGGCTGAAGCTTCACCTAGATGAGTTTGGGAGTGAGTGTGAGAAGGATTTAGCTGGTAGGAGGAAATGGTCACTAGCAGTGATAGGGCAGCCGCTTTAAGTGGCAAGTGGTTCACAGGACGAGTGCATTTCAGTGGTTAGTGAAGTTGAAGGTACCACTGATTCCCCTACTAATCAAGGTAAGAATATTTTAATAGTAGGAGATTCTCAGGTAAGATATATGGGTCGTGTTTTTTGTAACAGAGACAGAAAGGTCAGAGAGAGAGTGTGCTTTCCTGGAGCTGGTGTTGGTGACATAATCAGCAGGTTGGATAATGTTATGTCACGTAATGGGAACAAACCCATTATCTGTCTTAGTGCTGGGGGTAATGACATTGAGAAGGGCAGGAGATAGGAGCTGCTGGATAAGTACAGGTCAGCCATAGAAGTAGTTAGGTCTAAGGGAGGGATCCCAGTCATATGTAGCAACTTGCCTAGAAAGGGAGTGGACAATGAATGTATGTCTAGGGCAATTGGTATAAATTGCTGGCTAGACAGGTACTGCAAGGAACTTGCAATCCCATTCATTGATAACTGTGACATATTCTTTGGCAAGCGTGATATGTATGCAAGGGATGGGCTTCATCTCTCTGGGGCTGGGGTGGTTGCATTAGCCAGTTCAATTGAGAGGGTAACTGATGACTTGTCTAGGAATTTAAACTGATAGATTATAGAGGTATGTGTGAGGGAAAAGTTCAACAGATAGGAGTAATGAGCGAGTATAGGGTGACGATAGTTTGAAAGGTGACGTGTGGGGCTCCGGCCAAACAGTAATCACTCGACTCACAGCTCCCAGCACAACTGTAAGTAAAAGCCTCTGCTCCTATTCTAGTGGATATTGGTTGAAGCTTCACATGAGACTTTTAGACAGTCACCACCTTTTTTAAGTATCTTACACTTATCATGGAGAGTGATTTCTTAAGCAGTGGGTAACCTGTTTCTCTTTCCAGCTTGGAATGACAGCTCGGGTCACCTGCCAACCAACGAGAAATGTTGAAGGAGACGGACTGAAACCGGTCTTGGGACGTCACCTTATAATCTACCTACCTGATTAATTGTACAGGACACTACCCCTCATCTTTGTAGTGGTAAAGAATCTGCGTTCCTGTAATCGGGACTGACTATACAAGGCTATAGAGTCTGTGAAGAACTAGTCGTTGGGTTGTCACTCAACACCTGTGACCCCCCCCCCACATCATCAGCAACGGCTACAATTTCTACAAGACTGTGTCAACCTCAACCAGACACCCCAGTATAACTATGCATATTAGCGTTGAATTCAAATGTCATTTTTCCAATTAATTTTTAATTTTTCTTTCAAGTAGGATACACATTCATGTTTCAATGTTTTATCTTTGCATTACTAAATAATAAAGTGTTTATCTTTGTGAATTATTATTACTTTTTCTATTCATTAATTTTCCTGAGGAGGAGCCAGCCTTGGTAATACTGTCTGAAGTTGTTACAGGGCTGAGTAAGCCTTCACAGTATAGGTGTTTGTGGGAAACAATCAGGCTGCAGTATTAGGGTTAAAAACAGCAGTTATTACCGGGGTACCTCAGGGATATGTTTAAAAGACATTATTCAAAATAAAGTTGCTAGTAATGGCAAATCAATTGATCAACAAACAAAGAGAGATAATAGAGGGCAAAGAGTGACTAACTCCCTTAAGGTATACTATACAAATAGTAGGAGTCTAAGAAATAAGATAGATGAGCTAAAATTACTTGCAAGTGTAGGTAATATAGATAATATTGGTATAACAGAGACCTGGTTCAACCTGAAAGATAGAGAAATTCCTTCTGAATGCAACATACAGGGTTATAAACTCTTGCACACTGATAGGGTCAACAGGAAGGGTGGTGGAGTGGCGCTATATGTCAGAGAAAATCTAAATTGTTGTCTTAAACATGATATAAGACTAGAAACATCGGATACAAAATCTGTTTGGCTACAGTTTCTCGAGGGACGTGATTTATAGGCCCCCAAACCTTGATAGGGAGTGCAGTAAGCTGTTACGGGACGAAATTCATAAGGCATCTAGATATGAAAATGTTGTGATAATGGGAGATTTTAACGTTAGACAAATTGATTGGAACAATATGACAGGAAATCTTGAGTCTAGTGACTTTCTTGATACGGTTCAGGAATGTTTTTTAGAACAGGTTGTGACAGAACCAACTAGAGGAAACAATCTGCTTGACTTGGTTCTTGCCAACAAAAATTCACTAATTAATAATCTTGAGGTTAATGATGAGCTTGGGGAAAGTGATCAAAAATCATTTAGTTTCACTATATCATAGAATTACCCAGATAACTGCAATCAAATCCCTGTCCCAGATTTTCGCTTGGCCGACTTCATGGGACTGAAAAATTACCTGGCTATGGGTCAGGTAGGTGATCTTGGTTGCCAATATGACGTTTTTCAGAGCATAGTACTAGCTGCCCAGACAACTTTTGTTCCGAGTAGGGAAATTAGATCTAACAAAAATGATGAACAATAGATTAAAACATCTCACTGGTCAAAAGAGAGGCATTTATAGGCGTATCAAAAGAGGGGATGGGCAGTTAAGAAATCAATATATTCAATTAAAGAGAAATAAAAAAAAAATAAGAAAAGCAAAAAGGGATGAGGCTAAGGTCACAAGGGATTCAAAGACTAACCCAAAAGGGTTCTTTCAGGTACACAGAATGTAAGATTAAGGATAAGACAGGCCCACTTAAGAGTAACTCGGGTCAGATCATTGACAGTGATAAGGATATGTGTGAAATTCTCAATACCTACTTCCTCCAGTTTTTACCCAGGAAAATACTAGCGAAATTCCTGAAATAATAGATTATGTAGAACAGGCTAATAAACTATGCACTATTGCGGTAACTAGTGACATGGTCCTCAGACAAATAGAGAAACTAAAACCTAACAAATCCCCAGGTCCTGATGAACTGTTTGCAAGGGTGTTAAAGGAATGTAAAGAGGAACTTAGCATACCTTTCGCTAATCTTTTTAACATACCTCTACAAACTGGCATAGTGCCTGGTAAGTGGAAAATGGCAAATGTAATACCTATTTACAAGGCAGGTGACAGGTCCTTAGCTTCGAACTATAGACCAATAAGCCTTTCCTCCATAGTGGGAAAACTTATGGAATCAATAATTGCCAAAGCAATTCGTAGCTATCTTGATAGGCACAGATTGATTAATGAATCTCAACACGGTTTTACAAGGGGGCGTTCCTGTCTTACGAATTTACTAACTTTTTTCACTAAGGTGTTTGAGGAGGTAGATCATGGTAATGAATATGATATTGTGTATATGGACTTCAGTAAGACTTTCGATAGAGTTCCACATCAGAGGCTATTGAGGAAACTTAAGGCACACGGAATAGGAGGAGAAATTTTTTCCTGGGTAGAGGCATGGCTGATAAATAGGCAGCAAAGAGTTTGCATAAATGGGGAGAAATCAGAATGGGGGCACATCACAAGCGGGGTTCCGCAAGGGTCAGTGTTGGGCCCGTTGTTGTTCACAATTTACATAAACGACATAGATGAGAGAATAAATAGCGAACCAGTACTAGGGTCAAACGATGGGTCCCCATCGTTCGATCAGTACCCAGGTTCAAGCCAATGAGAAGATGGTTTTGGAAATCACAAAGGTGTTGTGGGTACAGTCCGCCTGTCTGCCCTTGTCTAGAGCTGGTTGAAGCACGGTCTGCTCTCTAGTGGCTTCTATTCTGCCTTGCTTACCGTGGAGTGCACTAATACCTATTGTTGTACATAGTGTATATAGTATACATACTTCTGTTCTTACATGGTGAAGGATAATATAAGTCAAAAGTTTCTGTTGTGTTTATTTTGCTCTCTTTACACCCATGATAACAGGCCTTTGAATTCTTGGGTTGTAATAATAATAATGATAATAATAATAATAATAATAATAATAATAATAATAACATCAGGCCAAGCTGACATCAATGACATGCTACTATATAGAAAGCCCCTTGTTATGCAGAGCATTTCGGGCAAATTTGGTCAGTTTTGTCCCAGGATGCGACCCACACCAGTCGACTAACTCCCAGGTACTCATTTTATTGATAAGAATAACATAAGAATGGAGGAACACTGCAGAAGGTCTACTGGCCCATAAAAGGCAGGTCCTTATCAAAACGACCTCTACCCAAAGCTACCCAAGAATTTGGGTATATTAATTGATGGGTGAACACAGACAACCGGTGTAAAGAAACACGCCCAATGTTTCTACCCTCGCTGGGAATCGAGCCTAGACCCTCGCCGTGTGAAGCGAGAGTTTTAGCCACCAGACCACGGGGCACCAGCACCATCAGTAATTATGGAATATCCGTCACCCATGGGGCTAGTATGGGACGACTTCCACACACTGAATAGTTGTGGGGTGGCTTCCTCATATTAAATGGGTATAGGGTGACTCACCCAAATAAGTAGCCTAGTTGATCAGGCCCTGATCCATCGGGAGGCCTGGTCATGGACCGGGCCGCGGGGGCGTTGATCCCCGGAGTAACCTCCAGGTAACCAGGTGACTGCCGTCCACAAGATAGTTATGGTATGACTATATTGCTCACAAGCGAATATGGGGTGACTATAACCCACAGCATAGGTATGAGGTGACTACTGCCCACAGGACAGGCAAAGAGGTATGATAAATCCACTACACTAACCTAACGTTGCGGCGGTTCTTGCGCCAGAGTGGGTCGCTGGTGATAGAGTACTCATAGCCGTCAGGGTTGGTGGCCGGGGCAATGATGAAGGTGACGTGTTTTAGGAGAAGCTTTCCTGTGTCTGCCAACTGCTGCGCCAGGTATGTTGCTACTGCAGACGACGTCCACTCCCGTGCATGTGCTCCTGTAGGTGTGTGGCTGATGTTACTTTAATAATGTGAAAAACATCGGAAGATGTGACCTACAGTGGAAGGTGTATGGGTGATGTTACTGCACGTTGACCTGCACGGGAAAGTATGACCCATAACAAAGATGTGACCTACAATGTGTCACATACAGAGAAAGTGTGATCTTAAAAAAAAAAAAAGAAAGGTGACCTGCAAGGATAGAGTGGCTTTCAGGGAAGATGGGTGATGGTACTGCACCGCGACCTGTAGACAAAGATGTGACATGCGAGGATAGGTGTGACATGCAAAGGAAGGTGTGGGTAATGGGTCTGCATTACATACTGATAGAAACAGGTTAAATTTAAAGTGGTTGATCCATGACAACAGTCCTACTGAGACAGTACTATAAGAAGCATCATTCTGTCTGCTCATACTATTCAGAGAGGCACTCCGAGGATAACGTGGAATGTGTCAGGAAAAGCTTTTACCAAAAATCTACGGCCACCAAGGACTTAGTGCACTGATTTTCTAGTGACTTTCATGACACGGTTCAGGATTGCTTTTTAGAATAGTTTGTGACAAAACCAACTAGAGGAAACAATCTGCTTGACTTAGTTCTTGCCAACAAAGAGTCACTAATTAATAATCTTGAGGTTAATGATGAGCTTGGGGAAAGTGATCACAAATCATGGAATTACCCAGATAACTGCAATCAAATCTGTCCCAGACTTTCGTTTGGCCGATTTCATGGGACTGAGAAATTACCTGGGTGGGCTAAATTGGGATGTCCTGACTATGGGTCAGGTAGGTGATCTTGGTTGCCAATATAACGTTTTTTCAGAGCATAGTTCTAACTGCCCAGACAACTTTTGTTCCGAGTAGGGAAATTAGATCTAACAAAAATGATCACAAATGGATGAACAATAGATTAAAACATCTCATTGGTCAAAAGAGAGGCATATATAGGCATATCAAAAGAGGGGAAGAGCAGTTAAGAAATCAATATATTCGATTAAAGAGAGAGATAAAAAAAAAAGGAATAAGAAAAGTAGAGAGGAATTATGAGGCTAAGGGCGCAAGGGATTCAAAGACTAACCCAAAAGGGATCTTTCAGAAGTAAGATTAGGGACAAGACAGGCCCACTTAAGAGTAACTTTGGTCAGATCATTGACAGTGATAAGGATATGTGTGAAATTCTCAATACTTCCTCTCAGTTTTTACCGAGGAAAATACTAGCGAAATTCCTGAAATAATAGATTAGGTAGAACAGGACTATAATAAACTATGCACGATTGCTGTAACTAGTAACATGGTCCTCAGACAAATATAAAAATTAAAACTTCACAAATCCCCAGGCTCTGATGAACTGTTTGCAAGGCGTTAAAGGATTGTAAACAGGAACTTAGCATACCTTTGGCTAATCTTTTCAACCTGTCACTACAAACTGGCATAGTACCTGATAAGTGGAAAATGGGAACTGTAATACCCATTTAAAAGGCAGGTGACAGGTCCTTAGCTTCGAACTATAGACCAATAAGCCTTACCTCCATAGTGGGAAAATCTATGGAATCAACAATTGCCGAAACAAGTTGTAGCCATCTTGATAGGCATAAAGTGATTATTGAATCTCAATCCGGTTTTACAAAGGGGCGTTCCTGTCTTACGAATTTACTAACTTTTTTCACTAAGGTGTTTGAGGAGGTAGATCATGGTAATGAATGTGATATTGTGTATATGGACTTCAGTAAGGCTTTTGACAGAGTTCCACTCAGGGGCTTTGGGGAAAAACTAAAGGCACACGGAATAGGGGGAGAATTTTTTCCTGTTGAAGCATGGCTGACAAATGGGCAGAGGATTTTTGTAATGGGGAAAAAATCAGAAGGGGGGCACGTCAAAAGCGGTGTTCCTCGGGATCAGTTTTGGGCCTGTTGTTTTCACAATTTACATAAACGACATAGATGGGGGAAAAAAATACGACTAAGCTTAGTCATCACTTTATTTCTTAGACCTATATTTGTATAGATACCTTAAGGGAGCTAGTCACTCTTGCCCTCTATTATCCTCATTGTTTGTTGATAAATTGATTTCCCCTTTACTAGAAAATTTTATTTGAAATGTTTTTTTAAACATATCCGAGGTATCCCGGTAAAACTGCTGTTTTTAACCCTAAAACTGCAGCCTGATTGTTTGGTTCCCGCTTTTGTTTTCCCTTAAAATTTCACTTGTTTAGTAAGTTTTCTAAACTTATTTTCTCAGCCCCAAAATTTTTTCCTTATTTAAAAAATTTGTTTTTTATAAAACCTTTCCCAATCATTAATTTTCTTTTGCCACCTCTCCATCTTTTCCTCCTTTTATTCTCCATGTATATACTCCCCGCCTCCGTATATCACTTCTACTTTGGGGGAAATCTTTCGTAGACAATTTTCCTCCTTTTCCCTTTCTTTGCCCGTCATTCCCCCAAATCACCCTCGTTCCTCCCCCCCCACTCTCCTAGACTCGCAACTTCCTGCTCCCACACTCTAACAGCGCGCATCTACTCATCCCCTCCCCCACCCCCTCCTCATAACCTCGCTCTCTTAAGCCTTATTTTTCCCCAAATACTTCTTTAAACACTACCTCACGATTGGGGTTTAAAAAACACTCCACCCCAAAATCCACAAACACACTAAACACAAACAGGAAGTACACAGGCACCCCACACATGACAGACATACAACAAGTGCCTTGAAAACCCAGTAACACCCCAAAAAATAATGGAAATGACATTATCACCTAAAAAAAAATTAAATTACCAATATTTAAGTTTTCTTGTTATATAAAACCCACGCCCAAATTACTAAACATAATCATTACATTAAAAAAAAATTTGGAAAAGTACGGTATAGAACTTAAGAAATTGTCTAGAAAAATCTTATAAAAGGTTTCCCTGCACTTGTCATTGTTCCCACAACCCTTTCCCGGGTTGGAAAATTTGAAGCCCACGATTAAAACATTCTGAAGAATTTCACGTAAACTGGAGGGAAGAATAAGAAAAATTTTTAGGGAACAAGTGGCAGCTCGCCACAGATTTTTTTAAGGTACCCTCTAAAATTAAAAAAATTTTTAAATATTTTTCAGTTTTCCTTTTTCGCATTTATTTTCTTTTTTTAAATATTCCCGCAACCCCAAAAGTTTATTTAATGAAAAAAATCAAAAAATTTACACTAAAACGTCCAAATCGGGGCAAAAAAATTTTCCCCTCAAGAACACTAACGCTTTTAAATTTGAAGCCAACCCGAAAAAATTCTCAATAAATTAATAGAAATAATTTATTTAAAAAATTGGGCAATTTTAAAAATTTTCAAAACTCAAAGTGAAGGCAAAATTTTCTTTTTATAAAATTGTCAACATTGAAAGTTTGAAACCTTCAAAAGGACATTCCCAGTACTTGCCTAATCTGATGATTTTCCCAATACTGGTTTTTTTAAAAAATTTCTTTAAAATTTTTAAATTGCCCATAAAAAATTGCTAATTATATGGATTTTCTTTCTTGTGGAAAGTATCAATAAATATTTTGAAACTGATAAACGAGGTATTCTTCAAGCACTGAGTGGAGATCAATAACATTATTTATTTAATAAAAAATTTGGCAAAATTGGGACTAATGCGCACAATAATAATAAAAAATTTACTTCCAGGAAAATACAACCCGGATGAAATTTTTAAGAATCGAGGCAAACTTTAGTTATCACATTCTTCCAATCAATTAAAATTATATATATATTTATATTTTATATTTTTATATATATATATATATATATTTATAATAAATTATTATATTTAATATATATATTAATTTTATAAATTTTAACATATAATATAATATATATATTATAATTTTAAAAAAATATATATTAATATATATAATATATATATATATATATTTAAAAATTTAAGTGAACATATTTTTAAGGCTAAAGAGGTCTTTGTTGGGATTATGGATTTGGAAAAAGGGGTATGACAGGGTGGATAGGGGGGCAAGGGCAGATGTTGCAAGGTATGGTGTAGGAGGTAGGTTACTGAAAGCAGTGAAGAGTTTTTACGGGATAGTGGAAAGGGAAGTTAAGTATGTAGGAAAGAGGGAAATTATTTCCCCGTAAAAGTAGGCCTTAACAAAGGGTTGTGTGTCACCGTGGGTTTTTTAATATATTTATACATGGGGTTGTAAGAGAATAAAAGCGAGGGTCTTGGCAAGAGGGGGAGTTAAAAGAAAAGAATCACCACAAAGTGGGAGTTGTCACAGTTGCCTTTGTGTGCCGTGCTCTTGGGAGATTCTGAAGAGAAGTTGCAAGATTTGGGGAGAATTTGGGTGGGTGTGCAAAGAAGAAAATTAAAATTTAATACAGGAAAAGTAAGGTTAGAGGATAACAAAAAAATTTGGTATGAAAGATTGGAATTTTTTTAAATTTGGGGGAGAGAGTATGGGGAGGTGAATTATTCAGTATTTGGGAGTGGGGTGTCGCTGATGGGGCTATGAAAAAGGGTGAATCTAGAATTATGAGGGGGGGAAAGGGGGAGTGGTGCAAGGGTCACTGGAGCAAAAACTTTGTCCCCGGGGCAAAGAGGGGGAAAGTATGAGGGTTAGTTTTACCAAAAGCTTATTGGGTGTGAAAATGGGGATGAATGTTCAGTGAGGAAAGGCTGGAGGGAGTGGAAGTCATGTCTGAGGGCAATGTGTGGTGTGAATATAAATGCAGAAATTCGTAGTTTGGAAGTTGGAGGGGGTGTGGGGTTACCAAAATGTTTTTCCAGAGGGCTGAAAAAAGGGTTTTGGGTGGGGTTGGGGTGTAGAGGGGGGGGGGGGGGCAAAAACTGGGTTTGCGGGGGGGGGGGGAAGGGGGGCGGGGTCGGGTTAGGGGTTTGGGGGAGGGGGGTTGGGGGGGGTCGGGGGGGTGGATTCCCCGGGGGTGGGGGCGGGTGGGGGGGGGTGGTTTTTTCGCGTCTTTGGGTGGGGGGTAAAATTTTTAAAAGGGGGGGGCCGCGGGGAGTCCGGGTGGGGTCGCCGCCTCGGGGGGTGCCCCCCTTTTTTTTTGTGTTTCTGTTTTTGTTTTTGCTTTTTTGTCCTTGGTTTGTTTTTTGTTTGGTTGTTTTGTTTTTTGTGGATTGTTGAGGTGGTTCCGGACATGTAGAGAGAATGGAGCGAAACAGAATGACTTCAAGAGTGTATCAGTCTGTGTGGCAGGAAGGCTGGGGCAGGGCGGTTTCGGGATTAGGAAAGGTAGCTTGAGAGGGAAGGGGTTAAAGGAGGTTTTGTTGTGCGAGGGGGGCTTGGACTTCCAGCAGGCATGCGTGAGCGAGTTTGATAGGAAGTGAATGTGAGACAAATGGTTTGTAATACTTGACGTGCTGTTGGAGTGTGAGCAAAGTAACATTTATGCAATGGGTTCAGGCGAAACCGGCAGGCCGGACTGGAGGTCCTGGAGATGGGAAGAACAGTTCTGCACTCTGAAGGAGTGCAGACTTACACTACAGTTTAAAAACAGTAGTGTTAAAGCACCCTTCTAGCAAGGACAGTGATGGAGTGAATGATGTGTGAAAGTTTTTCTTTTTCGGGCCACTCCCTGCCTTGGAGGGAATCGGTCCAGTTGTGATAATAAATATATATATGTTATATATATTATTATATATATATATATATATTTATATATATAATATATATATATTAATTTATATACTAGATTTATATATATATATATATACTATATATATATATATATTTTTATATATATTATATATATATATTTATATATATATATATTATATATATATATATTAATATTATATATGTCATTTGCGAATCATGTAAAATGGGTCAATTGGTAAGCCCCTCTATAATTTAAAAATTAAGTCCTTTCCTAAAATTTTCTCTTATACGTTTTCAAGATATATTTTTTTCAGTAAATGTTAATGTAAAAAATTTTAATTTGCACAAAAGAATCTTAGAAAAAACTTACTTAACCTTATTATAAAAAGAACAATTTATTTTAGCCTAACCCAACTAAATATATTTTAGATTTGTTTACAATAATTTACTACTACAACAACACACTGAAATTATATTTTTTTTGCGTTAGGTTCAGAATGATTTTGGTCAAAAATTATTGCATACACAAATTTTCACTGTTGCTATTGGCAACGATGAACGTTGTATTTAAGCCAGATCGCAAGTTCTGCTTTATTCGGGTCACGACATATATATATTTCTTTCAAAAACATCGGCAAATCCCACGAGGCGGGGTGGCCCAAAAGGAAAAAACGAAAGTTTCTCCTTTTACATTTAGTAATATATCAGGGAGAAGGGGTTACTAGCGCCTTGCTCCGGCATTTTAGTTGCCTCTTCACAACACGCTGGCTTACGGAGGAAGAATTTCTGTTCATATATATATATTATAAATATATATATATATATTATACATATATATATATTATATATATATATATATATTATATATCTATATATATATATATATATTATATATATATATATATAAATATATATAATATATATATAATAGCTAAATTCAATCCCAAATACCTACCTCAACCTCTTACAGTGATAAAAAATCTCCAGAGTAGTTACCACGGTCAATTATTAGCCATTTTTACGTGAAAACCTAGAAGTTTATGATAAAACTGAATGCACGCATGAACCACAAAAATATTACTACTCACAGGAGACTTCATTATAAATCTCCAGGAAGGACCGGACCCCACACGTTACTGAATTCAAAAAAACTATGGAGTAACTGACATGTTGCTACCAACAGTAACAAACCTACAGAATTAAGAGGACTAGTGATTCCCAAATAGACCAATCTGGCCAACACCATATCCCTTTAAATTCAGGCATAATCACAGACAACACACAGCCACTACCCTCCGTCCTCATAACCAATCTAGGTAAATTACCCCCAAAAAACCTTCTGACTTCATAATGAGGCAGCCATTAATCACTTCACAACAGCAATGACAAACATTCGATGGCACAACTGGAGCTAGAAAGAATTCTATTGCAGGATACTGTTGAATGTATTATAATTTTTCTAAAAATGGACCCAATACCTCTACACAAGCATTACCCTAAAAAAAAAACTAAAAACAGATGCAGCTAAGAGAACTGAACAGTACATGGAGCTAACACCAGCATTCTCAAATTCCATAAATACAAAAAAGCTATATGAAAAACAGTACAGAATGGGTCACATAACCAGATACCAAACAATACGTTAATCGTCAGTTCCTAACCAGCTTGTATGAAGGGCCAAAGATTGTATTATGAGAAAAGGATTATCCAACTTTAAAAGGTGATATAAAAAAAAGACCTGGAAATGAAAAGCTATTTGAAATTCTAGCAACACAAAAAAAGATATCATGAAAACAGAGCAATCAAAACTAATAAAAAACTAGATGGCCTTCCACAACTCCCACCGACACTGAACCAGCTAGACCACAATGTACTCTTCTCCACCATAGGAAAAAACATGACAAAATCCAAAGCTCAAACACCCACCTAATGGCTACCTCACTGGCACCTACCCGAACATACTGTTCCTAGCTCCAACACTGGCACCTACCTGACATACTGTTCCTAGCACCAACCACGGCACCTACCCCGAACATACTGTTCCTAGCCTCAAACACTGGCACCTACCCGAACATACTGTTCCTAGCTCAACACTGGCACCTACCCGAACATACTGTTCCTAGCTCCAACACTGGCACCTACCCGAACATACTGTTCCTAGCTCCAACACTGGCACCTACCCGAACATACTGTTCCTAGCTCCAACACTGGCACCTACCCGAACATACTGTTCCTAGCTCCAACACTGGCACCTACCCGAACATACTGTTCCTAGCTCCAACACTGGCACCTAACCCGACAACACACTGTTCCTAGCTCCAAACCATGGCACCTACCGAACCACATGTTCCTAGCTCAGACCAACATTGGCACCTACCCGACACACACTGTTCCTAGTCCGACCAACACTGGCATTACTGAACACACAGTTCCTAGCCTCCGGCCCAACAACTTTGCACCTACCCGAACATTGGTCCTAGCTCCGACAACATTGTACCTACCCAAACCCACCACGGTTCCTAGCTTCCGACCAAACACTGGCACCTACCCGAACACACTGTTCTAGCTCTGACAAACATGGCACTACCCGAACACACTGTTCCTAGCTCCGACCAACACTCGGTACCTACCCAACACACAGTTTCTAGTCGACCAGCATGGACCTACACCCGAACCACACTGTCTAGCTCCGACCAACACAGGCACCTACGAACACACTGTATTCTAGCCTCCGACATCACTGGCACTACCCGAACACACTGTTTCTAGCTACGACCAAAACTGGAAACCTACCCGAACACATGTTTCTAGCTCCCCGACCAACAATGGACCTAACCGAACACACTGTTCCTAGCTCCGACCAACACTGGCACCTACCCAAACACACTGTTCCTAGCTCGGCCTTCCACTGTCACCTAACCGAACACACTGTTCCTAGCTCCAACAAACACTGGCAACTACCCAAAACACATGTTCTAGCTCGATTAACACAGGCACCTACCGAACACACTGTTTCCTAGCTCCCGACCAACATATGGGCACCTACCCAAACCACACTGTTCCTAGCTCGACCTAGCACTGGCACCTACCGAACACACTGTTCCTAGCTCAGACCAAACAATGGCACCTACCCGACAGCCTTCTGCTTCCTAGCTCCGACCAACACTGGCAACTACCCGAACACACTGTTCCTAGCTCCGACCAACACTGGCAACTACCCGAACACACTGTTCCTAGCTCCGATTAACACTGGCCACCTACCCGAACCACCTGTGCCTAGCTCCGACAACCTGGCACTACCCGAACCACACTGTTCTAGCTCCCCCCCCCCCCCCCCCCCCCCCCCGATTAACATGGCACCTATCCGAACACACTGGGTCCTAGCTCCGACAAACACTGGCACCTACCCAAACAACATGTTCTGCTCGATTAGCCACTGGCACCTACCCGAAAAACAACTCGCTTCCTAGCTCCGACAACACTGGCATCACCCCCGAACACCCCTGTTCCTAGCTCCCGACAACACTACACCCTACCGAACACACTGTTTCCTAGCTCGAGTAAACACTGGCACCTACCCCAAACACATGTTCCTAGCATCCGCCATCACTGGCATCTATCGAACACACTGTTCCTAGCTCCGACCAAATGGCACCTACCCGAACACACTGTTCTAGCTCCGATTAACACTGGTCTCAGTAGTAGAACCAGTTACCAGTAACCAGTTACCAGTAACTGTTCGTTGACTCCATACGACCAACCGTCTTGAAGTCACGGTCTATCAATTGTGCTGAGTGACAATAATTCAAAAGACCCCACTACGGTGGTACTGGCCAGCCGGCTAGGCAGTTATACGAGTGTAGCCAAGGAGATAGGTACGGCTGCGGGCTCTGTCCACAACGGGGGTATGGCCAGCCGGCTAAGGCAGTGTATTCCGCCGTGGATAGCAAGGAGTTAGGTTACGTGGCAGGCGGGCTTGTCCACATAACAGTATGGTTAGATTTATACGTATAACAGCTACTGTTGGAGTACTTTCTCCTAATCCACGTATCGAACTCCCCACATGATAAATGTGTGTACAGCGGTTGTTGGAGCGCTGGATTTACGTTTTTAAGGGTAATTCAAGGCGTTTGAAGATGTTGTTGTGGCCGGCAGGGTCATTCAAAGGTGAATTGCCTCCCCTCAACCCTCCAGCAGGCAGCTCTATTACCCTCATCACTACCTATTGCCTGCAAGCCTGCTTGCAGCCGTTTCAGCCCTTCCTGGCTTAGGTTTTCGTGTGCTTTTGCTTCAATCTCGATGGGGTTGACCCGGATTTTGCATCTTTAGAAGTCAGTAAGCCAGACTGTGGAAAGTGAACGCCAGTCGGCCTATCATCCCGCCTGTATCCTGTCATCCAATGCTCCTCCGTGCTTTTGTGCATCGTTACACGTCTTCAGTCATCCATTCCGTGGGGGTAACCAGCCAGGCCCAACCCAGCTTCTTACCCAGTGAGAGAGAGAAGTAAGCCCGCAGTAGAAGTAAGCCAAGCTCTCTGAGGTATTGATTTATAATCGCTGTGTTCCCTTGTTGGATGCTCTACAGTGTTGTTTTTTTTACCATTCCTGTGGCTTAGGTGTGGGTTAAGCCATCTCGTGGGAGTCGTGGTGGAGTGAGCGCTCCGCCAGAGAGTCTTTCTCCCCCACCCTCTCCCCACCTCCCGGGCGTGCGCGGCAGTACCCCAGCGAGGGTCATACCACCACTCTCCCAACCACCACCAGCCATCCACCATATACTTGTGGTTGTTTGCACCCTAGTACCGGGTTCCTAGTACTTGTTTTGGCTCACATAATTGGTCAAGAGATTGTAGCTGAGGTGCAACGAGATAAAGCCAGTTATGTGAGTTCGCCTAGAAAGCACATTCTTAACGACAACAGTTGCGAGTGGAAGAGGAAGCACCGCCCGCCACAGGACAATATCTTCGCCCACCACTGTACTCACCGCCAGCTTTATACTCCAGACTCCAGTGATAATTTTTCTTAGATATTTATCTTGCATTTTAAAGACATTTGCGTGTGTGAGACATTTATAGTATATTGCTTGTGATACCTAAACCTTGTAGTTTTTCAGGTGTTAAACGCTGTATTTTCTTTGACTCGTATTTTTTTACAATATTTTTTCAGTGTTTTCAATTATCTTATATTTTTCTGCTGTGTTTTTCTTTATGCTACTCTGTCTGATAGTAAGTAATATTATTGTTGTAGTGTACACGTATCATCATGTGTGAAGTGATTAATTTTTTTTATTGTATTGTCATTGTATTTCAGGCCCCAGTGAATTCACCCGGATATACCAAAATTTTCCATTTATTTCTATGTGTGTCATTTTTTTTTTCGCTATGCCAACAGTGTCTCATTCCTCTAATTTTTCGCAGACTGGTGTCCATTATTTTTGCCAGCAAAAATTTTTTCGTTCAGTCACAGCAAGAATTTTTTGTTTGTATCAGTCACAGCAAGATTTTGTTGTATCAGTCAATGCGGATTTTGTTGTAAAGAATTTGTTATACGTGAATGGCCACGCACTGTAAGGTTATCATTCCCTTGTTCTGAAGTGAATTATTTTGTTGAACTGTTCTGCAGTGAATTATTTCCTTCTATTGATATTTTTATGAATTATATTTTAATTTTGTCTACGCATTTATTGTGGTGGAGACGGAAAAAAAAAAAATAGAGAAGCTAGATACAGCGATTGATAAACAAAGGTGGTGGCTCGACCGTTCGTCATTGTAGGCTGCCAGCAGTCACCGGCTCTTCTTTCACGCAAGTTATACTTTTGTACCCAATCAAATCACATATTACTCGGGTAGATAATTTCCAGTAGATCCTTCATGTGTTAGCTCAAATCACCGACCAGTATGGTTTAAATAAGTGACCACTGATCAGATCAGATAGACTGGTCCGAACCCTTGACTGGTCCGAACCCTGAATGGTCCAAAACCCTTGGACTGGTCCAAACCCTGGACTGGTTTCAAACGGTTTCGTTGTGCACCTAGCAGGGTTTATTAATAGAATATTCAAGAGGTTGCTAGTAAAATTGCAGTAAATCAACCATTCAAATCATTATGAAGCTGTGTGTAGTCTGTGGTCAGTCAAAAAAACGGGCTTCCACATCATAAATTGTCATTTCCTGTGGAAATTGGTGTCACGCCCCTTGTGCAGATATCCAAGAACTAGCTACAAGCAGTTTAAAACAGGGAAGTGTTTTGGGGTATGCCCAAATGAGATAAATCTGTGGACTAAAATCAAAAGGGTATTAAAAGAGGTCAACATCAAAGCTGTTTTCATAAAAAACCCTGGAAGCTTTCTACAACAGATGGGAACATAAAAAGTCCGGGCTGAATGGTACTGCCCTTGATACGGGCCATGTAGTCAGAAACTGTAAGGCTGGAGATGATGTCCTGGTAGTCAGTAAATGGGGGGCTGATAGTGTGTTCCTGGGAGACAGTAATGGGGAAGCTGGAGGTGCTGTCCTGGGAGACAGTAATGGTGAAGCTGGAGGTGCTGTCCTGGGAGACAGTAATGGTAAGCTGGAAAATGCTGTCCTGGGAGACAGTAATGGGGAAGCTGGAGATGCGTCCTGGGAGACAGTAATGGTGAAGCTGGAGATTTTGTCCAGGTAGTCGGGAATTATACGCAGGAAGGAATACATATAAATGACCTCATAGGGGACAGGAGCCTTTAGTAGGGAAACAAGTGTAGTCAAAGATAAGATAAAACCAATATTGCAAACTAGAAATACCGCAGGAAATAGCAAAACAAGAGGACTCCACTAGCAATAGTGAGGATATATTACCAAAAACAAATGGTGGGAGCTCCATTTTTGGTGCAGGGAGGATAGAAGTAAAACAGGGAAACATGCACCAACAGGAATACAGTCACAGAAACCCAAGGCAAACGGAAACCAAGCCTGTGCACATACTATGCACTCGGTATCTGCTGGCATGGGAATCGGGAAAAAAACAGATGGACGTGCAACTTGACCACCCTAGGAAATGCCATGCCCTTTATGACAACAGGAAAATGCAAACTCCCTTCCTGTAAGCTTTTTCACCCTGAAACTGTGTACCTCTTCAGTACAGGAAAGACTGTGCTATAACTTAAATTGCCAGGCATACCATCTAAAGGGACAAAAAGATACAAAACATCCAGGCCATGGGAAAACCTGGGTAGCCACAGCCACTCAAGAGGGAGAGGTTTTTTAGTGCCAGGAAGGAAAAAAAACTGGCAGGAAATGGCAGAAATCGTACACCAAATCCAGTCATTCCTGGAGTGGAACCACAGTCGATGGCCTCCACTCCAAACCAACAGATACAGATACAAATGCCGGAAAAAAAATCCCCCCCCAGTACCAACAATACCACCAGTCCGATAACATTCTTCTTTGCAAATATACAGGGTCTAAAGCGCAACAAACAACAAAATACCTTTCATCCGTGGACTGCTTGCAGAGGCAAAGGCAATTTCGCGGCTTTCACTGAGACCCACATAAAGGATCACTTGGGACAACGAAATATGGATCCCGGGTTTACAACTATCCCAGATGTGACAGAGTGAACAGGCAAAAGGGGGGGGTTGGCCTGTACATTGCAGAGTCACTTGTTTGCACAGAACTGCTAAATGCCTCAAATGATGTAGTGGAAGTTTTAGCAGTAAAGGTCGAAAACCCAAAACCTAGTCATTGTGATAGTCCTACAAGCCTCCGGATGCAACATCCCAGCAATTCCGGGAAAACAGCTTTTAAAAAATTGACCACTGTCTGGAAAATCTCCCAGCTCCTGAAACCCAATATCTTGCTCCTGGGGGATTTCAACTTAAGGCACCTAAAATGGAGGAATATAGCAAATAATATTGTTGCAGTAAAAAACACCAGGAGGCAGCTTGATGAAAACTCACACTCACGCGAGCTTTTAATTCTGCACAAATTCAATTTAAACCAGCAAATAATAGAGCCTACTAGACTGGAGAAACACTAGACCTCATCTTCACTAACAATGATGATCTGATAAAATATCACCATATCAAAAACAATATACTCAGATCACAACATAATTGAGGTTCAGTCATGTATGCGCGGAGCCCCAGACCGACATAAGGAGATTATCACGAGGGAGCATTCCCCAAATTCAACTTCAATAACAAAAACATAAAGTGGGACCAAGTAAACCAAGTCCTAACCGATATAAGCTGGAAGATATACTAAGCAACACAGCCCCCAAACTTATGCCTAGAACAGATTAAATCGGTAGCACTCGATGTATGCACAAGGCTTATTCCTCTAAGAAAAAGGAGATTTAGTTTGAAAAAACAGAAAGAGACAGGCGCTCCCTTTACAGGCGACGGAAAAGAATAACAGAGCGGCTAAAAGAGGTCAATATATCTGAAATGCGTAGGGAGACACTGGTCAGAGAAATAGCAAGCATCGAACTTAAGCTAAAAGAATCCTTTAGGAGTCAGGAATCGCGGAAAACCCAAAAAAGCCATAAATGAAATTGAAAGAAACCCAAAGTATTTCTCTCCTATGCCAAATCAAAATCGAGAACAACGTCCAGTATTGGCCCCTATTTTAAACAAGATGGGTCCTACACAGATGACAACAAGGAAATGAGTGAGCTACTCAAGTCCCAATATGACTCGTTTTTAGCAAGCCGCTAACCAGACTGAGAGTCGAAGATCAAAATGAATTTTTTATGAGAGAGCCACAAAATTTGATTTAACACAAGCCTACCCGATGTTACCCTGACGCCAAATGACTTCGAACAGGCGATAAATGACATGCCCATGCACTCTGCCCCAGGGCCAGACTCATGGAACTCTGTGTTCATAAAGGGAACTGCAAAAGCCCCTATCACGAGCCTTTCCATCCTATGGAGAGGGAGCATGGACACGGGGGTCGCCCCACAGTTACTAAAAACAACAGACATAGCCCCACTCCACAAAGGGGGCATTTAAAGCAACAGCAAAGAACTACAGACCAATAGCACAAAACACCCCATATCATAAAAATCTTTGAAAGGGTCCTAAGAAGCAAGATCACCACGCACCCTAGAAACCCATCAGTTACACAACCCAGGGCAACATGGTTTTAGAACAGGTCGCTCCTGTCTGTCTCAAACTATTGGACCCTACGACAAGGTCCAAAATGCACTAAAAAGACAAAAAGAAGCAGATGTATATATACAGACTTTGCAAAAGCCTTCGACAAGTGTGACCATGGCGTAATACGCACAAAATGCGTGCTAAAGGAAATAACAGGAAAAGTCGGTCGATGGATCTATAATTCCTCACTAACAAAACACAGAGAGTAGTCGTCAACAGAGTAAAGTCCGAGGCAGCTACGGTGAAAAGCTCTGTTCCACAAGGCACAGTACTCCCTCCCATCTTGTTCCTCACCCTTTATAATCCGACATAGACAAGGATGTCAGCCACAGCCCCGGGTGTCTTCCTTTGCAGATGACACCCGAATCTGCATGACAGTGTCTTCCTTTGGGCAGACACTGAAAAGCTCCAGGCAGACATCAACCAAATCTTTCATTTGGGCTGCAAAAAAACAATATGAAGTTCAACGATGAGAAATTTAAAATACTCAGATATGGTAAACATGAGGAAATTAAATCTTCATCAGAGTACAAAACAAATTCTGGCCACAAAAATAGAGCGAAACAACCAACGTCAAAGACCTGGGAGTGATCATGTCGGAGGATCTCACCTTCAAGGACCAAAACATTGTATCAATCGCATCTGCTAGAAAAATGACAGGATGGATAATGAAAACCCTTCAAAACTAGGGAGGCCAAGCCCATGATGACACTCTTCAGGTCACTTGTTCTATCTAGGCTGGAATATTGCTGCACACTAACAGCACCTTTCAAGGCAGGTGAAATTGGGCCGCCCTAGAAAAATGTACAGAGAACTTTCACGGCGCGGATAAACGGGATAAAACCCCTAAAATTATTGGAGCGCTTGAGTTCCTAAACCTGTATTCCCTGGGAAGGGCAGGAGGGAGATACATGATTATATACACCTGGAAAATCCTGAGGGACTAGTACCGAACTTGCACACGAAAATCACCCACTACGAAAGCAAAAGACTTGGCAGACGATTTCACCATCCCCCCAATGAAAAGCAGGGGGTGTCACTAGCACGTTAAGAAGACCATACAATAAGTGTCAGGGGCCCGAGACTGTTTCAACTGCCTCCCAGCACACATAAGGGGATTACCAACAGACCCCTGGCAGTCTTCAAGCTGCACTGGACAAGCACCTAAAGTCAGTTCCGGATCAGCCGGGCTGTGGCTCGTATGTTGGTTTGCGTGCAGCCAGCAGCAACAGCCTGGTTGATCAGGCTCTGATCCACCAGGAGGCCTGGTCTCAGACCGGGCCGCGGGGGCGTTGACCCCCGGAACTCTCTCCAGGAACTCTCTCCAGGTATGCATTCTTAGAAAATACTTAAATTTCCCAGTTAACAATTTAGTAATTTTATTTTGTACTTTTTACATTGATTTAAAATTTAAATAATTAATTTCTTTATTAGCAAGAGTAAAGACAGCTCATTTTGAATTTAATTCAGTCTCCAGTAATATTTTTACTTGTATATTTCAATGTAAATTTTTATTTTTTATTTTGGTCAATAGTCCTTTGAATTGAGTTTTCCTTCTTCTTGCAGTGTATTATTTCTGCAGAATTAGTTGCATATCTTTTCATTTCAATTCTAGAATTTTATATCATTTTATTGTTCATTATTTTTGCCTTATGTCATTGAGTAAGTTCCCTGAGATCATGTCCCAGTCACTTTTGAATGTTCACTTAGTGTATCATGCCAGTCAAAGTCAATATGATTCAGTCCACAGTACCAACATTCCCTTACTCACTGAAAGACAATACCTAGCCTTTGAGCAATGTGTTTGTTCTCACAGCTTGTATCTGAGATTTTTTTAAAGTGCTGCGAAATGTGAAGTTCAGATTAATTCCTATAGATCCGTGAATTACTTATAAAGTAGCCGAGCGGTCAGGCACTAGTAATCTGTCACTCCTTTTCTGGACTCCAGCCACAATATCATGCACGCGATAGTGCGACTATCCTTGCGATGGCGACTTGTTCAAGTATTTTGTTCCTTCCCAGGGGACGCTTTGAGAAGAACTTTACTTGCAACGAGTTATGCCATCTCTTGCTGATGCCACAAGCTGTGCAGAAAGACGTTTCTGTGGGTTTGTGGTTTCTCACTTGAGTGTTGTTGTTGTCCCTTGTGTTTCAGATTGTGATTTCCCCTCCTAGTTGACAGTAATCAGTGCATTGTAAGAAGTTATTTCTCGAGTAACTTTCCACGTTGTTAAAGTTTGTAAGTGTAGTTTCCCTTTTTTGCTGATACCCCATGTCACTGTGTGCGACTCAGTTGAATATCAGCATTGTTCACCATGTTCATTTCTTTTCTCCCGTGCTTGCAGTTTGAGATAGTAGATTCGTTCTCCCCTTTCTCATATTGCGTGTTATAGCGTTTTAATTTTTTTCAACCGGGGGGAGTCATCCACTCCCCGAGTTTGTTCATTCCTCCAGTAAGAAAGAACCGATCCCTTGTGTTCTGGTGATTCGATTCCTGCTCCAGGAAGATCTTATTCTGACTGGGGAAGCCACCAGCTCCCCTCAGTGACTTTCTCATGAACCAAAAATTACTGTATTGAACAGCCGAGTTGGGTACTCCTAGCAGAAGAGTATACCAGTTTAGTAATTCCACAGTCACTAGTGAATGTAGCCCTTACAGCTAGTTCACGATGTACCAGGTGTTGCACACCCTGGTATGGATCGTTCAGTAAAACAAGCCAGATTGAAATACTTTTGGCCTCGTATGGCAACTGATATTTCTGAGTATGTTAGGAAATGTAGTGTCCTGCATGCAACATAAAGGCAATGCTAATGGTCCTAATCCAATCCAAGGGGTATCCAACTACTAGCGAACCTTGGGAAAGAGTTGCGCTAGATTTGTTAACTATTTTCCCATGTTCCCTCCAAGGTTTAAAAAACATCTGTGTGTTATGGTAGACCATTTCACCAGATATTGCGAGTTAGTTCCTATTGCAGAAAGACTGCCGAGAAAAGTAGCTAAAGCATTTAAAGAATGCATTATCTGCAGGCATACCCTCCTAAGTCCCTAGTAACAGATAATGGAGGTGAATTCTGTAATGAAATTTTTTGAAAATTTGGTTGTACCTTGTACAAGATCACTAAATCCCCCATTGTTCCTCATCATCCTGCCAGCAATGGGTTAGCGGAAAGAACCAATAAGAAAGTACTTGATGTTTTGAGAGCCACTATCAATCCCAACAGTGAAAAATTGGGATGAAGTTATATCTGATTTGAAGTGTGCTAAAAAATTCTGCTTACAATGTTTCTATAGGTGACACTCCACATTATGCATTGTACGGTGTAGATAAACGTTTGCCTTATGATTGTTATATTCTAACCGAAACCAAATTATAACCCTGATGATTTCGTAGCAACTCGTACCAGCTTAGCTCAAAGTGGTTTTTAGAAGAATCCGTGAAAAAATTCATAAAATCAACAGCTGAATTTATAAGAGTCGCAAATACCCGAGTAAAGCCATCCAAAAATCAAAGTAGGTTTGAGAGTTATGCTGACTAATTTTAACAAAAACGTCTGCAATGGGCCCAAAACTTGAAACAAAGGTTTGTTGGCCTTATTGAGTAGTTGAACATATCACTGGAAATAAGTATAAGGTTAGAGAGATTTAGTACTGGTCAGTATAAAGAATCGCATTTGGGGTCCCTATGAAGTTAGTATGTGATGATAATGATGTTCCAACCCAGACTAATGTGACAGACTCTGAATATCCTCCTGATTTCCCGTACTCTCTTCCCCTGATACTTCAGTCAGAAGATCAACCTGAATGTCGTTATTCCCTAGTACACGACAGGTATTGAGAAATCCTCAAGTATCATTTGTAAAATTCCAATTCAGATTTGCCTCAAATACAGAATGAGTTAGCAAAGCTACAGAATTTGATCCTCCCAGAGAGGACACCCATTCTGCATATGTCAATCAAAACCCTAGCAGAGTTGGGTTTAAATGTAAATAACCTGTATAGATAATAAATTACAGTATCAACTTATCAGTATTCAAGAATTTTTTTTTTGTGTTCATGTTCCTCCGCATTCTGAGAGTTAACAGTCTAGATTTGCGTACACCGAATCTGCCTTCTGTTAAACACTCTTTCTTTGTATATATTTTCCCTTTCCCCAGAATCCGTAATCACATGAATATAGATCGATCGATCAAAATTTTTGTTTTTTTTCACTTGTAATCTCAATGTTGAGTTCGTTGTTCATTTGTTGAGTTTTAAGTTGTATATAGTATACCTTGTATTACCCTTACAGTTTCAGTTAGGTAAGCTTTCATTCCAATGTTCTACTTAGTATCTATAATGTTTTATGTTGGGGTTCTTTGACATTGTATAGAATCACCCAAGCCGTATACCTGCCATCTCTAGTTTGTATTAGTTGTATGTCGGGACGGGCATACGTTAGCGTCGCCGAGCTCTCCAGTAGTAGTAAACCAGTTACCAGTAACCAGTTACCAGTAACCTGTCCGTTGACTTTAACGACCAACCGTCTTGAGTCACGGTCTTTCATATTGTGCTGAGCTGACACTAATTCAAAAGACCCACTACGGGGTACTGGCCAGCCGGCTAGGCAGTGTTACGAGTGGAAGCAAGGAGATAGGTACGGCTGGGGGGCTCTGTCCACATAACCGTGATTAAAACGTATAACAGCCTACGTGAGTATTTCTACCCTAATCCACGTATCGAACTCCCACATGATACTGGCACCTACCCAAACACACTGTTCCTAGCTCCGACCAACACTGGCACCTACCCGAACACACTGTTCCTAGCTCCGACCAACACTGGCACCTACCCGAACACACTGTTCCTAGCACCGACCAACACTGGCACCTACCCGAACACACTGTTCCTAGCTCCGACCAAAACTGGCACCCCACCCGAACACACGTTTTCCTAGCTCCGACCAACACTGGCACCTACCCAAACACACTGTTCTAGCTTTCCCACCAACACTGGCACTTACCCAAACACACTGTTCCTAGCTCCGACCACACTGGCACCTACCCGAACACACTGTTCCTAGCTCCGACCAACACTGGCAACCACCCGAACACACTGTTCCTAGCTCCGACCAACACTGGCAACTACCCGAACACACTGTTCCTAGCTCCGACCAACACTGGCAACTACCCGAACACACTGTTCCTAGCTCCGACCAACACTGGCACCTACCCGAACACACTGTTCCTAACTCCGACCAACCCAACAGAAGTCTCACTTATTATCAACGCACTAAAGAACAAGGCAGAAAGATTTAAAATACCTTAACATAAGATTTCGTTCGGATTTTTAACCCCCGGAGGGTTAGCCACCCAAGATAACCCAAGAAAGTCAGTGCGTCATCGGGGACTGTCTAACTTTTTTTCCATTGGGTCCTTAATCTTGTCCCCCAGGATGCAAACCCACACCAGTCAAACTAACACCCAGGTACCTATTTGCTGCTAGGTGAACAGGGCAACAGGTGTAAGGAAAACGTGTCGAAATTTTTTCCACCCGCCGGAATCGAACCCGGGCCCTCCGTGTGTGAAGCGGGAGCTTTAGCCACCGGGCCACCGAGCCACCTTACCAAACCTTTATATACAAAAAAGCGTCACAAATACTGTCACCAATCATTGCAACACTCTTTAACAAATCCATTGGATCCTCTACCTTTCCTACAGTTCTCAAAATAGCAAGGGTCACCCTGATTCATAAAGGAGGAGACCAAACAGACCTGAATAACTATAGGCCAATATCCAACTTCCCCCTTCTCTCTAAAATCCTTGAAAATTTAATTCATAAGCGAATCTATTCCTACCTAACTCCCACAAAAATACTCAACCCCTGTCATTTTGGGGTTTAGGCCTAATAAAAATACGAAAAGATGCTATTATACACATGCGGAACTAATATACCTCACTCGAGAAAAAAGAAGTCCCACTGGGGATCTTCATTGATTTACGACAAAAATTTGATACAGTTGACCATGATTTGTTGCACTTAAAAATTATCCCACTGTGGTATAAGAGGGCACTCCCTCAACTACCTAAAGTCATAACTTAGCAACAGAACCAATATGTGTACACAATTACAGTTGGTGTCCCCCCGGGAAGTGTCGTAGGCCCTCTTCTCTTTCTCATTTACATAAACGACCTACCAAATGCATTGCAACACTCAAACCCACACTATTTGCAGATGACACATATACGTCTTCTCTCACCCAAGCACAGTTTTACTAGCCAATACTGTAATACCGAATTAAAAGAAAATATCTACCTGGATGAGGACTAACAAACTACACTAAACATTGACAAAACCTACTTCATAAAATTGGTAACAGAACTACAGATGTCCCTCTTAACATCATGATAAATGGATCACCCATCACAAAGCCACAGAGGGAAAATTCTTAGGAATCCACCTTGATAATAGACTCAAATTTCAAAAACATTACAAAACAAATTTCCAAGAAAATCTCCTAACCGTAGGCATACTACGAAGATACGGTACTATGTTCCACAATCAGCTCTCCCGGCCCTGTATCATTCACCTCATTTACCCCTATCTCAACTATGGAATCTGTGCATGGACCAGCAACAATAAATCATCTCGACCATTAATTACCCAACAAAAAGGGTGCAGCAGAACGATAACAAAATTTCCCC
>NC_069484.1:6574210-6610607 GCF_026875155.1 Cherax quadricarinatus | reverse complement strand
GGTTTCTTCAGTCAAGTACAGAAAAGTTGATAGAAGCAAAAGATCTTGAAGCGTTTTGTAATAGCCATCCCCCTTAATTTTTGAGGTGGTCAGCCCCTCAGTCTGGAGAAGGCTTTTGCCCATAGTATAAAAACAATTGGAGATGAAGTGACAGGATGGGGCTTTTTATAGCGCCAGAGGTGAGAGTAGGCCACTGCTTCTATAAATTTTTTCTGTACTTGATGAAGAGCCTACTGTGTGGCAAAACGTTTTAATAAAATACCCAACTGTTGCTATGTGTCTTACCTAACAAACCTGTCGGTATTTTATACCTTTTTAAATGTTCAATTGTCAGACACTGAAACAAAAGGGGTATCTTGGTAAGCCTGCAATAAACTTCGAAACTTCACTAGTGAGGGCGGCTGGTTTTGAGGGGACCTGACCTTAAATCGAGTTTTACCTCTCCTAGGGGCCTACGTCTACCTCTTGGCGCTATAAAAAGCCCCACCCTGTCATTCATTCCATATTTTTTCATATATGGAACAATGTTTTTCCAGACTGGGGGGACTGACCACCTCAAACTTTAAGGGTGATGGACTGTTCATCGTCTTAAAAGTATCTTCTGTTCTATCAAACTTTTTGTACTTGATGAAGAAGCCTACTGTGTAGCAAAAACTTTTTTCAAAATAAAGATACCCAACGTTGCTATGGTTTACCTAAAAAATCCGGGACGTTTTAAACAAATTAATGTTTTGGGTTGGAAAGGGCAGTTTGAATTTTAATGGGATAAGTTGTAAGGTACTTGCCCTTGGTAATGAAAAAAACCCCTTTGAAGCTATAATTAGGTAAAAGTAGAGTTTGGGTCTTACAAATGTAAAAAAAGACTTGGGAGTATGGTAAGCAAAATCTAAACCAAGAAGAGTCCCTCAGTGTGCGCAAAAAGGCCAACAGATTACTTGGATTTATCTAAGAAGTTAAGTAACAGAAATCCAAAAGTTATTTTTTCAGCTCTATACATCCTGTGAGGGGTAATTTGGGTTATGCTCTCAGTTTTGTCCCCTTATTTCGGTGGAATAGTCATTAGAGAACCAAGGAAGAATGACAAAAAGATTTACTGTGTAAGAAAAACCCCCCGTTGAAGATTAACTTAAAGCCTTTTTAAAACTCATCTCTGGAGAGGGGTTGAATGAGGGGGATATCATTGAAGTGTATAAGTGGATGACGGGCATAAACAAGGGAGACATTAATAAAGTACTGAGGGTGTCGAACCAGGTAAGAACCAGGAATATGGATTTAAGTTGGATAAATTTAGATTTAGAAAGGACATAGGTAAGTACTGGTTTTCTAACAGAGTTGTAGATGCGTGGAACAGTCTTCCCAGTGGGCTGATAGAGGTTAGGACCTTGGGTAGCTTTAAGAAGAGACTGGACAAATATATGAGTGGGAGGGGCTGGGTTTGATTGGTGTCAAGGGGTACGGGAGTTATTTCTTGAGTAGCTTTAGGTAGATGTCGTTTTGATAAGGACCTGCCTCGTATGGGCCAGTAGGCCTTCTGCAGTGTTCCTACATTCTTATGTTCTTATTCTTATGTTCTTATGTTCTAATCTGTTGGCCTTGTTGTGCACACTATGGCACTGCTGTTTGGCTTTAGATTTCTGCTTACCATGACTCCCAAGTCTTTTTCACATTCTGTATGATCAAGCTCTACTTCACCTAGATTATTGCTTCGAGGGTTATTTTCATTAACAAGGGCAAGAACCTTACTCTTATCCACATTGAACATCATCTGCCATTTTTCAGACCAAGGCATTAATTTGTCCAAATCGTCCTGGAGTTCATTGATGTCCTCCTCAGAGTGAATTATACGGCCTGTCTTTGTATCATCAGGAAACTTACTCATGTCACTCGTAATCCCTTCATCAAGGTCATTAATGTAAATTATGAACAAGAGAGGGCCTAAAACTGATCCTTGTGGAACGCCACTAGTGACTAATCCCCATTCAGATGTCACTCCATTAATGGTAACTCTCTGCTTTCTATTGGTAAGCCATGCCTTAATCCATGCTAGAACTTCAGATACCTGGAACACAACTCTCTACTTTCTGATGGCCAGTTTGGCTTCAGAACACACAGATCCACACAGGATGCCATTAACATCATTCTTAACTACATCCACAAAAACACAAAACAAAGAAACAGGACAGCCCTGGTTGCAAAAGACGTTGAAAAAGCTTTTGACACTGTCTGGCCCGGTGGCCTGGTGGCTAAAGCTCCCGCTTCACACACGGAGGGCCCGGGTTCGATTCCCGGCGGGTGGAAACATTCGACACGTTTCCTTACACCTGTTGTCCTGTTCACCTAGCAGCAAATAGGTACCTGGGTGTTAGTCGACTGGTGTGGGTCGCATCCTGGGGGACAAGATTAAGGACCCCAATGGAAATAAGTTAGACAGTCCTCGATGACGCACTGACTTTCTTGGGTTATCCTGGGTGGCTAACCCTCCGGGGTTAAAAATCCAAACGAAATCTTAATCTTAATCTTAATCTTAATCTACAAACTCTGCACTAACTTTAACCTGCCTGTCGCTACTCGTAAACTCCTCTGCAACTTCCTAGTCGGCCGTACCATGAGAATCAAATTCCAAGGCTGTTACTCTGACTACTTCACACTAAATGCTGGAGTACCCCAGGGATCTGTCCTCTCCCCTACCCTCTACATTTTATACACTAACGACATTCCAACACCTGTATACCAAAACTCCATCACACTAGCCTATGCAGACGACATTACACAACTCATCACTCATGCCAATATAGATACACTCACACACAAAACACAAAATGAGGTCGACAGGATAGCCATCTGGGAACAAAAATGGAGGATCAAAACCAATGGAGCTAAATCCAGCATTACATATTTTAACTACAGAAAACGAGATCATTATCTGTCGAGCTCAGAACAGCTGACACTTGCACTTACATCCCTGTGAGGGAAAAGTTCAATAGATAGGAGTAGCGAGGGAGTATATAGTAACAATAGTTTCATTGCCGGCTACTTGTTAAGGTAGGGTAAGTCCAGCTCCGGCTATCCCTCCCCCTTTTTCCCCCTCCCCGAAAGTGATAGTTTGATTGCCGGCTGCTTGTTAAGGTAGGGTCAGTCTAGCTCCCGCTATCCCTTCCCCTCCCTTCTTCCCCCCCCTCGAAAGGTGACGTGTGGGGCTCCGGTTAAACAGTAAATCACTCGACTCACAGCTCCCAACACTACTGTAAGTACATGCCTGCTTATATTCTTGTGGACTTATTGGTTGAAAGCTTCACTTTTGACCAATAATTAACTTAGTCCTTTCAATCTTGATAGGTTAAATGTTTTAATAATCACCACATCTTTTAGGTATTGTACTTATCATGGAGAGTGATTTCTTAAGCAGTGGGTAATCTGTCTCTCTTTACAGCTTGAAATGACAGAGAGGGTCACCTGCCAATCAACGAGTAGAATTGAAGGAGACGGACTAACGTTCTGAGACGTCCAAATTTATGATCCACTTACCTGTTTGTGTATGCAAGTAGCAGGATATAACCCTTCATCATTGCAGTGGAAAGAAACCTGCTTTCCTGTCATCTGGACGGATTATTGACGGCTATAAAATCTGTGAAGAACGAGCCGGTGGGTTGTCATCAACACCTGCGACCCCCCCCCCATCAGTGGCAATGGCTACGATTTCAACAACACGCAGTGTCACCAACACCAGACACCCAAGTTATATATTATATATATATATATATATATATATATATATATATATATATATATATATATATATATATATATATATATATATATTAGCGTTGAATTCAGATATCATTTATATTTTTCATTTTTCATTTTCTTTAAGGTAGGATCAATATTTCATATTTAAGTGTTTTATATTTTAAATTTTCTAAATAATAAGGTGTTTATGTTTGTCAGTTTTTGTTCTTTTTCTATTCATTAATTTTCCTGAGGAGGAGTCAGCCTTAGTAATACTGAAGTTGTTACATGGCTGAGTAAGCCTTCACAATCCCTATCACACTATCTGTCACTGTCCTTGGCGTTAATCTTGACTACCTTCTATGCTTACACGGACACATTCACTCACTACGACAAGGTCCTAAATGCACTAGAAGACAAAAAGAATGCAGATGTAATATATACAGACTTTGCAAAAGCCTTCGACAAGTGTGACCATGGCGTAATAGCGCACAAAATGCGTGCTAAAGGAATAACAGGAAAAGTCGGTCGATGGATCTATAATTTCCTCACTAACAGAACACAGAGTAGTCGTCAACAGAGTAACGATCGAGGCAGCTACGGTGAAAAGCTCTGTTCCACAAGGCACAGTACTCGCTCCCATCTTGTTCCTCATCCTCATATCCGACATAGACAAGGATGTCAGCCACAGCACCGTGTCTTCCTTTGCAGATGACACCCGAATCTGCATGACAGTGTCTTCCATTGCAGACACTGCAAAGCTCCAGGCAGACATCAACCAAATCTTTCAGTGGGCTGCAGAAAACAATATGAAGTTCAACGATGAGAAATTTCAATTACTCAGATATGGTAAACATGAGGAAGTTAAATCTTCATCAGATGTACAAACAAAATTCTGGCCACAAAATAGAGTGAAACACCAACGTCAAAGACCTGGGAGTGATCATGTCGGAGGATCTCACCTTCAAGGACCATAACATTGTATCAATCGCATCTGCTAGAAAAATGACAGGATGGATAATGAGAACCTTCAAAACTAGGAAGGCCAAGCCCATGATGACACTCTTCAGGTCACTTGTTCTATCTAGGCTGGAATATTGCTGCACACTAACAGCACCTTTCAAGGCAGGTGAAATTGCCGACCTAGAAAATGTACAGAGAACTTTCACGGCGCGCATAACGGAGATAAAACACCTCAATTATTGGGAGCGCTTGAGGTTCCTAAACCTGTATTCCCTGGAACGCAGGAGGGAGAGATACATGATTATATACACCTGGAAAATCCTAGAGGGACTAGTACCGAACTTGCACACGAAAATCACTCACTACGAAAGCAAAAGACTTGGCAGACGATGCACCACCCCCCAATGAAAAGCAGGGGTGTCACTAGCACGTTAAGAGACCATACAATAAGTGTCAGGGGCCCGAGACTGTTCAACTGCCTCCCAGCACACATAAGGGGGATTACAAACAGACCCCTGGCAGTCTTCAAGCTGGCACTGGACAAGCACCTAAAGTCAGTTCCGGATCAGCCGGGCTGTGGCTCGTACGTTGGTTTGCGTGCAGCCAGCAGCAACAGCCTGGTTGATCAGGCTCTGATCCACCAGGAGGCCTGGTCACAGACCGGGCCGCTGGGGCGTTGACCCCCGGAACTCTCTCCAGGTAAACTCCAAGGCATGCAATAGCTAGTAAGGCCCATGCAGGCCTCTACAAGCTGAAACATGCCTCTCAACGCACCAAACTACACTACAAATCCCTAATACGTCCTCTGATAACTTACTCTCCTCTAGCCCTCTCTCTTGCAGCAAAAACAAACTTACTTAAACTGCAGCATGTCCAGAACAAGGCGCTGCGCTGGGTGCTTGATGTCAGATGGGAGGACTTCGCCACAAGCGGTAACATTCATTGACAACTGGGACCTCTTCTATGGCAGAAATGACATGTATGCCAGGGATGGGGTTCACTTATCTAGGTGTGGGGTGGGAGCACTGGCCAACGCAGTGGAGGGAGCTGTTAGGTCTTTAAACTAGGAATAGTTAGTGGTATGGGATTTTGCAGGAAAACTGTGAAGTCTCAGGGTAGTAATATGAGTACTAGGAGAACTAGTAATAGGCAAAATGAGGTGGATATCGGAAAGCCAGTGGCACTAATTGACAAGGACAGTAATAGGTTTAGTGGAATAACAGAAAGGAGCAGGAATGATAAAGAGAAAGGAGGGTCCTTAAGTATATATTACACAAATAGTCGCAGTGCTAGGAATAAGAGGGGACGAGTTGAGACTAGTTGCTAGTGCAGGTAAATAGATGTATTTGCCATTACTGAGACGTGGTTAATTCAAAAAGTCGGGACATGCCTGCAGAATGTCACATTCAGGGGTTTTAAATTGTTCCAAGTAGACAGAAGTATCGGGAAGGGGGGGTGGGGGGGGGCATTGTATGTCCGAGATCGCTTGAACTGTTGCATAAAAACAGGTATTAAGTCTGAAGTAACACATACAGAGTCTGTTTGGATAGAATTTTCAGAGGGGCATGAAAAATTAATTTAGGTGTGATATACCGTCCCCCAAATTTAGATAGGGACCAGGAAGACTACTATGGGAGGAAATTGTTAGGGCCACAAGGCACGAAATGTAGTAATTCTAGGAGACTTTAACTTTAGTCATATTGATTGGAATTTCTTGACTGGGAATTTAGAATCATACGACTTCTTAGAAGTAGTTCAGGATTGTTTTTTGAAGCAGTTTGTGACAGAACCTACAAGGGGTAATAACCTGCTTGACTTAGTTCTGGCAAACAATGAATCCCTTGTTAATAATTTAGAAGTTTCAGGGGAAAACTGGGTGCAAGCGACCACAAATCAATTACATTTAGAATTGAATGGAAGTATGATAGTAGGGATAACTCAGTAACAGTCCCAGATTTTCGCTTAGCAGATTACGATGGGCTTAGAGAACACTTATCATCTGTTGACTGGGGGTAACGAAGAGAGCTATCAATATGACAGTTTTCTGAACACAATACATGCTGCTCAAAGAACATTTATCCCTTATAAAGAAATTAGATCAAATAGAAATGACCCAAAATGGATGAATAATAGGCTGAAATATCTACTAGGGCATAAGAAAGGAATTTATAGGCGTATCAAAAGAGGCGAGGGTCATCTTATGAATCAGTATATTGACATTAAGAGGGACATTAAAAAGGGGATAAGAAAAGCTAAAAGGGACTATGAAATTAAAGTTGCTAGGGATTCTAAAACTAACCCAAAACGTTTTTTCCAGGTATATAGAACAAAAGTCAGAGATAAGATAGGTCCCCTTAAAAAATAACTATGGGCATCTTACGGACAAAGAGAATGAAATGTGCTCGATTTTAAATAATTATTTTCTCTCGGTTTTTACACAGGAAGACACTAATAATATTCCGGTAATAAATTTTTATAGTGGGCCAGAAGATCAATTATGTAACATCACAGTCACTAGTGAAATGGTTGTGAAGCAGATAGACCGACCAAAACAAAATAAGTCACCGGGTCCTGATGAGGTTTTTTCAAGGGTTCTAAAGGAATGCAAAATGGAAGTCTGTGAACCATTAACTAATATTTTTAATTTATCTCTTCAAACAGGTGTAGTGTCTGATATGTGGAAGATGGCTAATGTAATTCCTATTTTTAAAACAGGGGACAAGTCGTTACCCTCAAATTACCGCCCAATAAGCCTGACCTCAATTGTAGGCAAATTACTAGAGTCAATTATAGCTCAAATTATAAGAAGCCATTTTCGATAAGCATAGCTTGATTAATGATACTCAGCATGGATTCACAAGAGGCCGGTCTTGTCTAACTAATTTATTAACTTTCTTCAGTAAAGCTTTTGAGGCTGTTGACCACGATAAAGAATTTGATATTATTTACTTAGATTTTAGTAAGGCATTTGATAGAGTTCCGCACCAAAGACTGTTGAAGAAAGTAGCAGCTCATGGCATTGGGGGAAGAGTGCTCTCGTGGATCGAATCATGGCTCACAGACAGGAAGCAGAGAGTGTCCATAAATGGGTTAAATCCGAGTGGGGATCAGTAACAAGTGGCGTTCCACGGGGATCAGTCTTGGGCCCGTTGTTGTTTATAATATATATCAATGATCTTGATGAAGGAATTACTAGTGATATGAGCAAATTCGCCGATGACACGAAGATAGGCAGGATAATTGATTAAAAACGTAGATGTTAGGGAACTTCAGGAGGATTTAGACAAACTCTACTCTTGGTCAGAAAAGTGGCAGATGCAGTTCAATGTAGTTAAATGCAAGGTTCTGAAGCTCGGGAGTGCCCATAACCCTAGCACTTATAAGTTAAATAATATAGAACTTAGCCATACAGATTGCGAAAAGGACTTGGGGGTTATGGTAAGCAGCAACCTTAAACCAAGACAGCAATGCCTAAGCGTACGTAATAAGGCAAATAGATTACTGGGATTTATATCAAGAAGTGTAAGCAACAGAAGTCCAGAGGTCATTCTGCAGCTTTATACATCATTAGTAAGGCCTCACCTAGATTATGCAGCTCGATTCTGGTCTCCATATTACAGAATGGACATAAATTCGTTAGAAAACATTCAGCGTAGGATGACTAAATTAATACATAGCATTAGAAATCTTCCTTATGAAGAAAGATTGAAGACTCTTAAGTTACATTCATTGTTAGACGAAGAATGAGGGGAGACCTGATCGAAGTGTATAAGTGGAAGATAGGTATTAATAAAGGGGATATTAACAAGGTCTTGAGGATATCTCTCCAAGAGAGAACCCGCAGTAATGGATTTAAATTAGATAAGTTTAGATTTAGAAAGGACATAGGAAAGTATTGGTTTGGAAATAGGGTAGTTGATGAGTGGAACAGTCTACCTAGTTGGGTTATTGAGGCTAGGACTTTGGGTAGTTTCAAATTTAGGTTGGATAAGTACATGAGTTGGAAGGGTTGGATTTGAGTGGGACTTGCACATCGGAGCTTGTTCCTTGGGTGGCATTGAAAGTTGGGTTGGTCAAATGTTTGTTAGTGGGATGAATTGTAAAGGACCTGCCTAGTATGGGCCAACAGGCCTGCTGCAGTGTTCCTCCTTTCTTATGTTCTTATGTTCTTATGAGTCTCTCCATGCCCGATTAGACATCCCCACGCTGAATTGTACTGAAAGACGCTCAGTGACAGACAGACAAATTTGAGACACAACATGACTACTGGACCTCTCTCCTTGACGAAGACATTCGCAGACCCACAAACCAACACAACCTTTTCTACTCCTTGCATGATCCTTCTCCTAACCCTATTTACAAATAACCTTGGATTCTCCGAGAGGTACCTTCTATGACAGGTACCGCTGTATAGCCCTTGTGGCTTAGCGCTTCTTTTTGATTATAATAATAATAATAATATGACAGGTACCATTCTCTGACCCACGTTTGCCTTAGCTTTTGGGTTAAGACATGGCTCAGTTCTACACTCCTCTCTAGCGCTAAACGTCGCATGTCCCTTCCTTCCCGCTCACCCCACCGGAGTCCCAACAGAAGAGCCTGATTTTCTCTTCTCAATATCTGCCCCACGATCGCTTGGCTGCTGGGTTAAGCCCTGGCTCTATTTCTACGACTAAGAACACTCCTCTCCAGCACTACTCTTCTTCGTCTGTCCCGTCTTACCCGCTCATCCCATTTGGGATCTTACCTAACCTTTCGTTCGTTCGTTCGTTCATATGCCGTATTCTATTCAAGATTGATGGACTGACCACATCGACTCAAGGTTGAGGGACTGATTACCTCATTCTCTTCCTGTTGTTCAGTTTATCCTTTGTATGGATCTGATGAAGCCACTGGTGTGCGAAAACGTTTCTTCCTCAATAAAGATTACCCAAGAGATGCACATGTGTCCTAATTTAACAACGTGTCGGTTCTTTGAACCATTCATCTACAAACCTGTCAGACACTGCAACTTCTTGGGATCTTAATACTTAGGAATTCTTCGCTTGCCTAACCCTTGGGCACAACCTACTTCCACATTGAAAAAATGTAATACCCTCACACACGGAGGTCCCGGGTTCGATTCCCGGCGAGGTGGAAACATTTCGACGTGTTTCCTTATACTTGTTGTGTTTACCTAGGAGCAAGTAGGTACCTGGGTGTTAGTGGACTAGTGTGGGCCGCATCCTGGGGGATAAGATTGAGGACCACAAAAGGAATGAGACATACACTCCACGATGACCCACTGACTTTCTTGGGTTATCCTGGGTGGCTAACCCCCCTTTCCCCCAGGGTTAACAATTCGAACGAAATCTTATCTTATACATAGCAGCATATGTACAAAGACCCAAGATAACCCAGAAAAGTCAGAGTAACTTATTTCTGCTGGGGTATTTTTATTATTATAGCACAAATAATACCTGTATATTGTATGGTTATTGTTAATTGTATAAATAGTGATGATTTAAGGTTTAAATAATTGTGTATGTATGACCCATGACCTTATACCAGCCTATTTTAACCTAACTCTTGTTAAATTTGTTTTCATTTTAATATTTTACTAGATTTCTGCTAATAGTTATCAGAGATGTGGAGTAAGACTATTTCTCTGGTAAATCTTTTCTTAACCTGTGGCCTGTGTCACACAAACCTGGCATCCCACTACGGCCTATCACTTCTGGCATAGGGAGTGCACCACACAGACTAGCCGGCCACCTTGCCAAATACCTTTCAGCGCTTCTGGGCAACCATCAGGTCAAGCCCACCGTCAAACACTAGGTGACCTTCTCGACGCCGAATAAACCCAACCTTGAATTGAATCACACCCCCGCAAGCTTGGCTTCCATCAAGACACAGCCCCTCGTCTTAACCAACGTTATCCTGACTGACTCAGCAATCAACATTCGAGACCAGAAGCTCAACTGAAAACCAAGACCTCCCTTTACCTCTTCTAGATTTCATCAATCTGTGTTAATTTCAACTTCTTCAAGTACAGGACAACTGTTACAAACAGTGCATTGGGATGCAATGGGCAGCCCCTCAGTGCTGTGCTTGCCAACCTCTTCATGGAAAACCTAGCGAACAGAGAAATTCAGCAGCCTCATCCGCCAACACCGTTACCTGGTTAAGATACGTTGATGATTATATTGGGGTTTTCTATCCGAGACGTCTAATATCCCAGGCCCCTTCTCAACAAGATCATGTAGTTTGAACCATCAATAAAGTTTTACACTTTAACTCGAAAATGATGGCAAACTTCCCTTCCCGACGTTTCTCCTGTGGCAGATCCTCCCGACAGTGAAAACTTCTCTCAAAGTGTATAGAAAACCTACCAACAATATCTTATACACTTTTATTCACACCAAACACCGCACTAAGAGAGGAGTCCTCATTGGCTTCTCTTGAGAGCTCTTCGCATCTCCCAGCCCTTTGTTTCTAGAAGAAAAGGCACTTACATAACACAAAGACCTTACTCGTTCTTCAGTTTTCCCATCTTTCTTCATCCAGATTGCAGACTCAAGGCACAAGCTATCCTCAACAAACCGCCCGTGGAACAGCCCCCTAAGGCAGTTCAAGTACTCCCATGTGGTGAGGTTGCCAGCGAATACCGCCGGCACTTGCTAAGAGGAACATCAACGTTTCCACCATACACAACATCATCTATCAAAGACCTCACTACGAAACGCACCCCCACACCTCTAACTTCTACACAGGCGCTAAACTATCCCCTGGGATTCTGTCCCCAAAAATATGTGGCGTGACGGGCAGAGATCTTGCAGCCGCCTAAATTAGATCAAAATGCCTCTAACAAGACGATGAAAGGGTACGCCGTGTCCTCCACAGTGACTCCACGGGCATTTGATGAACTGGAATGACACAATCGTTCTCACGCCCCCAAACCCTGAGCCAAAGGGTCCCTGAACCCCCACAATCGCCTCACCGAACTATAAAACGAAACACTGAAATAAAAAATTTCTAAAACATTTGGGATACATGAACTTTAAGCACCACCAACCCCGCAAAAACAGAAGTCACATGGGTTTTATCGTTACCCCCCCTCACCCAACATGAATTTTCCCCGTCACGTGCGTCACCCACCCACTCCCGCCCATATAATAATTCTTTTCTACCTTGATGGGGCACTGTAATCCCCCTTATATCCCTCAGGGAAAACAGCAAGGATTCCCTGTATATCCACTCAGGGTATACGCAGTATAACAAAATCAGGATATACGTGCTCCTTTAACTTCATTACCTCCCCATGTCCTGCGCCAGGGAAGCTGTGTCTACTTACCTACTTGCCTAGCTAGTACTCTCACTTTTTGGCCCATTGTACGGCCAATTACATCTTTTTGAAAAAACGAGCCTTCGTTGCCTTCCACCTCCCCCCCCCCTTCCCCTCTCCCCCCAAACCCCCCCCACCTGTCTCTGCTTCTTCTAAAACCAATTCCCTTTTCCTAAACCTCAAATTCCCCCAATCCTGAGCCCCTCTCTTCCTAAAAAAAATTATATAGATCACTGGTGTACCTCAACTTAAAGTCTTTTAAAAACCCAACTCAGGCTTCAAAAATCCTTGACAAACATTCCTACGAAGGACACCTAAGCGATACCCGACAAAACTTTCAACGCAGGCTTCACCATTATTTGGGCTCCTGACACCGGCCAAAAGCCGTCATTGCTAAAACTTTGCTACTCTCTCCTGACAGCCCATGAACAGACAAAAAGATTTAAAAAAAGTATCATACAAAGAACAAAGTCTCTGTGACGATATTCGACCCCAAAAATCCCATTTTCAAAAAAACGCGTTCACTCTTGCTGACGCCTCTACACTCTTCGTCAAGGAATTTTTGCCAAACCATCCCCATTTCCCAAACTTCTCTTTACTCCGAACTTCCACCCAAACTCAATGTCTTTAAATGCTACAAAATTCGGGCCCCGACAAAAAAACGCCATCTACAAATCTGTTTCCCGACTTGACCTCAACTTGCCTCATCCCAAAAAACCATTAAAAAACAGCCAACACCGCAAATACCAAAGAAAACCACACCACTCGGTTTATTCCTTCAAACCACTCAATCAGAACAAGAAGACTAATTATCTGTTTACCCACAACTGCTTTCCTCTACAACAACGGGGGGGATAGGAATTTAATCAAGTCCGATTAGATCCACTTACCTCAGAAACCTAACATTCAAAACAGACCACTCCCCCTCCGCCCCTCCACTCCCAGTTCACCGCACACGCACCCAGCGGACAAGCACGAATCAAAAACACAAGCCTTCTTGAACTTTAATCAAAATAGACAGAACACTACTCCACCAACAAATTTCAAACACATACCCAAACCAACACATACACATCTCAGACCCGCAGGCTGCTACTAACCTCGTCAATCACATCTGGGTAGAACATCTTTCCACTCCTTCTCCAACTCCCACCCTAACGCTTATTCACAACATTCAGAACATAGAACACTGAACACTACACACACACACGAAACAACACCAGACAGCCCACCATCCATCTGATACTCTCTTACTCCTCCCAAGAACTTGCCACTCCTTTCAAAAACAGACGTTAAAACTCTCTCAGACACCTTCCTCCCAATGCCCCTGTGCCTCTGGCCTAAAGCCATATTATCCCTGAAACACCTTCCTGACTCTAACATTACTGCCTACACAAACCCTCCTCAATCCTCCCTTCCTCTGGATACTTCCCTTTCCCTCTTCAAAGCTGCTACTGCTATACTCCTTTCCTAAACCCATAAAGACCACTCTGACTTTAGGAAACTATCGTCCCCTATCAGCCTCCTCGAACTTAGGAAAACTCATCAATCATCGCCATCGCAGATACCTGGAACACAATTCTCTACTTTCTGGATGCCGTTTGTCTTCAGACGACACAGATCCACAACAGGATGCCATTAACATCATTTCTCAACTTACATCCACATCAACACAAAACAAAGAAACAGGCGCAGCCTGGTTGCAAAAGACGTTGAAAATCCTTTACACTGTCTGGCACGAAGGGCTCAAGTACAAACTCTGCACTAACTTCAACCTGCCTCTCAATACTCGTAAACTCCTCAGCAAACTTCCTAGACGGCCGTACCATGAGAATCAAATTCCAAGGCTGTTACTCTGACTTACTTCACACTAAATGCTGGAGTACCCCCGGTATCTGCCTCTCCCTACCCCTCTACATTTTATACACTAACGACAACCACCAGCTGTATACCACAACCTCCATCACGACAATACACAACTTATGCCACTCATGCCAATATAGTTACATTCACACACAAAACACAAAATGAGATCGACAGGATGCCATCTGGGAACAAATGGGATTCAAAACCAATGCCAGCTAAATCCATCATTACTTATTGTATTTAACTACATGAAACGTGATACCTCCATTACCTGTCGAGCTCAGAACAGCGACACCCGCACTTACATCCCCATCACACAATCTGTCATTGGTTTTGGTTGTCTGTCCTTGGCGTTAATCTCGACTACCTTCTTCGTGGTTTTTCACATGACACATTCACTCAAGGCATGCAATAGCTAGTAAGAGCCCTTGCCGTGCCTCTACAAACTGAAACATGCTCTCAACGCACCAAACTACACCTCTACATATCCCTAATACGTCCTCCTGATAACTTACTCCTCCTCTAGCCCTCTCTCTTGCAGCAAAAACAAGCTTACTTAAACTGCAGCGTGTCAGAACAAGGCGCTGCGCTGTGCTTGATGTCAAGATGGGAGGACCTTCACCACAAGCGAGTCCTCTTCATGCCCAATTAGACATCCCCGCGCTGAATCTGTGCTGGAAGACGCTAAGTGACAGACAGATAGGCAAACTTGAGACACGACATGACTACTGGACCTCTCTCCTTGACGAAGACATTCGCAGACCCACAAACCAACACAACCTTTTCTACTCCTTGCATAATCCTACTCCTAACCCTATTTACAAATAACCTTGGATTCGCTGACAGGTACCTTCGATGGCAGGTACCATTCTCTGACCCACATTCGCTTTAGCTTTTGGGTTAAGGCATGGCCCAGTTCTACACTCCTCTCTAGCGCTAAACGTCGCATGTCTCTTCCTCCCCGCTCACCCCACCGGAGTCCGAACATAAGAGCCTGAATTTCTCTTCTCAATATGTGTCCCACGATCGCCTTCGCTGCTGGGTTAAGCCCTGGCTCTATTTCTACGACTAATAACACTCCTCTCCAGCACTATTTTTCGTCTGTCCCGTCTTCCCCGCTCATCCCATTTGGGATCTTACCTGAACTTTCGTTCGTTCTGTATGTTAGAAGTGATCAAGGTCCCAGGACCGAAACGTTTTCTAATAAACATGCCATAGTGTTTGCTTAAGTGTCTTTCTAAACCAACTTGTTGGTATTTATTACCAAGGCTTATACCATCCTCAATGGCATCCAGGACCTTGTCATAATGGTCCAGTAGCTGGGACAGGCAGTAGTGACCTGCTCTAAACCCATGTTGCCCTGGGTTGTGTAGTTGATGGGTATCTAGGTGGTTGGCAATATTGCTTCTTAGAACCCTTTCAAAGATTTCCTTCACCATATCTATTAACGGTACCTGATAGTAACCTTTAATGAGGTCTAATTTGGACGCAAAAGTAGCCTTACCCACAAGTCGATTATGTCATCCAGACGTGGCAGAGGGTAAGCATCTGCAACTGTTGCCTCATTCATCTTATGGTAGTCTGTATACATTCGAAAACCTCCATCAGCTTTCTTAACAAGGATACACGGTAAAGCCCATGGACTAGACAACTCCTCCACTAACCCATTATCTAACAGAAATTCTACCTCCTGCTGAAGTAGCCTCTGTTTTTCAGGATTAGCTCTGTAGGGGAGAGTTTAATACGTTTAGAGTTTTCAACGCCTACGTCACGTACATTTTTTCAGAACATCCGAAAAGATATCAGGGTGATATTGTAGGAGCGCAGTTAAATTTGTTACTAGATTCGTAGATAACCCCACCATTAAAAGGCTAGGGTCTTTGAGGACAGAATTGGGAAGCTTTACATTAATTTCAGAAATAGAGCGCAAAGAGTCAGGGTCATTTACAAAGGCAGAGGACAAAGTCAGTGCTGGGACTTTATCTGGTGTATTAAATGCTTTAATTTGAGTAATGTGATAAGTTTTAGTTTTTAAGGACTTGTCAAGGGGAGACACCACATAATTTACATCAAATAATTTACTTACAATTTGCATAGGTCCCGTAAATCTTTGAATTTCTGTCATACCTCTGTTTCATCGTGTTTTGAGCTGCCTTAGCCAACTGACGTGTCACCTGCAACCTTGAAGAAGGGTTGTAGAATGTTGACTAGACGTCTTCTCCCGTCCATCATTCCTTGAACACCTGTAGAGGACCTCGTACATTGTGCCCAAAGATCAGCTCAAACAGACTATACCCGGTACTCCAGCACAGTTTGCCATATTGAAAACAGCAAAAATGGTAGTATTTAGGAATGCCAAAGCAAGAGACAAACTTAGTTAAATCTTTAAGAATTGCTTTAGTATTAATACTGTGCATGGGAATTGCTTCTGGGTATCTAGTTGCTCTATCCACAATGGTAAATAAATACTAATTCTCATATTTGGACTTTGGTAGTGGACCTACACAATCTATAATTAACTCTGCAAAAGGTTCTCCATCGGCAGGTACAGGATGGAGAGGTGCAGGTTTAATGGGGTGTCCAGGTTTCCCTACTTGCTGACATTCTCTACAACAGCAGATATGATTCTTCACATCCTGCCTTAACTTTGGCGAAAAGAATTTTTAATATTCTATGCAGGGTTTTAGTAATTCCTAAGTGGCCTTCTAAACTTTTTTGTAACTACTAACCTGTCTGACCAAGAACCGTGATCTTCACCACCTGATAATTACTGAAATCATTGTTATTTAACACTGATGCAAATTCTTGTGCCTTACCAAATAACGCTGTATGCACCAGAGATGTCCAGTGCTGTTCAGGCCACCTCAAGGCTCGAGCCTGGTTTTCGAATGCTTCGAAAAATAATTCAGGCTCAGCTTCAGGAACAAACTGTACTGCTTTTTACAAATTAAATTCATTTTCAGCTTGAGAAAACTGCCTTCTTTCTTTTTCCCTGTCAAGCTCTTTCTTGGGATTACCTGGAGAGATCTGGAGAGAGTTTCGGGGGTCAACGCCCCCGCGGCCCGGTCTGTGACCAGGCCTCCTGGTTCGTTTGTCTGCTCAAGATTGATTTTGCCAACTCAAGCACCAATGATGCCGATTTGCCCTCAGACAACCTATTACAACCCAGGAGTTCCAAAGGCCTGTTATCCTGGGTGTAAAGGGAGCAAAATAAACACAGCAGAAAACTTTTGACTTATATTATCCTTCACCAAGTAAGAACAGAAGTATGTACACTATATACACTATGTACAGCAATAGATATTAGTGCACTCCACGATAAGCAAGGCAGAATAGAAGCCACTAGAGAGCAGACCGTGTTTCAACCAGCTCTAGAATGGGAATGACAAGGTCAGACAGGAGAGTGGTACCCACATAACCTCTGGGATTGCCAAAACCATCTTCTCATTGGCTGGAACCTGGGTACTGGTTGAACCCTTAGTTCCCTGGTTTGCTGGTTGGGGGAGATAGCCTGTAAATGAGGGTGTGTACATCCTCGTATAAAGGTTATGTACTCTTTGCATGCCACACCCCCACCCCGAGAAGGCTCTGGATTAGACTCCCAGTGGTAACCGTGCCGCTGCCATGGCACAAAATAATGGGACTGCCTTTCCTCTCAACCATCCAACTCTTAGATAGAGCTCAACTTTTCTCGTGACAAAAAGCCAAACCCTAAATTCAGAGCAAGACAGCAGACAGTCGGGCTAAACATAGGTCCAAGACACGGGCGGACAGTAGCCCGCATCCCCTCACTAAAAAAAAAACCCACACCTGGGGATAAAAAAAAGAGCTTGAAAGGGGTTACCACAAGTAACCTAAAACATCCTAACCTAATATACAATTATAATTATAATATAGTAACATTGTTAAACTCTAGATAAAGAGTCTGTCAACATTTTTTTGCCGGCAATATATAATATTCTGAGAGAGTAGGGTTGCAGTCGTAGACTCCATCTCATGAGCCTCGTATTCTGGTTCTTCATGGCTTGAAGATATACAAGAGGGTAGTGGTCACTATAGACAGTGACCACCTGCGAAGTCTGCCCCACGTAAACATCAAAGTGCTCCAAAGCCAGTACCAGCACGAGAGCTTCTTTTTCAATGGTAGAGTAAACCCTCTGATGCGGCTGGAACTTTGCAGAGAAGAAGGCTACAGGCTGCAACTCCTTGGCCCCGTTTTGCAACAGTACTGCCCCAACCCCAGACTCACAAGCATCAACCTGTAATGAGAAAGGTTTGGAGAAGTCTGGAGACAAAAGAATGGGTGCAGTACATAATAATCTTTTTGCTTTATCAAAAGCAGTTTGAGAAACTGAAGTCCAAATAAAGGGAACTTTGTGACTGGTAAGAGAGGTAAGAGGGGCTACAATATCTGAGAAATTCTTACAGAACCTTCAGTAAAATCCTATCATGCCTAGGAAACGTTGAAGAGATTTCCTGTCATGTGGAACTGGATAATCTTTAATGGCAAGAACTTTAGCAAATTTAGGAGCAACTTTACCACTACCTACTTCATGGCAATGGCAAGGACTTTAGCAAATTTAGGAGCAACTTTACCACTACCTACTTCATGGCCTAGAAATGTAAGAGTGGCCTGGCCAAAGGAAGACTTAGATAAATTAACTGTTAAATGGGAACTCTTAAAGGTCTCAAAGAGAGCCTTAAGCCTAAATAGGTGTTGATCCCAAGTATCAGACACCACAACAATATCATTCAGGTATGCTGCCGTGCCTTCAAGTCCTTTAATAGCCTGATGGATAAGTTTCTGGAATGAAGAGGGGGAGTTTTTCATTCCAAAGGGGGTAACTGTATATTGATAATGACCTCCTGGAATTACAAAGGCAGAGATTTAGTTCGCCTTATCCGTCAAAGGTACCTGATAGTAACCTTTAAGGAGATCTAACTTGGATACAAAAGTAGCCTTACCCACAAAGTCGATTATGTCATCCAGGCGAGGAAGAGGGTAAGCATTTGTGATTGTGACCTCATTCACCTTACGACAGTCTGTACACATACGAAAACCTCCATCAGCTTTATTAACAAGGATGCACGGTGAAGCCCATGGACTAGATAATTCCTCCACTAACCCATGCTCTAACAGAAATTCTACCTCCTGCTGAAGTAGCTTCTGCTTTTCAGGATTAGCTCCGTAGGGGGAGAGTTTAATAAGTTTCGAGTTTCCCACATCTACATCATGATAACCTAACGTACATTTTTTCGGCACATCCGAAAAAAATATCAGGGTATGACTGTAGAAGTGCAGTTAAACTTGTTGCTTGAGTTTTAGATAGCTCTACCATTAAAGGGCTAGGGTCCTTGAGGAGGACAGAGTTTGGAAGTTTGACATTAGTTTCAGAAATAGAGTGCAAAGAGTCAGAGTCTTCCTCAGAGGTAGAGGACAGAGTCATTACTGGGACTCTATCTGGTGTATGGAAAGATTTTAATTGATTAATGTGGTAAGTTTTAGTTTTTGAGGTCTTATCAATGGGAGCTACCACATAATTTGCATCAGATAATTTACTTACAATTTGCATAGGTCCCGTAAATCTAGCTTTCAAGGTGTGGCCAGGTATAGGTTCCTGCACCAACACCTTGTCTCCTGGATGGAAGGAACAGAATTTTGCATTTCTGTCATACCTCTGTTTCATCTTATTTTGAGCTGCCTTTAGGTTAGCCTTGGCTAACTGACGTGCCACCTGTAACCTTGAAGACGGGTTGTAGAGTGTTGAGCTAACGTCTTCTCCCATCCATCCTTTCAGCACCCGAAGAGGACCTCGTACATTGTGCCCAAAAATCAGCTCAAATGGACTATACCCGGTAGACTCTTGCACCGTTTCTCGTACTGAGAACAGGAACAAAGGTAATGATTCATCCCAGTCTGTAGGAAAATGCATGCAAAAAGTTCTCATCATAGTTTTTAACGTCTGATTGAATCTTTCCAAGGCGCCTTGGGACTGAGGGTGATAGGCAGTGGATAAGTTGTGGATTATTCCTAACCTAGTTAATGCTTCCCTAAATGCTTTGGCAGTGAAGTTAGTACCTTGATCACTTTGAATAGTTTTAGGAATGCCAAAACAAGAAATAAATCTGGTTAAAGATTTGAGAATAGCTTTAGTATTAATACTGCGCATGGGAATTGCTTCAGGGTATCTTGTTACTCTGTCCATAATGGTAAATAAATACCGATTTCCCGACTTTGACCTAGGTAGTGGACCTACACAATCTATAATTAAATCTGCAAAAAAGGTTCTCCATCAGCAGGTATAGGTTGGAGAGGTGCAGGTTTAATGGAATGTCCAGGTTTCCCTACTTACTGACATTCTCGGCAACACCGGATATGATTTTTCACATCCTGCTTTAATTTTGGCCAATAAAATTCTTTTGTAATTCTATATAATGTTTTAGTAATTCCTAAGTGACCTCCTAATGAAGTAATATGAGCTATATTCAATATTTGAGGTCTAAACTTTGTTGGAACTACTAACCTGTCAGACAATTGCCGGCCCTCTATCTCTTTACGAGTCTCAGTGCAGATCAAATAGTCGTTTTTAAGTTTATACTTGACCGGATGATCCAAAGAGGATTTACCCATGGCTGCCTGAAAAGTGAAATTTAAAGAAGGATCCTTTCGTTGTTCCTCCTGGAAGGACAGTCCCTCGGGCATGGAAACAGAGATATCTGGTAATCCTGCAACCTTGGAATAGGAAGGCTTGATCTGGGTCTGTTCACTTGAACTACGAGGCCCTGGCCAGTTTTCCTCGTAAAACAAAGTGGCTATTCCGAGATCGGAGTCGACCAAGGATATTTTTAATTTATCTCTTCAAACAGGTGTAGTATCTGATATGTGGAAGATGGCTAACGTAATTCCTATTTTTAAAACAGGGGACAAGTCGTTACCGTCAAATTACCGCCCAAACAGCCTGACCTCAATTGTAGGCAAATTACTAGAGTCAATTATAGCTGAGATTATAAGAAGCCATCTCGATAAGCATAGCTTGATTAATGATACTCAGCATGGATTCACAAGAGGCCGGTCTTGTCTAACTAATTTATTAACTTTCTTCAGTAAAGCTTTTTAGGCTGTTGACCACGATAAAGAATTTGATATTATTTACTTAGATTTTAGTAAGGCTTTTGATAGAGTTCCGCACCATAGACTGTTAAAGAAAGTGGCAGCTCATGGCATTGGGGGAAAAGTGCTCTCGTGGATCGAGTCAAGGTTCACTGACAGGAAGCAGAGAGTGTCTTAAATGGGGTTAATCCGAGTGGGGATCTGTAACAAGTGACGTTCCACAGGGATCAGTCTTGGGCCCGTTGTTATTTATAATATATATCAATGGTCTTGATGAGGGAATTACTAGTGATATGAGCAAATTCGCGGATGACACAAAGATAGGTAGGATAATTGATTCAAACGTAGATGTTAGGGAACTTCAGGAGGATTTAAACAAACTCTATTCTTGGTCAGAAAAGTGGCAGATGCAGTTCAATGTAGATAAATGCAAGGTTCTGAAGCTTGGGAGTGCCCATAACCCTAGTACTTATAAGTTAAATGATGTAGAACTTAGCCATACAGATTGCGAAAAGGACTTGGGGGTTATGGTGAGCAGCAACCTTAAACCAAGACAGCAATGCCTAAGCGTACGTAATAAGGTAAATAGATTTCTGGGATTTATATCAAGAAGTGTAAGCAACAGAAGTCCAGAGGTCATACTGCAGCTTTATACATCATTAGTAAGGCCTCACCTAGATTATGCAGCTCAGTTCTGGTCTCCATTTAACAGAATGGACATAAATTCGTTAGAAAACATTCAGCGTAGGATGACTAAATTAATACATAGCATTAGAAATCTTCCTTATGAAGAAAGATTGAAGACTCTTAAGTTACATTCACTTGTTAGACGAAGAATGAGGGGAGACCTGATCGAAGTGTATAAGTGGAAGATAGGTATTAATAAAGGGGATATTAATAAGGTCTTGAGGATGTCTCTCCAAGAGAGAACCCGCAGTAATGGATTTAAATTAGATAAGTTTAGATTCAGAAAGGACATAGGAAAGTATTGGTTTGGAAATAGGGTAGTAGATGAGTGGAACAGTCTACCTAGTTGGGTTATTGAGGCTGGGACTTTGGGTAGTTTCAAATTTAGGTTGGATAAGTACATGAGTTGGAGGGGTTGGATTTGAGTGGGACTTTCACATCAGAGCTTATTTCTTGGGTGGCATTGAAAATTGGGTTGGGCAAATGTTTTGTTAGTGGGATGAATTGTAAAGGACTTGCCTAGTATAGGTGAACATTCTCGCCAGACAACCCTTGGGATGTTGCCCGAGTTATAGCCAACACCGGAGAAGAATTAATCATTATGGGTTCAGGACGTACACTAGCAGTGGTAATGTTATTACCCAGTAATATAATAACATGGCATCTTTCATGGGGAATCCCTTGGATACACCCACAGTTAAGTACCCAGTGTGATATTTGCACTGTACATAAATTTTATGCAAAGGGACAGAATATATAGCTCTTCCAAATGATTCCAATAAAATAGAGGAATTCTAGGAAGTGTTCTTTGAAAAGGGTAAAATTCCCTCTCTTATAAGTGAGCAATATACTCCAGTTTCTCTAAAGGTTTTGACTTCAGATGTTTTGGAGTTTTCCTGAAGGGAAATAAGACTCTGACAGTAATAAGGGGCCATCCCTTTTTCTACTTCTTTCAGGGATATGTTACTATTCAATTCAATTCAATTCAATTCAAAGTTTATTCTCTATAAGGATTACAATGCTGAGTTTACAGAATTTGGTTATTGTGTGGTTTACATGTAGTAAAATAATAATTACAGAGTGTACCACTAGAACACCTAGCATGGCTAGGCATTTCGGGCAGACTTAGATTAATTTTTAATTTTAAAATATTACAAATTATGAGGTAAGTTGGTGTTATGGCTAAGTGACTAAATACTAGTTTGTGAGTTTAGCAATGTGAATGCTTTTGTTTTGGCACAGTACATAGCTTCAGTATTGGAGTATCACAGGCCAACTTATGACTAGTTAGGATTCATTATTTTAAGATTGAGATTAATATTTCTGTTTATGGTTAAGTGGGTGAGTGAGTGTAAGTGTGAACCACCTGGTGGTATTCGTGTAGTTAGTTGATGGGGTGTATCAGGGAGATAAGATGTTTTCTAATGGTAGTTTTGAAGGTGATGAATGTGTCTGCAGTTCTAGAGTTTTCAGGTAGGGTGCTCTAGATTTTAGGGCCTTTGACTTACATTGAATTTTTGTAAAGGTTTAGTCGGACACGGGGAATGTCGTAGAGATGTTTGTGTCTGGTGTTATGCCTGTGGGTTCTGTAACAACTATCAAGAAAGCATTTTAGGTCAAGGTTAATATTGGAATTTAAGGTCCTGTAGATGTAGATTGCACAGTAGTAAGTGTGGATGTGCTGAACAGGGAGTAAGTTTAGATCTATGAAGAGTGGGGGGGTGTGTTGCCAGGGATGGGATTTAGTGATTATTCTTACTGCAGCTTTTTGTTGGGTTATTATTGGCTTTAGGTGTGTTGCTGCAGTTGATCCCCAAGCACAAATAGCATAGGTGAGGTATGGATAAATAAGTGAGTGGTATAGTGTGAGAAGGGCATTTTGCGGCACATAGTATTGTATCTTGGAGAGGATCCCAACCGTTTTGGATACTTTTTTTGGTTATGTGTTGGATATGGGTGCTGAAATTCAGGTTGTTGTCAAGGTATAGGCCTAGGAATTTGCCCTCATTATGTCTGGTAATTAGAGTGTTGTCGATCTTAATGTTAATTTGTGCATCTCCTGTTCTGCTACCAAACATAATATAGTAGGTTTTGTCAGTGTTAAGTAAGTTTATTGGCTGTCATCCAAGTCGATATTTTGATCAGCTCCTCATTAACAATGGTGTTGAGGGTGGCAAGATTAGGGTGAGAGATGACATAAGTCATGTCGTCAGCAAAGAGAATGGGTTTCAGGTGTTGGGATACGTTTGGAAGATCATTGATGTATATGAGGAAGAGCAGGGGACCAAGGACACTTCCCTGCGGAACTCCAGTATCAAGTGGCCATGTTGTTGATGCTGTGTCTTTAATGGTGACATACTGATACCTATTAGTAAGGTAAGATTTGAAATATGCAAGCGCATGGTCTCTTATACCATAATGGTCAAGTTCGTGGAGTAGGATGCCATGGTCTACTGTGTCAAAAGCTTTTCTTAGGTCAATAAAAATTCCTATTGGGTATTCCTAATTTTCCAATGCTGTGTAAAGCAGATCTAGCATTTTTATGATTGCATCATTAGTCCTTTTATTTTTCCTGAATCCAAATTGGCAGGGGTTGAGTATGTTTTGTGCCGTTATAAATGAATATAGTCTCCTGTGCACGAGTTTATCAAAGAATTTGGATAGCAATGGTAAGTTTGATATTGGCCTTTAGTTGTTTAAATCTGTAGGGTCACCACCTTCATGTATTGGTGTAACCCTTGCCGTCTTGAGTAGTTTCGGGAAGGTGCTAGTTTCTAGTGACTTGTTAAAAAGTAATGAAACATCATGTGAAAGAACATGGGCCGCTCGCTTGTACAATAATGGTGGGACATGAGACAGATTCCCTGAGTTATTTTTAAGTGACTTTATAATCTCGGGACTTCCATGGGCTCAGTTGGTGCAAGATAGAAGGAATTTGGGAAATTCCCATCTAGGTAGTCCCCGGCATGGGCATTGGTACGTAAGATTTTATTGGCAAGATTAGATCCTATGGTTGAGAAGAAGTCGTTTATCTTGTTAGCTGTGTCAGTGAGATGTAGTGGTGTTTCATTAGGTTTAGTTAGGACAATATTCTTCTTTTTTTTCAGTTTGTGGATCACTAGAATCTGAGAGAGTGTTTTCCAGGTCTTTTTTACATCTCCTCTAGTGTCTGTGAATCTACTGGAGTAATATAGTTGTTTGGCTTGCTTTATTACTTTGGTGAGAACTGATGAATAGTGTTTAAGAATATCTTTGTGTATTAAGCCCTGTCTATATTGCTTTTCATATTGGTGTTTCTTATCAATGAATTTCAGAATGGTGCTGGTTAGCCATGGGCAACCAAGCCGTTTGTTTTTTGTTTTTATAGGACAATGTTTGTTGTATAGTCTAAGTAATTTGTTAAGAAAAATGTCTGTCCAGTCATCATTACCATTGGCCTTGGAGAATTCTGTAGGCCAGTCAACAGTCTCTAGGTCAGCTGTGAACTTCCTTATTGAGGCCTCGTCGTGGAGTCTAAATGAGACTTTGTTGTATTCAAGTGGTGGTTTACTTATGTTTGTCAGGAGGAAGGTAGGGTAGTGGTCTGTAGTGCTATCTGTAATTATCCCTGATTTAAAGGGGGCTAGTATATTGGTCCATATGTGGTCTATTATGGTTGCACTTGTCTCAGTGAGCCTGGTTGGTTTAGTTATTGTTGGTATGAAAAGTGTGTTGTTCATATTGTTGATGAAATCAGTTACAGGCTGATCATCTAGTAGGCCAAGGTTGATGTTGAAGTCTCCAGCTAAGAGAAGGTGGTGCTTATTCATTTGTCTGTTTGTTATTAGTGACTTTAATTTCTCACTGAAATTTGGGATGTTTGTGTGGGGTATCCGGTAAATGGCACCGATTGTTATAGGTGTCTTAAGGTTTTTTACTGTAAAATTATAGATTTTCCCAATGGGTTGGGGTTTGTGGGGGCAGTTGGGATGGATGTGACCTACTTGGTTACACAAGTAGCAGATGACAGGTTTGCCCTTAACTCCCTGCTGACGTTGCAACTGATGTCGCTCTGGCTGGTGTCTCTCTGGATACTGTTGTCTAGTTGCACCATGTTAAGTGGTTTGTCTCTCACCAGGCGGACCTTAAGCTGAGAAGCGTGGCTCACCAAGTGACTTAGTTGGCTGACGTAGACGTTCTCCCTCCGGCTGGCACTTCATCCTCCAATGTTAATGATCTCGGCTCATGCCAGGCTGTTGAAAAGAGAGATGGGACCGCTCGGACAAGGAGCGGTTAGTTTCAAAGGTATCAGCCAACCTGGCTGCCTCCAATGCAGTGGTTACGTCACGATCCTGCAGAAAGACTCTAACCTCTGGTCCCACAGACTCCAGCAGATTATCAACCAGAATAAGCTGCACAAGATCATCGAAGGTAGCAACACCACTTGCTTTATACCAGCTGGTAAAAGCTTTGGTCTGCTGTTGCACAAAATCAACCAGGGATTGACCAAGCTGTCATCTGCCTAATTTGAATTTTTTCCTATACTTAGCTGGGATACAAGTATATGCTCTCAAAACTGTGGTCTTCACTACTTTATAATCGGAAAAATCAGTGTCATTTAACACTGACATAAATTGCTGTGCCTTACCAAACAATGCTGTGTGAACCAACGATGCCCAATGCTGTTCCGGCCACCTCAAGGCTCAAGCCTGATTTTCGAAAGCTTCGAAAAAATTGTTCTGGTTCGGCCTCATTTAAGCGGGGAACAAGCTGTACTGCTTTCTGTAAACTGAAGTCATTTACAAGATGTGAAAACTGCCTTCTTTCTTTTTCCCTCTCAAACTCTTCCTTGGCAAATGCCCTCTGCTCCCTAGTCTGCTCTAGATTGATTTTTGCCAGCTCAAGTGCCAACGCTGCTGATTCACCTTGAGACAACCCTGCTGCACTAGACTGACGGTTTTGCTCCATTGATGTATCATCTTCCTTCTGCAAGAACATCGGAGTTTTATTCCTGGCTCCCGTAGAGGGAGGAGTCTGATGTGCCATCTCCTCTTCCAAAAGTTTGTCAGCGATCAGTGAATGCAGTTGTGCAGCTGTGAGAGTGCGTTCGTAATCAATGCCAATGGAACGAGCAATATGCCAACAACGCTGTAGGGACAATTTAGGCAGGTTTAGTAAGGTATATGCCGACACCAGACGTCTGACTCGTCTAGGTGGCATACCCCAATGTATAAGTTATTTGCTATGCACAGTACGTTTGCAGAATACCCCAACGTAACACGTTATTTGCAGAATACGCATACGCTTACGAGGTGGATATGCAGTAGCAAAGCTGACTGCAAAATCTTCACACCGAACAAGCTAGTAGCGAGCTGTTGAACGATCATACAATAGCAAGGCTGACCATAGCAAAGCAGCTGACACGCAAAGTTTGTAAAGTGTTGGCAAAGCTAATGCAATGCCAGACAGCAAGCTACACAATGATCCTGCTTCCAGCTTCACCCTAGGCTCAACCCGTTCTCTAAGTCCAGCTCCAGTTCCCGGACAGGCCCTCATATTAGTAGCATGTGCTGGGAACTTTGATGTCATTGCATTAACTGAAACTTGGTATGATTTAAAGAGTCGGGATATGATTGCTGAGTGTAATATTCAAGGGTTTAAGTTGTTCCATGTGGATAGATCTAATAGGAAGGGGGGAGGAGTTGCATTATATGTTCGAGAAAATATTAATTGTTGCATAAAAAGAGGTATAAAAATTGATGGAGCAGTAACAGAATCTGTTTGGGTAGAGTTTGTAGAGGGTCAAGAAAAACTAATTCTAGGTGTAATATACCGACCTCCAGGCTTGGATCACTATAGAGGGAGACTTCTTTGGGACGAAATTGTTAGGGCTTCTGGACACAGTAACATAGTCATAATAGGGGACTTTAACTTTAGTCAAATTGACTGGAATTCTTTGACAGGTAATCTAGAGTCCAGTGACTTTATGGAAACAGTTCAGGACTGTTTTCTGAAACAGAGCGTAACTGAGCCTACCAGGGGTAATAATTTGCTAGACCTAGTCTTGTCAAATAAGGAAACACTCGTGAATAATCTGGAGATCACTGAAGGGGTAAAGAAACGTTCGCACCAGAACTTCTTTATTTTTCGTTCGATTTCTTTCATTTTTTTTGTACGTAAAGAAGCACCTTTCAATAGTAATGTGACCAAGTTTCAATAAGATAGCTCAAAAAACAACTGAGAAATTTTTTTTTACTAATAATCATACATACTGAACAGTATTTTCGTAATGGGACTTGGAGAAGCTGTGTTGGCATTATCAACGCATAAAACAATGCTAAACTGTATTTGAAATGGGCATCCGAACTGTAATTTATCCTATGGAAAATTTTCTAGGGTGCTTACCTGTATGTACCTCAACATTATATACATACCAGTAATCTCATTGGGAGACAACCATATTGTTTACTGTAGTCACCCCGTGTAGACATGTGAGAAAACTTAACCACCTCTGGTCACTAGAGGTGGCCCCTTCGACATCACAATCTTATCCATGTCTATCCGAGACCAGTATGGATTGGATAGCACCCACAAGTACGGTGCTACTAATTAATTGTGGACTGTATATATTATATTAGTTTAGCTGAATGAAGGGGGGGGGGTAGGATACACATGGATACATCCATCAAGGAAAAACATTTGTACATAATCCCACCACTTACCAGCTGTTCTCTGGTGGTCACTTGATGTAGCTGGATCACTCATAACCTATCCAATTACAACATAACTTTAACTGGCCAGCATGAGTCTGTTATAACTAGAAGGGTTACTTAACTGTGGGTGATTGATACTCCTTTTTCCCTCCATTCACCATCTCATTTCGATGTCCTGCTAAAACCGACACGGTTCTCATTCCGGCAGGACGAGGTATCCGTCGGTTTGTCCCGGTTTAAGAAGTTGTGATTCATAAATCTTCATTATCCCCGGTACGAGAGTCACACGTTCCCACTCGGAGCAGGGCGCTCTATTTCACATCCCGCATTCCCCTTAACTCAATGTTATTATCACGATTACATTACCATTCACAAGACGATTTAACGTCTCATAACTATTATACAAATTAGAGGTCACTCCATTAAGTTTCTGAGGCCGATGAGCGAGGATTAACACACGGGTATGTCCCCTGGACACACACCCTGGCCGTGCACCTGCCACCCGGTCGAACATTATTCACTAATTTTACCACCCCTTTACAGTGGTCCCGTAAATCACGTTCCCTCACTCTTCACTAGGGACAGTCACGACACTTCCTATTATGAATTGAGGCCTATATTGATCCTTAGGCCCCCGTGAACGCCAGTTTCCTCATTCCCGGTTTCCTCAGCCTCCTCACCCATTCAAAACACTTCCGCCACCCCCCTGCACATCTGCGCAGGCGCAGCGGGAACCCAGCTGATTTCATTAAAAATGCAAATACATTTTGACCCAAATCAGCACATTAAACACTTATTAGACACTATAGCTTCGGAAATTAAATAATTTCCACACTGCGGCCGGGCGGAAGTCGTTGTTAGACGACTTAAATTGCGTCTTCCTCCGGAGACGATTCCAGCCCTCTCAGATTGCGCTGCTGTTTTCCTAGTGGGTCTTACTACAGTTTCTTCTTGCATTACCGGTCAGTGTCTTCAATATCACTCGTGTCACTTTCCCTTAGTTTCCATCTGCACTGGATTGAACACCATTTAATTCTAAGAGAATTAATTTATTAATGGTACGCAAACTTTCCTGACCACGACACAACACTTTGACGTTTCTGACAACACCTTGTGCATCTGGGTATAATGTAACTATCCTTGCCCAGAGGCCACAATTTTCGATGTTGTTCAGTATCAATTAACACAATGTCCCCTGGTTGAATGTTCTGTTCGGTTTACTGCCTCTGGTGCACCATAAAAGTGTTCACGTAGTGTAAGAAGATATTCTTTACGGCCACACATCAGACCAATGAATAATTACCTTATTTAACATCTTGAACTTGTCACTCAACACAGTCACATTATTGTAATCCTCATCACTCCCCTCGGGATTATCTCTATAGATAGGTGCAGCTTCTAACCTTTGTCCACATATTAGGTGAGAGGGAGTCAGTATCTCCGCGTCAGGAGTGTCGCTCATGTATGACAGAGGGCGATTGTTCACCCGATTCTCTGCCTCCACCAACACTGCCCGGAATTCCTCCAAATCAATCTCTTCTGTGTAGCACCTTACGAAGACATCTTTTCACTGTACCTATCATTCTTTCGTACAGTCCTCCCTGCCAAGGGCTCTGGGAGTAATAAATTTCCAGACTCACCCTCGCTGGGTCAACAAAGACTGTACTTTCATCACTCTTATTTAATTTCTTTCAAGTGTTGAGCACCCGTTTAAAAAATTGGTGGCAATTATTTTGAGATCATCAATCTTGGACAGGATCGTCTAGCTGCAAATTTCCGGAACAGCTGTATGAACTGTTCTGCAGACAAGTCCTGACCCTCTTCTAGATGAACAGCCCTAGTAGCTGTACAAGAAAATTTAGACATACATACACCTTCAAGGGGACACCATCTGAAGTACCTGTTAAAATGATTGGCCCACTATAGTCCACTCCGGTCACATCAAATGGTTTTACCAACTGCACGCGTTTCCTTGGGCAATGGTGGGGGAAACCTGGTACATGTAGGTTCTGGCATCCACCCGGCGACATATTACACACGACTTGATAACCCTTTTTACACTTTGCCGTCCTTGTGGAATCCAGAAGGTTTCCTGAATACAGTTTAAGGTATCCTGTACCCACCGTGCATCACGTATTATGGGCATTAAAGACAATCAAGGTTGTCAGGTGATAGTTTTGGGCAGCAAGATAGGGTGCTTAGCATATTCCCCCAATTCAGCATTTTGTAACCTGCCTCTGCACCTAATTACATCATCCTCTAAATACACCCCCCAGCTTTTCTATTATTGGCCTTTCACAATTTTTCCGTCCATCATGAATTTAATCTCATCCCTGTAGGTTTCTTCTTGTACCCTCTGTAGCCAGTATTTCGGGGGAAAGGGGGAAAAATTTTATGTGAGATATTCATCTTACTTATAAATTTAAACACTAACCTTGTCACACTAATCAGCTTAGGTAAGGAAGAATACCTATTCATATCAATGCTAAGGAGGGACTACTGACCGGAGCGGTGCTCACCGTAATTTCGACAGGAGCAATATGTGCCTTTTGCACCGGCCAGTTAATTTTGTCCACCAGCCACTTGGCCCTTTAAACCACGATTAAAGCACTCACAAATTTTTCATAAGTCAAGCCTCGAGACAAGAAGTCAGCTGGTTTCTCGTCACCAGGAATGTGATTAAAGGTTAACATATGCTGCCCAAACTGTTATATTTCTCCTGCATTTGATTGATTTCAGCGACTCTGTTTTTGTACATACACAATCTTACTGTTACCATTACGAATCCATTGTAAGGATACCTTGTTATCAGACCAAAAATTACGGTCGCTGATATTTATCTCTCGCAATTTATTTCTTATATAATTGGCAAATTTTGGGACACCTACATAAATGGCCGTTAATTCCAACTGAGGTAAGGTGCGTGATTTGATTGGAGCCCCCTTTTGCCTTAGACAAAAACAAGAAAAATGGCACTATTACATTGAAGGTAAGCGACTGCCCCAAATATGCTAATTTCGAAGCATCGCAAAAAATGTGGAGTACATTTTCTCCATTTGACTGGCCACATTACGGGGGAAACTTCAACATTGGTAATTTTACATATTCCCCTATTAGTTCTTCCCACCTTTCAACAAATTCCTCAGGTAGGGTTTCATCCCAAGCACACTTAAGCTTCCATGCTTCTTGTATCAACAATTTTCCTCTTATGGTAAGTGGGGACACTAAGCCTAGTGATCGAAGCATTTTGAACTTCTGCAAGCAAGACTCTCTTGGTTAATTTATTGGGCATGCTGTAGTCATTAGACTTAAACGATAACAAGTCTCCCCCCTGTGTCCCAGTCAGTCCAGCACATTACTATATTTGGACACTTCAACTCCGGGTTGTCTTTTTTTTATTTGAACCCTTAAATGGACGAATTACTGTTCCATTTCCTCAGGGGCATATTTGCACTTGCATTATTTCATTAGCCCCTGCGTATATGCTCATCAGTTCCTCTTCAGTAGACGTCACCCCAGGAAATTGTCCACATAAAATTTTTTACCCATTACTCCACTCAGTGGACCACCCGTACGCTTAAGGTGTGGGGCATTTATCGTTGCCTGGAGTAGGAACGGACTGGAGGTAGCACCAAACAATACACTCCTGAAGCGAAAAGTCTTCAGGGACTTTAAATGGGTCACTAGGATTCTCGGGCCATAAGAACCTAGTGCAATCCCGGTCAGCCTCCTGCAGACCCACTCTCAGGAAAGCTTTTTCTTATGTCCGCCGTAAAGGCAAATTCTTAACCCTGAAGTTTAATAGTATGTCTCCCAGTTTTTCCCTCAACGACGGACCTGTCATCAAACAGTCATTCAAACTAGGTACACTTTTTTTACTCCTGGCACTACAATTAAACACAACCTCAGAGGAGTGGTCTTAGAATCCTTCTTCACTCCGTGGTGTGGCAAATAGTGACCATAAATCTGGCTTGCTCGGGAGGTACCTCCTCTATGAATTTATTATTTAACTGCTCATTAATTATATCATCATAAGCAGTCAAAAAGTTTTTGTGTCTTGCTCAATTCGTGGGGTGAGCCTTTAATTGTCCATACGCCATCCGGTAATTAGTTGGGGAGGTCTGGATGGTTCGCCCCCACGGAAGTCTCACCCAGTATTGTCCAGATTCATATTTAACATCCTTCTGGTATTGTTCTTGAGTAAAGGAATCATCTGGACTTTCTTCATTTACATTTATCCCTATGCTGTCCAATTCCCATAATTTATACACAGGTTCAACTTCATCCTCTATTGAAGTATATTTATACTGGGTGATACTTCATGAGTAACACACCGTAACTGTATTTATGGCTTCCTCCATCATTCATTATTTAGTACGAGGAAAGCCTGCCATACATCACGTGACCTCCTGCGGTCCTTAGAAGGGTGACTCCGCATTTCTTTGTCATACCCCTTTTCAAAGGTGGGATAATGGTCACTACCTATCAAAATATCTATTGGCCCCACAGAATCATTATTTATACCAGAAGGTGCCAAATTTACCTTATTGAAAGCCTTTCAGTAGCGTTACCAAGCCCTATTGTAGATATTTTCTCTGGAGCCTATCCAAAATTACGCATTTAAAACGTTTTCTCTCATTGCCCAGCCTGACAGTTACATAAACAGTGTCGTATGACTGGGGTTTTTATTCGAGAGAAAGCCAGATAGCTTGAGTATAGCAGGATCTCCCCTTTGTACCTTCATCCCATTAAGCAGTTACGTTTATGAAGGTACGTTTTTGATCCCTGATCCAGTAAAGCTGTTACCGTTTTTGGATTTACGCCGTTTATCATTAATCACCACATCCAACACAGGCAAAGCTACCCCAGCTAGGCCATCATTACCGACGTTAGCTGCAATCTTTACGTTGGCTACTGTTGTGTCCGGGTTATTATCACTATCAGTACTATTGTTACCATCATTTACGATTAGATCTGCCCTTACACATAGCTATGTGGTGTCTTCCCTTGTTAAAACTGAAAAACCCAAAAGTGCAAGTTAAACACGGCAATCCCCTTTCATTTTGATTTTCTAGACACCTGATACATCTAGCAAGCTCTTCCCAAACTTTCCACTTTAACAAACCCATGAATTATAGGCATTACAGTTCTTAGAGAAATGAGTACCGTTGCAGAAGATACAATCTCTCCTTTCTTTGCCTGACCTCTTATTTAACTGGGCTACCCTTATTGTGGTACTTCCTCCTCTTGCTTGGATGTGGAGAACCACTATAACTGGCCCCTGTCACTTGATACGTGCCACGTAACCCCGTGTAGTAGGTGGCTTAGGATTATTGATATTAGGGTAAGGTTTCCTTTGTGGAACTTGGCAGGTGCACTGGGGGCTGTAGAGTGGTATTCCTAGAGGTAATGGGTTGGCTGGTCTGCAGTTGGGCAATTAGCTCTTGCAGTCCCCCTCTTATTTCTTCCAACCTGAAGTAACCCTTGTGATATCTGTTAGATAACCACTCTATGGTCTTGTGGTTCAATTTATTTTTGAATCAAGGCACTCAACAACCACTCTGCTCCCCCCAGATCATATTTATTACTCAAGGTCTTAAGAGTGCTTTCTAGTTTGATCCTAAATTGCTGTAAGCTGTTGCGGTTGTGATCTGGAGTCTTCAAAAATAGCCAAATTAGCTACTAGGTCCAGCCTACTTTGCCCAAGTTACCGTAAGTGACCTCCAACAAGTCCAACTGCCTCACTATAGGAGTCATCTACATTTGGGAATGCTTGTATGAGAACATGCGCATCTCCCCTTACTTGTCCCTTTAAATAGCATAATTTGGTAACACTTGCAAGATCACCCCTATCATGTACGACTGCTTTAAAGATAGACCAAAACTCCTCCCAGTGTTCTCCCGGATTAAACACAGGCATACAATTCTGGGAGTTTTGGTAGACGCCTCTGACTTTCCTTACTAGGTTGACCAACAACATTGTTTACCCCTTTACCTTCTCCAAAGCCTTAGTTTTGCAGGACACAATGTTGTCCTCCACTTCATAATGTTTGATCCGCAGCCGCTCCTTTCAGCATCATCTGCACAATTCTCTAGCAGCTCTTTTCATAGTCTTTAAACCACAATCTATATGACTCATGTCTATTTCTAAGGGATCTAGGTGTAGCTTTAATTCATCAGGGTTTACCGTTTCTTTGTCTCATTAACTCCATACACTTCTTGTTGATTTAGTAACATGACCCTTCCGAGCTTGTAGTGATGCTTTCTTTGCTTTGGCATCCATGGATTTGCCAGCCGCACTAACTTCCTCAGACCCAGCCATGGTTAGGGAATTAATAATCACCCATTATACTACTTAAGTAGGACGCCTTATAAGAGTAATTTTTTGCACTTTACTCTTGTATAAATCCTAGCCACCCATGTGCTAGCAATTTATTGGGCTAATTATCATCCATCACACGATCGATTTAAAATCGTGCCCCTACACCCACTTCCTTCAATCAGTCAACTTAAATTTTTAAGTAATTAATTCAATTAATTTTTTCACTGATTGCCTCCAGTTTAGGAAGGACCAACGGGCAGATATGGAAAATTTTCTAGGGTGCTTACCTGTATGTACCTCAAACATTATATACATACCCGTAATCTCATTGGGAGACAAAACCCTATTGTTTACCGTAGTCACCCGTGTAGGGCATGTGAGAAAACTTAACCACCCCTGGTCACTACAGTGGCCCCTTCGACCTCACAATCTTATCCATATCTATCCGAGACCCGTATGGATTGGATAGCACCCACAAGTACGGTGCTACTAATTAATTGTGGACTGTATATATTATATTAGTTTAGCTGAATGAAGGGGGGGGGGGGGTAGGATACACATGGATACATCCATCAAGGAAAAACTTTGACATAATCCCACCACTTACCAGCTGTTCTCTGGTGGTCACTTGATGTAGCTGGATCACTCATAACCTAATCCAATTACAACATAACATAATGGCCAGCATGAGTCTGTTATAACTAGAAGAGTTACTTAACTGTGGGTGATTGATACTCCTTTTTTCCTCCCCTTCCCCCCATCTCATTTCGATGTCCTGCTACACCGACACGGTTCTCATTCCGGCGGACGAGGTAAACGTCGGTTTGGGCCCCGGTTTAGAAGTCGTGATTCCATAAATCTTCATTATCCCCGGTACGAAATCACAACGTTCACTCGGAGCAGGACGCTCTATTTCACATCCCGCATTCCTTAACTCAATGTTATTATCACTGATTACATTACCATTCACAAGACGATTTAACGTCTCATAACTATTATACAAATTAGAGGTCACTCCATTAAGATCTGAGGTCGATGAGTGAGGATTAACACACGGGTATGTCCCCTGGACACACACCCTGGCCGTGCACCTGCCACCCGGTCGAACATTATTCACTAATTTTACCACCCCTTTACAGTGGTCCCGTAAATCACGCTCCCTCACTCTTCACTAGGGACAGTCACGACACTTCCTATTATGAACTGAGGCCTATATTGATCCTTAGGCCCCCGTGAACGCCAGTTTCCTCATTCCCGGTTTCCTCAGCTATGGAAAATTTTCTAGAGTGTTTATCTGTATGTACCTCAACATGATATACATACAAATAATCTCATTGGGAGACAACGATATTGTTTACCATAGTCACCCCGTGTAGACATGTGAGAAAACTTAACCACCTCTGGTCACTACAGGTGGTCCCTTCGACCTCACAATCTTATCCATATCTATCCGAGACCAGTATGGATTGGATAACACCCACAAGTACAGTGCTACTAATTAATTGTGGACTGTATATATTATATTAGTTTAGCTGAATGAAGGGGGGGGGGGGTAGGATACACATGGATACATCCATCAAGGAAAACATTTGTACATAATCCCACCACTTACCAGTTGTTCTCTGGTGGTCACTTGAGTACGGATCCTCATAAACCCATCCAATTACAACATAACATAAACTGATCCTTTTTCAGATTTTATTAAC
>NC_069484.1:6535280-6573710 GCF_026875155.1 Cherax quadricarinatus | reverse complement strand
ATAACAATTTTCAATAACAACAATATTCAATGACAACAATATTCAATAACAACAATATTCAATAATAACAATATTCAATAACAATATTCAGGTAAATAACAATATTCAACAATAACAATATTCAATAACAATATTCAATAACAATAATATTCAACAATAACAATATTCAATAACAACAATATTCAATAACAATATTCAGTAATAACAATATTCAATAACAATATTCAGTAATAACAATATTCAATAACAATATTCAATAACAACAATATTCAACAATAACAATATTCAACAATAACAATATTCAATAACAACAATATTCAATAACAACAATATTCAATAACAACAATATTCAATAACAACAATATTCAATAACAATATTCAATAACAACAATATTCAATAACAACAATATTCAATAACAACAATATTCAATAATAACAATATTCAATAACAACAATATTCAATAACAACAATATTCAATAATAACAATATTCAATAACAACAATATTCAATAACACAATATTCAATAATAACAATATTCAATAACAATATTCAATAACAACAATATTCAATAATAACAATATTCAATAACAACAATATTCAATAACAACAATATTCAACAATAACAATATTCAATAACAACAATATTCAATAACAACAATATTCAATAACAACAATATTCAATAACAACAATATTCAATAATAACAATATTCAATAACAACAATATTCAATAACAACAATATTCAATAATAACAATATTCAATAACAACAATATTCAATAATAACAATATTCAATAACATCAATATTCAATAACAACAATATTCAATAACAACAATATTCAATAACAACAATATTCAATAATAACAATATTCAGTAATAACATTGTTCACATTACTGCTTTTGTTTCTATTATACTTTTATTGATGCTGTTGTTAGTGTTATACTTTGTTAGTGCTAATAGTAGCTATACTTCTGTTTGTGCTGTTTTTACTGTTATACTTTTGTTAATAATGTTGTAAGTGATATAGTTATGTTGTTGTTATTTTTATTACTGCCGGTATTGCTGCTGTTGTTAGTTTTATACGATTTTTATTGTAATGATTTTCTTAATGTTATGCTTTTGTTATTGTTACTGATGTTACTGTTATGTTTTTGTTAGTGTTAGTGCACTCACACATGTATGAGTACACAAATACACAAGGAAACACACATTCACACACACACACATACACAGTAAAGAAGAGGGGCCAGGAGCTGAGTCTCGACTCCTGCAACCACAATTAGGCGTGTCCATACACACACACACACACACACACACACACACACACACACGTGGTAATGCATTATTTACAGCTAGCAAAGTCAGGGTATTTCTCCAGAATGGTCTGTAATATACCACTGTGGATAAAATACTTTGCCATTTTTTGGCATTTCTGAGTGAGTTGTCTCTAAATTCATTAATTTTATCGCACTTCTGTACATAATGACGCAGGTTATGACGCACTCCAGTACATAATGACGCAGGGTGTGACAATAGTCCATCTGGCAGAGTTTACATTTCGTTTGGTCTACATCTGGTGGTGGTGATTTAACCTGCCAAAGATACTTGTAACCCAGCCGGAGCCGGGCAGTAGTGACATCCAAGAGTCGGCTTATTTTGTTGGATGCACCATAGACATGTGGCTCCTCCTGCATGATGGAATGATGATAGATGGACTGACTTGTGTCAATCTCCCTGAGTCTTAAGTCAATAAAGTTCATTTGAAGTTCTTTTCGTATAATTGTTCTCAAACTGCTAACTGACAACCCAACATTGTAATCTACTCCAGTGGTAACAACCTGATTGATTAGATCCTGTTCCACCGTGAGGCCTGGTCTCAGACCGAGCCGCGGGAGCGTTGACCCCCGAAACCCTCTGCAGGTAAACTCCAGGTACCTCGTGTTTGAAAGCATACAACTCAGCCAATTCATCAGTTCTATCATGCATCTGAAGACCAATGTGAGATGGAATCCAGAGCATGTGCACTCTGACTCCACTGTCCACAATCTTACCATACCTATGTCTGGCTTCTGACACAAGCATGCCACAATTTATACTTAATGAGTTGAGAGCATTTATGGATGACAGAGAATCAGTTACAATTAAAGTGTCAACCTTAGATACATGGACACATTTGAGTGCAAGGAGTATGGCAAACAGTTCTGTCTGAAAGGTAGAGGCCCAATTATTAATGCGTGCTCCAATTTCTTCATGAGAGCCACCACTCTGTATGACAACAGCAGCACTACCAGCTGCACCAGTGTATGACAACAGCAGCACTACCAGCTGCACCAGTGTATGATAACAGCAGCACTACCAGCTGCACCAGTGTATGACAACAGCAGCACTACCAGCTGCACCAGTAGATTGGTGAACAGAACCATCAACGTAAATAATTTGTGAGTGTGTGTGCTGTGTGACTAAGTTATGAATACAGCTTAAGGCATCCTGTTTGGCTTCAAGGCGAAACTTTGGTTGCGATTTAAGAAGAATTTTTTGGAGAGAAATGGTAGTTTGGAACTGGGTAATATCCCATGGAACGGAGAAGTGCCGCTGTTACCTTAATTCACACAGATCATGTATCTGGTTCATGCGGAGGTCGGTTCCAGTTTTTTCGATCCATCTGGAAGGATGTTCACCAGTGCTGAGGAAAGTTTGGAGGGCTTCTGTGAAGAGGTTTGAATGAGCTTGCCTGAGCATATTGACCCCAATGAGGATATTTCTTTCAGTAACACGATCTCTGATGCTTGGGATATCAAGTTCTTACCGCATATTTAAAATTTTGGCAGTACGAGGGAATCCTAAAATGATCTTCATTGCTTCGTTCTGCAGTTTTTCCAGCCCTCCAAGCTTCCAGTCAGACACAAGAGCAAGTATTGGCGCAGCATAATCAACCAGTAATCTAATATAAGCAAGATACACCATTTTCACAATTTTAACATTAGCACCATACCTAGGGTGAAACTTTAGGTATTGAAGACAAAGTCTCGTTACAACAGGTCCAAGTAGAGGAACCTCAAAGCCTAGATACCAGTAACTGGTTACATATTCTTGAAGAGACCCATCATGCAACTGGATCTGACGAACTGTGCCTCTCTGTCGAGGAGGACGCCCTCAGTAGAGATTATCAACCCCAGGTCCTACACGAGGCTAGTACATGATTAAGGATGTTTTGGGTGTTGGAGAATCCTGTGGAGTGAATCATTATATCATCAGCAAAACTAATCATATAATGATGGGGCTGGCTAGGCATAGCATTAAGTAAGGCATTAATTAGAATATTGAATAGGATGGGATTGAGCAAACCTCCCTGTGGGGTTCCTAGTTCAAAATCTTTAGTCACACTTCTATGTCCCTGGAATAACTCGGACTTTCTGTTGGACAGTTAGCCTTTAATCCAGCGAAGAAACCAGTGGCGGAGTTTCTGACCTTCACAAAAGTTGGTAAAGCCTCGAAAAATAGTGAAAAATTGAGTGAAATTTTTATTCCAGTTCAATCGCATCACATAATTTTCAATATACTTCTCTGAACTGCTTCAATGTTTAATGGCTGATGCAACTTAGGGTCAGAAAAGTACCCATCAATTTTCGTTTGCGCAAAGGAAAGTTTATTGACGAAGTCAAACAACAAAAAATGAAAGATGGAATAGTAGTAATCCATCCAGTACCTGAACAATGACTAATGTGATAGGCTTAAAACTTACACCAATGGTAAAATTCCTGAACAAAAGACTATCGCTGCTATGGCCACGTCTAATTCTAAATTTACCAATTCTAAAGAATAACTAATGTCACTGTTTATTCAGTAACTAAGGAAACATTCTCCTGATCGTCTCTGATGAAAACTCACACTCACACGAGCTTTTAAATCTCTGCACAAAATTCAATTTAAACCAGCAAATAATAGAGCCTACTAGATTGGAGAATACACTAGACCTCATCTTCACTAACAATGATGATCTGATAAGAAATGTCACCATATCAAAAACAATATACTCAGATCACAACATAATTGAGGTTCAGACATGTATGCGTGGAGCCCCAGACCGACATAATGAGACTAGTCACGAGGGAGCATTCACCAAATTCAACTTCAATAACAAAAACATAAAGTGGGACCAAGTAAACCAAGTCAACCGATATAAGCTGGGAAGATATTTCTAAGCAACACAGACCCCAGCTTATGCCTAGAAACAGATTAACTTGGTGGCACTCGAATGTATGCACAAGGGTTATTCCCTAAGAAAAAGGAGGAGTAGATGTAAAATAGAAAGAGACAGGCGCCCCTTTACAGCACGGAAAAGAATAACAGAGCGGCTAAAAGAGGTCAATATATCTGAATGCGTAGAGACACTGGTCAGAGAAATAGCAAGCATCGAACTTAAGCTAAAGATCCTTAGGAGTCAGGAATCGGGGGGGAAGAACTAAAAGCCATAAATAAAAACGAAAGAAACCCAAAAGTAATTTCTTCTCCTATCCCAAATAAAAAGTCGAGAACAACGTCCAGTATTGGGCCCCTACTTAAAAAAGATGGGTCCTACACAGATACACAAGGAAATGAGTGAGCTACTCAAGTCCCAATATGACTCAGTTTTTAGCAAGCCCCCCTAACCAGACTGAGAGTCGAAGATCAAAATGAATTTTTTATGAGAGAGCCACAAAATTTGTTTAAAACAAAAGGGCCTATCCGATGTTATCCTGACGCCAATGACTTCGAACAGGCGATAAACGACATGCCCATGCACTCTGCCCCAGGGCCAGACTCATGGAACTCTGTGTTCATCAAGAACTGCAAGAAGCCCCTATCACGAGCCTTTTTCCCTCCTATGAGAGGGAAACATGGACACGGGGTCGTCCCACCCGTTACTAAAAACAACAGACATAGCCCCACTCCACAAAGGGGGCAGTAAAGCAACAGCAAAGAACTACAGACCGATAGCACTAACATCCCATATAAAAATCTTTGAAAGGGTCCTAAGAAGCAAGATCAAACCACCCATCTAAAACCCCTCAGTTACACAACCCAGGGCAACATGGGTTTTTGAACAGGTCGTCCTGTCTGTCTCAACTATTTGGGTCACTACGACAAGGTCCTAAATCACTAGAAGAAAAAAAAGAATGCAGATTTTAATATATCAGACTTTGCAAAAGCCTTCGACAAGTGTGACCATGGCGTAATAGCGCACAAAATGCCGTGCTAAAGGAATAACAGGAAAAGTCGGTCGATGGATCTATAATTTCCCCCACTAACAGAACACAGAGAGTAGTCGTCAACAGAGTAAAGTCCGAGGCAGCTACGGTGAAAAGCTCTGTTCCACAAGGCACAGTACTCGCTCCCATCTTGTTTCCTCATCCTCATATCCGACACAGACAAGGATGTCACCACAGCACCATGTTTTTCCTTTGCAGATGACACCCGAATCTGCATAAACAGTGTCTTCCATTGCAGACACTGCAAGGTTCCAGGCGGACATCAACCAATTCTTTCATTTGGGTGCAGAAAACAATTTTGAAGTTCAACGAATGAGAAATTTCAATTACTAAAAATATGGTAAACACGAGGAAATTATATCTTCATCAGATTTACAAAACAAATTCTGGCCACAAAATAGAGCGAAACACCAACGTCAAAGACGGGGAGTGATCATGTTGGAGGATCTCACCTTCAAGGACCATAACATTGTATCAATCGCATCTGCTAGAAAAATGACAGGATGGATAAGGGAGAACCTTCAAAACTAGGGAGGCCAACCCATGATGACACTTTTCAGGTCACTTGTTCTATCTAGCTGGAATATTGCTGCACACTAACAGCCCCTTTCAAGGCAGGTGAAATTGCTGACCTAGAAAATGTACAGAGAACCTTCACGGCGCGCATAACAGAGATAAAACACCTAAATTACTGGGAGGCGCTTGAGGTTCCTGAACCTGTATTCCTTGGAATGCAGGCGGGAGAGATACATGATTATATACACCTGGAAAACCCTAGAGGGACAAGTACTGAACTTGCACACAAAAAATCTCCACTACGAAAATCAAAAGACTTGGCAGACGATGCAACATCCCCCCAATGAAAAGCAGGGTGTCTAGCACGTTAAGAGACCTTACAGTAAGTGTCAGGGGCCTGAGACTGTTCAACTGCCTCCCAGCATACATAAGGGGGATTACCAACAGACCCCTGGCAGTCTTCAAGCTGACACTGGACAAGCACCTAAAGTCGGTTCCTGACCAGCTGGGCTGTGGCTCGTACGTTGGTTTGCGTGCAGCCAGCAGCAACAGCCTGGTTGATCAGGCTCTGATCCACCAGGAGGCCTGGTCACAGACCGGGCCGCGGGGGCGTTGACCCCCGGAACTCTCTCCAGGTAAACTCCAGGTAACCCTGAGGAGCCTATGCGAGTTGTGGAAAGTATTGTGTCACTGGGGAATTCCATGGGGTTGGATGTGAGTTTTGAGGATGTGGAAGAGTTGGTGGAGGACCACAATGAACAGCTAACCACTGCAGAGCTGCAAGAACTTCATCTGCAACACCAACAGACCACAGCTCAGGAAACTGCTGCAGAGGAGGAGGAAGAGAGATGGAGGAAGGTGCCTTCAAAGATTAAGGACATTTGTGCAAAATAGACTGAAATGCAAACATTTATGGATGAACTTCACCCTGGCAAAGCTGTTGCAGGCTGTGTTGGCAACATGTACAATGACAAGACTCACGAAATCGTAATGACACGATTGCAAACAAACCATACCACGGGCGGGGATAGAACCCGTGATCAGAGAGTCTCAAAACTCCAGACCGTCGCCTTAGCCACTAGACCAGCTAGCCACAATAAGATTCCTCCAACTAGGTATATTTCTACACCATAGGAAGGTTAGCATAGGCACCACTGTGACCACAAATGCAAGTTTTTACAGACGAATCTCCAGCTAGCGTGGCCACAACGAACTCTAGCTCAAGTCCCCTCAAAGCAGTCAACATGACTCATGAAATCGTAATGACATGATTGCAAACAAACCATACCACGGGCAGGGATAGAACCCGCAATCAGAGAGTCTCAAAACTCCAGACCGTCGTGCTAGCCACTGGACCAGCTATGGTTTGTTTAAAATCGCGTCATTATGATTTCGTGAGTCATGTTGACAGCTTTGAGAGAACTTGAGCTAGAGTTCGTCACAGCCACGCTAGCTGAAGATTAATCTGTAAAAACTTGCATTTGTGGTTACAGTGGTGCCTATGCTAACCTTCCTATGGTGTAGAAATATACCTAGTTGGACGAATGTTATTGTGGCTAGCTGGTCCAGTGGCTAACGTGACGGTCTGGAGTTTTGGGACTCTCTGATCGCGGGTTCTATCCCCGCCCATGGTATGGTTTGTTTACAATGACAATGTTGTCCCATTTTAGGGCAATTTTAAAGAAATGCCAGAAACAGAGCTCTCTGGAAAGACATTTTATGCGACAGGGGTCCAGTGACTCAAGTTGCTCCTAGTGGCATTAAAAAACAAAGAAAGGAAGTAACCCCAGATAAGGACCTGGTACCTAACATCCTTATGGAAGGGGATTACCCTTCCAAACAATAGTGTACACCTTCATCCTCTCCCCTCCTCCCGTCTTCCATCCACCCAGAAGTCTTCAGTAAAGGTAAGTGTAATGTTATTTTATATATGTATGCACTTGATTTCTCATTGTTTTCTGTATGTAAATCTTTATTTAATTTGAAAAAAAAAATATTTTTGGGTGTCTGGAACAGATTAATATTATTTCCATTATTTCTTATGGGGAAAATGGCTTCGCCATTCGGCAATTTCGTCATTTGGCAGATTCTCTGGAGCAGATTAATCATGAAACTGGGGGTCCACTGTATGTATAAACAAATGGTGTTACCTGTACTACTCAGCCTGCAATTGTTGGAGTGCCTCAGGGTAGTGTCTATGGCCCACTACTCTCATTTACATCAATGTCCTCCCTAATCCAAATCAACTCCTTAAACCAGTTCTGTTTGCAGATGACACTACCTATGTCTTCTCCCACTCAATCCCAGCTATACTTGCAGACACTGTAAACAATGAGCTACAAAAAATATCTACTTGGATGATGGCCAACAAACTCACTTCCAATATAGACAAAACCTACTTCTTGCTGTTTGGAAACAGAGCCTTAAATATCCAACTTAACATATCGACAAATGATTCCCCCATTACAAGACACACTGAGGGTAAATTTCTAGGTCTTCAAATTGACTGTAATCTTAAATTTCAGACTCACATCCAGTATATATTCAAGAAAGTTTCCAAAACAGTATGCATCCTTTCCAAGATATGGTATTATGTACCCCCATACTATGTACACTTTACCACTCTAATATACCCGTACCTCACCTATGGTATTTGTACTTGGGGATCAACCATGGCCAATCACCTTAACCCTTTAATAACCTAACAAAAAGCTGCTGTGCGGATGATCACCAACTCTTGTGTCAGACAACACACCCCACCACTCTTAAACTTACTAAATACAGCGGTACCTCGAATTATGAACTTAATTCATTCCGGAAGGCTGTTCGAGTGCCAATACTGAATGAATTTGTTCCCATAAGGAATAATATAAATTAGATTAGTCTATTTCAAACCCCCAAAAATACACTTACAAAAGCAATTACAAAAATACACTCACATAACTGTTTGAGTTGGGAGCTGTTCAAAACTCGAGGCACCACTGTATACAAAATATACACTCATATTATTGTGCCTACTATATACAGAGAACATTAAAACTCCAATACTAACCCTCTTTTTAAACTTCTCCTTGATAGGTACAACAGAACACACAAGGCACAAAACACTCTTTGACATCCCTCGTCTCTGTCTCACACTATGCAAAAATGCTATGCACATTAACCCTTTCAGGGTTTCGGCCGTACTAGTACGGCTTACGCATCAGGGTTTTTGACGTACTAGTATGCCTAAATTCTAGCGCCCTCAAATCTAGTGAGAGAAAGCCGGTATGCCTACATATGAAAGAATGGGTCTTTGTGGTCAGTGTGCGCAGTATAAAAAAAATTCCTGCAGCAAACAGTGCACAATGAGAAAAAAAAAACTTTAACCGTGTTTTTGGATTAAAACAGCAACTTTGCACTGTATTTTCGTATGGTATTTATTATTTTATTCTAGTTTTCTTGGTCTCAATCTATAGAAGGGAGACATAGTACAGAAATTAAGATGATTTTGACTGGTTTTACAATGAAAAGTACCTTGAAATTGAACTCAAAGTAGCAGAAATGTTCGATTTTTACCAAAGATCGAAAGTAAACAAATCATGCTAATGCATCCAATACACATCAACTGGTGAGTCAAATTCTTTCACAAGTGCGCCAATATTATTTATACCATTTCTACACTAACACAGTAGTCTGCATAACAGTAAATCTTCTATTTTTTGTGAGAATAAAAATTCAAAGTGGAAAGCAAAAGAATGTAAGAGGGGCATTGGGACATGACTAATGAACAGAGGAAATGTCATTTTAGTGCCAGGAATGTCTTTCTTGTTTATTCTGGACCCTGTTTGGAAATTGGCATCTTTTGAAATTTGTGTGAAATTGGAAAAATTACTAAATTCTGACCACTGTATTGGATAATTGAAATTGGTAAATGGGTGTTTCTTGCACTCATTCGATAGAAAAAATGGAGTTCTAGCGAAATAGTTATGATTTTTGTCGATTAGTACATTGGAATTGGCCAAAAATAGGGCTCAAAGTGGGCAAAATTGCCAATGTGTAAACATCGTCGAGACCGCTAACTTCACGAGAGCATAATTCCGTAAGTTTTCCATCAAATTTCATACTTTTGGTGTCATTATGATCAGGAAAAGATTTTCTATCTTTTCATAAGAAAAAAATTTCTTTTTTTTTTAAATTTGGGCAACCCAGAGAACAAGTCTCTGAGAGGGCCTGTTTTACACTGAAAGGCTTAAGGGACCAAAAATCTGGAATTCATTAGTCGAAACAGCATGAGGTCCCCTGCCTACATACAAATTTAGGGCTATGCATAAAAATCATCTCATCTCTCAAAATTAACCAAACCATGTCAAAGCCAGTCATAGCATTAACCAGTTCAAGAAGTGTGTCAAAAGATGTCTGATGAATGTAGCTACAGAAAGGTGCCTGATGAATGTAGCTACAGAAAGGTGCCTGATGAATGTAGCTACAGAAAGGTGCCTGATGAATGTAGCTACAGAAAGGTGCCTGATGAATGTAGCTACAGAAAGGTGCCTGATGAATGTAGCTACAGAAAGGTGCCTGATGAATGTAGCTACAGAAAGGTGCCTGATGAATGTAGCTACAGAAAGGTGCCTGATGAATGTAGCTACAGAAAGGTGCCTGATGAATGTAGCTACAGAAAGGTGCCTGATGAATGTAGCTACAGAAAGGTGCCTGATGAATGTAGCTAAAGAAAGGGAAGGGAATGATTTTTTATTTTTAGCTAACACACGTGTAATTGTACCTTATTCCTAGTATAATGACCCTCGTATTATAGATAGTCTTAATGACCCTCGTGTAGTTGATAGTAGATAGAATAATAATAAGATATTATATTATTATTTATTATTATCACACTGGCCGATTCCCACCAAGGCAGGGTGGCCCGAAAAAGAAAAACTTTCACCATCATTCACTCCATCACTGTCTTGCCAGAAGGGTGCTTTACACTACAGTTTTTAAACTGCAACATTAACACCCCTCCTTCAGAGTGCAGGCACTGTACTTCCCATCTCCAGGACTCAAGTCCGGCCTGCCGGTTTCCCTGAACCCCTTCATAAATGTTACTTTGCTCACACTCCAACAGCACGTCAAGTATTAAAAACCATTCGTCTCCATTCACTCCTATCAAACACGCTCACGCACGCCTGCGTGAGCGTGCGTGCGTAAACGGTTCTCTACACATATGCTGCTATGTATGATAATCTATGTAACTGTATTTGTGTATACCTGAATAAACTTACTTACCAACAGTGTGTTAAACCAGTTTGAAGCAACTCTTCCAAATCATATTATATGACCTCTAGTCTATTAAAACATCTACACATACTTAAAATAGTACTGTTTGCATCATTATTAATTGTACTATTACTTTTAATATTGCTATTATTTATGTACTACATCAAGATTATTAATCTTATCAACTTACAAATTTTGACTATATCGCAGTAGTAATTAGATAAAATAATGAATAATTAAAAATTAACCACTCTTAATCTGTCTAGATTTAACTAGTCTCTGCATCTAACAAATTGCAAAATGTAATTACAATTGTAACCTTTGCAAGGAAATAAATCATTGTGTTTGTCTTGTATATGAGCACAAGTGTGTCACCATAGTCAACATTATTGTTTGTCTTGTATATGAGCACAAGTGTGTCACCATAGTCAACATTATTGTTTTGTTATCTACCAGTAACCTTAAAACATACCTGCTAACTTAAACCTGCTGCTCCCTGAGCACCTAACACTTGTTACTACCTAAGCACCTAACACCTCACACTTGCTGCTTCTTGAGCACCTAACACCTCACACCTGCTTCCGGAGCACCTAAACACCTCACACTTGCTGCTTCTAAGCACCAAACACCTCACACTTGCTATTCCATGAACACCTAACACTTATTGCTTCCTGAGTACCTAACATCTCACACTTGCTGCTTCCTGAGCACCTAACACCTTACATTTACTGCTCCCTGAGCACCTAACACTTGCTGCTTCCCGAGCACCTAACACCTCACACTTGCTACTTCCTGAGCACCTAACACCTTACACTGCTGCTCCCTGAGCACACAACACTTACTGCTTCCCGAGTACCCAACACCTCACACTTGCTGTTACCGGGGCACCTAACACCAAACTAGATGCTCCCTGAGCTCCTAACACTTACTGCTTCCTGAGTACCTAACACCACACTTGCTGCTGCCTGAGCACCTAACACCCCACACTTGCTGCTTACTGAGCACCTAACAACTTACACTTGCTGCTCCCTGAGCACCTAACACTTGCTGCTACCTGAGCCCCTAACACCTCACACTTGTTGCTATGTGAGCACCTAATACCTTATACTTGCTGCTTCTTGAGCACCTAATACCTTATACTTGCTGCTCCCTGAGCACCTACCAGTTTCTGCTTGCTGAGTAAATAACACCTCACACTTGCTGCTTCCTGAGCACCTAACACCTCACACTGGTTGATACCTGAGCACCTAACACCTCACACTTGCTGTTTTCTGAGCACCTAACACCTCGCACTTGCTGCTCCCTGAGCACATAACATTTACTGCTTCTTGAGCACCTAACACCTCACACTTGCTGATCCCTGAGCACCTGATGCTTACTGCTCCCTGAGCACCTAACACCTCACACTTGCTGCTCCCTGAGCACTTAACACCTCACACTTGCTGCTACCTGAGCACCTAACACACTTGCTGCTTCCTGAGCACCTAACACCAGGAGAGTGGTGGAACACCTGGAACGGAACAAGATTATAAATGAAAACCAGCATGGGTTCATGGAAGGCAAATCCTGTGTCACAAACCTTCTGAGTTTTATGACAAGGTAACAGAAGACACGACAGAGAGGGGTGGGTTGACTGCATTTTCCTAGACTGCAGGAAGGCCTTTGACACAGTTCCCCACAAGAGACTAGTGCAGAAGCTGGAGGATCAGGCGCATATAACAGGGAGAGCACTGCAATGGATCAGGGAATACCTGACAGGGAGGCAACAACGAGTCATGGCACGTGAAGAGGTATCACAGTGGGCGCCTGTTACGAGCGGGGTCCCACAGGGGTCAGTTCTAGGACCAGTGCTATTTTTGATATATGTGAACGACATGATGGAAGGAATATACTCTGAAGTGTCCCTATTTGCAGATGATGTGAAGCTGATGAGAAGAATTAAATCGGATGAGGATGAGGGAGGACTGCAAAGAGACCTGGACAGGCTGGACATGTGGTCCAGAAACTGGCTTCTCGAATTCAGCCCTGCCAAATGCAAAGTCATGAAGATTGGGGAGGGGCAAAGAAGACCACAGACAGAGTATAGGCTAGGTGGACAAGACTACAGCCCTCACTCAGGAAAAGACCTTGGGTGACCATAACACTGAGCACATCACCGGAGGCACACATCAAAACCCAAAAAACTGCTGCAGCATACGGATGCCTGGCAAACCTGAGAATAGCGTTCCGATACCTTAATAAGGAATCGTTCAAGACAGTGTGCACTGTGTATGTTAGGCCCATACTGGAGTATGCAGCACCAGTCTGGAACCCCCACCTGGTCAAGCACGTCAAGAAGTTAGAGAAAGTACAAAGGTTTGCAACAAGGCTAGTGTTATTGCTGTTCTTACTGCTGAACAGCGGTTTAGTGCCGATGAAGGTAGCATAGGTAGCAATGATACGGCCGTGGACTAGTTTGGCTTAATTGGGTGGGAGTGAGTAAACAACGGGCAGTGTGAGGGAGTGACCGCAAGCCAGTCCGTGGAGGGGGAGCATTTGTGTACATCAAGTCGGTCGGCCTGGGAGTGAGGAGGGTGGGCTGTGCTTCCCACTGACCTAGGTAGGCCTACAGAGGGCAGCACTGATCCCGCGAAATATGAACTAGTCAGAGCAGACGGCTAGGCTGTGTGCCTGACAGTACAGGCTGTCTACATTGCTGGGCCCACGCACCTCGCATCGTCCCAACGCGACAATACTGGGGGGGCCCATAGGTATAGAGGAATTACACTGCTACCCAGAGAGGGACTGGCTTTCGCTCACTAGTAAATCAAAAATGGACAAAAAAATGCAACAGGCAAACAAAAAACTCTCCCATCCAGGGGAAGAGAAAACTGGTTTGCCCGCGCTGTTTCATCGAGTGGAGAGCCCGGAGACGTCAGCACTGGAACTAAAATTTCTATATACAGGTTGTCCGCAGGGTTTGAACATCAGTTGACCACTCGTCTACTAACGTTGTTGCACCCTCACATCTGCAAACAATGACTGACAGTAGCATTTCCTAAGGTGTGACATGTAACTCAGAGGGCAGCACTGCCCTGACTGTAATACAGTTTTTTTTTTTTTTGGTTATAAAACACTGGTGCACATACGTACAATAATACTATATCCTGGAATTCATTACACTCGGGGTACCCTTCAAAAAGTATTTACATAATTACATGATGTTGTGTCCACCCTGACTCTATTATCGACTAGCTAAAACAATGTGTGTGCATTTTACCCATTTCTGCAAGCAAACAATTAGCATAACTACCTAGGAGTCAGACAAGTCAGTAGGTACGTCAATGTCACAGAAATGGTACTGTTGTCCGGGGTCGAAATCCATAAGTATGGAGCCTTTACTGGGCCGTCTTCCGTACCAGTAGCAGTGGGAGAAGGATAGACGGTTTTGTCCCTAACATTAGTCTGATCGTGGGTTGCAACGCACGCGCCTCCAGTTTTGCTTTCGGCCTGCATATGGTCCACCATACTTCATGGATCAAGGTGGCTTCCTTGATAGTTCCCGTAGCAATCTCCCTCACCTCGAACTTATTGCCACGGAGCTGTCTTTAGGACACGAAAGGACCCACAAACTTTGGACAAGTTTGTGCATACCTGGGGTCTGCACGGGTTGAGCAACATAACTTTGCAACCTGGTTCCACTTTGCTTTCCTTGGCGCGGGCATTGCGCTCAGACGTGACCTATCAGTAGCTTTCATAAGGTTCTCTCGTACCCGCTGGAAGACAAGCTGCGTTGTCCTCATCTTTCCCACACTGGGGTATCATATCGTAATAGGTCTGGGTGGAGTACAAAGCAAAATGAGGTGTCTCACCGATCGAGCTGTTGAGGAGGAATTTAATGTACACTGAACATCTGGGATAGCCTCATCCCATGTAGTACAACTTGGGTTAACGGTTACTCTGAGCACCTCCAGGACTTTGCGATTTGTCGTTCAGCAAGACCATTACTCGCAGGGTGGCGTGGAGCTACTGGCGCTTGATGAATTTTGAATCTGGAGCAAAGATCCTGCATTATGCATTTATAAACTCAGACCCTTGTCTGACAGAAGGACACGTGGGCAAGTATGACGAAGAACAACATGCTCACGGAAAGCACTAGCGACCGTTTCAGCGGTTTTATCAGGAATGGGTACTAATTCACTGTACCGCGTCAATTTAATCTACCATTACAAGCAGGTGTTATTTCCCTTCTCCGAGGTCGAGAAGTTTCGTCAACAGGTCGACAGAAGTTCTCTCCCAGGGCTCCTTTGTAATGGGATACTTTAGAATGGGGTTAGGACCTGTAATGGTACCCTTGTGCTGTAGGCAAACAACACACTGGGTACATGCTTGGCAAATGTCCGCTGCCATCTTAGGCCAGAAAATATTTCATTCGTGCCTGTTTGATAGCTGTCCTTCCCGGGGTGCGCAAACACCTGGGACATTGTGGATCAACCCAAGAGTAGCTGGTATCATGGACTCTGGTATCACCAGTTGGTATACGGTTCTGCCGGGGTCCACCAGCTGTGCAACACGGCACAGTACTCCTTGGTTGACAACCAAATCTTCAGTGGAAGGGGAGACTTGACCTGTAAGTCAACGTCCTCCTTGGTCAGGAAACGAAGGACTGGAGACCACACAGGGTCCTGTCATTGGGCTCTCTCGAGATCCTCAACAGAGAACGAATTGCCGACACTCACGAATGCTATAGTCTCGACGGGGCATCAGCTACAACATTTTGCTTACCTGGGACATAGCAAATTTCAGGGTTGTAGTCATTGAACGTGAGCGACCACCGAGCATGCTTTCCCGAGAGGTTCTTATTCGCAAAAAGGGCCAATAAGGGTAAATGATCTGTATAAATCTTGATAGGATAATGATAGATGATATCCCGAAAATGACTCAGGGCCCAAAACAATGGCTAAAAGCTTCTAGCTCTGTCACTGAATAATTGACTTCCGCTTTAGTAAGAACACGGCTAGCATAGGCAATAGGCTGTTGCTTCCCATTAGATTCCTGTGACAAGACTGCACCAATGAAACTTTGTGGCATCAGTCTTCAAGGTAAATGCCTTGGTGAAATCAGGAATCTAAGGGTTGGGGCTGATGTTAACTTGTTCTTAGAATGACAAAAGCTCTTTCCCTGATCACATGTCCACTCAAAAGGGGCATCCTTCTTGAGTAAGCGTGTCGGGGGTGCAGCAAGGGTGGAGAAACCTGCGGATAAAGGTGCGGTAGAAACCCGCCAGGCATAAAGGACCGGACTGCATCCGCCGTCAGGTCTGGGAATTTCTGCACGGCCGAGATTTTAGACTCGTCCGCTTTATCCATTCTGAGTCACTACGTACCCAGAAATTTATTTCCTTCGGAGGAAATGACATTTGGAGAGCTTTACCTTAAGATTTGCCTGAGCTAGCCTGTCCAATACCCTGTCAAGTTCTCAAGTTGTAAACGGGACATCTTGCGACATGACTATGAGATCATCCAGGTAGACCATGAGCGTGCCCCCTGGGAGGGTACGGAAAATTGGTTCGTCATCAAACGACTAAACGTGATTGGGCTTCCGCGCAAGCTGAAGGGCATCCTCCTGAACGGTAATGACCAGTTGGCATAGAGAAAGCTGTAAAACTCTCTGCTCTCATCATCGAGGGGGATCTGCCGAACCCTTGAAGAAGATCAAAGTTGAAAAGACCTTATTATCGCCGATGTTCTGCAACAGGTCGTTCAGAAATGGCAAGGAAAGCGTCTGGATGGTACATGCATTCATTTCTGTAATCGATAACAGTGTGCCGGGTTTCCCGTCTTTCTTGGGAACCAGAATAAGGGGGGCATTCCACGGGGGAAATGGACTCCTCAATAACTCCATCACGGAGCATCCGTGTAATGAGTTCTTCGGCGAGACTCTTTGCGCATGTGGCAGGCGATACGCAGGACATAAATGGGTTTAGTACCTTTGTCAAGGGAATACGGTTTAGAGATCAGTGGGGTCAAACCCATCGACTCACCATCTAGTGCAACTGCAGAACGTGCACGATTGAGAACCTGGAGAAGTTTTTGGGACCTCTTTAGGATAGTCTGTCAAAGCTAGATCATCTTCCTGCACTGGCGGTGTTGGAAGAGTCAGCAGCAGACTCGCCTGGGAGAACTGCACTCATGAGGAAGTCACTGGGGCTTCACCCTCCACTCTCACCCGGGAGAGGGAATCTGACAGGTCGACAAGTGAGGTATTCTTCCGCAGGGGAAATTCTCGACTATGCATGTTGACAACAAGGACTTGCAACTTACCCGTTGCACTGTTGCAAGGATGGTTCAAGGGAGAGGCCTTGACTCGGCATGTGTCGTTGTCAACCAGCACATGGTCTCCTTCAAAAGCTCTGCTCACGTACACCGAAACAGGAGGTTGAGCGAGTTAGCTGACAAAGTGACGTCATACTTTGTACAAGCAGTAACTCTGCTCGCTGATGCCATGACACGAGTCAGACAGTCGCCCCGCCGACAGGGATACTGCGGCTTTACAACTGCTGGTCTCTACAACACGTCAGAGTTAGAGTGAAGGTTAGACTGGGCGTCCAGACTGGGTTTCACTGGTAACTACGCGCTGATGGCCAGGGGGTTTATGGGCAACGAGCTCTACTACGAGGTCGTCAGGACAAGAGACCGACCCGGGAGAAATTTTGCTATGGAAACCACCGGTTTCCAACGTTCTAAGCAAATGGGGCATACTCTGAGACAGAGTAGCACGTAAATGGATCCTAAGTGCACGCCCCAGAAGGGACATCCCTCCGTTGAATTCCGCTTTCCACTCAGCTGGATCTAAACGGATCCTAAGATCTGCCATGGTTTTGAACCCTAGAGCAGGTCACCATGGAAAACAATACCATCTACGACTAAGAATTTGCGACAGCTTGTGACCCTGGACCACAAATTCTAGCGTTTGCGACCGCGAACCGTCAGCGGATTACCTGAGATTCCTCTCAAGGTCTGAATGGCAGACGGCTCTGTCAACATGGCCGCGTGAAGGCCAATGTCTCGGAAAAAAAGTGGAGCGGACAATGTTAACCACCGAACCCGTATCTAGGAAAAGCTGAACAGGCTTATGGGTGGACAGTGGACTCGATGAGCGTCCACATGGGTTGTCATACCGAGCATGAAAGGGATGACAGGCCGACGAGATCCCCGGAGTCACAGCTGCTCGAGGCTCGACACTTGTTGACGAGGCTCGACCTGGAAGGTACGGTACGAGTCCGGCAACAACGTCAAGACACTCTGTTCCTCACTGTCGGGAAGCGTATCACTGCCCAGGCGGCGAATGCATTGCGGACAGGGACGGAATACAGCGACTCCGACAGGGTTACTATGTCTTTCGCTGGTTTTGCGGACGCGCCTCTTCCCCCGAACTAGTGGAAGGGCTTCTACGAGCATGTGCATTGCGTGACGACTGCTTGCTTCACTCAGCTGACAGCATACTTTGCAGCTTGTTACACTCATGGGAGGTATGACTGGAAGTATTGTGGTACATACAGACTCCCTCGCGAGGCTGAGCATGGGGACGGTGACGGTTACCTTGATACTGAGCGTGGGGACGGTTACGGTTTCTTTGATACTGAGTGTGGGGACGGTTACGGTTACTGGGATACTGAGCGTGGGGACTGTGACGGTTACTTTGCGGGGACTTAGGTTTGTAACACTCCGATCGGTAGTGCCCCGTTTGCACAGTTGAAACAAGTCACTACACGCTTAGCTGGTGAGGTTGGGGTGGTGTCTGCTGGCGGGCGTTTCGCCCCGGTCCAGGAAGTCGATGACTGCCTTTTTGTATGAGACTGACTGTTGTTACTGTGGTCAATATTTTTACTTAGGCGCGTGTTAGTGGGGCTGGGGTTAGAAACTTTGTGGGCTGGCTGTCTGACAGCAGCAGCAAAAGTGACTTCCGGCTGCGACCGCGGGGTCACTGTGGACGGCGCCGGAAGGAAAGGTAGGGGGTCATCGCAAAGCGGCAACCTTGCCTTGCTCGGAAGGCGGCTTGAGGGGTCGATGGGGATCAATGCCCCCAGGACGTCGTGCTGAGGGCCCAGTCCTAGCGCATCATGGCAACCCAGAGGTTAGGGGCGGCATCCCTCCGCATGATGCCGACAGCCAGCATGGGATGATGTCTTTAGCAGCAATACGGCCATCACCATCCACCCACTTTGTGGAGTTGATGGCATCGTAAAATCCGTGGCGGCTTGCTCGAACCGGCAAACGCAAGCCAGGGGGGTTTCTTGCGGTATGACATTCGGCCAAGACGCTGGTAACGATGTCAATGTAATGGCGTTGGCGACTACGCCCAAAATAACGCCTAAATTCCTCCTTAAGTTCATCCCAAGATGAATCTTACAAACGCGCTTGAGCTGCACAAAGGCACCTATATCACCCTGGGTAGATCCACTGCTGCAACAGCAGCAGAATGTACTGTGTATCCGTTGACTATCAAATAGAGCCTGAAAAGTCGTCTCGACTGACTGCAGCATGCTCTAAAACTATTTGAACGACCCTCAAAAATAAGGGTCGGGTATGGACGATGAGCCGGCCCACTGGTGGTCGAAGGCTTGAGCCACAAGTTGACCAACTGTCGCTGGGGCTTCGATGCCTGCCGCGTGTTCACGCTGGCTGAAGCACCATTGCTGGCACCAGCAGAAAACTGTACTAACGGCATGGCCACTGCGTGTCTTAGTCATGACGTCAATTGTTCAAATGCAATAAGGTCACGAAGAGGGTAAACAGTCAGAGCAAGAAATGTATGCACTGGCTACAATTCAAAACAGAGTCAAAGAGAACTCAGCACCCACAGTACCCAGGTAAACTGCTTAGTGATAGAAATAATTGAGCAAAACAACAATAAAAAGGGAAAAAGTGGTACACTCTGAACCCCAAAATAAGAGATGTATGCAAGTGAATGTACTACAGGGAAGTGCACAAAATGAAGCTAAGGATAGTCAATAAATTTTACCAGGAATCTGGCAACAAAATTTTTTGAAAAGGAGTTGAAACTGAAACACTGGTAGCAAAAATTGCACAAAAATCAAAAAAAATCAGGTACTACACAACACTAAACTGTGCTGCAAGCACAGTTTAAAAAGATTGCGGGTGCTAGCAGTTGCAAATTGAAACGCAATAAAAAAAAGGTAATTCACTTGCACAAGGGAAGTTGGCACAGAAAAGATATCAGAGTATGGAATAGTGCCAAAAATCACAGAAAAAAAAATACACTGTATCCAGAGTGAGTACACAACGGGCAGTGTGAGGGAGTGACCGCAAGCCAGTCCGTGGAGGGGGAGCACTTGTGTACGTCAAGTAGGTCGGCCTCGGAGTGAGAGAGGGTGGACTGTGCTTCCCACTGACCTAGGTAGGCCTACAGAGAGCAGCACTGAATGCCGCGAAATATGAACTAGTCAGAGCAACGGCTAGGCTGTGTGCTCTGACAGTACAGGCTGTCTACACTAGCCCCAGAGCTCGGGGGAATGTCGTAGAGGAAAGGTTGAGGGAATCAGACTGACGACACTGGAGGACAGAAGGGTCAGGGGAGACAGATAACGATATACAAGATACTGCAGGGAATAGAAAAGGGTGGACAGAGATAGGATGTTCCAGAGAGGGGACTCAGAAACAAGGGGTCACAACTGGAAGCTGAAGACTCAAGACAAGTCACAGGGACGTTAGGAAGCATTTCTTCAGTCATAGAGTTGCCAGGAAGTGGAATAGCCTAGTATGTGAAGTGTGGAGGCAGGAACCATACATAGTTTTAAGAAGAGGTATGACAAAGCTCAGGAAAAAGAGAGGGAGAGGACTAGTAGCGATCAGTGAAGAGGTGGGGCCAGGAGCTGAGTCTCGACCCCTGCAACCACAATTGGTGAGTACAAATTTGGTGATACACTAGGATCAAATGAAAGACCTGAAAACAATGAAGGAGCTACGACATATTTCAGAGACTCCAACAGACAACTACAGTGGCAAGGAACAGCTGAGCGGGAAAGACAGTCCACTGAGCATAGGGGCTGCAGCAAGGGTAGGGATTGAAGACAGGAACATTTCAATGGAAGGAACTAAAACACCTTTAGAGGATACAAAGGGAGACACAGTGGGACGAGAAGTGGGAGAGGTCAGTGTTTGTCTAGGGCTCCAAGAAGTTGAAAGGGAAACCTATGATGAAAGAAATCAGGGGTAGAAGAAAGCAATCGAAGGCATCATGAAAGCAATACGTGAAGAAGACATGATTCAGGTGACAAATTTTCGGAGAATTGGGTGGTTTGAGAGTGGAAGGAAATGGCCTGTCAAAGTAATTTTCAAGGCAGAATCAGCTTGAACCAGGATCCTGCAGAAGAAAGCACGACTGAGGGACAATCCAGAGTACTGGAGAGTGTACCTCGTTCACGACAGAACACAAGAAGAAAGGACGATACTGAGAGGGTGCAAAGACGAAAGGAGGAATGAGATGCATTGATGAAGATGAGCAGAACCCAGACTCAGGTGGAAGGGCAAACACACCTTACAGAAACATCCGCAGAAGGACTTCAGCCACAACAACCCCAAAGCAACTGAACAATCTAAACAAAACTCACACACTATTCCCTCTGCCCCCACCCCCCACCTGTACAGCAGCCCCCTATGGGCACTCTGCTCCCACCCATCACAAACCCCCATTGGCCACCTCCAGGGCTCCTGCTCCAGCAACTCCAATATTCTCCCCCATGACCACCATGATAGATAAGAAGCTGAAGGTGTGGTACACGAACTCAGATGAGAAGTCCCCAGACATCATAGCAGTCACAGAAATGAAACTCACTGAGACAAAAACAGACACAGTCTTCCTACCAGGATATCAGATCCTGAAGAAAGACAGGAGCAGAGGGGAAGGAGGGGTTGCAATGCTCATAAAATACTGATGGGATTTTGAGGAAATTGAAGGCATGGGTGAGATTGGAGAAAGGGACTACATACAGTCGCAGGTACAATTTAGTCTGGGGAACATAAGGTAGTCATTGCAGTGATGTATAACCCACCACAGAACTGCAGGAGGCCAAGAGAGGAATACGAAGAGAACAACAAAGCAATGGTGGACGCACTGGGTGAGGTGGCATGAAGAGCTCAATCTTGCAGAGCAAAGTTACTGGTTATGGGTGATTTCAATCACAGGGAGATCGACGGGAAAAACCTGGAGCCTCACGGGGGTCCTGACACATGGAGAGCCAAGATAATGGATGAGGTACTGGAAAATGTCATGCATCAACACGTAGGGACACTACCAGAGAGAGAGGGGAGGATGAACCAGCAAGGCTGGATATTACAACCCAGAGTTCCAAAGGCTTGTTATCCTAGGTGTAAAGGGAGCAAAATAAACACAGCAGAAAAACTTTTGACTTGTATTATCCTTCACCAATTTAGAACAGATGTACACTATATACACTATGTACAACAATAGGTATTAGTGCACTCCACGGTAAGCAAGGCAGAACAGAAGCCACTAGAGAGCAGACTGTGCTTCAACCAGCTCTAGAATGGGAACGACAAGGGCAGATAGGTGAGTGGTACCCATAACACCTCTGCAATTGCCAAAACCATCTTCTCATTGGCTGGAACCTGGGTACATGATTGAATGACAGGGCCCCCATCATCAACCCTTAGTATCTGGTTCACTAGTTGGGGAGATAGCCTTTTAATGAGGGTGTGTATATGTACCGAATAAAGGTTACGTACTCTTTGCATGCCACACCCCAACCCCGAGAGGGCTCAGGATTAGGCTCCCACCTCCCATTGGTAACCGTGCCGCCACGGCACCATATAATGGGACTGCTTTTCCTCTCAACCATCCAACTCTTAGATAGAGCTCAGCTTTATTTGCGACAAAAAGCTAAACCCTAAACTCAGAGCGAGACAGCAGACAGTTGGGCTAGCAAAGATCCAAAGTGCGGGAGGATGGTATCCCGCACTCCCTCACTAAAAAAAAAAAAAGCCCACACCAGGGGATAAAAAAAAAAATCTTGAAAGGGGCTACCACAGGTCCCTAGCACCCTAACATAATATATAATTATAATTATGAGTTTCAGACTCTTGATAAAGAGTCTGCCAACTTATTTTCTTTGCCGGCAATAAGTAAATTTTAACAGAATAAGGTTGTAGTCATAGACTCCATCTCATGAGCCTCGTATTGTGTTCTTAATGGCTTGGAGATATACTAGGGGTTGTGGTCCACTATAGACAGTGACCACCTGCGAAGTCTGGCCCACATAAACACATCAAAGTGCTCCACAAGCCAGTACCAGTGCGAGGGCTTCTTTTCGATAGTAGAGTAAGCCCTCTGGTGCGGCTGGAACTTCAGTGAGAAGAAGGCTACAAGCTGCAACTCCTCGTCCCTGTTTTGCAACAGTACTACCCCAACCCCAGACTCACAAGCATCAACCTGTAATGAGAAAGGTTTGGAGATGTCTGGAGACAAAAGAATGGGTGCAGTATACAATAACCTTTTGCTTTAGTAAAAGAATTTTGACATTCTGGGGTCCAATTAAAGGGAACTTTTGACTGGTAAGAGAGGTAAGAGGTGCTACAATATCTGAAATTTTTTTACAGAATCTTCAGTAAAATTCTATCATGCCTAGGAAACACTGAAGAGATTTCCTATCATGGGGAACAAGATAATCTTTAATGGCAAGAACTTTAGCAAATTTAGGAGCAACTTTGCCACTACCAACTTCATGGCCTAGAAAAGTAACAGTGGTCTGGCCAAAGGAAGACTTACATAAATTAACAGTTAAATGGGAACTCTCAAAGTTCTCAAAGAGAGCCTTAAGTCTAAATAGGTGTTGATCCCAAGTATTGGACACCACTACGATATCATCCAGGCATGCTGCCGTGCCTTCAAGTCCTTTAATAGCCTGATGGATAAGTTTCTGGAATGAAGAGGGGGAATTTTTCATTCCGAAGGAGGTAACTGTGTATATTGATAATGACCTCCTGGAATTACAAAGACAGAGATTTCCTTCACCTTATCCGTCAAAGGTACCTGATAGTAACCTTTAAGGAGATCTAACTTTGACACAAAAGTAGCCGTACCCACAAGGTCGATTACGTCATCTAGACGAGGAAGAGGGTAAGCATCTGTGAGTGTGACCTCATTCATCTTACGGTAGTCTGTACACATACGAAAACCTCCATCAGCTTTTTTAACAAGGATGCACAGTGAAGCCCATGGACTAGATGACTCCTCCACTAACCCATGCTCTAACAGAAATTCTACCTCCTGCTGAAGTAGCTTCTGCTTTTCAGGATTAACTCTGTAGGGGGAGAGTTTAATAGGTTTAGAGTTTCCCCACATCTACATCACGATAACCTAACGTACATTTTTTCAGCACATCCGAAAAGATATCAGGGTATGACTGTAGAAGCACAGTTAAACTTGTTGCTTGAGTTTCAGATAGCCCCACCATTAAAGGGCTAGGGTCCTTGAGGAGGACAGTTTGGAAGCTTGGCATTAATTTCAGAAATAGAGTGCAAAGAGTCAGAGTCATCCTCAGAGGTAGAGGACAGAGTCATTACTGGGATTTTTATCTGGTGTATGAAAAGATTTTAATTGATTAATGTGGTAAGTTTTAGTTTTTGAGGTCTTATCAAGGGAGATACCACATAATTTATTTACAATCTGCATATGTCCTGTAAATCTAGCTTTCAAGGTGTGGCCAGGTATAGGTTTCCTGTACCAACACCTTGTCTCTTGGATGGAAGGAGTAGAATTGCGCATTTCTGTCATATCTCTGTTTCATCTTATTTTGAGCTGCCTTTACGTTAGTCTTGGCTAACTGAAGTGCCACCTGCAACCTTGAAGACGGTTGTAGAGTGTTGAGCTAACGTCTTCTCCCATTCTTGAGCACCCGAAAAGGACCTTGTATATTGTGCCCAAAGATCAGCTCAAACGGACTGTACCCGGTAGACTCCTGCACAGCTTCTCTTATTGAAAACAGCAACAAAGGTAGTGATTCATCCCAGTCTGTAGGAAAATGCATGCAAAAAGTTCTCATCATGGTTTTTAACGTCTGATGGAATCTTTCCAAGGCGCTTTGGGGCTGAGGATGATAGGCAGTGGATAAGTTGTGGATTATCCCTAACTTAGTTGATGCTTCCCAGAATGCTTGGGCAGTGAAGTTCATACCTTGATCACTTTGAATATTTTTAGGAATGTCAAAAAAAGAAAAAAATTTGGGTTTAAAAGCCTTGGGGATGGCTTTGAAATTAAAACTGCCAGGGGAATTGCTCGGGGGTATTATTATTTATCCAAAATTGGAAAAATAAATTGTTTTCCCGTTTTGCCCTGGGTGGGGGGATCTACACAATCTATAATTAACTGCAAAAGGTTCCCTCAGCAGGTATAGGCTGAGAGGTGCGGGTTTTAAATAAAAGTCCCAGGTTTTCCCCAACTTTGCTGACATTCTTGGCAACACTGGATATGATTCTTCACATCCTCCTTTAAATTTTTGGCAATAAAAAATTTTTTTGGATTTTTTAAAAATGTTTCAGTAATTTCTGGTGACTTCCTAATGAAATATTTTGAGCTATTTCAATATTTAGGTCTAAACTTGTTTGGGAACCCCTAACCGTCTGACATTCCTGCCCCCCTTTCCTTTACCACTTTGTGCAGATCAATGTCATTTTTAAATTTATTTTGACCAATGATCCAAATGGATTTCCCATGCTGCTGAAAAACGAAATTTAAAGAGAGTCCTTTGTTGTTCCTCCCGGAAGGACGTCCCTTGGGATGGAAAAAGAGATATCTGGGGAATCCTGCAATCCTGGATAGGAAAGCTTGATCTGGATCTGTTCACTTTAAATTTCGAGGCCCCGGAGTTTTTTCATAAAACAAAAATTGGGTATCCCAGATCAGAGTTTTTCCCAAGGATAGGTCGCTTTTTCACCGACAAAACCCTTTATGTTGCCTGAGTTATGGGGAACTCGGAGAAGAAAAAATCATTAGGGTTCAGGCATCACTAGGGGTGGTTATGTTATTACCCCGTAATAACGTGGCTCTTTATGGGGAATCCCCTTGGAAAACCCCCAGTCAATATCCGCTATTTTGAAATGTACATAAATTCTATGCAAGGGGACGAAAATATTGCTCCTCCAAAAAGCTTTCCAGAAAAACAGAGAATTTAAGGAGGTTTTCTTTGAAAGGGGAAATAACCCCCTCTCTTTAATGAGAAATTTGCCCCAGAAATCTCAAAGTTCTGATTTAGTTTTTTTTTTGAGTCACCCGAAGGGAAATATGATGGGGACAGTAATAAGGGGCCACCCCTTTTTCCTACTTCTTTAGGACTTTTGCTAGGAATTTAAGTTTTTTCCCGTGGGTTTGGTTTGGGGGGCATTTGGGGACGGATGTGCCTACTTTATTACAAAAAGAAGAGACGCAGGTTGCCCTTAACCCCTCTGACGTTGAAGGTTCGCTCTGGGGGTGTCCTCGGGTACTGTTGTCTAGTTGACCTTTTTGGGGGTGGTTTGCCTCTCCCAGGTGGCCATAAGTTAATAGCGTGGCTCACCAAGTAACTTAGTTGCTGATGTAGACGTTCCCCTCCGGTGGGACTCTCCCCAAAGGGTTGGGGATCTTGCTCTGCCCGGTGTTGAAAAAAGAGATGGGACCCTCGGACAAGGGGCGGTTAGTTTCAAAGGTTAAGCCACCTGGCTGCCTCCAAAGCAATGGTCAATCATGATCCTGGAAAGACTAACCTTGGCCCACAGACTCAGCAGGTTGTCAACCAGAATAAGCTGCACGAGATCATTGAAGGTAGCAACACCACTTGCTTTATCCCAGCGGGTAAAAGCTTTGGTCTGCTGTCGCCAAAAATCAACAAGGGATTGACCAAGCTGTCGTCTGCCTAATTTAAAACGACTTTCTGTACTTAACTGGGATACACGTACATGCTCCGAAAACTGTGGTCTTCACTACTTTATAATTGGAAAAATCAGTGTCATTTAACACTGACATAAATTCCTGAGCCTTGCCAAAAATGCTGTGTGAACCAAAGACCCCCAAATGCTGTTCCGGCCACCTCAAGGCTCGAGCCTGATTTTCGAAAGTTTCGAAAAAAAATTCTGGTTCTGCCTCACTAAAGAGGGGAACAAACTGTACTGCTTTCTGTAAACTAAAGTAATTTAAAAACTAAACTGCCTTTTTTTTCCCCTATCAAACTCTTCCTTGGCAAATGCCCTCTTTTCCCTAGTCTGCTAAAGATTGATTTTTGCCAACTCAAGTGCCAACGCAGCTGATTCGCTTTCAGACAACCCTGCTGCACGAGACTTGCAATTTTGCTCTGTTGAGTATCATTTTCCTCCTGTGAGTACCTTGGAGTTTTATTCCTGGCTCCCGTAGAGGGAGAAGACTTATTCCCATCTCCTCTTCCTGAAGTTTTGTCGGTGATCAGTGTATGCAGTTGTGCAGCTGTGAGTGTGCGTTCGTAATCAATGCCAATGGAACGAGCAATTTGCCAACAACGCTGTATGGACAATTTAGGCAAGTTAAATAAAGTGTATGCCGACACCAGACATCTGACTCGTCAGGTGGCATACCCCAATGTATAAGTTATTTGCTATGCACAGTATGATTGCAGAATACCCCAACATAACATGTTAAATTGCAGGATACATTTAGCTATGGGACAATACAACTGCAGAATACACACATACGCTGCAAAGGCAGATACACAAAAGCAAAGCTGACTGCAAAATCTTCACACAAGATTGACCGTTAGCGAAGCTAGCACACCGAACAAGCTAGCAGCGAGTTGTTGAATGAAACATACAATAGCAAGGCTGACCCCAAAACAAGGCAATTGACATACTAAGTTTTTAAAGCGTTGGCAAAGCTAATGCAATGCCAGACAGCAAGCTACACAATGCTCCTGCTTCCCCGCATCACCCTAGGGGTCAACCCCTGCTCTAAGGCCAGCTCCAGCTCTCCCCGACAGGCCATTTATTACAACCCAGGACTCCCAAAGGCCTGTTATCCTGCGTGTAAAAGGAGCAAAATAAACACAGCAGAAAAACTTTTTGACTTATATTATCCTTCACCAATTTGAACAGAAGAATGTACACTATATACACTATGTACAATAATAGGTATTAGTGCACTCCATGGTAAGCAAGGCAGAATAGAAGCCACTAGAGAGCAGACCACGCTTCAACCGGCTCTAGAATGGGAATGACAAGGGCAGACAGGTGAATGGTACTCACAATACCTCTGCGATTGCCAAAACCATCTTCTCATTGGCTGGAACCTGGGTACTGATTGAATGACAGGGCCCCATCATCAACCCTTAGTATCTGGTTCACTGGTTGGGGGACATAGCCTTTCAATGAGGGTGCGAACATGCGCTGAATAAAGGTTACGTACTCTCTGCATGCCACACTGGACCTTGTGTTCACCCTGAGCAGTTCAGACATTGAGTACATCACATATGAGAGCCCCTTGGAGCTAGCGATCACGTGGTTCTGGGTTTTGATTACATAGTAGAGTTACAAGTGGAGAGGGTAACAGGAGTTGATTGAGAAAAGCCAAACTATAAAAGGGGGAACCACACAGGTATGAGGAACTTCCTGCGGGAGGTTAAGTGGGACAGAGAACTGGTAGGAAAGTCAGTAAATGAAATGATGGAATATGTAACAACAAAATGCAAGAAGGCTGAGGAAAGGTTTGTTTCCAAGGGCAACAGAATTAATGGGAAGACCAAAGCAAGTCCTTGGTTTACCTGAAGGTGTAGGGAGGCAAAAACTAAGTGCATTAGAGAATGGAAGAGGTACAGAAGGCAAAGGACCCAGGAAAATAAGATCAGTCGAAGAGCCAGAAACGTGTATGCACAGATAAGGAGGGAGGCCCAGCGACAGTACGAAAACGACATAGCATCGGAAGTTAAGTCTGACCTGAAACTGCTGTATAGCCACATTAGCAGAAAGACAACTGTCAAAGACCAGGTGATCAGGCTGAGGAAAGAAGGTGGGGAACTCACAAGAAACGATCAAGAGGTATGCGAGGAGCTCAACACAAGATTTAAGGAAGTATTCACAGTGGAGACAGGAAGGGCTCTGGGAAGACAGGACAGAGGGGGACACCAACAGGGAATACACCAACAAGTGCTGGATGACATACACACAACTGAGCAGGAGGTGAAGAAGCTATGTGACCTTGATACCTCAAAGGCCATGGGACGGAATAACATCTCTCTGTGGGTCATTAGAGAGGGAGCAGAAATGCTCTGTGTGCCATTAAGCACAATCTTCAACACATCCCTTGAAACTGGGCAACTACCTGAGGTATGGAAGATGGCAAATGTAGTTCCCATTTTTAAAAAAGGGGACAGAAAAGAGGTACTAAACTACAGACCAGTGTCACTGACATGTGTAGTATGCAAAGTCATGGAGAAGATTATCAGGAGGAGAGTGGTGGAGCACCTGGAATGGAACAAAAATATAAATGACAACCAGCATGGTTTCATGGAAGGCAAATCCTGTGCAACACAAACCTTCTGGAGTTTTATGATAAAGTAACAGAAGCAAAAGACAAGAGAGAAAGGTGGGTTGATTGCATCTTCTTGGACTGCAAGAAGGCCTTCAACGCAGTTCCTCACAAGAGATTAGTGCAGAAACTAGAGGATCAGGTGTGTATAACAGGAAGGGCACTTCAATAGATCAGAGAATACCTGACAGGGAAGCAACAACCCTGCCAAATACAAAGTCATGAAGATTGGAGAAGGGCAAAGAAGACTGCAGACAGAGTACAAGCTAGGTGGCTAACGACTGCAAACGTCACTCAAGGAGAAAGATCTTGGCATGAGTATAACACCAAGCATGTCTCTGGAAGCACACATCAACCAGATAACTGCTGCAGCCTGTGGGCGCCGGGCAAACCTGAGATTAGCATTCCAATACCTAAGTAAGGAATCCTTCAAGACACTGTACACCATGTACATCAGGCCCATACTGGAGTATGCCGCACCAGTCTGGAACACGCACCAGGTGAAGCACGTTAAGAAATTAGAGAAAGTGGAAAGGTTTGCGACAAGGATAGTTCCAGAGCTAAGGAGAATGTCCTATGAAGAAAGGTTAAGGGAAATCGGCCTGACGACACTGGAGGACAGGAGGGTTAGGGGAGACATGATAACGACATACAAAATACTGCATGGAATAGACACGGTGGAAAGAGACAGAATGTTCCAGAGAGGGGACACAGACACAAGGGGTCACTCTTGGAAGCTGAAGACTCAGATGAGTCACAGGGATGTTAAGAAGCATTCCTGCACCTAACATTTGCTGCTTCCTGAGCACCTAACACCTACTTACTGCTTCCTGAGCACCTAACACCTCACATTTATTGCCACCTGAGCACCTAACACCTCACACTTGGCGTGTCATGAGGACCTAACACCTCACACTTGGTGTGTCTTGAGGACCTAACACCTCACACACTCAACACCTGCTCCTTCCTGGGCACTTCATGCACTCAACACCTGAGCACCTAACTCCTCAAGCACTCAGCACCTAACACCTCACACACTCAACACCTGTTGCTTCCTCAACACTTCACACACTCAAGCCTGCTGTTTCCTGAGCACCTCACACACTCTACACCTGCTGCATCCTAAGCACGTCACACTCAACATTTGCTGCATCCTGAGCACCTCACACACTCAAAATCTGCTGCATCCTAAGCACCTCACACACTCAAGACCTGCTGCATCCTGAGTACCTCACACACTCAACACCAGCTGCATCCTGAGCACCTCACACACTCAACACCTCCTGCATCCTGAGCACTTCACAATCAACACATGCTGCTTCCTAAGCACCTCACACACTCAACACCTGCTGCATCCTAAGCACCTCACACTCAACACCTGCTGCATCCTGAGCACCTCACACACACTCAAAACTTGCTGCATCCTAAGCACCTCACACTCAACACCTGCTGCTTCCTGAGCACCTCATACACTCAACACCTGCTGCTTCCTGAGCACCTCACACACTCAACACCTGCTGCTTCCTGAGCACCTCACACACTCAACACCTGCTGCTTCCTGAACACCTCACACTCAACACATGCTGTATCCTGAGCACCTCACACTCAACACCTGCTGCTTCCTGATCACCTCACACATTCAACACCTGCTGCTTCCTAAGCACCTCACACACTCAACACCTGCTGCATCCTAAGCACCTCACACTCAACACCTGCTGCATCCTGAGCACCTCACACACTCAAAGCTTGCTGCATCCTAAGCACCTCACACTCAACACCTGCTCCTTCCTGAGCACCTCATACACTTAACACCTGCTGCTTCCTGAGCACCTCACACACTCAACACCTGCTGCTTCCTGAGCACCTCACACTCAACACATGCTGTCTCCTGAGCACCTCACACACTCAACACCTGCTGCTTCCTGATCACCTCACACATTCAACACCTGCTGCTTCCTGATCACCTGACACACTCAAGACCTGCTGTTTCCTGAGCACCTCACACACTCAACACATGCTGTTTCATGAGCACCTACCCCACTCTACACCTGTTGGTTTCTGAGCACCTCACACTCAACCCCTGCTGCTTCCTGAGCACCTCAGACACTCAACACCTGCTTCTTCCTGAGCACCTCACACACTCAACACCTGCTCCTTCCTGAGCACCTCATACACTCAACACCTGCTGCTCCCTGAGCACCTCACACTCAACACCTGCTGCTTCCTGAGCACCTCACACACTCAACACCTGCTGCATCCTGAGCACCTCACACACTCAACACCTGCTGCTTCCCGAGGATCTCACACACTCAACACCTGCTGCTTCCTGAGCAGCACACACACTCAACACTTGCTGCTTCCTGAGCACCTCACACACTCAATGCCTGCTGCTCCCTAAGCACCTCACTCAACATATGCTGCATCCTGAGCACCCCACACACTCAACACCTGCTGCTTCCTGAGCAGCACACACACTCAACACTTGCTGCTTCCTGAGCACCTCACACACTCAATGCCTGCTGCTCCTAAGCACCTCACTCAACATATGCTGCATCCTGAGCACCCCACACACTCAACACCTGCTGCTTCCTGAGCACCTCACACACTCAACACCTGCTGTATCCTGATCACCTCACACACTCAACACCTGTTGCTTCCTGAGCACCTCACACACTCAACACCCGCTGCATCCTGAGCACCTCACACACTCAACACCAGACGCTTCCTGAGCACCTCACACACTCAACACCTGCTGCTTCCTTAGCACCTCACACACTCAACACCTGCTGCATCCTGAGCACCTTACACAGTCAACACCTGCTGCATCCTGAGCACCTCACACAGTCATCACCTGCTGCATCCTGAGCACCTCACACACTGAACACCTGCTGCATCCTGAGCACCTCACACAGTCAACACCTGCTGCATCCTGAGCACCTCACACACTCAACACCTGCTGCATCCTGAGCACCTCACACACTCAACACCTGCTGCATCCTGAGCACCTCACACACTCAACACCTGCTGCTTCCTGAGCACCTCACACACTCAACACAAGCTGCTTCCTAAACATCTCACACACTCAACACCTGCTGTTTCCTGAGCACCTCACACACTCAACACCTGCTGCTTCCCGAGGACCTCACACACTCAACACCTGCTGCTTCCTGAGCAGCACACACACTCAACACTTGCTGCTTCCTGAGCACCTCACACACTCAATGCCTGCTGCTCCCTAAGCACCTCACTCAACATATGCTGCATCCTGAGCACCCCACACACTCAACACCTGCTGCTTCCTGAGCACCTCACACACTCAACACCTGCTGTATCCTGATCACCTCACACACTCAACACCTGCTGCTTCCTGAGCACCTCACACACTCAACACCCGCTGCATCCTGAGCACCTCACACACTCAACACCAGATGCTTCCTGAGCACCTCACACACTCAACACCTGCTGCTTCCTGAGCACCTCACCCACTTAACACCTGCTGCATCCTGAGCACCTCACACTCAACACCTGCTGCATCCTGAGCACCTCATACACTCAACACCTGCTGCTTCATGAGCACCACACACACTCAACACATGCTGCTTCCTGAGCACCTCACACACTCAACACTTGCTGCTTCCTGAGCACCTCACACTCAACACTTTATGCATCCTGAGCATCTCACACAATACCTGCTTCATCCTGAGCACCTCACACTCAACACCTGCTGCATCCTAAGCACCTCACACACTCAACACCTGCTGCATCCTGAGCACCTCACACAATCATCACCTGCTGCATCCTGAGCACCTCACACTCAACACCTGCTGCATCCTGAGCACCTTACACAGCCAACACCTGCTGCATCCTGAGCACCTCACACAGTCAACACCTGCTGCATCCTGAGCACCTCACGCACTCAACACCTACTGCATCCTGAGCACCTCACACAGTCAACACCTGCTGCATCCTGAGACCTCACACACTAAAACACCTCCTGCTTCCTGAGCACCTCCCACTCAACACCTGCTCCATCCTGAGCACCTCACACACTCAACACCTGCTGCTTCCTGAGCACCTCACACATTCAACACCTACTGCTTCCTGAGCACCTCACACACTCAACACCTACTGCTTCCTGAGCACCTCACACACTCAACACCTACTGCTTCCTGAGCACCTCACACACTCAACACTTGCTGCTTCCTGAGCACCTCACACACTCAACACATGCTGCTTCCTGAGCACCTCACACAGTCAACACCTGCTGCATCCTGAGCACCTCACACACTCAACACATGCTGCTTCCTGAGCACCTCACACAGTCAACACCTGCTGCATCCTGAGCACCTCACACACTCAACACATGCTGCTTCCTGAGCACCTCACACAGTCAACACCTGCTGCATCCTGAGCACCTCACACACTCAACACCTTCTGCTTCCTGAGCACCTCACACACTCAACACCTACTGCTTCCTGAGCACCTCACACACTCAACACCTGCTGCTTCCTGAGCACCTCACACACTCAACACATGCTGCTTCCTGAGCACCTCACACACTCAACACCTTCTGCTTCATGAGCACCTCACACACTCAACACCTACTGCTTCCTGAGCACCTCACACACTCAACACCTGCTGCTTCCTGAGCACCTCACACACTCAACACTTGCTGCTTCCTGAGCACCTCACACTCAACACTTTATGCATCCTGAGCATCTCACACAATACCTGCTTCATCCTGAGCACCTCACACTCAACACCTGCTGCATCCTGAGCACCTCACACACTCAACACCTGCTGCATCCTGAGCACCTCACACAATCATCACCTGCTGCATCCTGAGCACCTCACACTCAACACCTGCTGCATCCTGAGCACCTCACACAGTCAACACCTGCTGCATCCTGAGCACCTCACACACTCAACACCTGCCGCTTCCTGAGCACCTCACACACTCAACACCTGCTGCATCCTGAGCACCTCACACAGTCAACACCTGCTGCTTCCTGAGCACCACACACACTCAACACATGCTGCTTCCTGAGCACCTCACACACTCAACACCTGCTGCATCCTGAGCACTCAGCCCAACCCCTGTTCTTCTGAGCACCACACACTCAACACCTGCTGCTTCCTGAGCACCTCACACACTCAACACCTGCCGCTTCCTGAGCACTTCACACTCAACACCTGCCGCTTCCTGAGCACCTCACACACTCAACACCTGCTGCTTCCTGAGCACCTCACACACTCAACACCCGCTGCATCCTGAGCACCTTACACACTCAACACCAGATGCTTCCTGAGCACCTCACACACTCAACACCTGCTGCTTCCTGAGCACCTCACACACTCAACACCTGCTGCATAATGAGCACCTTACACACTCAACACCTGCTGCATCCTGAGCACTTCACACACTCAACACCTGCTGCTTCCTGAGCACCTCACACACTCAACACCTACTGCTTCCTGAGCACCTCACACACTCAACAGCTACTGCTTCCTGAGCACCTCACACACTCAACACCTGCCGCTTCCTGAGCACCTCACACACTCAACACCTGCCACTACCTGAGCACCTCACACACTCAACACCTGCCGCTTCCTGAGCACCTCACACACTCAACACCTGCTGCATCCTGAGCACCTCACACACTCAACACCTGCTGCATCCTGAGCACCTCACACACTCAACACCTGCCGCTTCCTGAGCACCTCACTCACCTCTGTTCAAGATGCAAGTGCAAGTGCAATAAGTACATTATGTAAATATCTTCCAAGCTCCGTACTTTTCTCCAACTACCAGAGCTACCAATGCTCCTATGATGACCTAGTTACAAGCAAAACTGCACTACCCAACGTAGCACCCAGAATGACCAAAGATTACCAACAGTGAAACCTACAAATCGAAAAAATAGAGATCAAAGGAAGACTGCAAACAAACCGAAAGCAACACCCCGCTGCCAGCCGAACAACGTAACCCTAAGCTTTGTATGCTACAACTTCTTCTTAACTACAACAATTCCTGTAGTATTATGAGGCGCAATCTAAGAGGAAACAGCACCAAGGCCAGCAAGAAAACACCGAAAAATCAACCCATTCAAAAAAGTGTAGTCAGGAGGACGCCAGCCCAGCAACCACCCCACTCACCACCACTCAAGGCCACACCACAACAATAACAACAAGAAAACCATACCCCCGGCCGGGATTGAACCCGCGGTCATAGAGTCTCAAAACTCCAGCCCGTCGCGTTAGCCACTAGACCAGCTAGCCACAATAAGATTCATCCAACTAGGTATATTTCTACACCATAGGAAAGTTAGCACAGGCACCTCTGTGACCACAAATGCAAGTTTTTACAGACGAATCTCCAGCTAGCGTGGCCGTGACGAACTCTAGCTCAAGTCCCTTCACTGCCGTCAACATGACTCAAGAAATCGTTAAAATGACACGATTGCAAATAAACCATAAACCCCCCGGGCCCGGGGTTGAACCCGCGGGCATAGAGTCTCAAAAAATCCCCGCCCGTCGCGTTAGCCACTAGACCGCTAGCCACAATAATTCCCAACAGGTATATTTTACACCTAGGAAAGTTGCCAGGGACCCCTTTTGACCCAAATGCAAGTTTTTTTCAACGAATCTCCAGCTAGCGTGGCCGTGACGAACTCTAGCTCAAGTCCCTTCACTGCGTAAACGATCAAGAAACGTAATGACACGATTGCAAAAAAACCCAAACCCCCCGGCCCGGGATTGAACCCGCGGCATGAGTCTAAAAACCCAGCCCGTGGGTTCACTAACCCTAGCCAAAAAAAGTTCACCCAACTAGGTTTTTTTCTACACCATAGGAAAGTTAGCCAGGCACCTCTGTGACCAAAAATGCAAGTTTTTTACAGAGAATCTCCACTAGCGTGGCCGTGCGAACTCTAGCTCAAGTCCCTTCACTGCCGAAAAACAGACTCAAGAAATGTAATGCCACGATTGCAAAAAACCATCCCCCCGGCGGGTTTGAACCCGCGGTCATAGAGCCAAAAACTCCAGCCCGTCGCGTTAGCCATAGACCGTGCACATAAATTCATCCAACTAGGTAATTTCTACACCTAGGAAAGTTAGCAAGGCCCCTCTGTGACCACAAATGCAAGTTTTTACAGACAAATCTGCTAGCGTGGCCGTGACGAACTCTAGCTACCCCTTCACTCCGTAAAGATCAAAAAATCGTATGACACATTGCAAAAAAACCCTACCCCGGCCCGGGTTTTGAACCCCGGTATAGACCCAAAAAACTCCACCCCGCGCGTTAGCCACTAGCCAGTGCCACAATAAGATTCATCCAAAATAGGTATATTTCTACCCCATGGGAAATTTCCAGGCACCTCATGACCGCGGGTTCAATCCGGCGGGGGGATGGTTTTTTTGCAATCGGTCTTTCGATTTCTGGTATTTTGACGGCAGTGAAGGGACTTGAGCTAGAGTTCGTCACGGCCACGCTAGTGGGATTCGTCGAAAAAAACTTGCATTTGTGGTACAGAGGTGCCTGTGCAAACTTTCCTAGGTGTAAAAAATATCCCTGTTGGATGAATTTTTGTGGCTACTGGTCTAGTGGCAAACGCGAGGGGCGGGAGTTTTGAGACTTATGACCGGGTTCAATCCCGGCCGGGGGTATGGTTTATTTGAAATCGTGTCATTACGATTTTTGAGTCTGTTGACGGCAGTGAAGGGATTGAGCTAGAGTTCGTCACGGCCAGCAGCTGGAGATTCGTCTGAAAAAATTTGCATTTGTGGTCACAGGGTGCCTGTGCAAATTTCCTATGGTGAGAAATATACCTATTTGGGAAATGAATCTTATTGGGTAGCGGTTTTATGGCTAACGCGGGGGCTGGAGTTTTGAGACCTATGACCGGGGGGTTCAACCCGGCCGGGGGTATGGTTTATTTAAATCGTGTCATTACGATTTTTTGAGTCATGTTGACGGCAGGAAGGATTGAGCTGGGTTCGTCAGGGGCCAGTTGGAATTCGTCTGAAAAAAAATTTGCATTTGTGGTCACAGAGGTGCCTGTGCTAACTTTCCTATGGTGTAGAAATATACCTATTGGAAAAATCTTTTTGTGGCTACTGGTCTAGGGTAACGCGACGGGCGGGTTTTGAGACTCTATGCCCGCGGGTTCAATCCGGGGGCCGGGGGTATTTTTTATTTGCAATCGTTCATTACGTTTTCTTGGTATGTTGACGGCATGAGGGATTTGAGCTAGGTTCGTCACGGCCACGCTAGGGGAGATTCTCTGTAAAAACTTGCTTTTGGGGCAAGAGGTCCCTGTGCTAACTTTCCTATGGTGAAAATATCCTATTGGTTTGAATCTTTTTGTGGCAGTTTATGGCTAACGCGACGGCGGAGTTTTGAGCTTTGACCGCGGGTTCAATCCCGGCCGGGGGTATGGTTTATTTGCTTTCGTGTATTACGATTTCTTGAGTAAATAACACAAGCTGGTCCCACCATCCATCCTCCCCTCTTTTCCCCCGGGATTAAACCTCCAAGGTCTTCAGGTTGCCCAACGCCCAGTCCCCTAAAGTCATGATCTCCAATTTAGTTATTGAAAATTGAATCTTCGAGAGCATAAAAAAACAAACACCAGGATGAAAAACTCGAAAACAAAACCCTCAGTCTTGAAAAAAATTTTATCGACACAGGAATGACTAACTGTGGAAAAAGACCACCCAAACAGTCTTGAAAACTTCCCCAACAAAAATACTTTTAAAAACAAAGGTGAAAAAGCAGTAAAAAATGGAAGAAAACTTAGAAAACCAGTTCATGAACTTTGCTCCCCAAAAAGATAAAAGGGAACAAGATAAACTACGGACGAGTAA
>NC_069484.1:6514646-6534780 GCF_026875155.1 Cherax quadricarinatus | reverse complement strand
GTACTGTCGCTGGGCCTCCCTCCTTATCTGTGCATACACGTTTCTGGCTCTTCGACTGATCTTATTTTCCTGGGTCCTTTGCCTTCTGTACCTCTTCCATTCTCTAATGCACTTAGTTTTTGCCTCCCTACACCTTCAGGTAAACCAAGGACTTGCTTTGGTCTTCCCATTAATTCTGTTGCCCTTGGAAACAAACCTTTCCTCAGCCTTCTTGCATTTTGTTGTTACATATTCCATCATTTCATTTACTGACTTTCCTACCAGTTCTCTGTCCCACTTAACCTCCCGCAGGAAGTTCCTCATACCTGTGTGGTTCCCCCTTTTATAGTTTGGCTTTTCTCAATCAACTCCTGTTACCCTCTCCACTTGTAACTCTACTATGTAATCAAAACCCAGAACCACGTGATCGCTAGCTCCAAGGGGCCTCTCATATGTGATGTACTCAATGTCTGAACTGCTCAGGGTGAACACAAGGTCCAGTGTGGCATGCAGAGAGTACGTAACCTTTATTCAGCGCATGTTCGCACCCTCATTGAAAGGCTATGTCCCCCAACCAGTGAACCAGATACTAAGGGTTGATGATGGGGCCCTGTCATTCAATCAGTACCCAGGTTCCAGCCAATGAGAAGATGGTTTTGGCAATCGCAGAGGTATTGTGAGTACCATTCACCTGTCTGCCCTTGTCATTCCCATTCTAGAGCCGGTTGAAGCGTGGTCTGCTCTCTAGTGGCTTCTATTCTGCCTTGCTTACCATGGAGTGCACTAATACCTATTATTGTACATAGTGTATATAGTGTACATTCTTCTGTTCTAAATTGGTGAAGGATAATATAAGTCAAAAAGTTTTTCTGCTGTGTTTATTTTGCTCCTTTTACACGCAGGATAACAGGCCTTTGGGAGTCCTGGGTTGTAATATATGGCCTGTCTGGGAGAGCTGGAGCTGGCCTTAGAGCATGGGTTGAGCCTAGGGTGATGCTGGAAGCAGGAGCATTGTGTAGCTTGCTGTCTGGCATTGCATTAGCTTTGCCAACGCTTTACAAACTTAGTATGTCAATTGCCTTGCTTTGGTCAGCCTTGCTATTGTATGATCATTCAACAACTCGCTGCTAGCTTGTTCGGTGTGCTAGCTTCGCTACGGTCAATCTTGTGTGAAGATTTTGCAGTCAGCTTTGCTATTGTGTATCTGCCTTGCAGGCGTATGTGTGTATTCTGCAGTTGTATTGTGCATAGCTAAATGTATCCTGCAATTAACATGTTATGTTGGGGTATTCTGCAATCATACTGTGCATAGCAAATAACTTATACATTGGGGTATGCCACCTAGACGAGTCAGATGTCTGGTGTCGGCATACACTTTATTTAACTTGCCTAAATTGTCCATACAGCGTTGTTGGCAAATTGCTCGTTCCATTGGCATTGATTACGAACGCACACTCACAGCTGCACAACTGCATACACTGATCACCGACAAACTTCAGGAAGAGGAGATGGCACATAAGTCTTCTCCCTCTACGGGAGCCAGGAATAAAACTCCAAGGTACTCACAGGAGGAAAATGATACATCAACAGAGCAAAATTGCAAGTCTCGTGCAGCAGGGTTGTCTGAAAGCGAATCAGCTGCGTTGGCACTTGAGTTGGCAAAAATCAATCTTGAGCAGACTAGGGAACAGAGGGCATTTGCCAAGGAAGAGTTTGATAGGGGAAAAAAAAGGCAGTTTAGTTGTAAATTACTTTAGTTTACAGAAAGCAGTACAGTTTGTTCCCCTCTTCAGTGAGGCAGAACCAGAATTTTTTTTCGAAACTTTCGAAAATCAGGCTCGAGCCTTGAGGTGGCCGGAACAGCATTGGGCGTCTTTGGTTCACACAGCATTGTTTGGCAAGGCTCAGGAATTTATGTCAGTGTTAAATGACACTGATTTTTCCAATTATAAAGTAGTGAAGACCACAGTTTTCGGAGCATGTACGTGTATCCCAGTTAAGTACAGAAAGTCGTTTAAATTAGGCAGACGACAGCTTGGTCAATCCCTTGTTGATTTTGTGCGACAGCAGACCAAAGCTTTTACCAGCTGGTATAAAGCAAGTGGTGTTGCTACCTTCAATGATCTCGTGCAGCTTATTCTGGTTGACAACCTGCTGGAGTCTGTGGGACCATAGGTTAGTCTTTCTGCAGGATCATGATTGACCATTGCTTTGGAGGCAGCCAGGTTGGCTTATACCTTTGAAACTAACCGCTCCTTGTCCGAGTGGTCCCATCTCTCTTTTCAACAGCCTGGCATGAGCAGAGATCGCCAACCTTGGAGGATGAAGTGCCAGCCGGAGGGAGAACGTCTACATCAGCCAACTAAGTTACTTGGTGAGCCACGCTACTTAACTTATGGTCCACCTGGTGAGAGGCAAACCACTCAACATGGTGCAACTAGACAACAGTATCCAGAGAGACACCAGCCAGAGCGACACCAGTTGCAACGTCAGCAGGGAGTTAAGGGCAAGCCTGTCGTCTGCTTCTTCTGTAATAAAGTAGGTCACATCCGTCCCAACTGCCCCCACAAACCACAACCCACTGGGAAAATCTATAATATTCCTAGCAACATGTCCCTGAAAGAAGTAGAGAAAGGGATGGCCCCTTATTACTGTCAGAGTCATATTTCCCTTCAGGATGACTCAAAAACAACTGAAGTCAGAACCTTTAGAGATACTGGAGCATATTGCTCACTTATAAGAGAGGGATTATTACCCCTTTCAAAGAACACCTCCTTACAATTCTCTGTTTTGCTGGAAGCATTTGGAGGAGCAATATTTTCTGTCCCCTTGCATAGAATTTATGTACAGTGCAAATATTATGCTGGATACTTGACTGTGGGTGTATCCAAGGGATTCCCCATGAAAGATGCCACGTTATTACTGGGTAATAACATAACCACCGCTAGTGTATGTCCTGAACCCATAATGATTAATTCTTCTCCGGAGTTGGCCATAACTCAGGCAACATCCCAAGGTTTGTCTGGTGAAAATGCTGACCTATCCTTGGACAACTCTGATCTCGGATAGCCAATTTGTTTTATGAGGAAAACTGGCCAGGGCCTCGTAAATTAAGTGAACAGATCCAGATCAAGCTTTCCTATTCCAGGATTGCAGGATTGCCAGATATCTCTGTTTCCATGCCCAAGGGACTGTCCTTCCGGGAGGAACAACGAAAGGACTCTTCTTTGAATTTCGCTTTTCAGGCAGCTATGGGTAAATCCATTTTGGATCATCTGGTCAAATATAAATTTAAAAATGACTATTTGATCTGCACTAAGAGTGGTAAGGAGATAGAGGGCAGGCAACTGTCAGACAGGTTAGTGGTTCCAACAAAGTTTAGACCTCAAATATTGAATATAGCTCATAATACTTCATTAGGAAGTCACCTAGAAATTACTGAAACATTATATAAAATCACAAAAGAATTTTATTGGCCAAAATTAAGGCAGGATGTGAAGAATCATATCCAGTGTTGCCAAGAATGTCAGCAAGTTGGGAAACCTGGACATTCCATTAAACCTGCACCTCTCCAGCCTATACCTGCTGATGGAGAACCTTTTGCAGATTTAATTATAGATTGTGTAGATCCACTACCTAGGTCAAAGTCTGGAAATCAGTATTTATTTACCATTATGGATAGAGTAACTAGATACCCTGAAGCAATTCCCATGTGCAGTATTAATACTAAAGCCATCCTCAAGGCTTTAACCAGATTTATTTCTTGTTTTGACATTCCTAAAACTATTCAAAGTGATCAAGGTATGAACTTCACTGCCCAAGCATTCTGGGAAGCATCAACTAAGTTAGGGATAATCCACAACTTATCCACTGCCTATCATCCTCAGCCCCAAAGCGCCTTGGAAAGATTCCATCAGACGTTAAAAACCATGATGAGAACTTTTTGCATGCATTTTCCTACAGACTGGGATGAATCACTACCTTTGTTGCTGTTTTCAATAAGAGAAGCTGTGCAGGAGTCTACCGGGTACAGTCCGTTTGAGCTGATCTTTGGGCACAATATACAAGGTCCTTTTCGGGTGCTCAAGAATGGGAGAAGACGTTAGCTCAACACTCTACAACCCGTCTTCAAGGTTGCAGGTGGCACTTCAGTTAGCCAAGACTAACGTAAAGGCAGCTCAAAATAAGATGAAACAGAGATATGACAGAAATGCGCAATTCTACTCCTTCCATCCAAGAGACAAGGTGTTGGTACAGGAACCTATACCTGGCCACACCTTGAAAGCTAGATTTACAGGACATATGCAGATTGTAAATAAATTATGTGGTATCTCCCCTTGATAAGACCTCAAAAACTAAAACTTACCACATTAATCAATTAAAATCTTTTCATACACCAGATAAAATCCCAGTAATGACTCTGTCCTCTACCTCTGAGGATGACTCTGACTCTTTGCACTCTATTTCTGAAATTAATGCCAAGCTTCCAAACTGTCCTCCTCAAGGACCCTAGCCCTTTAATGGTGGGGCTATCTGAAACTCAAGCAACAAGTTTAACTGTGCTTCTACAGTCATACCCTGATATCTTTTCGGATGTGCTGAAAAAATGTACGTTAGGTTATCGTGATGTAGATGTGGGAAACTCTAAACCTATTAAACTCTCCCCCTACAGAGTTAATCCTGAAAAGCAGAAGCTACTTCAGCAGGAGGTAGAATTTCTGTTAGAGCATGGGTTAGTGGAGGAGTCATCTAGTCCATGGGCTTCACTGTGCATCCTTGTTAAAAAAGCTGATGGAGGTTTTCGTATGTGTACAGACTACCGTAAGATGAATGAGGTCACACTCACAGATGCTTACCCTCTTCCTCGTCTAGATGACGTAATCGACCTTGTGGGTACGGCTACTTTTGTGTCAAAGTTAGATCTCCTTAAAGGTTACTATCAGGTACCTTTGACGGATAAGGTGAAGGAAATCTCTGTCTTTGTAATTCCAGGAGGTCATTATCAATATACACAGTTACCTCCTTCGGAATGAAAAATTCCCCCTCTTCATTCCAGAAACTTATCCATCAGGCTATTAAAGGACTTGAAGGCACGGCAGCATGCCTGGATGATATCGTAGTGGTGTCCAATACTTGGGATCAACACCTATTTAGACTTAAGGCTCTCTTTGAGAACTTTGAGAGTTCCCATTTAACTGTTAATTTATGTAAGTCTTCCTTTGGCCAGACCACTGTTACTTTTCTAGGCCATGAAGTTGGTAGTGGCAAAGTTGCTCCTAAATTTGCTAAAGTTCTTGCCATTAAAGATTATCTTGTTCCCCATGATAGGAAATCTCTTCAGTGTTTCCTAGGCATGATAGAATTTTACTGAAGATTCTGTAAAAAAATTTCAGATATTGTAGCACCTCTTACCTCTCTTACCAGTCAAAAAGTTCCCTTTAATTGGACCCCAGAATGTCAAAATTCTTTTACTAAAGCAAAAAGGTTATTGTATACTGCACCCATTCTTTTGTCTCCAGACATCTCCAAACCTTTCTCATTACAGGTTGATGCTTGTGAGTCTGGGGTTGGGGTAGTACTGTTGCAAAACAGGGACGAGGAGTTGCAGCTTGTAGCCTTCTTCTCACTGAAGTTCCAGCCGCACCAGAGGGCTTACTCTACTATCGAAAAAGAAGCCCTCGCACTGGTACTGGCTTTGGAGCACTTTGATGTGTTTATGTGGGCCAGACTTCGCAGGTGGTCACTGTCTATAGTGACCACAACCCTCTAGTATATCTCCAAGCCATTAAGAACCACAATACGAGGCTCATGAGATGGAGTCTATGACTACAACCTTATTCTGTTAAAATCTTACTTATTGCCGGCAAAGAAAATAAGTTGGCAGACTCTTTATCAAGAGTCTGAAACTCATAATTATAATTATATATTATGTTAGGGTGCTAGGGACCTGTGGTAGCCCCTTTCAAGATTTTTTTTTATCCCCTGGTGTGGGCTTTTTTTTTTTTTAGTGAGGGAGTGCGGGATACCATCCTCCCGCACTTTGGATCTTTGCTAGCCCAACTGTCTGCTGTCTCGCTCTGAGTTTAGGGTTTAGCTTTTTGTCGCAAATAAAGCTGAGCTCTATCTAAGAGTTGGATGGTTGAGAGGAAAAGCAGTCCCATTATATGGTGCCGTGGCGGCACGGTTACCAATGGGAGGTGGGAGCCTAATCCTGAGCCCTCTCGGGGTTGGGGTGTGGCATGCAAAGAGTACGTAACCTTTATTCGGTACATATACACACCCTCATTAAAAGGCTATCTCCCCAACTAGTGAACCAGATACTAAGGGTTGATGATGGGGGCCCTGTCATTCAATCAGTACCCAGGTTCCAGCCAATGAGAAGATGGTTTTGGCAATTGCAGAGGTGTTATGGGTACCACTCACCTATCTGCCCTTGTCGTTCCCATTCTAGAGCTGGTTGAAGCACAGTCTGCTCTCTAGTGGCTTCTGTTCTGCCTTGCTTACCGTGGAGTGCACTAATACCTATTGTTGTACATAGTGTATATAGTGTACATCTGTTCTAAATTGGTGAAGGATAATACAAGTCAAAAGTTTTTCTGCTGTGTTTATTTTGCTCCCTTTACACCTAGGATAACAAGCCTTTGGAACTCCTGGGTTGTAATATCCAGCCTTGCTGGTTCATCCTCCCCTCTCTCTCTGGTAGTGTCCCTGACGTGTTGATGCATGACATTTTCCAGTACCTCATCCATTATCTTGGCTCTCCATGTGTCAGGACCCCCGTGAGGCTCCAGGTTTTTCCCGTCGATCTCCCTGTGATTGAAATCACCCATAACCAGTAACTTTGCTCTGCAAGATTGAGCTCTTCATGCCACCTCACCCAGTGCGTCCACCATTGCTTTGTTGTTCTCTTCGTATTCCTCTCTTGGCCTCCTGCAGTTCTGTGGTGGGTTATACATCACTGCAATGACTACCTTATGTTCCCCAGACTAAATTGTACCTGCGACTGTATGTAGTCCCTTTCTCCAATCTCACCCATGCCTTCAATTTCCTCAAAATCCCATCAGTATTTTATGAGCATTGCAACCCCTCCTTCCCCTCTGCTCCTGTCTTTCTTCAGGATCTGATATCCTGGTAGGAAGACTGTGTCTGTTTTTGTCTCAGTGAGTTTCATTTCTGTGACTGCTATGATGTCTGGGGACTTCTCATCTGAGTTCGTGTACCACACCTTCAGCTTCTTATCTATCATGGTGGTCATGGGGGAGAATATTGGAGTTGCTGGAGCAGGAGCCCTGGAGGTGGCCAATGGGGGTTTGTGATGGGTGGGAGCAGAGTGCCCATAGGGGGCTGCTGTACAGGTGGGGGGTGGGGGCAGAGGGAATAGTGTGTGAGTTTTGTTTAGATTGTTCAGTTGCTTTGGGGTTGTTGTGGCTGAAGTCCTTCTGCGGATGTTTCTGTAAGGTGTGTTTGCCCTTCCACCTGAGTCTGGGTTCTGCTCATCTTCATCAATGCATCTCATTCCTCCTTTCGTCTTTGCACCTCTCTCAGTATCGTCCTTTCTTCTTGTGTTCTGTCGTGAACGAGGTACACTCTCCAGTACTCTGGATTGTCCCTCAGTCGTGCTTTCTTCTGCAGGATCCTGGTTCAAGCTGATTCTGCCTTGAAAATTACTTTGACAGGCCATTTCCTTCCACTCTCAAACCACCCAATTCTCCGAAAATTTGTCACCTGAATCATGTCTTCTTCACGTATTGCTTTCATGATGCCTTCGATTGCTTTCTTCTACCCCTGATTTCTTTCATCATAGGTTTCCCTTTCAACTTCTTGGAGCCCATAGACAAACACTGACCTCTCCCACTTCTCGTCCCACTGTGTCTCCCTTTGTATCCTCTGAGGTGTTTTAGTTCCTTCCATTGAAATGTTCCTGTCTTCAATCCCTACCCTTGCTGCAGCCCCTATGCTCAGTGGACTGTCTTTCCCGCTCAGCTGTTCCTTGCCACTGTAGTTGTCTGTTGGAGTCTCTGTATATGTCGTAGCTCCTTCATTGTTTTCAGGTCTTTCATTTGATCCTAGTGTACTCACCTAATTGTACTCACCAATTGTGGTTGCAGGGGTCGAGACTCAGCTCCTGGCCCCACCTCTTCACTGATCGCTACTAGGTCCTCTCCCTCTCTGTTTCCTGAGCTTTGTCATACCTCTTCTTAAAACTATGTATGGTTCCTGCCTCCACCACTTCACATACTAGGCTATTCCACTTCCTGGCAACTCTATGACTGAAGAAATGCTTCCTAACGTCCCTGTGACTTGTCTGAGTCTTCAGCTTCCAGTTGTGACCCCTTGTTTCTGAGTCCCCTCTCTGGAACATCCTATCTCTGTCCACCTTGTCTATTCCCTGCAGTATCTTGTATATCGTTATCATGTCTCCCCTGACCCTTCTGTCCTCCAGTGTCGTCAGTCTGATTTCCCTCAACCTTTCCTCGTACGACATTCCCCTGAGCTCTGGGACTAGTGTAGACAGCCTGTACTGTCAGAGCACACAGCCTAGCCGTCTGCTCTGACTAGTTCATATTTCGCGGCATTCAGTGCTGCTCTCTGTAGGCCTACCTAGGTCAGTGGGAAGCACAGTCCACCCTCTCTCACTCCGAGGCCGACCTACTTGACGTACACAAGTGCTCCCCCTCCACGGACTGGCTTGCGGTCACTCCCTCACACTGCCCGTTGTGTACTCACTCTGGATACAGTGTATTTTTTTTTCTGTGATTTTTGGCACTATTCCATACTCTGATATCTTTTCTGTGCCAACTTCCCTTGTGCAAGTGAATTACCTTTTTTTTATTGCGTTTCAATTTGCAACTGCTAGCACCCGCAATCTTTTTAAACTGTGCTTGCAGCACAGTTTAGTGTTGTGTAGTACCTGATTTATTTTGATTTTTGTGCAATTTTTGCTACCAGTGTTTACAGTTCAACTCCTTTTCATAAAATTTTGTTGCCAGATTCCTGGTGAAATTATTGACTATCCTTAGCTTCATTTTGTGCACTTCCCTGTAGTACATTCACTTGCATACATCTCTTATTTTGTGTTCAGAGTGTACCACTATTTCCCTTTTTATTGTTGTTTTGCTCAAATTATTTCTATCACTAAGCAGTTTACCTAGTACTGTGGTGCTGAGTTCTCTTTGACTCTGTTTTGAATTGTAGCCAGTGCATACCATTTCTTGCTCTGACCTGTTTACCCTCTTCGTGACCTTATTGCATTTGAACAATTGACGTCATGACTAAGACACGCAGTGGCCATGCCGTTAGTACAGATTCTGCTGGTGCCAGCAATGGTGCTTCAGCCAGCGTGAACACGCGGCAGGGCATCGAAGCCCCAGCGACAGTTGGTCAACTTGTGGCTCAAGCCTCGACCACCAGTGGGCCGGCTCATCGTCCATACCCGACCCTTATTTTTGACGGTCGTTCAAATAGTTTAGAGCCATGGCTGCAGTCAGTCGAGACGACTGTTCAGGCTCTATTTGATAGTCCAACGGATACACAGTACATTCGTGCTGCTGTTGCAGCAGTGGATCTCACCCAGGGTGATATAGGTGCCTTTGTGCAGCTCAAGCGCGTTTGTAAGATTCAGTCTTGGGATGAACTTAAGGAGGAATTTAGGCGTTATTTTCGGCGTAGTCGCCAACGCCATTACATTGACATCGTTACCAGCGTCTTGGCCGAATGTCAATACCGGCAAGAAAGCCCCCCTGGCTTGCGTTTGCCGGTTCGAGCAAGCCGCCACGGACTTTACTGATGCCATCAACTCCACTAAGTGGGTGGATGGTGATGGCCGTATTGCTGCTAAAGACATCATCCCCATGCTGGCTGTCGGCATCATGCGGAGGGATGCCGCCCCTAACCTCTGGGTTGCCATTGATGCGCTAGGACTCGGCCCTCAGCACGACGTCCTGGGTGCATATGATGCCATCGACTCGCTCAAGCCGCCTTCCGAGCAAGGCAAGGTTTGCCGCTTTGCGGATGATCCCCTACCCATCCTTCCGGCGCCGTCCACAGTGACCCCGCGGTCGCAGCCGGAAGTCACTTTTGCTGCTGCTGTCAGACAGCCAGCCCACAAAGTTTCTAACCCCAGTCCCACTAACACGCGCCTAAGTAAAAATATTGACCACAGTAACAACAGTCAGTCTCATACAAAAAGGCAGTCATCGACTTCCTGGACCAGGGCGAAACGTCGCCAGCAGACACCACCCCCAACCTCACCAGCTAAGCGTGTAGTGACTTGTTTCAACTGTGGCAAACGAGGGCACTACCGATCGGAGTGTTACAAACCTAAGTCCCCGCAAAGTAACCGTCACAGTCCCCACGCTCAGTATCCCAGTAACCGTAACCGTCCCCACACTCAGTATCAAAGAAACCGTAACCGTCCCCACGCTCAGTATCAAGGTAACCGTCACCGTCCCCATGCTCAGCCTCGCGAGGGAGTCTGTATGTACCACAATACTTCCAGTCATACCTCCCATGAGTGTAACAAGCTGCAAAGTATGCTGTCAGCTGAGTGAAGCAAGCAGTCGTCACGCAATGCACATGCTCGTAGAAGCCCTTCCACTAGTTCGGGGGAAGAGGCGCGTCCGCAAAACCAGCGAAAGACATAGTAACCCTGTCGGAAGTCGCTGTATTCCGTCCCTGTCCGCAATGCATTCGCCGCCTGGGCAGTGATACGCTTGCCGACAGTGAGGAAACAGAGTGTCTTGACGTTGTTGCCGAGACTCGTACCGTACCTTCCAGGTCGAGCCTCGTCAACAAGTGTCGAGCCTCGAGCAGCTGTGACTCGGGGATCTCGTCGGCCTGTCATGCCTTCATGCTCGGTTATGACAACCCATGTGGACCGCTCATCGAGTCCACTGTCCACCATAAGCCTGTTCAGCTTTTCCTAGATACAGGTTCGGTGGTTAACATTGTCCGCTCCACTTTTTTTCCGAGACATTGGCCTTCACGCGGCCATGTTGACAGAGCCGTCTGCCATTCAGACCTTGAGAGGAATCTCAGGTAATCCGCTGACGGTTCGCGGTCGCACAACGCTAGAATTTGTGGTCAGGGTCACAAGCTGTCCGCAAATTCTTAGTCGTAGATGGTATTTGTTTTCCATGGTGACCTGCTCATAGGGTTCAAAACCATGGCAGATCTTAGGATCCGTTTAGATCCAGCTGAGTGGAAAGCGGAATTCAACGGAGTGGATGTGCCCTTCTGGGGCGTGCACTTAGGATCCACTACGTGCTACTCTGTCTCAGAGTATGCACAGTGCTTAGAATCGTTGGAAACCGGTGGTTTCCATAGCACATTCTCCCCGGGGTCGGTCTCTTGTCCTGATCGACCTCGTAGTAGTAGAGCTCGTTGCCCATCACCTCCTGGCCATCAGCGCGTAGTTACCAGTGAAACCCCAGTCTGGGGACGCCCAGTCTAACCTTCACTCTAACTCTGACGCTGTTGTAGAGACCAGCAGTTGTCAAGCCGCAGTATCCCTGTCGGCAGGCGACTGTCTGACTCGTGTCATGGCATCAGCGAGCAGAGTTACTGCTTGTACAAAGTATGACGTCACTTTGTCAGCTAACTCGCTCACTCCTGTTACGGTGTACGTGAGCAGAGCTTTTGAAGGAGACCATGTGCTGGTTGACAACGACACATGCCGAGTCAAGGGCCTCTCCCTTGAACCATCCTTGCACACAGTGCAACGTGGTAAGTTGCAAGTCCTTGTTGTCAACATGCATAGTCGAGAATTTCCCCTGCGGAAGAATACCTCACTTGTCGACCTTGTCAGATTCCCTCTCCCGGTGAGAGTGGAGGGTGAAGCCCCAGCTGACTTCCTCATGAGTGCAGTTCTCCCAGGCGAGTCTGCTGCTGACTCTTCCAACACCCGGCCAGTGCAGGAAGATGATCTAGCTTTGACAGACTATCCTGAAGAGGTCCCAAAACTTCTCCAGGTTCTCAATCGTGCACGTTCTGCAGTTGCACTAGATGGTGAGTCGATGGGTTTGACCCCACTGATCTCTCACCGTATTCCACTTGACAAAGGTACTAAACCCATTTATGTACCTGCGTATCGCCTGCCACATGCGCAAAGAGTCTTCGCCGAAGAACTCATTACACGGATGCTCCGTGATGGAGTTATTGAGGAGTCCACTTCCCCGTGGAATGCTCCCCTTATTCTGGTTCCCAAGAAAGACGGAACCTGGCACACTGTTATCGATTACAGGAAACTGAATGCATGTACCATCCCAGACCGCTTTCCATTGCCATTTCTGAACGACCTGTTGCAGAACATCGGCGATAATAAGGTCTTTTCAACTCTTGATCTTCTTCAAGGGTTCTGGCAGATCCCCCTCGATGATGAGAGCAGAGAGTTGACAGCTTTCTCTATGCCAACTGGTCATTACCAGTTCAGGAGGATGCCCTTCAGCTTGCGCGGAAGCCCAATCACGTTTAGTCGTTTGATGACGACAATTTTCCGTACCCTCCTAGGTGGCACGCTCATGGTCTACCTGGATGATCTCATAGTCATGTCGCAAGATGTCCCGTCACATCTTGAGAAACTTGACAGGGTATTGGACAGGCTAGCTCAGGCAAATCTTAAGGTAAAGCTCTCCAAATGTCATTTCCTCCGGAAGGAAATAAAATTTCTGGGTCACGTAGTGACTCAGAATGGCATAAAGACGGACGAGTCTAAATCTCGGCCGTGCAGAAATTCCCCAGACCCTGACGGCGGATGCAGTCCGGTCCTTCATAGGCCTGGCGGGTTTCTACCGCACCTTTATCGCAGGTTTCTCCACCATTGCTGCACCCCTGACACGCTTACTCAAGAAGGATGCCCCTTTTGAGTGGACATGTGATCAGGAACGAGCTTTTGTCATTCTTAAGAACAAGTTAACATCAGCCCCAACCCTTAGATTCCCTGATTTCACCAAGGCATTTACCTTGAAGACTGATGCCAGCAAAGTTGGCATTGGTGCAGTCTTGTCACAGGAATCTAATGGTAAGCAACAGCCTATTGCCTATGCTAGCCGTGTTCTTACTAAAGCGGAAGTCAATTATTCAGTGACAGAGCTAGAAGCTTTAGCCATTGTATGGGCCCTGAGTCATTTTCGGGATATCATCTATCATTATCCTATCAAGATTTTATACAGTCATTTACCCTTATTGGCCCTTTTTGCGAATAAGAACCTCTCGGGAAAGCATGCTCGGTGGTCGCTCACGTTCAATGACTACAACCCTGAATTTGCTATGTCCCAGGTAAGCAAAATGTTGTAGCTGATGCCCTGTCGAGACATATAGCATTCGTGAGTGTCGGCAATTCGTTCTCTGTTGAGGATCTCGAGAGAGCCAATGACAGGACCTGTGTGGTCTCCAGTCCTTCGTTTCCTGACCAAGGAGGACGTTGACTTACAGGTCAAGTCTCCCGTTCCACTGAAGGATTTGGTTGTCAACCAAGGAGTACTGTGCCGTGTTGCACAGCTGGTGGACCCCGGCAGAACCGTATACCAACTGGTGATACCAGAGTCCATGATACCAGCTACTCTTGGGTTGATCCACAATGTCCCAGGTGTAGCGCACCCCGGGAAGGACAGCAGTATCAAACAGGCACGAATGAAATATTTCTGGCCTAAGATGGCAGCGGACATTGCCAAGCATGTACACCAGTGTGTTGTTTGCCTACAGCACAAGGGTACCATTACAGGTCCTAACCCCATTCTAAAGTATCCATTACAAAGGAGCCCTGGGAGAGAACTTCTGTCGACCTGTTGACGAACTTCTCGACCTCGGAGAAGGGAAATAAGCACCTGCTTGTAATGGTAGATAACTTGACGCGGTACAGTGAATTAGTACCCATTCCTGATAAAACCGCTGAAACGGTCGCTAGTGCTTTCCGTGAGCATGTTGTTCTTCGTCCATACTTGCCCACGTGTCCTTCTGTCAGACAATGGGTCTGAGTTTATAAATGGCATAATGCAGGATCTTTGCTCCAGATTCAACATTCATCAAGCGCCAGTAGCTCCACGCCACCCTGCGAGTAATGGTCTTGCTGAACGTACAAATCGCAAAGTCCTGGAGGTGCTCAGAGTAACGTTAACCAAGTTGTACTACATGGGATGAGGCTATCCCAGATGTTCAGTGTACATTAAATTCCTCCCTCAACAGCTCGATCGGTGAGACACCTCATTTTGCTTTGTACTCCACCTAGACCTACTTACGATACTGATAACCCCAGTGTAGTAAAGATGAGGACAACGCAGCTTGTCTTCCAGCGGGTACGAGAGACCTTATGAAAGCTACTGATAGGTTCACGTCTGAGCGCAATGCCCGCGCCAAGGAAAGCAAAGTGGAACCAGGTTGCAAAGTTATGTTGCTCAACCCAGTGCAGACCCCAGGTATGCACAAACTTGTCCCAAAGTTTGTGGGTCCTTACCGTGTCCTACGACAGCTCCGTGGCAATAAGTTCGAGGTGAGGGAGATTGCTACGGGAACTATCAAGGAAGCCCACCTTGATCACATGAAGTATGTGGACCATATGCAGGCCGAAGCAGAGCTGGAGGCGCGTGCGTTGCAACGCCACGATCAGACTAATGTTAGGGACAAACCGTCTATCCCTTCTCCCACTGCTACTGGTACGGAAGACGGCCCAGTAAGGCTCCATACTTATGGATTGCGACCCAGGACAACAGTACATTTCTGTGACATTGACGTACCTACTGACTTGTCTGACTCCTAGGCTAGTTATGCTAATTGTTTGCTTGCAGAAATGGGTATAAATGCACACACATTGTATAGCTAGTCGATAATAGAGTCAGGGTGGACAACATCATGTAATTATGTAATACTTTTAGAAGGGTACCCAGAGTGTAATGAATTCCATGGATATAGTATTATTGTACGTATGTGCACCAGTGTTTTATAACAAAAGAAAAAAAAAGCCTGTATTACAGTCAGGGCAGTGCTGCCCTCTGAGTTACATGTCACACCTTAGGAAATGCTACTGTCAGTCATTGTTTGCAGATGTGAGGGTGCAACAACGTTAGTAGACGAGTGGTCAACTGATGTTCAGCCCTGCGGACAACCTGTATATAGAAGATTTTAGTTCCAGTGCTGACGTCTCCGGGCTCTCCACTCGATGAAACAGCGCGGGCAAACCAGTTTTCTCTTCCCCTGGATGGGAGAGTTTTTTGTTTGCCTGTTGCATTTTTTTGTCCATTTTTGATTTACTAGTGAGCGAATAGCCAGTCCCTCTCTGGGGTAGCTAGTGTAATTCCTCTATACCTATGGGCCCACCAGTATTGTCGCGTTGGGACGATGCGAGGTGCGTGGCCGAGCAAATGTAGACAGCCTGTACTGTCAGAGCACACAGCCTAGCCGTCTGCTCTGACTAGTTCATATTTCGCGGCATTCAGTGCTGCCCTCTGTAGGCCTACCTAGGTCAGTGGGAAGCACAGCCCACCCTCTCTCACTCCGAGGCCGACCGACTTGATGTACACAAGTGCTCCCCCTCCACGGACTGGCTTGCGGTCACTCCCTCACACTGCCCGTTGTGTACTCACTCCTACCCAATTAAAGCCAAACTAGTCCACGGCCGTATCATTGCTACCTATGCTACCTTCATCGGCACTAAACCGCTGTTCAGCAGTAAGAACAGCAATAACACTAGCCTTGTTGCAAACCTTTGTACTTTCTCTAACTTCTTGACGTGCTTGACCAGGTGTGGGTTCCAGACTGGTGCTGCATACTCCAGTATGGGCCTAACATACACAGTGCACACTGTCTTGAACGATTCCTTATTAAGGTATCGGAACGCTATTCTCAGGTTTGCCAGGCATCCGTATGCTGCAGCAGTTATTTGGTTGATGTGTGCCTCCGGTGATGTGCTCAGTGTTATGGTCACCCCAAGGTCTTTCTCCCTGAGTGAGGGCTGTAGTCTTTGTCCACCTAGCCTATACTCTGTCTGTGGTCTTCTTTGCCCCTCCCCAATCTTCATGACTTTGCATTTGGCAGGGCTGAATTCGAGAAGCCAGTTTCTGGACCACATGTCCAGCCTGTCCAGGTCTCTTTGCAGTCCTCCCTCATCCTCATCCGATTTAATTCTTCTCATCAGCTTCACATCATCTGCAAATAGGGACACTTCAGAGTATATTCCTTCCATCATGTCGTTCACATATATCAAAAATAGCACTGGTCCTAGAACTGACCCCTGTGGGACCCCGCTCGTAACAGGCGCCCACTGTGATACCTCTTCACGTGCCATGACTCGTTGTTGCCTCCCTGTCAGGTATTCCCTGATCCATTGCAGTGCTCTCCTGTTATATGCGCCTGATCCTCCAGCTTCTGCACTAGTCTCTTGTGGGGAACTGTGTCAAAGGCCTTCCTGCAGTCTAGGAAAATGCAGTCAACCCACCCCTCTCTGTCGTGTCTTCTGTTACCTTGTCATAAAACTCAGAAGGTTTGTGACACAGGATTTGCCTTCCATGAACCCATGCTGGTTTTCATTTATAATCTTGTTCCGTTCCAGGTGTTCCACCACTCTCCTGGTGTTAGGTGCTCAGGAAGCAGCAAGTGTGTTAGGTGCTCAGGTAGCAGCAAGTGTGAGGTGTTAAGTGCTCAGGGAGCAGCAAGTGTGAGGTGTTAGGTGCTCAGGGAGCAGTAAGCATCAGGTGCTCAGGGATCAGCAAGTGTGAGGTGTTAGGTGCTCAAGAAGCAGTAAATGTTATGTGCTCAGGGAGCAGCAAGTGCGAGGTGTTAGGTGCTCAGAAACAGCAAGTGTGAGGTGTTAGGTGCTCAGGTATCAACCAGTGTGAGGTGTTAGGTGCTCAGGAAGCAGCAAGTGTGAGGTGTTATTTACTCAGCAAGCAGAAACTGGTAGGTGCTCAGGGAGCAGCAAGTATAAGGTATTAGGTGCTCAAGAAGCAGCAAGTATAAGGTATTAGGTGCTCACATAGCAACAAGTGTGAGGTGTTAGGGGCTCAGGTAGCAGCAAGTGTTAGGTGCTCAGGGAGCAGCAAGTGTAAGTTGTTAGGTGCTCAGTAAGCAGCAAGTGTGGGGTGTTAGGTGCTCAGGCAGCAGCAAGTGTGGTGTTAGGTACTCAGGAAGCAGTAAGTGTTAGGAGCTCAGGGAGCATCTAGTTTGAGGTGTTAGGTGCTCCGGTAACAGCAAGTGTGAGGTGTTGGGTACTCGGGAAGCAGTAAGTGTTGTGTGCTCAGGGAGCAGCACGTGTAAGGTGTTAGGTGCTCAGGAAGTAGCAAGTGTGAGGTGTTAGGTGCTCGGGAAGCAGCAAGTGTTAGGTGCTCAGGGAGCAGTAAATGTAAGGTGTTAGGTGCTCAGGAAGCAGCAAGTGTGAGATGTTAGGTACTCAGGAAGCAATAAGTGTTAGGTGTTCATGGAATAGCAAGTGTGAGGTGTTTGGTGCTTAAGAAGCAGCAAGTGTGAGGTGTTAGGTGCTCCGGAAGCAGGTGTGAGGTGTTAGGTGCTCAAGAAGCAGCAAGTGTGAGGTGTTAGGTGCTTAGGTAGTAACAAGTGTTAGGTGCTCAGGGAGCAGCAGGTTTAAGTTAGCAGGTATGTTTTAAGGTTACTGGTAGATAACAAACAATAATGTTGACTATGGTGACACACTTGTGCTCATATACAAGACAAACAATAATGTTGACTATGGTGACACACTTGTGCTCATATACAAGACAAACACAATGATTTATTTCCTTGCAAAGGTTACAATTGTAATTACATTTTGCAATTTGTTAGATGCAGAGACTAGTTAAATCTAGACAGATTAAGAGTGGTTAATTTTTAATTATTCATTATTTTATCTAATTACTACTGCGATATAGTCAAAATTTGTAAGTTGATAAGATTAATAATCTTGATGTAGTACATAAATAATAGCAATATTAAAAGTAATAGTACAATTAATAATGATGCAAACAGTACTATTTTAAGTATGTGTAGATGTTTTAATAGACTAGAGGTCATATAATATGATTTGGAAGAGTTGCTTCAAACTGGTTTAACACACTGTTGGTAAGTAAGTTTATTCAGGTATACACAAATACAGTTACATAGATTATCATACATAGCAGCATATGTGTAGAGAACCGTTTACGCACGCACGCTCACGCAGGCGTGCGTGAGCGTGTTTGATAGGAGTGAATGGAGACGAATGGTTTTTAATACTTGACGTGCTGTTGGAGTGTGAGCAAAGTAACATTTATGAAGGGGTTCAGGGAAACCGGCAGGCCGGACTTGAGTCCTGGAGATGGGAAGTACAGTGCCTGCACTCTGAAGGAGGGGTGTTAATGTTGCAGTTTAAAAACTGTAGTGTAAAGCACCCTTCTGGCAAGACAGTGATGGAGTGAATGATGGTGAAAGTTTTTCTTTTTCGGGCCACCCTGCCTTGGTGGGAATCGGCCAGTGTGATAATAATAAATAATAATATAATATCTTATTATTATTCTATCTACTATCAACTACACGAGGGTCATTAAGACTATCTATAATACGAGGGTCATTATACTAGGAATAAGGTACAATTACACGTGTGTTAGCTAAAAAATAAAAAATCATTCCCTTCCCTTTCTTTAGCTACATTCATCAGGCACCTTTCTGTAGCTACATTCATCAGGCACCTTTCTGTAGCTACATTCATCAGGCACCTTTCTGTAGCTACATTCATCAGGCACCTTTCTGTAGCTACATTCATCAGGCACCTTTCTGTAGCTACATTCATCAGGCACCTTTCTGTAGCTACATTCATCAGGCACCTTTCTGTAGCTACATTCATCAGGCACCTTTCTGTAGCTACATTCATCAGGCACCTTTCTGTAGCTACATTCATCAGGCACCTTTCTGTAGCTACATTCATCAGGCACCTTTCTGTAGCTACATTCATCAGACATCTTTTGACACACTTCTTGAACTGGTTAATGCTATGACTGGCTTTGACATGGTTTGGTTAATTTTGAGAGATGAGATGATTTTTATGCATAGCCCTAAATTTGTATGTAGGCAGGGGACCTCATGCTGTTTCGACTAATGAATTCCAGATTTTTGGTCCCTTAAGCCTTTCAGTGTAAACAGGCCCTCTCAGAGACTTGTTCTCTGGGTTGCCCAAATTTAAAAAAAAAAAGAAATTTTTTTCTTATGAAAAGATAGAAAATCTTTTCCTGATCATAATGACACCAAAAGTATGAAATTTGATGGAAAACTTACGGAATTATGCTCTCGTGAAGTTAGCGGTCTCGACGATGTTTACACATTGGCAATTTTGCCCACTTTGAGCCCTATTTTTGGCCAATTCCAATGTACTAATCGACAAAAATCATAACTATTTCGCTAGAACTCCATTTTTTCTATCGAATGAGTGCAAGAAACCACCCATTTACCAATTTCAATTATCCAATACAGTGGTCAGAATTTAGTAATTTTTCCAATTTCACACAAATTTCAAAAGATGCCAATTTCCAAACAGGGTCCAGAATAAACAAGAAAGACATTCCTGGCACTAAAATGACATTTCCTCTGTTCATTAGTCATGTCCCAATGCCCCTCTTACATTCTTTTGCTTTCCACTTTGAATTTTTATTCTCACAAAAAATAGAAGATTTACTGTTATGCAGACTACTGTGTTAGTGTAGAAATGGTATAAATAATATTGGCGCACTTGTGAAAGAATATTAGACTCACCAGTTGATGTGTATTGGATGCATAGCATGATTTGTTTACTTTCGATCTTTGGTAAAAATCGAACATTTCTGCTACTTTGAGTTCAATTTCAAGGTACTTTTCATTGTAAAACCAGTCAAAATCATCTTAATTTCTGTACTATGTCTTCCCTTCTATAGATTGAGACCAAGAAAACTAGAATAAAATAATAAATACCATACGAAAATACAGTGCAAAGTTGCTGTTTTAATCCAAAAACACGGTTAAAGTTTTTTTTTTCTCATTGTGCACTGTTTGCTGCAGGAATTTTTTTTATACTGCGCACACTGACCACAAAGACCCATTCTTTCATATGTAGGCATACCGGCTTTCTCTCACTAGATTTGAGGGCGCTAGAATTTAGGCATACTAGTACGTCAAAAACCCTGATGCGTAAGCCGTACTAGTACGGCCGAAACCCTGAAAGGGTTAA
>NC_069484.1:6480969-6514146 GCF_026875155.1 Cherax quadricarinatus | reverse complement strand
AACTTCTACTACCACTACTTCACACCACTGTTTCTACACCAAACTTCAACTACCACTACTTCTACTACCTCTACTTCTACTACCACTACTTCTACTACCACTACTTCTACTACCACTACTTCTACTACCACTACTTCTACTACCACTACTTCTACTACCACTACTTCTACTACCACCACTTCTACTACCACTACTTCTACTACCACCACTTCTACTACCACTACTTCTACTACCACTACTTCTACTACCACTACTACTACTACCACTACTACTACTACCACTACTTCTACTACCACTACTTCTACTACCACTACTTCTACTACCATACTTCTACTACCACTGTTTTCTACTACCACAAACTTCTACTACCACTACTTCTACTACCCCCAAACTTCTACTACCACTATTTTCTACTACCACCACTTCATACAAACCCTATATTTACTACCACTACTTCTACTACCACTACTACTACTACCACTGCTTCTACTACCACTACTTCTACTACCACTACTTCTACTACCACCACTTCTACTACCACCACTTCTACTACCACTACTTCTACTACCACTACTTCTACTACCACTATTAGCATTCCCACTACCACTACTTTTCTTTCCTCTCTTTCTCCCATCCTTGTTCACTTCATCTATATATACTGGCTCATTCTGTCAGTGTTATTTATGGATGGCCCAAGTTGGACTAAAATATCATCATGAGCTTTTCTCTCTCTCTCCTATGTGTGAATTATTTGTATATAGCTATACATATGTATATCATCCACATAATTTGCATAATTACTAACCCCTTTCAGGCAGGATGGTTGTTAAGTATGGTCAAGTAGTATTAGGTCCACCTGGTTGTGGTAAAACTACTTACTGTCAAGCCATGGCATCGTTGCTTCGCAGTGTTGGACGCAAAGTGGCCATAATAAATCTTGGTGAGTAATTATATTTATATTTAGCACAGCTGAGTTCCTTCTAATTTCTTAATAGTTCTTGCCTTTTGTGAAAGGTTTCACAAAGATATTTCAACCATGGAAAAATGGTACCAGGGCAAATGGGGCACAAGAATGCTTGCAGACTATTGTTGGACATTGGCAAAAGATGATTCTTCAGCCCACTATAAGCATCAAGCAGAAAGACAGAGAGTAGGTACAGATTAGTGTTTTAAAACATATTGACATACAGTGGTCCCTCAATAATTGTTAAGCTCGATAGTCGTCCTTTTCGGAAATCGTCGCGTTATTTTAGTCCAAACATTGTCTCGCAAATGGTCGGTTGACTCGCTAATCATCGTTCGTCCTGGACTCGTACTCACGGCTCTGAGCCGCGTCGACCTCCCTTCCCAGCCAGTGTGCCATTGTTTACCAGTGAGCAATGGTCCCCTCACTTGTTCATATGAAATATTTCATAATATTCCATTCATTTTAGTGCTTGCAAGTGCTAAATAAGCTACCATGACTCCAAAGAAAGCTTCTAGTGTTAAGCCTTTGGTAAAAAAGGTGAGAAATACGACTGAATTTAAGAAAAACATCATTGAACAATATAAAAGTGGCGTACATATGGCCAAACTGGCCAGGATGTATAACAAATCCCGTACAACCATATCTTCCGTCGTGGTCTAGAAAAAGGAAATCAAGGAAGCTGTTGTTGCGAAGGGGGCAAATATGCTGACAAAAATGAGATCACCAGTACTCGAAGATGTCGAGAAGTTATTGGTGTGGATAAACAAGAAACAATTAGCAGGAGATAGTCTTATGACGTCGATTATTTGTGAAAAGGCTAGGCAGTTGCATGACGATCTGGTAAAGAAATTGCCTGCAACGAGTACTGATATTTGTGAATTTAAGGCCAGCAAAGGTTGGTTTGAGAGATTTAAGAACCGTAGTGGCATACACTGTGTGATAAGGCATGGTGAGGCTGCCAGTTCAGACAAAATTGCAGCTACAAAATTCGTAAGTGAATTCAAGGAATACATAGAGGCTGAAGGACTGAAACCTGAACAAGTGTTCAATTGTGACGAAACAGGCCTCTTTTGGAAGAAAATGGCAAAGAGGACCTACATTACTCAGGAGGAAAAGGGACTGCCAGGACACAAGCCTATGAAAGACAGGCTGACACTCATGTTCTGTGCTAGTGGGGATTTCAAAGTGAAGCCGTTACTAGTGTACCATTCTGAATATCCCAGAGTGTTCAGGAAAAACAATGTTATGAAGAGTAAATTGTGTGTGTTTTGGAGATCTAATAATAAGGCATGGGTCACGAGGGAAATTTTCATCGTGTGGTTCAATGAAGTGTTTGGCCCTAGTGTGAAGAATTACCTTCTGGAAAAGAAATTGGATCTGAAGTGCCTCCTAGTAATGGACAATGCACCTGCTCATCCTCCAAACTTGGATGACCTTATTCTGAAGGAGTTTGAGTTCATCACAGTAAAGTTCTTGCCCCCGAATACCACTCCTCTCCTCCAGCCCATGGACCACAGGTCATTTCAAACTTAAAAAATTTTACACCAAAAGCAATGTTTGAAAGGTGCTTTAATGTGACCCCCAGACACTCACTTGACTCTAAAGATTTTTGGAAAGAACACTTCAGTATCCTCCATTGCATAAGCTTTTTATAGTAAGGCTTGGGGAGGGAGTGACTACCAGGACTTTGAACTCTGCTTGGAGAAAATTGTGGCCAGATTGTGTCCACAAGAGGGATTTTGAAGGGTTTGTGGCTGACCCTGATGAGCCTATGCCAGTTGTGAACTCTATTGTGGCATTGGGGAGTTCCATGGGGTGGGATGTAAGTTTGGAGGATGTGGAAGAGTTGGTGGAGGACCACAACGAAGAGCTAACCACTGAGGAGCTAAAAGGGCCTCAGCAGGAACAGCAACAGATTGCAGCTCAGAATCTTGCTGCAGAGGAGGAAGAGAGATGGAAGAAGGTACCTTCTTCAGAAATTAAGGAGATTTTTGAAATGTGGGGTAGGATGGAAAGATTTATGGAGAAACATCACTCTGAGAAATATGTTGTAAGCCATATCGACAACTTGTACAGTGACAGAGTCTTGGCCCATTTTAGGGAAGTTTTGAAGAGACGCCAGAAACAGAGCTCTCTGGACACTTTTTTTGCGAGAAAGGACTCAGTGACTCAAGCTGGTCCTAGTGGCATTAAGAAACAGAGAAGAGAAGTAACCCCAGAAAAGGACTTGGTACCTGAGGTGTTGATGGAAGGGGATTCCCCTTCCAAACAGTAACTAATCCAATCTCTCTCCTCCAGTCTTCCATACACTAAGAAGAATCGCCAATAAAGGTAAGTGTTATGCTGTTAATGTTTCATTCATTGTATCCCATTGTATTGTTTATGTACTACATCTATATTTCATGTAAAAAAAATTTTTGTTTTAATACTTCTGGGTGTCAGGAACGGATTAATTGCATTTACATTATTTCTTATGGGGAAAATTTATTCGAAAATCGTCTATTTTGATAATCGTCGCACTTCCAGGAATGGATTAACGACGATAAACGAGGGACTACTGTATATTGTATGTTATAATAAAATATTCAAATATTACATGTCTCGTATCTTTAAATATATAGCCAGTAAGTATTTTTCAAGGTGATACATAGATTCAGGACATGAAAATACTTAAGAATTAACTAACCTCATTCAAGAAGCATACAACTCTTCAAAAGTTGTTGACCAGTGTAATCTGTCTACTGTCACACTCTCCCAACACCAGCTTGAATTTTTTGGTTTTGGTCATTCCTTTGCCACTTCACTTACCCCTTGCACAGGTATTTATCTGATTAGTTCTTTGATCCCTTTCATCATTCTCACTCTCGGAATCAATACCAACACAGCCTCTCTTCACTTAATGACAGAGTTGTGTTCCTAAGACCATGTTTGTAAATGAATTCGTCGCTAAGTGAGGAGCATACTATAATAGTAGTGGGTTTGTGTCAACCATCTTTGATATTGTTTTAAATGTCACCTATGCACCATTTATAACATTTCTGGTATATTTTTAAATGTTTATACAGTAGTGTACTGTATATTGTCATGTACAGAATAGAGGAAATCAGCTCAAATATACATTATTTAGGTATGAATACTGGTCAGAGAGCTCGTCGTAAGTTCGAGTTGTCAGTAAATGAGTACGTTGCTAAGTGAGGAGAGGCTGTATTGTAATCCTCTCTTCTGACGAAGGCAATTAGGTGGTTACCCGTGATCGTGAGGATTACCTCTGCAAAGCTGAAGCCTTGCTCTCTGACTCATTTACCTACAGTTCTTTCGTTTCCAATCCTCTTTATCGCATCGAGAACTTTCAGTAATAAACTTCGAGTTCTTTCCGATCTCTGTCCTCCTGATTTTGACCTTGTCCCTCTCTGCTTTATTTCTATGGTCTTCCTAAAACTCATAAACCTGATATCCCTCTACGTCCCATCATATCCTCTAGAGGCTCTGTCTCTTATTCTCTTGTCCCTTGACTGGCCAAAACTCACACTCCTTTTCTTGGTACTTTTTCTCCTGCTCACCTTCATCACTAAAGATGTCATCGAACGTATTCATCCTCTCCTGACCTGCAAGATGCTCAGTCTTGACGGTGAGTCCCTCTTTCACCAGTGTCCCTCTTGATGGTGATCTTAATTTTCTTGGAGAAATGGCTAATGAAGGATTACTTCATCTCCCTATACCTACTGATGTCTTTCTTGATCTTATTCACTTTTGTGTGAGCTCTAAACTCCCTTTCTTTTCAAAGTAAATTTTATTCTCATGCCTTTGGTGTCTCTGTGAACTTTCCTCTGTCTTGCTAACCATTATATAAGATACTTTTTTTTTTTTTTTTTTTTTTTTTTTTTTTTTTTTTTTTTTTAACAAGGGTTTGAAAAGGGTTTAAGGGCCCCACTTTTTGACAAGCAATTTACAGGTTAAGGTTTCCTAACTTTTTTGGGCAAGCTAAACTGTTACCTACACACTCATTGAAAGTATTTTTTTTTTATGAACATACAAGTAGGGAACAGGATAAGTTGGAGCCATCGTGGGCCACATTTTCTTTGATCAACGACTTATCTCTTACATCATTATCTTTTGAAATGTGTTCCATACCGAGCATCCGGGGTATATATACCAGATGGAGTGATGTTTTTGGAAAATGGGTTTTACCAGCAACTTTTTTTACTTTTGTTTAGGAAAATTTAACTTAGAAAGAATCTCACCCCGCACAGCCCCCCCTCAGCGAGGTTTTTGAGAAGCGTCGAAGTCATTCCCAACGGGCTAAATGATTATAATTTGTAAACAATAAATTTCCCCCTAGGGGTGTTATTTCAAAATTCATTCACTGATTGCGACAAATTACGTGTGTGGACCAAAAGGGTCCCCCATATCCCCGGGGGTTTTATAAAAGTGACTAACTCACGACTTTTTTTTACTCAACTGCGCATCAATAGTATACATATTAAAAACACTTACCGGGGTATTGTTTTGACCCAAATTAACGCCCGGATATCCGTTGAGTTACTGAAAAACGTTCTTTGAAAAATTTCGCACTACACTCTTTTGCCCAACACTCCTTTACACGCCAAAATTGTTCACACAAATCACTAAAAAGTTATCAACTTCCTTTAACCCTTTTGGGGGGTTTTTCTCGTACAGTACGTTTTAAACGCGGGGGGTTTTTTTGACGTACAGTATCAAAAATTCTAGCGCCCTAAAATCTAGGGGAAAAGCGGTAGGCCTTCATAAAAGAATGGTCTATGTGGTCGTGTGCACGTCAAAAAAAAAACCTGCCACACAGTGCAAATGAAAAAAAAAAAAATTTTTTTCCATTTTTTTTTAATAAATCAGCGACTTTGCAGTGTAATTTTCGTAGGATTTATGTTTATTCTAGTTTTCTTGGTTGGTTTTTTTAGAAGGGAAAACATATTACGAAATTGAGATGATTTTTGACGGTTTTACAAGAAAGGTGCCTTAAATTGAGCTCAAAAAAGCAGAAATGTTCGATTTTTTACCAAACTTTTAAAAATAGCAAATCGTGCCAACGTGAAAAAAACGCAAATGGTGATCCCAATATTCTTTCACAATGCAAAACCCAAAAATATTATACCATTTTTTACACTAAAGCGTATCTGCATAACATAAAATTTATATTTTTGGAGAATAAAAAAATTCAAAGGGAAAGCAAAAGAATAAAAGGGGCCTTGAACTGACTAAGACAAAGGGGGGCATTTAGTGCCAGGATTCTTTTTTGTTTTTTTCTGACCCTATTCCGAAAATTGCATCTTTTTTAAATTTGTAAAATTTGGCAAAAATTGCTAAATTCGACCCCTGTACTGGATATTAATTTTTAAAAGGGTGGTTTTTTGCACCCATTCGATAGAAAAAATGGAGTTCTAGCGAAATGTTCATGTTTTTTGTCGACTAGTACAGTGAAATTGGCCGAAAATGGGGCTCAAAGTGGGCAAAATCGCCGATCCGTAAACATCGCCGAGACCGCTAACTTTGCGAGAGCATAATTCCGTAAGTTTTCTATCAAATTTCAAACTTTTGGTGTCGTTATGATCGGGAAAAGATTCTCTATCTTTTCATAAGAGAAAATAATTTTTTTTTTTTTTTAAATTTGGCCGACCCTGAGAACGAGTTTCGGAGAGGGCCTGTCGACCCTCAAAGGGTTAAGTGTTTATCGTGTTTTGTGAGACACTTTGTTCACACTAACGCACAGATCGTTCTTTGTTGGTTATCCTGACGTCAGTGTCACTCAATAGAGTCAAAAGTGATCTGAAGACGTTACAGCACCCCACGCCGTTACTGCCCCCAGCACAAAGGAAAAGCTGACTTAGTACTTTTTGCTTCCTTGCCACTTCCTCCATGAAGCAAAGCAGAATGCTTGATTCTTGCTGTCTTAAGCATAGACAACAATGTACACTATCTTTCCCATATAATAAAGTGGACAGGATTTTCCTTAATTGTCCTGCTAAGGTAAAAAAATGGACTGTCCCCTTATTAAAATACACTTTGCAACACTGGAGTCTTGCAGGAGCGGCGGTCGCTTGACCACACGTTTGCATACTGGTACTGCATCTGGGATCAATTACTCGCTGTACAGTGAACAAGACGCTTGCCCCTTCTGAGAGGGCTGGGCCCCTCAGGGGTGAAAGGGCTGAAAGGGGCTGAAGGGGGCTGATACCCCCCTCCTGGAGAAAATTTTCTCCACACTGGGGGCGGCGGAGTTCGCTGCTGGGAACTATTCATCACTTATCATAATTTTTATTTTCTCACTTTGCCACCAAATGCTGCTTTTCTTTTCTGAACAGCTTTAAACCTGTGGGTTTCTGGAGAATCACTAAATTTTTGTTTTCAACACTGAAATTTAGCGGCACTTTTTTTTATTTTATTGCCCTTATTCCCAAAAAAACCTTTGCTTAAAACATCAACGTCCTGTGTTCCATTTCATCAGGATAAGGCAAAATTTTTTCCCAAGTCATTGGGACCCGGACCATCATTGTCAAAAATAAACCTTTCACCAGGTCTTAAAGGGACTTTGTTTTTCAGGAACAACTCCGTAAATGTTCCTAAATGAGGAATAGTTTCCTCGCCAAATTTCCCCCAAACGTTCAATTACTCTATTAAGGTGTTTGAATTTCTCTGATTTGCTCAGGTTCAATTAAGTGGGACCCTCTAGATTTTTTATCATTCAGGGGAGGAACGGGTTTGAGCCTTCTTCCAGGGAGTAAATAGGGATTTTAACACTTCAAAATTTGTCCAGACTTTGGGTAACAAATTAGAGTCTGTTTTGACTCTATTTTCTTTTTCAGTCACAAAGTACGGAATTCTTCTAAGGATTTTTCTACAATGAAGAGTCTTCCTTAAGCAACTTTTTTAATGCCGATCATTTTTTCATAAAACCCCCAGCCATGGGGGATTTAGGAGGAATGTATCTCCAAAGCACCTCTTGATTCAGCATCTGTTTACTTCTGGTTTATCAAAGATCTTGCTTATACAGTGGACCCCCCCCCGGTTAACAACTTTTTTTCATTCCAGTATATGTTCAGGTGCCATACGACCGAATTTGTTTTCCCATTTAAGGGAAAATTGTGAATAATTAGTCCATTTTAGACCCCCAAACAACACTACAAACGCACTTACATAAATACACTTACATAATTTGGGGCGCTTCGGGGGTTTTCGTTAAAAACGGGGGGTCCACTTAAAAGCACACCAGCAACAAAGTTCGTTGCATTATCTGAAACATCAGCGGGGGCATGCCCTTCTGGCTGCAAAACCCTTTTGAATAATTTGATAAAGGTTTCAAAGACATGTCAGTGGCTACTTTTAATGCTGCTCTATCAGCACAAGTACAAACAGATGACACCTTATGGGAACTTTATCAACTGTTTTGGTTAAAATTATGGTCCAGTTAATCACACCTGTCACCCAAAATGGAGTAAAATTTACAAACCTTTCAGAGGGATAGGAGAGGACCTGGATACTGACACACCGCAATCGAGTGACACAAGTAATACAGCCCCCTTATTTGTTTTTTTCAACACTTTGTTTGACCTTAGGTATCCATAAGTTTTGTCGTATAGACAAAGGTGTCACACCCCCTTTAAACACTTTTCTGGGGCGTTTGCACAACATTTTTTTAGCCAAGATTCGGGGGATCAATATTGGATTATGGCTTTTTTAGGTAGTGAAGAATTATGAATTCTTCCTAACATCTTATAATTTTTCGAGTCGAGATAAGCCTAAAGAATTAATCATGACGGGTTTTCTTTGGGGATTTATTTTTTGGGTCTCTAGAAATTTATATTCGTAGAAAACATTTTCGTATTAGTTTTCACCCAGAATTTAATGGTTCAAGAATTCATAATCGGGTTTTTTCCCTTTTAAAAAAATTTTTAAAGACAAGTGCTGTAACCTTAAGAGTTTACCCAAATAGTATTAATCCTCAAGCATTTCTGTTGTGTCGCGTATTACCCAACTTATTTCTGCGGGTTTCAAGCAAACTGTTTCTTCTGGCAAAAAGTGATTTTTTTGCTGAGGCCAGTTATTTTTCATTAGAGAGAGTTCGGGGGCCGTGGAGCCAAAATTTTATAATCCACAAATTTTTCTTGAGTGGGACCCACATGCAAATTCAGCGGTTTCTTTTGGGTAAGATTAAGAAAGAGATAATCTCTCTTGCATTCTTTATTTCTGCTACTCTTTTTCGTACATAGACCAATTTACTCTTATTATTTCTTAACCAGGGAAACTCCCAAAAATTTTCACTCCAATCAGGGTTTTTTTTCAATGTGAGTGAAAAAGTTTTTTGTTGAGGAGACAGCAATTTTGTACCTACTAGAGTGCTGTCATTCCAATTGTGGTATTGTTCGACCTTAAAGGGGTGCACCCGGGCCTTTGAAGTAATTATGTATTTCCTTCACATTCCCATTAAGCACAGCGCCATAACCCGGGCGCATCACAAAACACATGAATGTTCTTTTTTCCCCCTCTTGATTTATTTGTTGGGAAATTTAATTTGATGAAGTTTTTAAACTCCTTTGGATATTTCACCCATGTTTATCATTCTAGGGGCAAGTTTCACCCCCACCAATTTTTTGGCTTCCATGCATCTGCAAAGCTTTTACCTTTTATGAATCGGTGAGACGAGCCCTAAGGATAAAAAAACTTTTTTGATACCTCTGCAGAAAACACGTTTAGTGATGTCTGCATGTTTTATTGTTTATCCTTTGAGACCAAAGTATTTTCCCTTTTGTTTCCCAAATTAATCCCAGCTTTTGTTGCAATCGGGAATTTTCAGTTCAGGGGAAATTTGATAAGTTCCCTTAATTGCTTTGAATTTGTTTTCCCACATCCTTAAGGCATATTTTCTTCTTTCACTCCTTGTTAGCTTTTCGTAAAGGATTTTTAAATCCTCCCTTTTTATTCACATACCTTTAAGATTGCCCATAAAACTTTTTTTAAGATTTCTTTGAAGGGGCTTTTAATTTCCCAAAAAGTGTATTTATAGTAGCTTTTAGTAAAAATGGAGAGGATATTGCACCAAACAAACTGATTTAAGCGAAATTTTCACAGACTTTGAGGATCATGTGGGTTTTTAGGCCACAAGAAACATAAAACTCTATCATTTCTTTTAGTCCTACTCTTAAAAAGCCTTGGGAAAAACAGCCGTGTAGGCATATGGGGTTTTTGCAAAATTTTTATAACAAGTCCCCAACTTCTCATTAGTGAGGGTCCAGTCATCAACAATCATTAAGACTTGCTACACTTATTTGCACGTGCGTGCAATTAATACAACACGTAGTGGGGTGGTTTTGAATCTTTCTGACTCCATTGCGGGGGATAATGAAAATTCTGCCTTTAACCTTATCTTCGCTACTTCCTCAAAAATTTATTGTCCAAATTATTTTTTGATGATATTATCATAACAGTCAATAGCTCTGTTTTTTCCCCGAGCTCTGTATTTGTGCTTTCATTTGTCCCCAAAGCCAGCGAAAAATTGCTAGGCAGATGTGGTGGTTTTATTTTTTGGTAACCTAATCCAATACACTTCCATCTTTTTATTTGTCAGTGTCCTAAATTTGGGTTTTAAGTCTGAGACCTTGTGGGGTTTGTTTTTTTTCCATCAGAACCCTACGCACTAAATCCCCCAACTTATCAACGGTTCATTCATTTTTTCCATAAGATAATTTTTTTCTGTGGTACATGATCAGCGTTATTTCGTAACTAGTACATTTTCCACTGAACAATACAGCTTCTTTCCCACTCTGAGAGGGAATGGGGCCACATACATGGGCCCCTGCTGTTTCAGCAAGGAACATCATGTTTACTTACTATATTTTTGCACAAAAAATGATAAAACACTTTTCCCAATTTTTAACCCTTTGACTGTTTCGGCCCTATAAATACGTCTTACTGCCACGTTTTCTGACATTATTACATGGACCCCCGCATACCGTTGGGCCCTTTCATAACGTTAAATCCCCGTACCAAAAATTTTATCGCTAATATTTTGCCCTCGCATACCGCTAAAAAAAAACCCCCCCAACGCTGTTCTTTCCGAGACGCGCTAATGTGCGCCTGAGCCAAAACCCCACATGTTCCACCGGTGGATTGTTTACCACCACCTCCGAACATCCAAGCAACAATCGGAAAATTTTGTATTATTAAAAAGTTTTTTGGTGATTTTATCGCAAAATAAGTGACCATGGGCCGCAAAAAAGCTTCTAGTCCCAAACCCTACAGCAATAAGGGTGAGAATTACTATAGAGATGAAGAAAGAGATCATTGATAAGTATGAAAGTGGAGTGCGTGTCTCCGAGCTGGCCAGGTTGTATAATAAACCCCAATCAACCATCGCTACTATTGTGGGCAACAAAACGCAATCAAGGAAGCTGTTCTTGCCAAAAGTTCAACTGTGTTTTCGAAACAGAGATCGCAAGTGATGGAAGATGTTGAGAGACTCTTATTGGTATGGATAAATGAAAAACAGATAGCAGGAGATAGCATCTCTCAAGTGATCATAAGTGAAAAGGCTAGGAAGTTGCATAGGATTTAATTAAAAAAATGCTTGCAACTAGTGATGATGTGAGTGAATTTAAGGCCAGCAAAGTTGGTTTGAGAGACTTAAGAGGCGTAGTGGCATACATAGTGTGATAAGGCATGGTGAGGCTGTCAGTTCAGACCACAAAGCAGCTGAAAAATATGTGCAGGAATTCAAGGAGTACATAGACAGTGAAGGGCTGAAACGTGAACAAGTGTTTAATTGTGATGAAACAGGCCTGTTTTGGAAGAAAATGCCAAGCAGGACCTACATTACTCAGGAGGAAAAGCACCTTATAGGTAAGGCTTGGGAGGGAGTGACTAAGAGACCTTGAACTCTGCTTGGAAGAAACTGTGGCCAGAATGTGTTTGACCAAAGGATTTTGAAGGGTTTCAGGCTAACCCTGAGAGGAGTAAAGCCAGTTGAGGAATCCATTGTGGCATTGGGAAAGTCCTTGGGTTGGAGGTTAGTGGGGATGATGTGGAAGAGTTGGTGGAGGAGGACAATGAAGAACTAACCACTGATGAGCTGCTAGATCAACTTCAACAGCAAGAGGCCAGACCTGAGGAAACTGGTTCGGAGGGGGGGAGAGAGAAATTGAAGAAGTTGCCTACTACAAAGATTAAGGAAATCTGTGCAATGTGGCTGAAAGTGCAAACCTTTATGGATGAAAATCACCCTCACACAGCTATTGCAAGCTGTGCTGGTGACTATTACACTGACAATGTTGTGAAACACTTTAGGGAAGTCATAAAGGAACAGAGGTACAGGGCCACTATGGACAGATATGTTGTGCGACAGAAGTCCAGTGACTCTGAAGCTGGTCCTAGTGGCATAAAAGAAGGGAAGTAACCCCAGAAAAGGACTTGACACCTCAAGTCTTAATGGAAGGGGATTCCCCTTCTAAACACTAAGACTCTCTCCTCCTCCCATCCCATTAACCATCACCAGATATTCAATAAAGGTAAGTGTCATGTAATTGTGCATGCCTTTTTCAGTTTGTGTGTATTAAAATTAATATTTCATGTGGTAAAAATTTTTTTTTTCATACTTTGGGGTGTCTTGCACGGATTAATTTGATTTCCATTATTTCTTATGGGGAAAATTTATTCGCATAACGATAATTTCGCATAACAATGAGCTCTCAGGAATGGATTAATATCGTTATGCGGGGGTCCACTGTACTCAATAATTCTAGCGGCTTCAAATCAAGCGGGAGAAAGCTGGCGGGCCCACATGTGAGAGAATGGGTCTGTGTGGTCAGTGTGCACCACATAAAAAAAATCCTGCAGCACACAGTGCGTAATGAGAAAAAAAAAACTCTGTTTTTTTGGATTAAAATGCAGACTTTGAGGTGTTTTTCGTATAGTATTTATCGTTGTATTTGTGTTTTCATGGTCTTAGGTGATAACATGGAAAACATATTACAGAAATAGAGATGATTTTCATTACTTTGACGATGAAAACGACCTTGAAACTGAGCTCAAAGTAGTGGAAATGTTCGATTTTTACCAATGTTCAGGAGTAAACAAATCACACCACACGTCCAATACACGTCAACTGGGGAGTCTGATATTCTTTTGCTAGTGCACTGATATTATTTATATCATTTTGACAATAATGCAGTAGTCTGCATAACAGTAAATTTTGTATTTTTTTGTATGAATAAAAAATCAAAATAGAAAGCAATAATAATACAACAGGGGCCTAGAGATGTGACTAATGAACAGAGGATATGTTACTTTAGTGCCAAGAATGTCTACCTTGTTTATTCTGGACCCTATTTTGAAATTGGCATCTTTTTTAGTTTGCGTGAAATTTGGCCAAATTGAAATTTTGACCACTATTTGGGGGTAGTTCAAATTGGAAAAAGGGGGCGGTTTCTTGTATCAGCGATAAAAAAATGGGTTTCTAAAGAATTAGCTATGATTTTGGGTCAACGGAACAACGGAATTGGCTAAAAAACGGGGTCAAGTCGTTTAAAAACCGCTGCCACTGTCCCCCGAGCCCGCTAATTCGTGGGAGCGAAATTTCGGGTTTTCGACCAAATTTCAACTTTTGGTTATTACCATGGGGAAAAGATTCCTTCTTTTTCAAAAAAAAAAATTTTTTTTTTTTTTTTTTTCAAAAACTTTCGACATAGAATGACAGTTTCAAAAGGGGCCTGCGACAGTCAAAGGTTAAATCATTGGACTAATAGTGTCCTCTTTTTGTCGGGGGCAGGCTAATTTGACCTTACGCTTTCATGCTGAAACTGTTTTTTTTAATCCCGGGATCGCACAGACTTGGGCAAATTACTACCAAGCTTTACTGTTTTTTTCCTGTTTCCTAGCCCAACTGATTCGGCTGGGGATATGTCTTTTTTACCAGAATTGTGGAAAAAACCAGCTAATTAACTGTTTTTTGGGAAAGGGTTTTTTATTCAGTTTTGCAAACACTTTTTCTTCTTATGAAGACCTTTGTGAGCCTTTAAAAATGTTTAGCACATTGGTTTTGTTAATTTTTTAGAAACTCAGCTGAGCTATCAGGGAAGAGTTGCTTTAAACTTATCTCTCAATTTTTAATGCTGTTGTTGTTTGACCCCTGATTCTGTGGAAGCTTCTTTTGTTCAGCAAAAGTATTTGGCAGAATGCTGAATAATGCATACCCTTTTGCATTTAAAAAAACACTTCTTCATGAGCATTTTCCCCCTTGGTTCACCTAAACCTTTATGAAAACCTTTTCCCCTGATGATCAAATTGTTTACAGCCCCCTTATGTGTATTGAATACAATACTGTCCCCAATGTGTTCCATAAAAAAGTACACATTTTGGGTTACGTTTATGTGTGACAGTTTGTTTACTTCTTTGTATTACAGCTTGATAATCCCATAGGGGGATTTCCCTTTTCGTGTTTAGGGGATGTTATACTCTTTTTTATACTGAGTTAAAGGGTTTTTTTTATCCCGGATTTGGGATTTTTCTCTTGCTGTTGCTTGCATGCATAAAACTTTTGGTTTTAAACCATTGCTAATTTCTTCACAAGTGAAATAGCATTTATTAACTAATTTTAAAACTTTCCATGTTTGGGGTGACAACATACTTTAAAATCCCACTGAAAACCCCAATCACTTTGCTTTAGGTCATATTTAGCACCTGGTTTTGAGCTCTTGAGGGGTTCAACCCCGGGCCTGGGTATGGTTTATCTCGCATTGCTAATTGATTCAAATGCCTGAAAGTCGAAAAAAAATTTTTTGGGGGCTTAAAAGCTTGATTTTAAGACGAAAGTCTAACTTGGCCTTGTCAGCATCAAATTTAATTGTCTGCAAAAACCTTTAAGGCTATTTGAAAAATTTGCCTTTAACCACCGGGGAAATGATTAATCAGTTCATGGGGTTTCCCCCTTCCAAGACATTTAAATAATTGAACTTAGAAATCTCTCTTGTCAGTTCGTGAATTTACTATGGATTGAAAAACCCCTAATGAATTTTCATAATTATGACCTTGGAAAATAGGTAATGACAAGGGGAGGGAAGTTGGTAAGGGAACTGTTGTTTCAGGGGTTTAAAAGGGGGTTTGACCCCTAATTACAGAAAGGGCTCTGTACAGATTTTTCAGCAGATAGCCTGTCTCCTGTCCACCTTAATTGTTTATTTCTAAAAGTTCCAAAACATTTTTTTTTCATCCTCAGATGGATCTATTCAAGAAAATTTTTATTTATAATGTGCATATTTTTTAAAAAAATTTTTTCCCCAAAGTTTTTTTAAGTAATTTAAATTTGACCTCAAGTCTCAAAAACTATGTTTGTATCTTTAGTTAAACCTATACAGACGAAATTAATTTTCTAATTGGTAACTTATCTGTAAAGACTAAAATAGTTTTCAAACAAGCTTAAGGTATATTGAAAATTTTAGCACCCCCACTTAGAGTGTTAAAAAACACTGTACTGCTATAAAAAACTGAGTTTTTTTTTTATGCTTTAAATCAGCAATAACGAGTCAGTCACTATGACCTACTAAGCTAACCCCAGGGTCAATGACCAGAAGGGTACAGGTACATATGGTGGTGTTTAGGGTTAGTTTGCGTTCAGCCTGACAAAAGATGATTAATTTAAAAAATGTTATACCTTCTTCACTGTTTACTATAAATGTCACTGTTAACTGAAATCAACGTGAATTTATTAACATATAAATTCATGTTAATATGTATTTGAAAGCTTACACTTTTATTTAAATTCCTTTAATTAACAGTATATCTATAAGAAACAAAATTTAACTCAACTTGTCTCTTTAATTTTTTTATAAACATTAAACACTATTTAATAAACCAGACAAACCCAAAAATCAGTTGGGTTTTTTGTTTTCGGTCAAACGATTTTCGAGTTGGGGGCAGTGGATGCCCGGGGGCCATCCCCTGTTTTTCTTTTGGGTGAGTCACTCACTGCTGTTTCTTTGGGTAACGCTGGGGGGGGCGCCCGTTTTTTCTGGGTGCCCCTTCTCTGTTTTGAGTTGGAGGATCTTTTTACTGTTTTTATGTAAAACACAGTTTTAAAAGCCTTTTTTTTGAAGGCCTTTGGCTCGTAGGTTATTTGTACACTGTATACAACTATTTGGACCACATGTGGCCTTTATCCGGTTCGAGCCGACCAAAAAGTTGGAAATGGAATTACCAGCTAAACTTTTACATTTTGTATAGGGAAATTAACTTAGAAAGAAGCCCTCGCCGACAGCCGCCCCTGCAAGAGGCTTGAGAAGCTGTCGAATCTTCCTCAACGGGCGAAATAGTTATAATTTGTAAACAATAAATTACCCCTTGGGGGTGTTATGTCAGCATATTTCATTTACTGATTTCTGACAAATTACGTGGTGGATAAAAAGGGCCGCATATACCGGGGTTTTGATAATACTAAATACGACTTATACTCAACTGGCATCAATAGTATACATCACGAGTTAGAACATTACCTGGGATAATAACCCCCTAATTACGCCCAGTATCCGTCGAGTTGACTGAAGAATACGTTCTTTGAAAAAATGCGCACTACACCTGTTGGTTGCAAAACTCGTTTTTACACGTTCATCATAAATTTTTACACAATATCATAAGAAGTTGATCAAAACCCTTTTCTTAAGTGTTTACGGGGTTTTTGGAACACTTTGTTCAAAATCCAATCGTTCTTTGTTGGTTACCTGGCATCAGTGTCACTTCGTAATCAAAAGTAATCTGAAGACGTCACAGCCCCAAAGCCCTTTCTGCCCCAGCCAAAGGGAAAAACTGACCAGTACTTTTTTTCCTTTCCACTTCCCCCATGAAGCAAAGCAGAATGCTTGATTCTTGCTGTCTTAAGCATAGACAACAATGTACACTATCTTTACCATAGTAATAAAGTGGGAGCTGGATTTTCCTTAATTGTCCTGCTAAGGTAAGAAATGGACTGTCTCTTATTAAAATACATTTTGCAACACTGGAGTCTTGCACAGAGTGGCGGTCGCTTGACCACACGTTGCATACTGGTATTGCATCTGGGATCAATTACTCGCTGTAGCAGTAAACAAGACGCTTGCCCCTTCTGAGAGGGCTGGGCCCCTCAGGGCTGAAAGGGCTGAAAGGGGTTGAAGGGGGCTGATACCCCCCTCCTGGAGAAAATTTCTCCACAGATGTTCTGGAGAAGGGTACAGCCAGAGTGAAGTTGCTGCTTTCTGCCCGTCTTGTGGCATAAAAGCATTATTTCACACTGTCCTCGAAGTGGGTCCAAGTGTGGTACTTTGACAATATTGGCCTTGTACATAACAGTAAGGCCACCCACATCCCTCCTGTGTTGAAGGCTCTGCTGAAATGACAGATCTATCCAGGATGGGTCCAGGTGAGAGATGAGACGTCTTGCTCTGTTCTCTACTCTGTCAAGCAGTCGCAGATGAGAGGGGGGGGGGCAGGCAAACCAAGAAAGTGGAGCATACTCAAGGTGTGAGCGTACTTGTGCCTCATACAGAATCTTGCAACCCCTACTGTCAAGCAGATGCAAGATACGGCGAAGTGCTGTAAGCTTCCTGGCTGCCTTGTTTGCAAGATTTACAACATGGTTCTTCATGGTTAATTTGGAGTCAAATTTCACCCCAAGGATATCAACTTCTTCCCCAGGTGCCAACACCCTCCCATTCATCCTTGCTACTGCACCAGCATTACTATCATGGTGTCTAGAGATGATCATCATTTGCGTTTTCTCAGGTGCAAATGTTACGTGCCATCTATTTCCTCAAGCTGATATAGCTCTCGGCTGGTGATTGATGTAGCTTAGAGCAGCTGCCATTTCTTCTCTTGGATAAGTGAATGTCAATGTACAGTCATCTGCATATGCATGTGATTCTGGGATGTTCTTGCTACTGTTATTGGTGTGCACCTTGTCCTCTGGCTCTGCTAAGTAGATGACATCTTTGCTCTTTGGCCTCATCACTCTGGTCTCCTCCAACCATTTCTCAATGCCCTTAACAATCTTGCTCCTTCCATTAAGTTTAAACCTGAATGGGAATCTCACTCTTTGCTTCCTTTCCTTGATGTACAGTAGACCTTTATATAATACGGTAGTTAAGTTCCTGAAAATGCCGTCTAAGGTAAATCGATGTTAGATAAACTGAAGAATTTATGGGAAAAATAGGGTTATGTTCCTTGAAGCCACAAAAAAAAGCCAAACTTTTCGTAGACCTCTAGATCTTACAAAAATAAGAGTGAATATGTAATTGTAGTTCATTGTGATATATTATGTTGTTTTTACTGCTTAAGACTAAAAATGCAACAGAAATAATAGATTTCTTATTTTAAATTGGGGTTGCTGGTGTTTTTGGATGATTCTGAAGAGAATGGAGAGTTATGCTGTGGCCCTACTGATCTGAGGTGGATGGTTGAGTTCTATTACTAAAGTTCATGATTGTACTGGAGTGTGCGTAAATTCTGTAATGGATCTCTGTGCTATTTTACCACTGCAGTACATTATACAGGTGATGGTAAGGCATCACCTACTCTAGACACTGTTTGAGAGCACTGCTTTTAGATTTGTCAGGGATCTCTTCAATTAAAAAGCCTAATTTTTAAGTCAGTCAAGTCAGCCAGTCAGTCAGTAAGTCAGTCAGTAAATCAGATCAAGTAAGTCAGTAAATCAGTTTATTCAGGTAGTTGTGATCTAAGTGTCATTCTTTTCAGTCGTGAAGAGATCACAATACTTCACGAACATACAAGCTAGCTCTGAGAAGAGAGTCGTAGATTTGTGTATGCATGGAGGGCTGGCCTGGCCATTGTCTCTGCAGTCGTTGCTCCAAATTTTCCTCCCGCCGACAAACGTGGGCGGGGAAAAAACAAAGAGTCATATAAAATTATGTTGCAATTTTTCAACAGTGTAATAAGCAAAACTTTCTTTCAACACACCGGCCGTATCCCACCAAGGCAGAGTGGCCCAAAAAGAAAAACGAAAGTTTCTCTTAAATTTAGTAATTTATTCGGGAGAAGGGGTTACTAGCCCCTTGCTCCCGGCATTTTAGTTGCCTCTTACAACACGCATGGCTTACGGAGGAAGAATTCTGTTCCACTTCCCCATGGAGATAAGAGGAAATAAACAAGAACAAGAACTAGAAAGAAAATAGAAGAATACCTAGAGGGGTGTGTATATATATGCTTGTACATGTATGTATAGTGTGACCTAAGTGCAAGTAGAAGTAACAAGACATACCTGAAATCTTACATGTTTATGAGACAGACAAAAGACACCAACAATCCTACCATCATGTAAAACAATTACAGGTTTTCGTTGTACACTCACTTGGCAGGACGGTAGTACCTACCTGGGCGGTTGCTGTTTACCAACCTACTACCTAGGTAATTCAAGAATTATGTGGGTTAAAGATGGGGTGTGAGAAGTAGGCTATAGCAAGTGTTTATGCACATGGGAGTGAAAGGTGTGTAGATGAGAGACCAATTTTGGGAGAGTTTAACTGAATACTTAACCATTTCAGGGTTTCGGCCGTACTAGTATGGCTTACGAGCCAGGGTTTTTTGACGTACTAATACGCCTAAATTCTAGCGCCCTCAAATCTAGTGAGAGAAAGCTGGTAGGCCTACATATGAAAGAATGGGTCCATGTGGTCAGTGTGCGCAGTAATAAAAAAAATCCTGCAGCACACAGTGCGTAATGAGAAAAAAAAAGTTGACCGTGTTTTTTGGATTAAAACAGCGGCTTGCACTGCATTTTCATATGTATTTATTGTTGTATTCTAGTTTTCCTGGTCTCATTTTATAGAATGGAAGACATATTACAGAAATTGAGATGAATTTTGACTGGTTTTACAAAGAAAAGTACTTTGAAATTGAGCTCAAAGTAGCAGAAATGTTAGATTTTTACAAAGTTCGAAAGTAAGCAAATCATGCTATGCGTCCAATACACATTAACTGGTGAGTCTGATATTCTTCACAAGTACGCTGATATTATTTATACCATTTTTGCAATAATACAGTAGTCTGCATAACAGTAAATCTTCTATTTTTTTGTGAGAAAAATTCAAAGTGGAACGCAAAAGAATGTAAGAGGGGCATGGAGACGTGACTGATGAACAGAGGAAATGTTATTTTAGTGCCAGGAATATCTTTTTTTGTTTATTCTGGACCCTATTCGGAAATTGGCATCTTTTGAAATTTGTGTGAAATTGGCAAAATTCCTAATTTTGACCACTGTCTTGGATAGTTGAAATCGGTAAATGGGTGGTTTCTTGTACTCATTCGATAGACAAAATGGAGTTCTATCGAAATAGTTATGATTTTTGTCGACAAGTTCACTCATTTGGCTGAAAATATGGCTCAAAGTGGGAAAATCGCCAATGCATAAACATCATCGAGGCCACATAACTTCGTGAGAGCATAATTGCATAAGTTTTCAATCAAAATTTCATACTTTTGATGTCATTATGATCGGGAAAAGATTATCTTTTCATAAGAAAATATATATATTTTTTTTTTTTTTGAAATTTGGCCGACCCTGAGAACAAGTCTCTGAGAGGGCCTGTTGACCCTGAAAGGGTTAAGAATTTTGAACCCAATAAGAAAATTAATTGCTATAAGGGGACTTATTAATAATAACTTTAAGAAAGAGAAGCTAATTAATATACAAGCTATGAAATTGGGTGCAGTGATGGCAATTTGCTAGACTATGTATTAGTAGGTTAAATGTTTTATGGGTAGATACTTGACATATGTTATTTAGTGGTAGCTACAGTAAGAGTAAGAGGTAGCTGGAGTATAAGGAGAATAGAATTGGTAAAAAAAAAGTGAACATAAATGAACTATCAAGATAAGATGGGAAGCTAGTAAGTAAATATTGGGAGAAAGGTGAGCTAGAAAGAGTACAGGCAATGAGAGGTTGAAGAGGTATTGAGTAGATTTACTAAAGAATCCAGTGCTAGAGTGCACTGCATAAGTTTGGTGGTATAAGTGGTAGGTGCAGGTGGAAAAGAACTGATTAGCAAAATGTTGAGGTGAAATGGTGGTGAGGGAGAAAAAGTTAGCATACAAAGGGACTTTTGCTGTGCAAAAATGAAACACATATACAATGGAACATCTACGAGTTTAATTCCGTTCCTTGACCTTGCTCGCATCTCAATTTGCTCGTCTGTTGAGTCAGTTTTCCTCATTAAATAATTGAAATGGAATTAAATTCGTTCCAGTGGAATTCCAGGCATGACAAAATACTTCAATATTACCCTAATATTAACTCTGTGGCTTATTTATTTATCACAATTCATCTAATACAACATAATAAACAATATTAACCCATTGACTGTCGCAACCCCCAATCCTGAGGTGTCTCCTGGTGTCGAAAAATTTCAAAAAAAAAAATTATTTATTCCTATGAAATGATAGAGAATCTTTTCTCGATTGTACTGATAACCAAAAAAAAAAGCAAAATTTGATGGAAAACTGACGGAATTATGCTCTCTCGCAAAGTTAGCAACCTCGGCGATATTTACAAATCGGCGATTTCGCGCACTTTGAGCCCTATTTTCGGCTAATTCCATTGTTCCAGTCGACCAAACTCATAGCTATTTCTTTAGAACTCCATTTTTTCTATCGACTGAGTACAAGAAACTGCCTATTTACCAATTTCAACTACCCAATAACATGGTCAGAAATTTGCAATTTGGCCAGTTTCATGAAAATTAAAAAATATGACAATTTCAAAATAAGGTCCAGAATGAACAATGCAGACATTTCTGGCTCTAAAGTAACATTTTCTTTGTTCATCAGTCACATCTCCAGGCCCCTCTGATATTACGCTTGCTTTCTATTTTGAATTTTTATTCAAACAAAAAATAGAAGATTTACTATTATGCAGACTACTGCAATATTGTAATAATTGTATAAATAACATAAACCCCATTCATGACTGCATATTAGAATGGCTAGTTGGACATTTATTGGACAATGACATCATTTGTTTACTTTTGAACATCGGCAAAAATCAACAATTCCCCTAATTTGAGCACTATTTACAGGTTCTTTTTATAGTAAAATCAATCAAAATCACCTCTATTTCTATAATATGTTTTCCATTCTATCAAATGAGACCAAGAAAACGAGAATACAATCATAAATACTATATGAAAATAGACCACAAAGTCGGCATTTTAATTAAAAAAAAACGTGTGTTTTTTTTTCTCATTATGCACTGCGTGCTGCAGGATTTTTTTTTATATGGTGCACACTGACCACACACACCCATTCTCTCACATGTGGGCCCTACCAGCTTTCTCCTCCTTGATTTGAAGCCGCTAGAATTTGTGAGTATGTATAACATCAAACACGGTACCTCGTAAGACGTATATATACAGCCGTGACAGTCAAAGGTTAATAACATAGAAGCATGATATATACACTAGACTGAAATATTACATATGTGAGTAGTGGTAGTGGAGGCGGCGGCATAAACGGCCATTGTTGTTGAGGTGTATAGGGCCACCACAGTGGCCCTATACACCCCTACCCCTGACTACATACCTTCCCAGAAACAGAGTGTTGTAAGGCAAACTCTGTTAGATCACTACGTACAGTGGAGTTTACCTGGAGAGAGTTCCGGGGGTCAACGCCCCCGTGGCCCGGTCTGTGACCAGGCCTCCTGGTGACCAGAGCCTGATCAACCAGGCTGTTACTGCTGGCTGCACGCAAACCAACGTACGAGCCACAGCCCGGCTGGTCAGGAACCGACTTTAGGTGCTTGTCCAGTGCCAGCTTGAAGACTGCCAGGGGTCTGTTGGTAATCCCCCTTATGTATACTGGGAGGCAGTTGAACAGTCTCGGGCCCCTGACACTTATTGTATGGTCTCTTAACGTGCTAGTGACACCCCTGCTTTCATTGGGGGGATGTTGCATCGTCTGCCAAGTCTTTTGCTTTCATAGTGAGTGATTTTTGTGTGCAAGTTCGGTACTAAGTCCCTCTAGGATTTTCCAGGTGTATATAATCATGTATCTCTAACCCGCCTGCATTCCAGGGAATACAGGTTAGGAACCTCAAGCGCTCCCAGTAATTGAGGTGTTTTATCTCTGTTATGCGCCCCGTGAATGTTCTCTGTACATTTTCTAGGTCAGCAATTTCACCTGCCTTGAAAGGTGCTGTTAGTGTGCAGCAATATTCCAGCCTAGATAGAACAAGTGACCTGAAGAGTGTCATCATGGGCTTAGCCTCCCTAGTTTTGAAGGTTCTCATTATCCATCCTGTCATTTTTCTAGCAGACGCGATGATACAATGTTATGGTCCTTGAAGGTGAGATCCTCCGAACATGATCACTCCCAGGTCTTTGACGTTGGTATTTTCGCTCTATTTTGTGGCCAGAATTTTGTTTTGTACTTCTGATGAAGATTTAATTTCCTCGTGTTTACCATATTTGAGTAATTGAAATTTCTCATCGTTGAACTTCATATTGTTTTCCTGCAGCCCACTGAAAGATTTGGTTGATGTCCGCCTGGAGCTTGCAGTGTCTGCAGTGGAAGACACTGTCATGCAATTCGGGTGTCATCTGCAAAGGAAGACACGGTGCTGTTTGCTGACATCCTTGTCTATGTCAGATATGAGGATGAGGAACAAGATGGGAGCGAGTACTGTGCCTTGTGGAACGGAGCTTTTCACCGTAGCTGTCTCGGACTTTACTCTGTTGACGACTACTCTCTGTGTTCTGTTAGTGAGGAAATTATAGATCCATCGACCGACTTTTCCTGTTAGTCCTTATTTCCTGTTATTCCATTTTGTGCGCTATTACGCCATGGTCACACTTGTCGAAGGCTTTTGCAAAGTCTGTATATATTACATCTGCATTCTTTTTGTCTTCTAGTGCACTAGGACCTTGTCGTAGTGATCCAATAGTTGAGACAGACAGGAGCGACCTGTTCTAAACCCATGTTGCCCTGGGTTGTGTAACTGATGGGTTTCTAGATGGGTGGTTATCTTGCCCTTGACTTACGAGATTAATCCGTTCTGTGACCTCATAACTCAATTTACTCATATGTCAAATAAATTTTCCTCATTTAAATTAATTGAAAAGCTGAAATCCATTCCTGCACTCTGGAGACAAGACAAAATACAGTGGACCCCCGGTTAACGATATTTTTTCACTCCAGAAGTATGGTCAGGTGCCAGTACTGACCGAATTTGTTCCCATAAGAAATATTGTGAAGTAATTAGTCCATTTCAGACCCCCAAACATACTCGTACAAATGCACTTACATAAATACACTTACATAATTGGTCGCATTCGGAGGTAATCGTTATGCGGGGGTCCACTGTATGACTAATATAAACTGTACGGCTTATTTATCTCTCAATTCATCTAATATGACATAATAAACAATATAATTAACACAGAAACAATGATACATTCACTAGAATGAATAAAATAGGCTCTAATATGGTGACAGAGGCAGCGGCGGAAGCCTCCGCCATTTCCGATCTAACTTTGGCTATAGTATCTTCCCATGCTCTTATTGTAAGAGAAATGGAGTATTTGTGAGGCTAATTGCAGAAATATTGTATATAAAAACACAATAAATCATAATACACTAAAGAATGTAAAGAAATGTTAAACTGTTTGTGTAAAGTGTATATGTACTTACACATTTGGAGCAAGAGATGGTGGGGGATGTTGAGGGTGGGGGAGGTTGAGGCTGCGGCGTATGATATCAGTGGCCCTGTGAACCTCCAACAACAACAGTGTTTTGTTTTATCGCTGAACATAACTGATATAATTTGTTTTTTTAACCCTTTCGGTTGGTGCCGTACTAGTACGGCTTGCACGCCAGGGTTGGTGCCATACTAGTATGGCTGCACGCCAGGGTTGGTGCCGTACTAGTATGCATAAATTCTAGCGCTTTCAACTCTAGTGAGAGAAAGCTGGTAGGCCTGCAATGAAAGAATGGGTCTATGTGGACAGTGTGCACAGGATAAAAAAAAATCCTGCAGCACACAGTGCATAATGAGAAAAAAAAACTCTGATCTTGTTTTGGTTTAAAACAGCGACTTTGCAGTGTATTTTCGTATGCTATTTATGGTTGTATTCTAGTTTTCATGGTCTCGTTTGATAGTATGAAAGACATATTACAGAAATTGAGATGATTTTGACTGGTTTTAAAATGAAAAGTACACCTACCATCCGACTTACGACCGAGTTCGGTTCCGAGAAACCGGTCGTAAGTCGAAATGGTCGTAAGTCGAACTTTACTACTGAATATCAACAAAACATTTTTGTAATGACTTTATTTTATTGTTTTATTTTGGTATTTCATGTTTTACTTTACTCTTTATGGTGTTAGTACAGGTCCGCCATCACAAATCCGGCAATCAGTTATTCGGTTCCTTCAGTTATTTGGCACTAATTTTGGCTAGCATAATTTTTTAAATTTCCAGGTCGCCACCAAACCCAAACCCGCTGGTACTGTTTGGTGGCGCTACTTGCTGCATAAGTCATTCCAATTTCTTTTTCTCCATTTATTGTTTTAACCTGCTTACTTTTAGCCCTAGCCATGGTTCCAATGAATAAAAGAAATGCTTCTCATTATGTAAAGCACCTACACAGCACATTATCCATTAAAGATAAGGTGGCTTTGAAGCCACTGCCGGTTGCCATGAGCTCAGTCTCATGATGCAGGAGAATATGCTTTATTATTACACTAATATCAACACTACAGCTTGTTTCCTATCACAATTGATCTAATATGACATAAGAAACAATATAAATTACATAAAACATGTTAAATACTCCAGAATGAATAACACTTGCCATAACACCGAGCAGTTCGACAGAGTTATGAAGAGGATATGGTAAACAAATACCATTCTCCTATCCTTGTCTTGGTGGCTTATATTAGAGAAAACGGAGTATAGCACAGTATATACACTCGTACTCCACCATAAACACGAAACAAAAAAGTTATTTTCTCTCTATAGATTATCGCACATAGCAGCATATGTGTAGAGAACCTAGGATAACCCCAGAAAAGTTAACGTGGCTTATTTTTAGTACCTGGCTTGGATTAGCCATATATGATTTTTGGTAAATATTCGATTCCCAGCCAAGGTAGAAACATTAGGTGTGTTTCTTTACACCTGTTGTCTATGTTTACCCATCAGTAAATGGGTACTTGGGTGTTAGTCGACTAGTGTGGGTGTTATCCTGGGATACTGACCTAATTTTCTTGAAATACTCTGCATAACAAGTGCCTTTCTATACAGTAGTATGTCACTCGTATTGTAGATAGTGACCCTCGTATTGTAGATAGTCTTAATGACCCTCGTGTAGTAGATAGTCTTTTTAGTATGATAATAAGATGTTACTCATTATAGAATAATAAGAAAATATTATAAAAATTTATATATAATAATAAGGTAAAAGAACCCCAATGGAAATAAGTCACTCTGTCTGACTTTTTTGGGTTATCCTGGGTTCCTACACATATGCTTCTATGTATGAAAATTCTATGTAACTGTATTTGTGTATACCTGAATAAACTTACTTACTGATGTCAGCTAGGCCTGTATACCTTATACTTTGGCGTGTAGTAAATAAAGAATTATTATTATTTTTATTATTATTATTATTATTATTATTATTATTATTATTATATTATTTTCTCAGTTGTTTGTTGGGTTATCTTATTCAAATTTGGCAATGTTTTGATGGAAAGATACTTCTTCACGTACACCAAAAATGAAAGAAATCAGACCATAAATAGCGGAGTTCACTTCTCAGCCATTAGCGGCCACTTAGCGGTATATTTTTGTATGGTTGTTATGGTTATATTCTCATTTTTTCGGTCTCATTTGATAGAATGAAAGATATATTACAAAAAAAGATATGATTTTGATTGCTTTCATGACAAAAAGTGCCTTGAAATTGCTCTCACAGTAGCGAAAATGTTCTATTCTTTAGCGAAGCTCAAGAGTAAAGAAATGATGTCACTGTCCAATACCTGTCCGCCTGCCAGTCCAAATTCCAGTACGGAGTCAAGAATGGATTGACATTATTTATACAATTATTACAATAATGCAGTAGTCTGCATAACAATAAATCTTTTATTTTTTTTTTGTGAATAAAAATTCCAAATGGTAAGAAAGAGTAATATAAGAGGGGCCTGTAGCCATGACCAATGAACAGAGAAAATGTTATTTTAGTGCCAGGAATGTCTACATTGTTTATTCTGGATCCTATTTTGAAATTGGCATCTGTTGAAATTTGTGTGAAAACGGCCAATTGCCCAATTTCTTGACCATTCATTGGGTATTGAAATAAGTGAATGGGCGGTTTCTTGGGATCAGTTGTCAGACTAGAAGTAAATAAGTTTATTCAGGTATACACAAATACAGTTACATAGATTATCATACATAGCGGTGTATGTATAGAGAACCTAGGATAACCCAGAAAAGTCAAAGCGACTTATTTCCAGTACCTGGCTTGGGTTTGCCATATGTGATTTTTGGTAAATATATTTTTTTTTCTCGGTTGTTTGTTGGGCTATCTCATTGAAACTTGGGCAATGTATGATGGGAAAAGATGCTTCTTAACGTACACCAAAAATAAAAATGACGTACGATAAATAAGGGAGTTCACTTCTCAGCCATTAGCCACCTCTTTGCAGTATATTTTCGTATGGTTTTTATGGTTGTATTCTGATTTTTTTGGACTCATTTGATATAATGGAAGATATATTACAGAAAAAAGACATGATTTTGATTGCTTTCATGACGAAAGTACCTTGAAATTGAGCTCAAAGTAGCGGAAATGTTCGATTTTTGCCGATGTTCAATGAACTGTGTAAGTCAAGTTGGTTAATTTTATTAAGTGTATTCTAACTTAACCACTCTGTAATTCGGCAAACTCAGTAATCCGGCACACTACAGGTCCCAATGATGCCGGATTTGTGATGGAGGACCTGTACTGTATTTTATACTGTAAGGTTTAGGATAAACACTTTGTACAACACAAATACAGTGGACCCCCGGTTTACGATCAGCTCCCAATGCGACCAATTATGTAAGTGTATTTATGTAAGTGCGTTTGTATGTGTATGTTTGGGGGTCTGAAATGGACTAATCTAATTCACAATATTCCTTATGGGAACAAATTCGGTCAGTACTGGCACCTGAACATACTTCTGGAATGAAATAATATCGTAAACCGGGGGTTCAGTATTGTTTATTTCAAGAAATTTGGATAAAAAACACGGTCGTAAAAACGATGGGAGTAATTCAGCAGATCGTAATCGGGGTAGGTTACCCTTTAAATTGAGCTCAAAGAGCGAAATGTTTGATTTTTTTCCCAAAATTCAAAAAATAAAAAAAATCATAAAAACAAAAAAAAAGGGACTTTACCGTGATGGGAACGTACCAAATAAACCCCCACATAAAAAAAGGAAGCTTTCGATGCGTTTCGGCCGACTTGGCCATTTACAAAGTGACTTTGTAAAATGGTCCAAGTCGGACCGAAAATGTCGTAGCTTCTTCTTTTATGTGGGGTTTATTTGGTAACAATCGCTAAACGTCCCAAAACACATCAAGGTGAGTCTAAAATTCTTTCAAAAAAGTGCGCTGATATTATTTTTATCATTTCTACACGAATGCGTAGTCGCATAACAGAAATCTTTTATTTTTTGTGAGAATAAAAATTCAAAATGGAAAGCAAAAAAATGTAAAAGGGGGGTGGGGCGTGTAATAAAAAGAGGAATGTTTTTTAGTGCCCGGAAAGTCTTTCTTGTTTTTCTGGACCCCATTGGAAATTGGATCTTTTTAAAATTTGTGAAATTGGCAAAATTGCTAAATTTGACCGATTGGTAGTTGAAATCGGTAATGGGGGTGTCTTGTATCTTTGATAGAAAAAAGGGGAGTTTACTAAATAGGTAAAATTTTTTGTCGACTGACACGGGAATTGGCCAAAAATGGGGCTAAAAGTGGGCAAAATCCCCCGATGCTAAACATCGTCAGACCGCTAACTTCGTGGAGCATAATTCCGAAGTTTTCCATCAATTCATATTTTTGGTGCATTTGATTGGGAAAAGTTGTTGTTTTTTTCATTAGTTTTTTTTTTTTTTTAAAATTTGGGCGCCCCTGGAACAAGTCTCGAGGGGTGTGGACTCGAAAAGGGTTAAAGAGTGTTTCAAGATTGGTTTTACAGCACTTGCAATCTTTTTTGTACATAAAGGGTGGGAAGGATTTTAAAACTCCCGTCTTGTTTTTAAATGGGTTTATAATTAGCGAGATTTGTTGGGTTAGTCAAAGCTAGGAAACAGTGTGTTATGTAGTTGCCGTGAGGTATCATTGGGTGGGGTTTTTGAGCTTGGGAAAATTTTTTGGCAAGGTTTTTTCCGTGGTGGAGAAAAATCATTAGTTTTTTGCTGTTTCGTTTTTGGGAGTTGGGGTTCATTGTTTTGGTTTGTTGAATTTTCACTATTTCGTGATATCTTTTTTGTTCTAGAATTTTGAAGGGTTTTAGTTTTTTTATATCACCCTTTTAAATTGGATAATCTGTTCTCATAATACAATTTTTTAGCCCTTCTTATCAGGTTGGTTAGGATGACGAGTAATGTTTTGTTTGGTCTCTGGTTATGTGACCCATTCTGTACTATTTTTCGTATAGGTGCTTTGTATTTATGGATTTGAGGATACTGGGTGTTAGCCAGGGACTGTTCAGTCTCTTTACTGTCATCTGTTTAGTGTTTTTAAGGCAGTGCTTATTATAGAGATATTGGGTCTTTTTTAGAAAATTATTAATACATTTGTCAATATCTGTATAGATTTCTAGCTCAGTGTGCCAGTCAATGTTTGTCACTGCTGTTGTGAAGTCATTAATGACTGCCTCATTGTGAAGTCTGAAAGTGACTTTAGTAGTGTCTTGGGGTAATTTGCCTAGATTAGTTATGAGGAAGGTAGGGTAGTGGTCTGTGGTATTATCTGTGATTATGCCTAATCTTAAGGGGGATATGGTGTTGGTCCAGATGTGGTCTAGTAGGGAAACACTAGTCTCTGTAACTCTTGTAGGTTTTGTTACTGTTGGTAGCAACAAGCAGTTACTCATAGTGTTTGTGAATTCAGTAACGTGTGGGTCCTGGTCTTGCAGGAGATTTATAGTGAAGTCACCTGAGAGTAGTAAGTGATCTTTATTCATGCATGCATCAGTTATCATACTCCCTAGGTTTCCACTAAAATGGCTAATGTTTGACTGTGGTACTCTGTAGATGTTTATCACTGTGAGAGGTTTTTGTAAGTTTTTGGATTTGAATTTAGCTATTATATATTCCCCATGTTCATCCCTTGTGTTTAAAGTGATACATTCTAGTTGGTCTGAGCAGTATACAGCTGTGCCACCCCCTTGTTGATCTGGTCTACAGTTGTGTATGGCTGTGTAACCAGGAATGGCATAGACATCTGTAATATCAGGTTTTAGCTAGGTTTCAGTGAGAGTAATGATGGACATACTGGCATGCAGGGAATTTAGTAATGCTATGAGGTCATCGTAATGTTTGCTTAAAGATCTGATATTGTAGTTAAAGACAGTTATGTTGTTGTTGGCTCTGAGAAGTGCCTTTGATTGTTCTGCTGTGTAGTAATTACAGTTACTGTTTGATTCATTTAAGTCATTCAATAAGAGGTTGGTATCAGGATCAATGCTTGTAATCATAAGATTTATAGTGAATCTATAGTTAGAGTTAAGTATAAGACAAAGTAAATATTCTAAAGCTAAAAAATAGCACCTGAATTATTTTAACAAATGTAAAAATATGAGCTAAGGTAGTTTTTTAAAGCTAAAATAAAGGAGACAATATAAAAGGAACTAAAATAATTTGTGGTGAGCAAATAAAGTGATGATCAATAAAGGGGCTTGGGAATATAAAATTTTAGGTAGTTCTTTAAAGTTTAAAATGAAGAAGCAATATAAAAGGGATAATATAAGTTGTGGTGAACAATAAAGTGGTAATCAAATAAATGAGCTTGAAATAATGGCAAAATAGTGAACTTATTACGCTTTAGCACCTGAGAATAGCACCTTGATTATTTTAACAATTGTGAATAATGAACTAAGGTTGTTTATATAAAACTAAAATAAAGGAGAAAATATATAGGGACAAAAATTAAGTAATGGAAAAACAAAGTTAAATGAGAATAGTCACTATTTTATAATATTGATTTGGGAGTAAGATCTGATTTGTAATATATAATAAGTTTGAACAATTAATTGCACTATAAAAGTAAAAAAAATATGAGGTATTTGGTACTAGGTAACAAAAGATAGTTTTGGGACTCCACAAAAATTTTAATTGGAATATACACTAATTGCACACACAATATAAAAGGGACTAAAAAAGTATGGTAGAAAAAATTAAATGGACAGGTAGAAACCATGAATAACATTAATTTGGAGTAAGATTTGACTTGCAACACAAAATTATGAGAAATTAATAGCAATTTAAAAAAGAAGAAAAAAAATATTTGAGGTAGCTGGTATTAGCTAGTAAAAGAAGAAAAAAATAATAATGCACAAAATATAATAGTAACGTACACTATATGCACCACACGTAATATGTATTAAGGGCACTTATCTAATCTGTTACAGAAATGTCGCTTTTTAAGGAAGGTAGAGAAATCATGTTCATTTGAGATGGTATATTGTTGTCCTGTTGATGTTTCCTTACTAGTTTTTTCCCCATCTCGCTTTGAAACACTGATGTATTTTGTTTTCCTGTTTAAGCTTTCTCAACCTGAACAGAAGCTTTTGACGTTTTCTCATTGAACACTCATTGATGAACACCTCATTTTCCATTGTAATTGCTGATTTAATTAAGTCCTTTCTTTTATCATATAAATGAAGTCTGATCATGATACTGTTTTTTTCTCCCTTTGTTTTCCTAGCAAACATGTTTCTTTGTATCATTGTTTTGCATGATAATTTTTATGTGGTCCTGTATTACCCTGATAGCAGTTTTCTTTTGGCACGTTCTTGTGCTATGTCACTAGGAAAAGTGAGGGCTGTTTATTATAACTGCATCAGACAACTGATCTTGTTTAGTTTTGTCGTCTTGGAAATCAAGGTATTCATTCATCGAGTGTGTATGTTCTGATTCCAGTCCTGATTGCTTCTTCAACCTTCATATTTAGAGTTGTTATTTGCTCAGTGTGACTGGCTATAGCGTTTTCAGAGTATTTCTGTGTCAGCACTTCCCGATGTAATCCTCTCTTCAAGGTTTTGGATCTTGTTCCGAGGTTGGTTATCTTGGATTCTTGTCACGCAAGTGTTGCTTTTAATATCTTTGATTTCACTTTCTAGAGCGACGATGGGAGTCCCTGATATTTTCAGTGAATAATCATACCTTGAGTTTCATGGGTGAATTTCCTTTGAAGGGAGTGGAATTGGAGGGGGAGTCTTCCTGCTGGGTAGACAAGTTGAGTTCTAGGGTCCTTTGGGGTTATTCTTTTCTTACTGCTGTTGTTTCTCCTGCGATATCCTTTCATAGTATCACTAGAGTAGTTACTGTGTAGCTATGGCTGAGAAGGCATAATTTCCCTGAGCTTGGGTTAAGTGATTGGCAGCGGAGACAGTGTTTGGGTTAGCAGGGCTGTCTTCCCCTAGATTTTCTATTTTGTCAAGATTTGGTTACATTCCCTTTGTTTCAGTGGACCCCGCATAACGATTACCTCCGAATGCGACCAATTATGTAAGTGTATTTATGTAAGTGCGTTTGTAAAGTGTATGTTTGGGGGTCTGAAATGGACTAAAACTACTTCACAATATTTTCTTATGGGGAAAAAATTCGGTCAGTACTGGCACCTGAACATACTTCTGGAGTGAAAAAATATTGTTACCCTGGGGTCCACCCGTATTCTTGGGCCATTTTGTGGTCTACGTGGGTTCATGTAGTTGTACTTCAATTAGGCCATCACAAGGTTTGATGAGCGATGGTTTTCTTGAAGAATAAAAAGCTGCTAGGATACCGTGCTGCGGTATCCTAATAATAATAATAATTATTATTATTATAACAACGAATGCCGCCAACTCGGTGCAATGTTTACCTCGCTGTGGGAGCAGTTATCTCATGCTTTGCTTACATTTTTGACAGTCATTTGGCCAAATTTTTGTGTATCTAAGCATGGGTCCTAA